>WQNJ02000028.1:10780000-11380000 GCA_016584745.2 Phylloscopus trochilus trochilus
GATGAGCGGGGCACGCTCGGTGTGCGGGATGCTTGGGACACGCTCGGTGTGCGGGATGCTCGGGACACGCTCGGTGTGCGGGATGAGCAGGGCACGCTCGGTGTGCGGGATGAGCAGGGCACGCTCGGTGTGCGGGATGCTGAGGGCACGCTCGGTGTGCGGGATGCTCGGGGCACGCTCGGTGTGCGGGATGCTCGGGGCACGCTCAGGGTGCGGGGTGCTCGGGGCACGCTCAGGGTGCGGGGTGCTCGGGACACGCTCGGTGTGCGGGATGAGCAGGGCACGCTCGGTGTGCGGGATGAGCGGGACACGCTCGGTGTGCGGGATGAGCAGGGCACGCTCGGTGTGCGGGATGAGCAGGGCACGCTCGGGGTGCGGGATGCTGAGGGCACGCTCGGTGTGCAGGATGCTGAGGGCACTCTCGGTGTGCGGGATGAGCGGGGGCACGCTCGGGGTGCGGGATGAGCGGGGCACGCTCGGTGTGCGGGATGCTCAGGGCACGCTCGGTGTGTGGGATGCTCGGGGCACGCTCGGTGTGCGGGGTGCTCGGGACACGCTCGGTGTGCGGGATGCTCGGGACATGCTCGGTGTGCGGGGTGCTCGGGACACGCTCGGTGTGCGGGATGCTCGGCACTGCTGGAGCACGCCCGGCGGCCCGGCCCGGCTGCTGGGGACTCACCGCCTCCCCGCGGCCCCAGGCCCGCCCCGCTCCTCTCTGCCCCGCCCCATTCCACCCCCATCCCCATTCCCATCCCCGTTCCCATCTCGCCCCGCTGCGCCCGTGCTCTCCCTCCACGGCTGCTCCCGGAGCGGCTCCCGCACCTCCTGCTCGCCCTTACTTACTTTTAACAAATCACTACAAGCCCGAGAAGCAATCAATAGCTCTGAACGATCGCGTTTGACCTCCTTAAGGAGAGGAAAGAGAAATAACGCCAGCGCCGGCTCCCCTTTTTTTCCTCCCCGCGCCCCACTGGCTGGGGCACTCGGGGCTCGAGCTGCGCTCCGGCCCGGCTCGCCCCGCACTTCCCGAAGGATCCCGGTGTGTGGCGGGGCTACGGCGGCTCCTTCCCTCCGTGTCTGGCAGTCTGGGGCTGTCCTGGCAGCGCTGCACATCGGCGGGGATCCCACCGCCCGCAGGGGCAGCGCGGGGCTGCGCCGGGCTCCCGCTCCGCCTGGTCTGAACCCAGCCCCGGGCCTGCCGCCCCCTCCGGGCTCGCACCGACACCCTAAAGGAGGGCTCAGCGCCTCTCCCATCCCCTCACCCGGCCCGGCTGGGATAGGGCAGAGCGGTTCTCTCCCCCGGCGCTGCCCCGGGCCGTCCCTCACCCGCCGCATTTCCCATCTCCAGCCCGACCTCGCCACTCTGGGCTCGGCTTAGGGTTCAGCTCTCTTGGCCGCACCGAGCCGGCGGTAGCTCCAGTGCCAGGCAGGTGGAAAAATACCCACGGTGGGGGCTGCATTGAGGTGTCCCCTGCTCCTCCCAGGCTTGGTCCCGTCCCCGGTGACAGGAGCTCTTTCTGCCTTGAGCAAGTTTACAGCCGTGAGGTAGAAGCACACACAGCCCCGGCACACACAGCTTTAGCAGGGCTGAACTGAGAGGTGACTCCTTTTCTTGTGGAGAGATCCCTTCCTTTTATTTTTTTGCCTACATTGGAAGAAGTGCTTAATTTTTTTTTTAATGCAACTTGGAAAAAAAATACCCCAGTATTAGGTGTCCCAAGTTTATGATGCAGGCTGGCTCCTGTCCTGTCTTTCCATGCCTGTCCACACGCTCCTCACCGCACACACCTGCCCTCCCAGCTGCCTCGAGCTCCCTTCCCCCGCCCAGCCCCGGTGCTCGCTGCCCTCCCGGTGGCAAAAATCTCCTGGGTACGGAATGGCGGAGCTGCCCGGGAACCGCCGCGGGCTTCGCCCTCCCACGGTTTGGGGCTTAAACCTGACAGGCTTTCCACCCCAACCGAGTTTTAGTCCTGGGTGACTCGCCCCGGGTCCCGCTCCGGTGCCAGCTGAAGGCGCCTGGGAATCAAAACACGTCACGGTCCCGGTGAGGCCGGCAGAGATGTGGAAATCGGCCATGGAGAGAGAACAGCAGATAAAGCGGGCCGTAGGCCGCCGATGCAGGGAGCCCTGGACATGCTCCCACCCATCGCCTCAGTCACTTCCCCTCGCTTGCTCACCTCCAGGACACTCCACGGAGGCTCCCGGGGCGGCAGAGCCCGGCTCCCACCCGCCGAGGAGGGTACAACAGCTTATTTCCTTCGCTAAGTGCTAACACCACCTGGGTATCTGCCAAGCGGAGCGCGCTGGGGTGCTGGTAACCGCCCTGAAGTGTTTGGGGTTTTTGGTTTTTTTTTTGCAATGTCGTGATGTCGTGACCAGGAGTCGAGGTGACCCCGAGGGAAACGGGACTGCCCCGGTAGGGCCCGGACACACCGGCCCGGCACCGGCGGGGCTCTCCCCAAACCTGCTCCCTGCAGTTCCACCCGGCGTTATTGCAGATCCAGCCTCTTCTACCAAACAACAGATGCAGCCTCTAATGCAAATATTGCCATTTCCCTGCTGAATTAGCCTTGTCACTTAGCCCAGAAGCTGGCAGCGTTAAGCCAGCTTGCATTTTAATTTGGCCCTGAAGTTACTTATTTCATTATTGATCAAACATAATGCTGAATCAATGTTCATCTTGTTACCTGGGCCATTTCCATGTAATACAGTGATAGCACTGCCTGGAGTTACTCATTCCCATCCCAAAGTGACTTTACCATAAAATCAATGCTTGTTTGTTACTGATATAAGGCAGCATCCGTGGGATGAAGAGCGAATAAAGCAGTTACGCCACCGCCATCTGAAAGTTCGGACGGAATATGTACGCGAATAAAGACTTTAGTATTTAAATGTATTTTATCGGCATCAAAATCATCCTAGCCAGGCCGATGGGACAGAAAATCTCAGGCTGCAAGATGACGGGCTTTGATACTGAAGGTGTTGCCATTTGTAAACGCTACCTGGCACCTAATGGGGGAATCGTTTCTCTACCCAGAGTATCATTACACAGCAGATGTGGGCTGTAAGCTCTTCCGGGAAGGGACTGTTTTGGAAAAATAGTAATTAATACAATAGTAATTAATGATTGTGTCACAAGATTAGACTCCGCGCAGTGTTATCTTCAGCGCAGCTGCCGCTCCTTTTCTTTGCTTGTGTTTTCCCCTCCAGCTAATAAACCCAGTTACAAATTACACGGAGCCATCCCCATCCCCATCCCCGGCTCTCCCATGCGGCGGCCGGAGAGCGCTGGAACACCCCACGCCAGGGATGTCCCATTTCGCTGCCTCACGGAAAGCCTCCGACACGGAGGTGTCGTTTGAGCCGCATCTTCCACGCACGGCACCTCCAGCCGCCCCTCTCCCCACTCTACACCGGAGGCACCGGCCCCAGCCCGGTCAGGGCGTGGGGAGGTGTGAGCCCCGCAGTGCCGGGCGGGGCCGGCTGCCTCCCGCTGCACCGTGCCGGAGGCTCCCCCGAGGGCGCGCCAGGGAACGGAGCAGCAGGGAGCGATAATCTGGGTTTAAACCCGCTGGTAAAGCCCGAGAAACCCAGAATACCCTCAGCTCTGGTTTAAAAAAGGCTACAACCCTCCAGCCGGAGCCGGTTCCGGAGCCGCGGACATCCTCCCAGCAGCGGGGGAAGGTGGGGACGGTCCCGGCCCGAGCGATAAGAGCCGGGGCTGCAGAGGAGGAAAACGTGGAGGGGAAGTTTTCCGCAGCTATGCGCACTTTGCGCCCATCCCTCCGCTCCCGCGCAGCGCAGGGACCGGCCCCGCCGGACTCACAGAGCCACGCTGACACCGGCAAGGCACACCGGCCACTCATTCCGATAGGCGACGGAAAATCTAACTGGGCACATAAAATATATTGGCATAAAATTAGTGAATTGCACTAACAGATTGTAAATCACCTAAACGGTCAAACCACAGATATGAATCACAAATTCCTATAAAGATTAATGTTTCCTAAGATTCACGGCAATTATGCAGTTTCTGGACAAAAGCCTTTCCCCAACCTATCATTCCTGAGCGCTGCTGCTTTTTTTTTTTTTCTTGACTTTTTTTTTCTTTTTTTTCTGAAGTCTTTCCAGGTTATGGTGGGGTTTTTAATGAACGATTTACCAAAGGAAAGGTTTTATTAACACCTCTAAAAACTACAAAGTTTAAAGGCAGGGAGAAAGGGAGCAGATCGGAAGTTGGGTAACACAATATACTGACCTACTGGCAGCGCTCCGAACGCAAATCAACAAAGCACCGCAATGGGGGGGGGTGGGGGTGGAGAATGTCAGAGAAATGAAAGGGGGGAAAAAAAAACCACCAAGAGGCCAGCTTTGCCCCGGCGGTAACCAGGCTGTGCTCAGAGCTGCCCCAGCAGCCTTCGGCATCTGCTGATAGCCCCTTACCTTTGCTTACCCCCTTGTGGTACACACTGAAGCCTGAGCTGCTTAAAAGCGGAAGAAGCAGGAGGAGAACACGCCTGCGAGCAGAAAGGGGGCATTATTTCTCGAGGAAATAGGTTGGCAGGAGGTGTACGGGACTTCAGGTCTCTCAGGCACTATTTTTCCCTTCTCGCCTCTGTGCAGAACTGGAGATAATAGTTGGGGCTGCAGATAACGGAGTCTGTTCCTATTCAATTTCCCTAAATGGCCTGGAGAGCACTTAAAAGCCCGGAGAGCTTCTGGCCAGCATTTTCTTATTAACTAATTTCACTTCGATCCTATTAAAGTGTATGCTTTCTAACCTTCAAGTGAACCTCTCCCTCCCCCTTCTAAAACAAAGCCAATACCTTTTAATGACAGAGTAAAGCTTTTGAAAACGCTGCTACCTCCTCTCCTAACATTACAGAATTAACAGTGGCGGAGCACCCACTCTTGCTGCGGGCCCTCCCCGTACCCACAGGACCCAGAGCACCCAGGAAGGCTCCGCCGAGGCTCGACGGTCCCACAGCCTGGGAAGGGGCGGCCGAGCCAAGGGGAGCTGTGGACAGAGGGCGCTAGAAAATGAGATTGGGCAGATTTGCCATATTTCTCTTTGGGAAAATCTCAGCAATAATGGGTTTTAAATGGATACATATATTTACCATTTCAAAAGGGTTCGGCTGTTTCCTGGTAACGCTCACCACAAATGGTAATAATAAAAGATGAAGTATTTTTTCTCACCTTAGGTCATTAGATTTACAGACAAGGTACTAAATCATTTTAGCTCCCCAAACCTTGAAGGAAAGGCACGCACGCACTCGTGTCCCTTTCTCTTCTCCTCCCCCTTCTGAAGAGACATGCACCGGGAACAGAGACAAAACAGTCACCGAGGCTCGAAGAATGTCTCCCTTTAATAGTTTACTAGTAGTAGTACTACTACTAGAAATAACAGTTGAGTTGACGTTGGCTGCAGAGTGCGGATTGTCAGTGGCCTCGTCCCAAAGTCTTAACATGAAGGGTCATTAATTGTGTTTTCTTTCCAAATCATATGTCACTGCAATTAACAGATTCTGATCAAGAGACTCCTTTCAGATTGATTCCATATGTGATAAGGAATGTGCAGCTTGTTATCTATCTGTCGCCTTGGAATTATGGAAAAGCTTCAAACGTGTAATTTGAAGAGTCTTTTACCCAGCGCTTTGATCTTTCCCTCTATTTTTTAACTCTTGTTTTACTGCGGCCCTTCTCCTAATCCCACTTGTTTGTTTACCCCCCTTTCCCCGGTGGCTGCTCCCCGTCCCTCGTGTGCTGTGGCACGGTGCAGCTCCCACCCTGCCCGCGCCCCGGCACCCCGCGGGAGTCAGCCTGCACCCTCTGCCCTCCCCACAGCTCTCCCGCAACTTCCAGCAAGCAGCCTTGTTGAGAGAGACACCCCGGAGCCAGGGCCACCTCTGTCCCCGCGGTCCCCCGTGACCCGGCGGGGCGTGAGCGACAGGAACCGAGAGGAGGCTCCCGGGGGCAGCGGGGAGGGTGCGATGCTTCCCACGGAGGGTGCCCGGTTCCGCAGCCCCAGAGCCGGCTGCGGGATCGGGGACGCCCCGCGGCCGCCGGAGGGACGTTCGGGTTTAGCTCGGCGACGCTGCGAGCCGCCGGGAGAGGCGGGAGGCGAGGCCGGGGGGAGGGCGGGCGGGGGTGTGTGTTTCGGGTGATAAATCAGGACCCGCTCTCCCTGCTCTGACAGGTCCCGGCCAGGAGACACGTGTCTGGCCGGCCGAGGAGCGCTCCGCCGCCGCGGCTCCCCGGGGGCGGCGGCCGTCGGGCCCCGCGCCGCCGCTCCCCTCGCCGCCCTGCAGGACGGGCCGGCTCCAGCCTCTCCTTCTCGTCTCCCTTCGGCTCCAGCCAGGCAAAGCGACTCCCGCTCGGCTTCGCTCTTCCCCTGCTATTTCCTCGTCCGTGGGGAACGGGCTTCTCTCCGTTCCCTGCTCGGCTCCGCTCGCCGCCTCCCGCTGGCCCTGCCCAGCCCAGCTCCTCTCCTGGCCCGGCACCAGCCGCCCCAGCCCCGCGCTCGCCCCGTCCCGCACCGGCCCTCCCGCTGCCAGAGGCGTGCGGCGCTTCTCGCCGTGGGCATCGCTCCCGCAGCCCGGGAAGACGTCTCCTTTCCCCCCGCTCTTCCCCACCGTTTACTGTCTTTTCCGCTTTCTTTCCCTCCCTCTCAGCCAAGAACGGCATCCCTACAGATTTCCCCTCCCGTCCACTCGGTACAGCTACGCTTCCTCTCAGTTTCTTTCCCATTAATAAAACATCCCTCACCCTCACCCTGACCCGGGTCCATTTGCACCCATAAATTTCTCTCCTCCCGTGTCTCCCTCTCGGCTGCCCACCGCCACTTACCCGCCGTAGCCCCCTCCCGGCTCCGGGGACACCCCCCCGGCCGTCCCCACACCAGCACCGCCCGCCACCGCCGGCGGCTCCCGCGGGGACGAACTCGTATTGATTGTGCTGTTGATTAAAAATCAGAAAATAATCCCGCCAGCTTTGACACTCCGCGCCAGACGTGCAGCCACCAAAAGATGGGTCCAGTTTTGTGGGACACGCGTGTTCTCCCGTGCCCGCGCGTGGGGGGCACAGCCCGACTGTAACACCGGACCGGCGAGCACCACCGCATCAAACGGCACCGGATTTATCCCAAGTGTCATATCCGCCCCTTTTCTCTCCGAAGTAGATATTTTTAAAAGTTGTGGTCCGCACCCAAACTCTCCCCCGACCCCCTCGACATCGCGTCGCCCCAGCAATCGCTGCCTCTACAGAAAAGTTTAAAGCACACAAGGACGTAGCGTTCGCTGCCTGTTTTCCTTCTGAGTAAAAAAAAAAAAACAAAAAACAAAAAAAACAAAAAAAAAAAAAAGAAAGAAACCTATAACTGAATTTAGTATTTTTATCTCCCTTGCTTTGTAGTATCAAAAGCACCAACGTTGAATAGAAGAAAATAAATTCCTCCAACCCAGAGTTGTTTTTGCACTAGATTAGCAGATAGGAAATGCTATAAAGATGAACTTAATACGATTAGAGATGTTTCCTACAGATTTTCATATATTGATTCAGGGAATTTTAATTCTGGAGCTTGCTTTGCTATAATCCGCATTTATTACAAGCTGATACAGTTTTATTATAGCAAGCTATCAAGGTCGATTCCTTTAACTGCATAATCTGACATGAATTTCATTTTTAAAGAAATGTAGTTATAAAAATCCATACTGTGGGCACAGTGGTTATATTGTACCTAAATCATATTTTAAAGGCAATAAATCCAGAGAGTATTTAGGAAGAGAGGGGAATACGGTTAAATTGCTCTCCTTCAGCTGCAACTCCTCAAAAGACCTTCCAAACTTTTTGTTTTATTTAAACAACCGAGTATTTTACAAAGCAGATAACGCTGGCAGGTTCAGGTCTCCTTTCCCCACAGGCTGTGTGAACTTTTTAGGTTCCAGCCCAGGCTCTTCCTCTGCCCGCAGCAGCGGAGCTGGGCACACCGACGCTTGCCAAAGACGCGCCGTGATTGAACTGTATTTTAACTACTCTTAAAAGGCTAAATTGCAACTCACGCTGGTTTCAGAGAAGGAAAAAGGAGGCGGGGGTGGGGGGTGGGGGGGCCGCAGCAACAACAACATCAATAACAAAATACAAACCGTAATTTAAAATGTGTGGATCATAAAAAACCCCAAACCCTATTCTGTAATTAAACCGTATCTTGACTCCTTCCCAATAGCTCCTTACAAACCCGTGCCACTGCTCCCTTTGCAAATGTTGCACGTACCAGGTACTTCCTTCTTAGCCTTGTAGTGATTCGGAACAGAGGGAATAAGCAAAATGATCATAAATTTCCTAATTAGAGATTTCGCACCAAGACAAAAAGGTGTTAATGAGTTTAATTCCAGTGCCTGTCATTGTCCCTTTTTTCACACCACTTATTTACTAATGGCCCAGAGGGCTGCTCCCGTCTCTCCTTTGTTAAGATTTTAATTTGCCTTCTTTTCTGCCTTTGATGTAAAATTGTGACCTACAACTCTTTGAAGTCCCTTATTAGGAGGAAAATTAACTTAGCTTTTCCACTGTATCTGCGCACTGTTAGTCCAGACAAAATGTAGAGAACTCCTTAAAGATCCAGTACATTAGGAAATTTTCAAGGTAGTTCTGGAAATGCAAATTTTAAGAAATGCAATAGACTTTTAAAACTGTATTAGGAGGTATAACCCTCGCAAGGGCCAGAGCGGGGGAAGGGAAGAAGGGAATATCTTAATAAAGAAAACAAAATTAATCTGGGCAAGGAAAGGTTGTAAATCTAAAAACGTGAAAAGGAGAACTGGGGGATGGTGTTGGTGTGAGCCTTTATTTTTAAATGTCACAACTTTTTCCTGTCCCTCTTGTGTACTGCTCACAAATGACACCCCGGCTTCCTACGCTCTGGGTGAGGGGGGGGGTGGCTAAGAAAGAAATTATATCTAAATCTATCTCTATATAATTAGAATACCGTGAGGCAGGGTTAAACCTTTGTAAAACACACAACTGATTGGCGATCGCTAAAACGAGATTTGAAAGCAACTCAAATAAAAGATCGCGACGTCAGTAAACAGATTTAGAAAAAAAAAAAAAAAAAAAGGGGGGGGGGAGAAGCAGCTAGTGACAAACCCGGCGAGAGCGAGCTCTGGGCATGAGAGAGAGAGAGGGAGGCAGAGGGAGAGAGAGACTTAAAAGAAATAGGAGGGGCTTGTGAGAGACTAGAAATGTCAATCAGAGCCCAGAGTCCCAATAATCTCAGGCAATCTGTTAGGACCTGACCTGGGTCCACTCAGATCAATAGGAAAAGTGAGAGAAGAAAGAAGCGATCGGATCGTTTACCGCGGCGGCCGAGGACAGGAGGGAGCCCGCGGCCTCCGCGCACCCCCGGCTCCCCCCCATGTCTGCCGGAGTTTGCGGGAGGCGCTGAAAGTGCGGGCGGCCGGCGAGGGCGAGCGACCCGGCTGCCTCCTCCGCTCCCGGCCCTGCTACTTTCTCCCCTTTCTCTCCCTTCTTCCTCTCGTCTCCCCCCCCCCTCCTCTTCCTCCTCCCCCCTCCCCTACCCCGCTCCCCCACCATGTCTTTCCCCCAGCTGGGCTACCAGTACATCAGGCCGCTTTACCCGGCGGAGCGCCCGGGGAGCGGCGGCTCCCGCGGCGGCGCCGAGCTGGCCCCGTCCGGGACCCTCTCCAACGTGCTCTCCTCCATGTACGGCGCGCCCTACGCCGCCGCCGCCGCCGCCCAGGGCTACGGAGCCTTCCTGCCCTACGCCGCGGAGCTGCCCATCTTCCCCCAGCTGGTAAGAGGCCCCCGGGGCTCGCCGCTCGCTCCCCGGGGCGCTCGGTTCGAGCTGGGGATCGGCCCGGGGGGAGCCGGGGGAGACGCCGGGAGGGCTGTCAGGGGAGAGACGGGCGCTATCGCCGCCCTGCCCCGAAGAGCCGCTGCAGAGGGGCAGGGCTGGAACGGCGGCCCCGCAGCGTCCTCCCGCTCCGCCCGGGGCTTTGACGGTCGCGGGGACCGGCCCCAGCAGCCGCCGGCCCCGCCGCGCACACGCGAGTGGGGAGCCGGTCCTGCCCCCGAGGCACCCCCGAGCACCGGCGGGGCCCGCGCTGCCGGGGCCGCGGCGTGCTCGGGATCGGCGCCGGGGCGCTCCGCGGTGGGGGAGGCAGCGCGGCCCGGCCGCCGCGCCGGTACCGACGGGGCTCCGTTCCCGGTAACGGCAGCGGGATGGAGCGGACCCGGGCCCGGCGCTCCATCTCAGCCGGGCCGCCCCTTCCCTCTCGCTGCAGGGCGCCCAGTACGAGCTGAAGGAGAGCCCGGGGGTGCAGCACGCCGCCTTCCCCCCCCACCACCCTGCCTTCTACCCCTACGGGCAGTACCAGTTTGGGGACCCGTCGCGGCCCAAGAACGCCACTCGGGAAAGCACCAGCACCCTCAAGGCCTGGCTCAACGAGCACCGGAAAAACCCCTACCCCACCAAGGGCGAGAAGATCATGCTGGCCATCATCACCAAAATGACCCTCACCCAGGTCTCCACCTGGTTCGCCAACGCGCGGCGGCGGCTCAAGAAGGAGAACAAAATGACCTGGGCCCCCCGCAGCAGGACGGACGAGGAGGGCAACTCCTACGGGAGCGACCACGAGGGGGAAGAGGACAAGAGGGAGGACGAGGAGGAGATCGACCTCGAGAACATCGACACCGAGAACATCGAAAGCAACAAGGACGAGCTCGAGGACGATCTACAGGATGCCGACCTCCTGCACTCTGACTCCAAGACGGACTCGGAGGGATCCGAAGGCTTTGAGGACCTGCCCGGCTCCGAGGAGCGCTACGACAAGGCCTCCGAAGGGGAGCCGCACCACCTCCGCCACCACCACCTGCACCACCACCACCATCACCACCACCACCATAAGTGCGAGCTGCCCGCCGCGGCCGCACCCCTCGGCCCGGAGCCCCTCAAGCCGCCGCTCCCGCCGCCGCCGCCCCACCTCTCGCCCCCCTCCTCTGCCTCTTCCTCCGCCGCCTCCTCCCCGACGGACGGCGCTTTGGCCGGCGCCTTGCCGAAACCCAAGATCTGGTCGCTGGCCGAGACGGCCACCAGCCCGGACAACCCCCGCAAGTCTCCTGGCGGCGGCTCTCCGCCGGCGGCCGCCCCGCAGCCGCTGCCGCTGCCCACCCCGCCGCCCCACAGACTCGTCTCCTCCTGCCCCCTGGGCAAGTTCCCCAACTGGACCAACCGCGCATTCCCGGCCCACCACCACCACCACCCCCCGCACCCGCTGGCCTTACTGAACACTCCCCACCTGCTGGGGCTGGGGGCCGCCTCCGCCGCCCCCCCCGCCGCCGCCTTCCCGCGGCCCGCGGACCAGGCGCAGAGCGCGGAGCCCGTCGGAGCAGGTGACCGCTGAGGGACGCGGCGGGGACGGGCCGGGCCGGGCCGGCGGCCGCCGCGGGGGGCTCGGCGGTGCGGAGCGGAGCGGAGCGGCGCGGGAGGCCCCGCGGGGCCGAGGGCGTGCGGCGGGGGGCGCCGGCCCGGCGCGGTTCTGACGGTGCCCCCGGCCCGGCGCGGTTCTGACGGTGCCCCCGGCCCGGCGCGGTTCTGACGGTGCCCCCGGCCCGGCGCGGTTCTGACGGTGCCCCCGGCCCGGCGCGGTTCTGACGGTGCCCCCGGCCCGGCGCGGTCCGGCTCGGCGCGGAGCTGCCGTCGGGGCGCAGGTGGCGGCGGGCGGGCGGCCGCGAGGGCCCCGGGGGCGGTGGCGGGGTTCTCCTGGCCGGGGTAGTCTCGATCCCCGAGAATTACCTTCCTCCAACGGAGATAATTTTTGTTGCTGTTGTTGTCGGTTTTGCGGGAAGGACCCGGCCGCCAGGTCAGGCTCGCTCCGGGGTCAGTGTGTTTTCTCTGACGGTCACCTCTGCAAGCAGAGCAGTCGTTGTGTCGTTATTTGCAACTCGCTGAGAAAAGAGCTTAAATCTCGAGGCTTAATTCAGGGATGGGAGGGATAAAACAGGGGCTATAAAGGAACGCTTTTTTTTCCCCCCTCCTTCTCTTTTTAGATCGATCTAGTGCCTTGGAAGTAGAGAAAAAGTTACTAAAGACAGCTTTCCAGCCAGTGCAGAGGCGGTAAGAGATGGCTCCCTCCGTCTCCTCGGGATGTATGGAGGCAGTTGTAAATGGTTAGCTTATTTTCTCCGCTTCTTTAGGTTCCCTTTCCAGGGCGGTTTCTTGTTCTTCCTCTGCGTGCGTGGTGGGTTATTCTGTTTATATATTTTCTTTGCTGTTCTCCGCTGTGGTCCCCGGGAGCGATTCCCGCGGGCAGGCCGAGCCGCGCTCGGCCCTGGTGGGGCTGTGTGGCTGCAGAGCCCGGGCGCGGGTCTCCCCTGGCCCGGGAGCACATCCCTGAGCCCCCCGCAGAGCGAGTCACCACCCGCTGCTGTCGCTTTGCCAGGGGGAGAGGCACCGAGGCAGCAGAAAATAGTAAAATAAAATATTAATAATAATAATAATAATAATAATAATGATAATGAAAGCGAAACAAAAAACCCACCCAGAGTATGAAAGCAGAAGAGGCTGAGCCTTGCCGCCCCAAATTTGGCGTACCAGTCACTCAGTTTCAATGAGAAACCAATTACCCTTTTGATTGATCGAAACCACGGGGATCGGGCCCGCCGTGTTTTCGTTTGCATTTACTATAAGTCACTCTGAAAACTTTTTATATTTATAAATCTATTACAATAATAACAACAACAACAAAACCAGAGCTATCTGCAGTTACAAATATTGTGCCAGCCCAAGCTCACTAGAAATCCTATTAAATATTTTTTTTTCTGTGTCATTTTTTTTCCAGGCCCCAGAACCAACTTGACGCCGCTATGGTTCTATCGGCGCTCTCATCATCATAGTTAATTTTTTATTGTTGTTGTAATGATTGTAAAAAATCTCTGTATAGTTACAACTTGTAAGCATGTCCGTATATTAAAACTCAAAAGGAAGAAAAAAAAAATACCCGCTTCTGTACTATCACCTGGGTTAGCTGAGCTGTGAGATTTTTTCGGAAGTCCAGTGAGAATTAGGTGTTCCCCTTTTTTTCTTTTTTTTTTTTTTCCTTTTTTTTTCTCTTTTTTTTTTTTTTTTTTTTTTTGGTTGTTGTTGTTTGTTTTTGGTTTTTTTTTTTTGTACATACCGTAAAAATGTACATATGTGTGAACCAAATTGTACAAGAAAGTATATATTTTTGGCTAATAAATAAACTGTTGCCACTTTGACTACACTCTCGTTTCCCAGCCCAGCTCTTCTGGAGTTGTTTTCCTCTTGCAGCCCCTCTGGGCCGGTCAGTGTTTGTGGCGCTGCCGGGAGCGGCGGGGCCGAGCCGGGCCGGGTCAGTGGCGGGGCCGGGCCGGGTCAGTGGCGGGGCCGGGCCGGGCCGGATCAGTGGCGGAGCCAGGCCGGGCCGGGCCGGGTCAGCGGCGAGCCGAGCCGAGCCGGGCCGGGTCAGCGGCGGGGCCGAGCCGAGCCGAGCCGGGCCGGGCCGGGCCGGGTCAGTGGCGGGGCCAGGCCGGGCCGGGCCAGCGGCGAGCCGAGCCGGGCCGGGTCAGTGGCGGGGCCAGGCCGGGCCGGGTCAGCGGCGGGGCCGAGCCGAGCCGAGCCGGGCCGGGCCGCGCTTCCTGCGGCCGCGGCATCGCTGGAGCCGCAGCGCCCCCTGCAGGCGCCGCGGCCGCCAGGGGCGGGGGGTCGCGGAGCCGTGCGCGGCTGCGGGGGCAGCCCGCGGGGCGGCCGGCACATCATCCATCGCCCCCGCCGAGCGGATTAGCGCTGTTAACCCCCTTCCCCACCCCCGCGGAGCCGAGGGGCGGTTGATTGAAAGGAACCTTCGGGGCTCGGTGGTGTCGCCGCGGGTCGGCGGCGCAGTTGGTTCTGCCGCCCCCTCCCCTCCTGCTTTCGCGCATCCCAGGGGTCAGTTTTGGGGTGCTCGCCACAGGCTCTCTGTGCCGCTAAGCGGGGAGCTGCTCCAAGCGGCGGGGCTGGGGCATCCATCCGCTCCCGGGGTTTGCCATTCGGGCGGGAGGTAGCGGCCGGAGCGGGGGCACCGAGCGGCGGGGCGCGGCGGGGAGCCCCGGCGGGGAGCCGCGCTCCGCTCCGGACGCGCGGGCTGTGCGCTCCGCCGCCCCCGGGCCGGTCCGCCTGCCCCCGGCTCCGGGAGCTGCCGGTTGCGCCTCTGCACGCCTCGCCCCGGGAGCCGCCGCCTCCAAAACTTGTAGCTTCGCCTCCCCGGCAAGGTGCTGGAAATCGGCCCAATCCGGGAAAGGTCCCTTCCCGCTCGGAAACCATCCCAAGGGGAGTGTTGGTAGGAGGACGAGGGCTGCTCCCTGCTCCCTCGCCCTTCCCTGCAGCCGGTGCCCGCGGATGGCCGTGCTCATCCCCCCGGCTGAGGGTGCAGCTCGGGCAGGTACAGCTTGTGGGCCGGCTCCCTCCTGCTTTTGTTCCCAGGCTTTTCCTTCTCTCCCGGGGAGATGTGTCCCCTACCTGTCCTCTCCTTACAGTCCTGGAAACGGCACAATTATAGTCGTGGTGATTAAATAGCTGGTGCTTTTCTCGTTTTGGTGACAGACCCTGCAGAGGGGGAGGGTGCTCAGAGCTAGGAAGCAAGAGTTAAAATGAAGTTAAAGTACAAACAGAAGCACATAGCTGACATGCTTCAAGTTTAGACAGTACAAGATATGCAAATGCGCAGGGCTGCGCGGTATTGACATTTTGAGGTCATAGTGATAGGAATGTATTATTTATAGGATTGGGTTGCACTAGACTGATAAACTACATTTTAAATCCTAGGCGTTTGTAGGTGATAAGATTTATATATATGTTTACACTATACGTGTGTGTGTATACACACTTTTATATAGTGTTTTAATGTTTCACAATTAATATTCTCCCTGACCAGCATTACGATGGGGACACCCCTTTCCTGGAGTGCCCTGCAGCCTCCCTGGCTGCTGTTAGCAATGGCTGGGAGCAAAGGAGGCCAGGGAAGGGACCCACAGAGTTTGCAGCACTGTTGTGATCTCTGCTTTTTCCCCCCTGTGTCCTCTTCCTTTCCCCATATGTCCTTTCTGGCCACAGCTCACCCTAGAAACAGCATTTGCCTCTTTGCAGCCCCATGCAGCTCTCTGTCTTTCCGCCAGGAACTGTTCCCACTCTTTCACTCCAACAGGCTCCTGAAATGGGGGATCTCTGTGGGTGGGGGGTAAGAAAACAGATCGTTTCTCATGTAAATTTTATCCAGTCTCTCTGCACTCTGTATCCCTCTTTTTCCTTAGCCAATTCTTGCTGAGGAAAAAAAAAAAAAAAAAAAAAAAAAAGGATTTATGGCATCTAAAATGGGAGGGGTAGGGGGAGAGAAAGCTAGAGGCAAATTTCCACATCCCCTTCCTCTGGGCATCCTGGTGGGTTTTCCATAGAAAGTTTCACACAGCGGCCAGACAGATGCTTAAAGGGGATGGAAGAAAATAATGCAACCATGATGGGAAAACAATTGCATCCCCAGCTTTCTACCTCCATTAAAGGCTCCTTTGCCTTTGCACGGGGGCCCTCAGCTCCCTGGCCCCACAGAGCCCTCTCCCTTCACTCTGACCGTGGGGATGCTTCTGCAACAGCAGCGTGGAAGCCATGGGAAAGCTGCTCCTTTGGCTTCTGGAAGTGAGAACTTGGTTTCCCTGCAGGGGGAAAGCAGCCTTTGTGCCTGCCTGGCTTCCCTAATGTGGAGAAAATTCCCATTAATTTTGTGAGGAAACATTTTGTTATGCGCGTTTCAACAAAACATTAAAAATCCTACGCGTATTTTTTTTTCCAGAAATCCCTCTCTCAGTTTGACAGCCTCGCTGGAGCCCCAGCCAGGCCTGCCTCAGACAGCACAGAGAGGCCTCCCTCTCCCTTCTCCCTCTCTGTTGGCTGCTCTTTTCCTGTCTAATCAATTATCTCCCTAGCTAGTCCTTCTCAAAGGTGAGAGCTCATTATGCATATTCATAAATCACAGCTCCCAGACCTGACACTGATTGATGTAATCATCTCCTGCTCGCTCCCTGTCTGCGCGGGGCCGGCCGGAGGAAGCGTCGGCGAGGAGGAGGAGGAGGAGGAGGAGGCAGGAGAAAGAGACTTCCAACTTGTCAGCCCCCGTTGTGGTGGGAGCGGCCGGCCGGGCGTAGCGGGCCGTGTCAGGCTCCCCATTCAGCGCCGCCAAAGTGCCCATCACGGCCCGGGATGAGGCAGGAGGAGAAAGCCCTGGGAGATGGGAAACAGCGCTGAGCCGCCTCCAGCGCACAGAGCTGTTATGCAGATGAAATCACAAGAGTAAGGAAAAGATCCAGCACAGTTTTCACAATCAGGCTTCACAATTAGACCGTGCATTAAAATACCCTCCCAAATCTTTCACGTTAGCTGACGCGCACACGCCGTCGCTGCCCTTAGGTAGTTAAAACTGGTTTATTCCCGTAAGGACAGATATATGGGGTCTGGATTCTGATCACGAGCATTTAGATATGTGATACAGCAAATACCTTCAATCCTATATCCTCAGTAGTTATACTGTGTTAAGAAAAACAAATTTGCCAAGTACGTAAGTTGCTGTTGAAAGGGTTTGGGAGCAAAAGGGCTCCTCCAGCCCAGACTACCAGTTTCCAGATAGGAATGTGTGTCTCAGCTATGACTGGTTTCCCTGTGTACTTCAGTATGTCAGTGTTCAAGATGTTGTTCAGATTATGTGGTTTACCTGTATGGTTAATATTTACACTTTTAAAATACCTCTTTTTATCACTTTGATCCGAACTATCAGTGTACTAAAGTAATAATACAAAAATATATGCCCTGGTAATCATAACAAGATACAAATCAAAGGGAGCCCTAATCAAGTACTTTTGAGAGTGTTATCTTCCTTGTTAACAAATGGTAATAAGAAAATTAAGGCTTATAGCTTGCTTGTGTTTTATCTAAGAAAACCAATAAAGATATCAGATGTTCTTTGTTTTATATGTTTGAATGTAAAGCAGAATAATGAAGAACATGTACCTTCTAAGGCTTCATTTGCTTTATGGGCATTAACCCTTTAGGATGCCAGTGAAATTCTGAATTTGCAGAGTGAGAACAAGCCTGTGCTGCCACCCAGGGTTTTGAGGCCCAGCTTTGCTGCAGTCAAGACAACGTCTTTTTTTATTAAATGCTGAAATTGGAACAAAGCAACAATGGCCGCTTGCTAGCTGTGCATGTCCAACAGGCCTCTTTACTATTCAGCAAATGGAAGATATTAAACAACATTTTGCTTAAAGGTACACTGAGGCCATTTCCATTAGGACATGGTGTCATTCATTTATTCACATGTTAAGTGGATGTCCTTGTGGCTAATGAGTAATAATCAACAGTGACTCCACTTTATTCCTTTGCTCCCAGCAATGTTAAATACTCTGATGGAGTCTCTTTGCTGACACACTAGAGAATATGGTTAAAAAGTGCTAAAGGACATTTGCAGCGTAGAGCAGCCACGTACACACATGCTGGAAATAGCACTTTTATTACAGTCTATTCTATTAGGCTTTGTTCCTGTTTAAGGCATGGCACGTGGAAACCGCTGATATTTATTTGAAGGTACTTTACACCTTAAAAGCCGGAAACTCTTTCAATTTGAGAGTCAATGTGGTTACAGCTGGGAGATGAGCTCTTGTCCAGCTGGTTTCTGAAAAGAATCAAACTGCAACTTACGATAGCTCCATGTTCCGTGCATGACTTCAGATAAATCCTTAGTGGAGGAGGGATTTGGGACAGAGCCTTTCCTGCAAAAAATCTAGTTTGACATTTATTTTATAAAATAAAGTAACTCCCCTACCAGCTAATTAATTTTATTACATCAACTGCAGCAGCTAAGTAGACTAATAAAATATATTAATCTATATTTTTTCCTTTGCATGATTGCTTACCCTGGAGTCTGCAGCTTGGTTGTCTCCTGTGTCAGTTCCTAAAGTTTGAAAGGTATAAATGAACCATTCTTGGTCCTGATTAAGCTTAAGTTAGAAATAAAAAATGTCAATCAATCTGGTTGGGAATGTTCCTGCTGTCTAAGTTGGTTATGCAAAACACTCTAAGGTGTGTAGGCATGCTCAATTAGGTCAAGGGATCTGATGGCACTCCTAGCCATAAATGTGTGTCACTCGGATTCCTCATTATTTTTAGCAGTGGTGAAAATGCATGTCAGTAGGCCAGCTAGCCAGGCTAGAATAAAATTATTTACTGGGTATGCATAAGCCTGAGGTTTTAATACATAAGTATTATACTTATTTTCAAGCAAATCAGTGAAAAGAAAATATCTTTCTCTCTCAAATATATGACTCACTCTATTGGATTTCTCAGCGATCATTATTATAATTCACACTGGACTTCGCAATACTCAAGATACCTTAGCAGTAAAATTTAAGTGCCTGAAAACATAGATGTAATGTGAAATTAGATACAAGGAGTAAAACATTGATTTTCTCTGTTACAGTCTAACTTGCTTCCAAGAAAGATAAAGCTTCACCGGGAGATTAGACTAGCCCCATTCCAAAATAATTTAATGAAAAAGGACACTTGAGATGGCTATTGAACAGCAGCACCAGTGCTGGTCTTCTCAGACGGAGACTTTTGCAAGTGATTCCTACAGAAGACAATGCCAGAAATGTCTGATTGATAGACAGATTTCCTCTGGTGTGCTAAGGCATACCCTGATACTAACAGAAATGTTTCTGTGCAATTACAGGAGAAAAAAAATGTGCAGAAAAGAAAATTTCAGTGCTCATTCCTGCCCTCATGCAGCTGGTGTAATTGTTGAGATTACCTGAATTGGCTAAATCACCAGGGTTAAATCCTCTGGTTTTAAACTTTCCACACTGGTACTTTGAACCACACCAAGACCTTGGGCTTGGGTACAAGAAATGCAATGAGAAACCAGCGAAACAGGAGTCCAGCCTGGTTTTGTTATGCAAAAACCCCAAGCAACCAAACCTAAATGCAGGAAACTGGTAAACTAAAAGGAAAATATTGCTTCCAAGAACCACAGGCAGGACTAGTACCTCAGGTAAGGCTGGGGCTTCTTAAACAGAGGTTTAAACGTGGTGTTTGAGATGGCAGTGTTCCTTTAAGAACAGCACCATGCAGCTGATATTTTCTTTACTGCCAATAAAACGCAATTAAATCTCATGAATTAATATATTCACTTCAAGAAGAATTCCCATTCTTTTCTTCAGATATCAAAATGGAGCCATCATCAGTCAGTTAGTTAAATAGGGGAATCCAGAGAGTAAGTAAATGGAAGAGCTTTCAAATGCAGGGCTGAAAATGCCCAATGAATGTGTAGGGGGCTTCAATAAAAAGATTTTGACTTGTGTTTTCACCCCTTTCCCACTTTGCTCATTGTTTACTGACACTGCTGTGGACACAGTATTCAGTCCCTGCCCGCCCCAGCCCTGGGATGTAAAAATGTCATCTCTATTGTGCTGCCGGGCTGGCTTTGATGCTGCCGCAGCCCTTTGTATGCCCTTCTCAATCCCTTTATAAGGCTGTCCTGATTGTCCATACTGAACATCGCCACAAAAGCTCGTCTTATTGAGAAAATAAAAAAGTCAGAGAGGGGCCAAATGACGGGAGATTGGGCCTTTGCTGTAAAAGATCTACTATTCACATTCAGCAGTCATTTTTTCGTCAAGGAATTGCAAAGTTGGGACTGCAACCTTGCCAGCAAAGCCATTTTGGACACTTTCTTATTAATTTTTTATTTATAATTACTTTTATAATTACCTTTTTTTTTTTTTTTTTTTTTTTTTTTAATAGCTCATGTGCTGCTGAGCACAAACATTAAATTCTAGGAACAATTGTGGAGGGTATTTTCACCTTTTTAAAGAAAACCACTGTATAACTCAAATGTGCATGATTCATCTGGGAAGTTTAGACAGACAGATTGTATGGAAATTCAACTACATAAAAACTACAAAAAAAGGCTTCTTGTGATAATGAAACAAGTCAGAGACAGATCCCATACCCCCCCTGCTATGTAGGAGTACACACATTTGCAACTCAGAACCAGAGACCGAGGGTTTAAATTGCCAGTCTGAAAAACCTCTACCCGTTGTTCTTCCACCTAATGCTATCCTAACTTGTACTGGGTGTCTGTGGGCAGGCTGGAAACAAAGGCTGGATAAGGTCTTATTCTTTGGGAATGGGCTATCGGAATGGGAGGACGGTGATTTCATGGCTTTTGTTGCTGAGGTTAGGGACCGAATTCTCTCACTGAATTAGAATAGTAACAAGTGGGACTGGGGATCTCTGGGGCTTTTGTAGTGCACTCATCTGAGAGATTGCGCTTTTCTCAGCCCTTCAGATTTATTTTGCCAAAGTTACAGGGCAATTATGGAAATGCGCCCTTTGAAGCTGGGCCGATTTCTCTTTATTTTCTCTCCCCCCGCCCAAAGCAAAACCTCCCTTGCCTCCATTCTTCAGCAAGTTGGCAGTCATTAGGCAGTGGGGTTTTGAGCGGCCATTCAAATATTCTTTTGAATAGTGCAAGAAAGTTTTAATAAATATGCGTTAAAAAATAGACTTTGAAGCTTTTCGGGAAGGAAGCGCAAAATAGCACCGAGGTAACAACGTCCCAGCAAGCAGGCTCTGTGTGTGTGAGGTGCCAGAACATGAGATGCTTCCCATGAAAAGCAGCTCAGTGTGCTGGGAATGGGGCTGACCAGTGGCATGGGCGTGTTTGACCAAGTGACCACCGGGTGCTCCTGCCTTGCCACGCCGGTGCGGTTGGCAGCTCCGCGGCAGCACCGTGCCCCTCGCCCCTCACACGTCCCTAACAGGAGGCCCAGGACAAACAGAATTGTGCTTTCGCACCTTTGTACATTATTTATCATCAGGGTTCGGAATCTTGATGCTGCATGTGAACTAAGATGACATATTTTTTACCTTACTTGCTACACTAATGAAGTAAATATGTCCGGAACCAGATGGTGAGACTAGGCAGGTTGTGACCAGGGCTGCTTTTTTGCCCAGAAAGTCGGTTCTGTACATCTCTTTTCACTCTCTACTCCCTTTCCTTATTTGTATCAGATTACTTTGCTCTTTTAGGATAAATTTGTGTTTTTCTGAGCCATTTAACAAATGTTATGGCTCCAAAATACCAAATTATGGCTCCAAATACCAAATTCAGACTTGGTATTAGAGGGAAGAGATACTTTTGGTGTCCCTCAAAGTCATATGCAATTTCACAGGGCCTGGCATAAAATGTGGACTTTCCATAAGCACCAAAACATGGTAGAAATATGAAGACTTCTTGTCTGAGTCTTGTAACTGAGATATAAATACATTTTTTGCTCTCTATAGGATTTATAACTGATCCTTAGACCACATATTCAGCAACATGGAACATAAGAGATTTGTGTTTTCTGGATGTTAGGGTTTGCAAATTTAGGAGCAGAAAATTCCTCTTAACTGTGAATTTAAAAGAATTTTAAACCACGTTTAAAAGAATGAAAATTCAGCTCAGACCTCTACAGAACTGTGCTTAGAATAAAGTAATACAAATATTTCTCATGATGGGTGCAGAAGGTTTAATGTCACATCAGTAACATACAGCATTGCATACAAAATTGTAACAATTTTCATGTGAGCTGGGCTCAATGGAGTGGCAGAAGGTGCAGCTGGACACCATCACATCTCCAATCTTCTCCTCATCCTCCTCCCCTAGTTCACTTTCACACACCCAAATTTCTTCCCCAGCCTCACATAAGTGCTTCCAATGCCCTTCCTATTCCTCTGTACCTTCCCCCAGTCTGGGATCATCTCAGCTATTCTGGAACTGATCACTTTATTGGGATCCAGTATTCTGTCCAAACTGGATCCACTATTTAAAAGCCCTCCAGGAGCTTTGGGGTGTCTGATTCATTTCAATGTGCTCCTGGATCTGGTGTACTCCATTTTGTAATGAAGAGGGGAGGACTTGCTGGGTACAGACCTAGGTTCAGGTTCAGTTAAAAAACCTTAAAATGGGTTTAGATTCTAATGTGCTGGTCTACTCCAAGAGCATTTCTAATCTTAAAAAAACTTAAAAGTCAGGTTAAGAAAAGGCAGACCTGCTAATAATATTAAGAAGCCCCTGCTTATAATATTAAGAAGCTCTTCCAGACAGGGTAGGGAGTTGACTACTCTGAAAAATGGTAGTGTTTGTGCCACCTGGCATAACCCTGGGAAACATGTAATGAGGCAAGTGATGATGTCTTGCTAGGGAAATAATCTAGGGAAATTATTGCAATCCTTCCATTTCTGCCTTTGACAATTTCTAATTTTTTATTTCTTTTTAAATCTACATGAAAAGACAAAGAGCACACTTACATTTTGAGCCTCAAACTTGTCACAGAATCTGTCTTTCTACTGTTTTAGGCTTTAAAGACCAATAATTAAGAAGACTTTGAATCATACTTGCAAATGCAGTGGCTGAGCAAAGGGTTGGCCATCTTCCCCAGGTGAGGGCCCTTGAGCAGTCAGACTTCTCCTCCCTGGCAGCTCCAGCCTGCAGGTGGTTTGGGGGACGCCTTGTATTAATCTGGCCTTAAGGCCACGGAGACAGATCACCGTGACAAAGTCTCTGCCTGGAGGAAAAGGTCACAGATTTTAAATACTTTAGATATTTTGTCAGCCACTTCTGAAGATTGTAAAGAAAATGGGTTTCCGTGTTCAGTGCTGTCAAAAATGACCCTCAGGATGCAACGCTTCTCTTTGTGCTTGCGTCAAAGCCCACAGATAGGCACAGCAGCCAGCAAACAGGGTGAGATCTTCCAGGTGCCTTGTCTTACAGGGAACAATTCTGGCTCTTCTGGGCTGGATTTTAAGATCTGGGCCTTGTATTTGCTCTTCAGTGCAAGCAAAACAGCAGGTCAGAATTGTGACTTTCAGTGTCTCAAGGGTTTAAAAATTGAGTATTATAAACAGTAATGATCAATTCATTTATGGTCCAAGGGACAGTACCTCCCCACTAATTCTACAAATAGACTTTAGATATGGGTGTCTACTATTTGACTGTCAGTGGGAAGTGTATATCTCATAAGGTTCTGACCTGGTTATCTCCTAACCCCAAGCAATTAATCACCAACATCTAATAGGGAGTAGCTGTGCACAGCAGCATTTGGTGTCCAGCCTCTTCACAATGCTTTCATTTTTTCTCCAACTATCAGACCTATAGCTTTCCTCAACGTGGGACCACTGCTTTCTTTTGGACAAGAACTGGCTCAAAACCAATCTCTGAGCCAGAACACACCAATTCCAGTCGCTTTATAAAACCCCCAGTGAAACAAAACATAAATCCTCCCCCAAAAGAGAGAATCTTGTGCAGTAAAGTCACCAAACACCAAGGTCTCAGTTATCAGCTGTGCTGAACAGTGGGGCAGAGGAGAACAGGAAGGGTCATCATCCCTCCTCCATGTGTGTGTCTGCAGGAGAGAATGGGGAGAGGATCAAAATCTGCCATCCTGTCAAGCTGGTAGGGAGGGCTGGGGACTTTCCCACTGTTTCTGTTGTGAGCAAGAGGAATGGCTTTGTCTGCAGTGGGCTTGTGCAGAGCTGGAGTAAGGCAGCGAAGAATCAGGCCCCACTGATTCTTTGTAGTACTGGAGCTTTGTTTTGAAGTGCAATAAAAATACAGGTGGCGGAGGAGATAATGCACGGTACCGTTCCTTTGGGACACTCGGGGAGACGGTAAGGAATTCCAAAATAACGAGCGTGGGTTTTTTCCTAGCACTGATCACAAACACTAGTTCAAGAAAACACCCAGAAGTAGTAAATATGTAAATTTTTTATGAAAGGAGAACCTACAAGTACCCGCTATGTTACAGAATTTGTTTAAGGATATTTGATCCTCATGCAGAGTTTATCAGATTATGGTTTAATTTGCACGTTCAGGGTTTCTTGGTTGGTTATTTTTTGTTTTGCTTTGGTTTTTTTTTAAGGGAGGTTCCCTTTTAAAAAGCTTTTCTTTCTCTTCTGCTTCAATACTTGTACTGGAGGTATTGCACTTCTGCTAAGATACAAGAAGTATGTTTACAGGGTAATATAAATCAGGTTTGGAGATTACCAATTTCATATAAATTAGATGGAAGGGTTCTGTTCCGCTATTTTGTTGTCTAAATTATATGGAAATTGGTCTTATGCAAGGAGTAAGTCCTCACAGAACAGGGCCCTTAGGCTTTTGGTTTAATTATCATAAGCTTCCATTTAATTAAACTTATTAAATGGTTTGGTGTAAGAGCAGGCTATCATTTTGCAGAAGCTTTCTGAAACAGAAAAATATTTATGTCCTAGCTGCTTGGGAAGGAAATAACACTTTTCTTCAGAGATGTTTTACTCAATATAAGGGTGAGGGTCTCCTGGGTCATCCTCAGAGGCACCCTCAAACTCTGTACCCAGAGGCATTTCAACCTGTTCCTCACTACAGAGCCAGCAAGTTCAGTTTGTCCTGCAGCTGGTATTTCACTTTACAGGCTAGAAATTATAGGACAGCGTTGGCATAAGAAGAAGTGGATGTAAGTGAATGAGGAATACCTGGGAACTAAAAGAAAGTCCTAAACCATCAGAATAGGGGGGCTTTGGAACACAACAAATCCCCAAGCATCCAACCCCAAACCCCAGCCCAAGCCCCGAACAAGCACTTATTTGCTTTCATCAGATCAGTTTGATAGATAATTTGGGCATTTCATAATATGGTGCCTGTATGAACAGGAGATGGGACTCAATGACTGAGGAAGCCTCCTCCAGCCTTCTGTTCATGGGCAATCCTTTTGTGAGGCTTTACTCTCCTGAAAATAGCTAGGTAATGGGATTGACCCCAAGTGTCCTGGCCACTTTCATATACAGCCACTGTCCATGGTATATATCAGTTTAAGCAGGAGAGGCCTTATCTGAGACACAGATATTACAAAAGTCCTCATTCTGATGTATCTGACTCTCACTGACTTCCTACAGGACCCTGCCTTTATTTATCAAGTCTGTAACACAGCTTCTGGGAAATGTTACATGCCTTGTTTTATTCAACAACATTTAAAACTTTGTTTCGGTTGAAAAATATACTTATGGATACTATTTTTTCCAGATATAATGTTGTAGAATAGCACTATGTATTAATATTTGTGGTACAGTGTACTGACTCCTTAAAAAGGAATAATTAGAAGAATAATTAGCTGAACATGTGAAATAGAGATGCTTCTGCAGGGACATGTGAGAAGCTGTGTAATAAAGAGGAAGGAGGGCCCCTGAGTGTCAGGGACCTAATAAATATACTTAAGGACAAATAGGTAGAAAAAGAAAGTACACATTACTAATGTTGATAGAAAGCCTTAACTGCCTAATGCATTTCAGAAATTGGTTGAGAATAGTTAATCTGTGTGATAACATGACCCTCAGGGTTAGTTAGATCTGTGAATTCTTATCCCCCTGGGGACTTAGCAAGTTTCCAGAGATTCACTGCAAATTCTTGTAAGGAAAAGGCATTCACAATTGGAAGATTTCATGCAGGTTTTACTTCTGAATACTCATGTTACACAAACTCAGATTTGCTGAGACGATGGCAGAGAGTGGAACTCAGTACTAGCCACACTGTTAATTTAAATTTTCACTTTCTAAAAAACACAATCATGCACATTTGGATTTATTATGAGATCACATATAACTTTAGATGAAAGGAAGTATTTTACCATAACAATACTTGAGTCTTAGTTGCTTCTCAATGCTAAATTAAACTCTGTGTGTATATGCTGAAAAACAAATGTATCAGTTGCTATTTTCTTCGTCGGATCAGGCATTTCTTACACACCCTTTAAAAAAATTTCATGGGAAACTCATAGAAAAACCCACCTAACTGATATAGAGTGGAACCATAAAGAGCTTAGTATTTGCAGCCTCATCAGTGTTTTAGGAATACTGCCAATGGGAAGGCAAAACATATTTTTGAGAGTTCGAAAGAAAATGTAGGCAGTGTAACATACTACTGACCCCAGCAGTGGCTGATCATCAGGTTCCTTCTCCCAGACTCAGCAGGCACCAGTGCTGCTGAGGGGGGTGAAACATATCCTTTTGTGAGCAGGGGAAGCTGGAAATGGGATTTCTGTTTTGCTTGAGATGCCATGTCCCAGCTGACCCAGGAGAGAGATGCAAAATGAAAATTTCTTTACAGAAGGCAGTTTTTACACCACCATATAGAACTATGAGACTGGGATTTCCAAAGGAATTTAGAGCAGTTAGTCATCCAATTCTCACTGAAATAAATATATCAGCTGTAGAAGTTAGCGACATGTTATAGGAGAAGAATTTTCTTTTGAAGAACAAGATGGATTCACTCTTCTTAATATGGGTGCAAATGTGCAGAAAGGGGCAAAAGAAAGGAAATACTCTGAGTCTGCAGCTGGCAGTATCATGGATTAAAAGAATCTCTATGTTCTCATTTGTGTGGGGAATCTATTGATTCATTCACATCCAACCTGTGTTTTTGCCCAGACTGTAATCCAGGGTTTGTGATCCTGCACAGCATTAAAAGAGGTGAGTGAGATCAGAGAGCAATGATCCTGAAACTAAAAAGCAGCCAGCCACAGACTTTGTGCATGTATCTCTGAATAGATACCTTTGGCTCACCCTCTAAAGTAAAGCAAGATATGTTTCTAACAGTGACCTTGATATAAATGGCATAGAAGGTATACTTTTCAGCTGATACTGCAAAAGGGAGTGCTCACCACATAGTTGTGCATAGGAGGTCCTGCCGAAAATACTTATATATAATTTAACAAAAAATAAGCTTTTGTACTAAGAAGTTACAGCTTAAAGCTTTCTTATTTGGGAAAATTCCAGCCTTTGTGCTCATATCCCAGTTATTACAGTAAAGACTTCCAAATGGGAGATATTTTAGAAGAAAACAGTACCAGAGTGATAAGGGTACCGTGCTTATTTTTCTTCAAGCATTGGTATGCTTTTAGTTCAAGAAGGAATTTTAAAAGGTTCTAGATGAGATGGTACAAATCAAACATATTCTTATAATATTTATATAAAATATGTCAAGAAAAAGGAAAAACAGGGACTATTATAAAACATTGCTAGAGAAACAAGAACAATGGCAGGGCCAGACCTTCTTGACCACAGCTTGATAGAGCAAGCACAGGACAATAGAAATTATTTTAGAAACATGAGGTTTTACTAATTAAGAATAACATTTCCTTTGCCATTCCATGTAACTGCCCATTAAATGTGGCTTTTATGGGAGGATGCATACTTAGAAGTCTTGCATGGACTACCACTGCTAAAAATATGCACACTGGCCAAACCAAAGTAATATCTCTTGTCTCTGGAATTAGTATTTCCTACTTTGGTATCTTTTCCTGTAGGGATACAGGACAAAATTAATGGAATGAAAATTTATTAGCAATGACAGAATGGCAAGGAAGATTGGTGAGTAAGATCCAAGGGTATGAGGGGAAAGATCAAACAACATCACAGAGTCTATCATCAGTCTGTTCTTGGGTACCTAGGAGGGAAAGTGAAGCTTCAAAAAGATGAGAAGAAAGCTGATGATGGGGTGACAGAAGCAGCTCCTCTCCAGGACAATGACAGAACAGTAATTATAGACAATGATGACATGTGATGGAGAGCTTTACCCTCCAACTTTACAGGAAATGATCAGGGCAAAACACATGTATCAGCACACTGTGTGATAGGAGGAATAGGGGAAGAAAGGAAGGGTGAAAGGCATCCTCTGCCACCGCCCTATCGCCATGCTTATGCTATCAGGAGTGAGGACAACCTAAAGCAAGAGAAGCAGAGAGATGCATGGCAGTCCCTGAGTCCTGAAGGGTTCTCAGAGCTGTTCCTGGAAGGCCAAGCCTTCCTCTCACACAGCAGGAGCCTGGAGGATCACAGATCAATGCTGGAGGCGTCCAGCAATGATCCCGAAATGTGTGCATTTATTTCGATTTGTAATCCATATATTTATAGTCCTTCCTGTAGGCTGAAGACCACTAAGAGAGCGTTACAGGGGACGTTTGAGCCGCAGAGTCCCCTACAGAAACACGGAACAAGTGCCAGTGTGGCAAGCCAGGCAGCAGCCACTTCCCAGAGCATCCTGCTCCACGCGCCCGCGAGCGGCACACGGCAGCGGCACACGGCAGCGGCACACGGCAGCACTGCTCCATGGAGGGCTTTGGTGTCCCCCTGCGAATTCCTGGGCTGCCTCACTCTCACCTGCTGCTCACAGACTGACCTGCCAAGGGCAAAAGCAGGTGGGAGTGCCCTGTTGGGGTGGGGTGCTGCTGGCTCATGGCGCACAGCAAGACAGGCTGATGAAGAAGCATCGGATGCAACCCAAGAGCCCTGCTGCCAGCTCCACTGAGAGGGTGTTTGCTCCAAAGACAAATAAATGCAGGAATTTCCCGTTTGCATGCACGCACACATGTTCACTCTCACACGCACAGATACTGTAAGGCTCAATAAAAGATCAAAAGCAAATAAATGAAGCAAATTAATGAAAATGAAGTGTAAGACTGTAATCACACCCAACCATGCAAAAAAAAAAAAAAAAAAAAAAACCAACAAATTAGTATGTAATGCACTACTTCAGACAGATGTTTGAATAGGAACAAAAGGAAATAAGGAGGAAACCCATACAATGCTGGTTTGAGTACTTTCAGGAATATGAAAAAAAAGGATAATTTCCCATTTAGCCTGCAGCAGAAATAAGACCAGATTCTGATTCATTGAAGATACTCTTCCCGTTGCCTTCAACAAAATCACCATCCAGCCTCTGCAGTAACAGCTGAGAAACATGTCTTCTGAACAAAAAAGGGCAGGGCTATGCCTCACTGGACCGGGGGCTCCTGGGCATGGATTAGCAGTTAACCCAGGCACAGGCTTCTGCTAGACTCTCACAGTACTTTTCTTTCTGTTTCTCTCTATTATTGCCCACCATTTTTAACCATGAAAATCACAAGTGTTTTGTAGCATGTAAAATTTGAGAACATTTGTTTCCAGTTGTGATCATAAAGAGATAAACAGACTTCTGCTAGCATGACAGCTGCAGTGTGTAACTTCAGGGAATGGCCACTCCAGCAAACATAGTACAGAGCACTGCATCTGCACGGGCACAAAAACTGCCTCCCCAAAACTGTACAACTTACTATTGTATCAACTTACTCAAGGAAGAATTAAGTATCTGTTTAGAGGGAGAGGGTACACACAGTCATCAGTGATTCCCAGCATTTTCATGTTCTCCACAGTTTTTGGCATCAAAACATTCAGTTTTACTGCAGTCATGTCTTCGACATACTACTTTAGGACACACTGTGTTGGATTTGGACTGATACCAATAAAGAGTAAATTTACACTCTAGTTTTGCCATTTCAGAATCTCATTCTTATATTAGAAATATGTGCTGTAAGATGTGATTTATACAAGAGATTAATAAAATGGTCTTCTTGACTCCTCCGTTTTCCCACGCAGAAAGGCTTTCCCATTAGTATGAGAGTCTGAATCACACACCTTGTTGTTTCTTAAAGTCCTGCTCAGTTCCCTCCTTCACAGATGGGCAGCCTAAATTATTTACTGGTTACTGCGGAGGGGCAGGGTCATCAGTGAACCTCAGATCACACTTAGACTGCCAGATTGTCTTTAACATGAAGTCTTGGCTCTCACAGTTCTCTCCACTACCTTCTCAAGATAGATCCAGAAGGTGCCAGGACACACCAAAACCTGCCCATGGATGCCTGTAATCTCAAAGCTGACACCTTACCTTGTTGTTGGGCAGGGATGATGATTGAGTCTCTTCAAATGGAGTTTTAAGAGTTGGATGAAGGATTTTTTGTCTAAACACCAAAATCAGTTCCTGACTCATCGCACCAGGTTGAGGAAAATGTCTTTTGGAAGCAAACAAAGACATTAGAAACTTTCCCATCCACTGATCTGAATGTGCCTGCAATCAGCTCAGGTGCAGGACTTGGTGCACTGTCCTATCTGCACTTTGAATCTTTGAAGAACTTCTGAAGAAATCAACTCCCTGAGTGGCAAGATCATGAGTTTGCATACTGTGAAAGGCCAGAGTCCAGGAACAGAGCCACAAAGCTGAAACCTCACCCCTCCATATCTCAGTTCCATCTGGGAGCTGGGAAAAGGGAGAATGGCTTATCAGTAATTTTATACTCTAGAAGTACAAGCCCAACTCCTCCACTGCCATGCATGACAATCACTCATTACACTACCAAATCAAGCTGGAGTGTCATTCTGCTGTTACTCTCTTGTAAATGAGGCTGAGAGGCACCGGAGATCTGGAGCGCTTGTGAGAATTACAGTGACACCACTGCAAATTGTCTTGTGTTTTAGTTATCAAGGAAGTCAGAGGAACTGGCCCTTGCCAAGAAGTATCCTGCTGCTGCAGCAAGATCACTTGTGCTCCCAACCTACCTTGTTTATAAAGTTATACATTTACTCTGGAAGTCAGCAGAGCTACCACAGAGCTGAACTCCATGTAATTAGGAGACAGCATCAGGTGATAAAAATGCAGAGTAAGCCCTAGCAAGTGAGGCAAGCAGGGTTTGGTGGTCTTGGAAGAACACAGAAGCAGAGAAAGTACATTCACCAATAAACTGCAAAAACTGCAGTTGGCTGTGACACTCACCTTGATGGGCCTTACAACATTATCATAATTTATCTCATCTGTCCTGTTGCCTTTTAACATCTGTCCAGCTTCCTTCCCAAGCATGCAAATACTCTCTGATCTGGTAATCCTTGCTTGGTCCCCAAAGAAGTGCCTCTGTGGTTTGGCTTTTTTTTTTTCATTTGTTTTGTTTTCATTTGTTCATTTGTAGGTGTTTTGTTTGTTTGTTTTTGTTTTGTTTTGTTTTGTTTTGTTTTTGTTTTGTTTTTTTTTTTTTTTTTTTTTTTGTTGTTGTTGTTGTTGTTGGTTTTTTTTTTTTTTGGTGTGGTTTTTTTTTTTTTTTTTTTGGCTTTGTTTTTAAAATTTTATTTAAATAATTTCTATTCCCTTCTGCCAAAAAAAAGAAACATGGCAATTTCTTCAAATAATTAAAGGCTTGTTATTAAAATGGAAAATACTGGATAAATTAATTAAAACATTTAATTTTTAATTAATTGTGTTTTTCCATTATTTTACACAATGCACCAGGGTAATAGTGAGATGTTCTTAAAGTGAATATATTCAGAGGCTCAACTTTTCTTCTAACTGCAGCAGAATGGTAACTAGGAACTGTTTAACAGACTAACAAATAGAGAAAGATCTAACAAAATTAACAGATAGAGAAATATGCCAATGAACCTTCATTTATCCCCAAATTGCATCTATTTTTTTTAGATTTGCATCTAATCCTTTGGGGAAAACAAATCTACTTAATTGAGTATATACATACTTGTGTGAGGCAATGACAAAGTTTGCAATTGTTTTATACTCAAATATTTTTGTAATTGCCCCTGAAAGGCAGCAATTTTCTGATGCTGTACTAGATTATAATATAATACCCCTTAACAGCTTAATACACGTCTGGGGCCAAGCAGCCCTGGAACAGTATTTATGCTAATTAAAACTAATTTCTTTGCAAAAGTTTTAGCCTTAGCAAACAATTTAAACTTAATGCGTACCTCTGAATTTACCTTTCTTCTTATGTTAAGAAAGTATTTGCAGCAACATTGTCATAGGCAGTTATGTTTGTGATATTAGGTACATATGATGGCAATTAGAGGCAGAACCTCCAAAAATCCTGGTAATATACCCAGGCATGGCTTTAGCTATTTTAAACAGATTTATACTTAGGGCATCAAAGAATGTCACAGAGAAGAAAATATGGTAACTGTTGCTTTAAATTATAGCTATCATTACTTCAAAAGGATATTCAATCAGAAACCACTGCAAACTTAAACTATTTATGCCTTCTGACACTGAAAGGAAAGTAGGCAGTTTCAGCCTGTCATCTCTTAATTCTTTTTTTTTTTTTCTTCCTTTTTTATTTTTTTTGTGTTTAATAAAAGAAAAGTACTGTTTGGTCTAAGAAACAAGTTATAAGTCCAGGAGGAATGAGTTAGAACAGGTCTCCTGCTTGTTTTTGACCTTTCCCTGTCTGTCAGGCTCATTAAGTATTGCAGGTTCTTTGCTAGTTATTTTACAACAGCTATTGAAAAAATGGAACAAACCTGTGCAATGGTCTTGCTTCGGCTGCTTGGACATAACACTCAGCAGTGTTTGCCCAGCAAAACAGTTCCTGTGTCAAGTAGTAACAGGTAGAGCTATTTTCCCCTACAAATCAAAAATACAAAAGTGACGCCACAGTTGCTGGCAGAGTAAATTTTGAACAAAATCATAAGATCACGATTAAATTGTCCACGGGAATTCCTGACCTCTTCTGGTGAACCTCCCTGTAGTCAAATGTTTAAAAGCAAGGAACATTCTGTTCAACAAAATGTTTAGAGGTTGGCCATGGAATGGTCTGCAAAAACTAGCAGGTTTTTCAGGAGGTAAACAAAGTAAAAAAAAAAAAATCTTTATGTGCCAGCTACCTCTTCCTCTCCAGATGCACTCAATGTGTTGAGCAAAGAGTAACAAAGAAGTGTCATTAAATTTAAAAATAAAATAAAAAAGAAGAAATGCCTAAAGAGGAGTGAAAGGGATCTCATGGCAAGAGAGGGGAGAAAAAGGTGTGTCCTCTGTGCAAAATACATTCCCAAAGCAAAATGAGCACCTTATTCCCAGCTGCAGGGAGGAAGGCAGACACAGAAATCTTTAGCTGGGAAATGGGTGGGTGCAGGGGGAATTCCAGATAATTTGTAGTCCAGCTCTGGGGGAGTAGCCAGCAGAGTCTCAGTAACTTTGCCAGGCAGATGCAAGGAGCTCCCAGCCAAGCTCGTGGGGCTCCAGTCCCATGACAAAGCGATGACGTACTGAGTTTCAATTTCATCACACAGGTATATGTAGGTGTGGCAAGAGCAAAGGAGCCCAAACCAAGAATCAAGTCTTTTACAGAAAGCAGGACCATTTCTGAAGAACATTTCAATTTTGGACAACACTGTCACACCCATGGCAGTGACAGGATTTCTGTCAGGGTCTCCTCACCAAGGGAGTGCATGGTTAGCAGCTGAGCCCCTCCACAATCAGATGTTTCTGGCTAATTTTTCTGCTCCCATGGTAGCTGGTTTGAGCCCCAGGTACCTGGCAGAGTAGCACAAGTGAGGATCACAGCCTGGTGGAAGGCACAGAGGTGCCTGAGAACATAACAAGGCAGTTCCCAGCCCAGACAATCTCAGGGGGATGCTGTGGTGTCCCACTGCAGCGGGTCTGTGCAGCCTCTGGAGCAGCCAGCTCCATGGTCCAGGGTTCCCAATGCCCCTGACCCAAGTGCTGAAACCACACTGGTTCTGCTTGATGTTGATCCTCTGCACCTATAGTGAGAGGGAAGTCAAAATCAAACAGTTTCAACACAGGACCTGACATTTAGAAAAATGTCTGGTAAGAACAAGCAAAGGAAAAACTGAGTGTAACACATGTTGCCACAATTCCCAGCACTGGCATTTTAGCTGTATTTCAAAACATGCATGTAGCATTTCTCATAATTTGCACTGGGATTCTTTTTTTATTATTATTATTTTCTTGGTAGAATCTATTTGTGAAAAAAATTTACATTTCTCTGCTTCCCTTTCCAATTCAGAGGTATTAACTAATTAACAAATCAGTTAGTACTGTTTATAGATTTGTACCGTTCACCACAGTGAAAAAGCAAGTTTCCCACATCTAAGTAAATAAATGGTTGACATGTATTCTCATAAAGATTACTGACAGTAGTTTGCTTAGGCACAGAGTCCAGAACAGCTTCTCCCCAGCAAGATTCATGTGCTTTTTGGTCTGAAACATTGTCCCATCTTGGTTATTTTTTTTCTTTCCTGCACAAGCAGGAGAAAGTTCAAAGACTAGGGAGCAAGAGTAAATATCTTCCCTTATGTGAATTAAAATAAAGAAATACTACTAAGAAGAAAAAAAAACCTCTGGACTCTTAAAAAGATATTAAAGACATAATGAAGAGACAAAAGCTACTACATGGCGAAGTAGCAGAATAAATGTAAATGGCAATAAAACCAGGAAAACCTTCTAGATGTTTCATTCCACGGGGCCACTGTCCTTTCCCAAGGGGACCACTGTACCTTTCAGGTGACATTAAGTACGTCCCTGGTGGTGGCTGCTCTCTGGAGACACAGCAGGAAGGAGCTGTTGGCACTGGAGCCCGGAGCGTGCGTGCGCCGAGCGGCAGAGGGGGAAAGGGCTGCTGGCCCTCAGCTCTCTGTCTTTTCATTACAGGTAACCACTGCTTTAAGCAAAGGGTGTCAGGGACTGGAATGTAGCAATAACTGATCTAATTAGTGTGGGCTGTAATCTAGGAGGGTTCATTATGTCACACACGTTGTGACTCCTGGGTATTGCTGAAGGACTCATTTGTAGTAGTTGAAATTTCTCTGCATGCATGTAACATCACCCATATAGCTACAGTAAAGTAGCTTTGGGGTGATCTGACATCTTTAACATCCCTGACTTTGAGCAGGGTTAAGTTTCCAAACAGTAATAAACAAATCAGCAAATAGTACACATTTACTTCTTGGGGGGAAAAAATGAAATGTAATGGCTACTTCAGATTGAAATGGCAAGTAAACTCTGCGACAAAACTACAAAGGAAACTAATAAATCATGCCAGAGGAAATATATACCATAATTAAAGACATACACTCATGCAAACTTGACAGGACTTTACATTTCTGGGTACAATACCTGTTTACTTCATGTAACATGGAAAAAGTTTAATGGCTCCTTAAGAGAAGTCAGTTATTTATTATTTCTGCTCTAAAAGCCCCCACGAGCCTTCCCTCAGCAGGAAAGCAAGCCTACACTCCAGGTAACAAACCCAACCACGTGAATTACAGACCAAGACAAATGCATAAAAGTGTATAAGCAGCTTCCAGTACTACCATGCTGAATTAAAAAAACCCCAGCTTATAATTAAGTTTAATTTAACCTCTAAAAAGGTTACAAATATAACCTCTATTATTTGCTTCACTTCAAGGGTCTCACACCAGCTAGGCATTTCACAGCCTTTGCTTGTATTATTGAAAAAGTTCATTCCCACACAGATACAAATATGCTTTTCCCTTTGACTTACATAGTGTCTGATGTAAAAAAAAAAAAAAATCTTCTGGAGAGCACTTATGCCTGTGCTTAACATTAAGCAGTCCTTAGAGCCCCTGCCTGCACCTTCTTAAATCAATATTAAAGCCTCTGCTAATTTCGTTTGTTCATGATCCCCACTCAAGGGGAAAATGCCACCGTGACATTGACATTAGTGACTTCTGTGGTGTTCTATTCTGAACACACTGATCTCCAGCCCTGATCTAAAATTAACTGAAATGATTTAATTCTTTACTTACTTTCATATGATTTGCATTGGACCTGCCTTCTTTTTAGGAGTCAGAACTAAAAGTTATTTTTTTCTCAGGTTCCTCTTGAAAGATTAAATATTACAAAATTCAGTTTATAAAGTAGAATATCAGAATTAAATTCTGTACATAGAATATAGCATTGCTCAACCAGAAATGTCAAGTTGCATATGAGGTTAATATGAAAATCCTACAGTATGAGTTGTTTTTGTTTCATTGCAATATGTTTTAGGGGCTGGAAGTACTCTGGACTAAAATCTAAATCTAAAATCTAAATCTAAAACTTTAAAAATTATTTTGAAAAACTTCTTTCCCCTAGAAAGCTAAAGACCTAACTGGATGACTTATTTCCATTCTTTTCTAACCTAGATGGGGGTTCAATATATCTTAAATGGTTTTTAAAATCTCAAATATAAATTTAATTTCCAGATACAAATTAGATTCCCATTCTCTTACAAAACCTTCTCTAATGTTGTTACCTCCAGTATCCTTTTTGATGTCTAGGTATCAAATGTATTTCTAAGTGGGTACCAAACAAGATAGAAAGACTGACTGTATTTAGTCTCTAATTAAATGCTGGTAGGTTTCCTTCAACAGCGTTAAGCTCAGAACTGAGAAAATATAATTAAATGATGCTCCTACACAGGCAATGATCAGCAATCTTGCATGCAAGGTGTGGTAGCACAGTAAGCTAAGGATTACTTCTCAGTTTTAGTTTTATATTGAAATTCTCATAGCTCAGGAGAAACCCTACTCTGCATGCATGAAATATAAACCAGGCAATTGTCCCAAGCACGCAGTGGATTTATTAGAGTCCATTAATCTGATTAATTATCGGATTGCTGACAAGTTAAGTGTCTCAGTGCTGTTAAAACTAAGTATATTTTAAACGTATCTGACTTCCTCCCATTGTCTGTCATCTCACTGAGGATGTGGGCAAATAAAAGGTTGCTATCATAAGAGGTTGCTACCCTGTGGAAGCCCTGGTATCATTAACAAGCAGGGGAAAGCCTCAACATGAAGAGCTGGTGCATTGTACAAGGTTTTCAAAGATACTGAGGCAGGAATTGAATGACAGCAGAAAAGGAGGTTAATCTTTAACACTCCTGTTCTAAATGGAAATATTTCCAATACTAGTGAACTCCTGCAATTTCCACATGTACATCTAAAACATTCCTTTGTGTGGACATGTTCTACGTGATGTCTTGGCAGAAACCAAGAGACACAGACTCTGATCTTAGCTCTGCCACTGACCCGCCCCGTGACCCCGGATAAATCATTCCACTGTTCTGTTTCTCTTCTTACTTTGCCTGTCTTGCTGCTTTAGAGCACAAGTTCTTCATACAAGGAGCCAACCTCGAGTTACCTTTTTTTCTGACTTGTTGAGGCCCTGATCTCAGATGAAGCCTCTAGGACCTTTTGACAATAATGAAAATAGTGGTGAGGAATGGATGGTACTGACATTCCCTGCCCTCATTCCATCCCAGGAGATACACCAGCATCAGCACAACCACACCTACAATATGTCATCATGGATTTTAGCTGTAAGTTAGGGGTTAATGGAGCTACAGGTAAGAAAACAGACCTCTGTAGTCTTTTCTGCTCACTGCTGGAAGTTTAATTTGCGGTAAATAATAGTTTTTTCCATATTGCGAGATGAAGACCACAAACTCAGCCTGGAGAGCCAAAGCAAATTGTATCAATAATCCAGGCTAAATTAAAGTGAGCCACTCTTTGTCTTTCACTCCTTTCCCCCAGCACTGTGTTGAAGACAAAGAAAAAGAACAAAGCAAACTCACACTGGAATAAGAATAGCTGCTAGTCAGTGCAGTCTCAAGATGTGGCATCTGCTTGGCTGAAAGGGTAAAAACTCCTCACCTCAGGAAAGCACTCGAATTATCAGTGTATCTTATCCAAGACTGGACATATTTCTCCTCCTCTTGAGGTTTGTCATGGAAGATTGACCCTGCTGTGATACTTTGGGCCTCAAGCTTGGGAGATTTAAATCCTGCTCTGGCTTAGGATCTCTGTTAGACACACAGTCACTCAAGAAGGGCAAAATTCCAGCAGGGCTCCCTTTAGCACCCCCTAAACTCTCCTTAGAATGGCTTCTGTGACTCCTTCTCCCAATTGCCTCAGACAGCTGACTTGGCTGAATCCCTCCTACACCCTTGTGTTCCCAGGAAGGCAGGCTCAGGCATGGCCTCAGCAGAGGTGTTCTACAGGGAACAAGGTGAGAAAGCCAATCCCATCCTCCATGGGAATAGCTCACCTGTGCCACTTGAGCTTCATGCCATCGATGAGAAGATTATGTACAGCTCCTGTGCTAGAACACATCATGTCTGGCACCAGGACTGTGTTGCTGGAAAACCCTCCAGGTGATCCAGATCTTCAGCTGGGTGATGCCATAAGTCTAAAAGAATTGCTAAAAATTTTATTCCAGGACTAGATTGGGACGTAGCTGTGTGCTCATTCCAGCCCCAGTGCAAAATTGAGATCTCCCTGGGCAGCTCTACCACCTCACACCTCCAAGGTTCTGCCTCTGTCTCCAAAGCAGGTCCCTGCCCTGTGCCTCTCAGGTGTTGCACGACTTTGGTATACAGCCTGTAAATTGGAGGAGGACTGGCCACATCCTCATCATCACCTCTGCCTCCACCAGCAGTAGCATGTGCCTCCTTCAGCACAAGAGTTTTGATGTCCTGGGAACTTTGGCAGATCTGTGAAAGCTACCAAAATAAATATAGATAAAAGAAACATTCCCTAAATCACTAGGACAAACATTCTGGGTCACTTTTGAGCCACATAAAATAGCAAAGAAAACTTGTAACTGTTTTCATAAATAGGTTTTGCTACTGTGGCCCCCAAAAAACCCCACTCAGAACTACAGAATGAAGTCAAGACTGCAGGATATAAGAAACTCATAGTTTTTATCCTTTCCAGCTTTTACCTTTCGTCTTTTTTTAAAGTAAGCTTGACCTACTGTGACTCCTAGAAGTTACCTGCTGGGCACATCAGATATATTTCAGTAACTAGAGAATGAGAAATATATATTAGGCTATGGAATAGAAGCCAAAATAAAAGCTTTCCCATTAGGAATATTAATGGTGGTACTGTCTGAGTTAAGACAGTTACAGACTGGAAGACTCACTTGCTGCCCTTAGTTTGTGTAAGCAGGAATATCAGCAATCCATCCTGTGAAAAACTACTTCAGCTGGTAGAGGTGGAAGGGAAGAGTGAGAGAAATTAAGGCCTTTTGTCTTGGGTTACATGTCTAAGGGCTAGAAAAGCCCTGCTATTTTTTTTTTTTTTACCTCTGTAAAAAACAAATAAAATGAAACAGAAGAAAAAAGCTGCACTAACAACACAGCAACATGACAGTGATGTGTATAATGATCTTTGGCAGCCTAAGATAAGATCACAGCCCGTGGGACTGTTGGAGCCTGGAGCTAACGGACCCCTGCTTTGGGGAAACACTAGAAGTGTACAGAAAAAAAAAAGTTCCATTCCCATATTAAAGAGAAATGAGAGGTATGTTGCTAAATCTATTCCTTCTGAAGAGACCTTTGAAAATATAAATGTATGAAAACATCTGAGTCACTTCTGCATCCATGAGTGAGTGATCCCCTCTAATCTCACCAGTAATACCAGGAAGGGCTGCTTTACTCCCAGTTTGTCCCAGTAACTATGCTCTGCTTGGTTAGTTCCACCAGTTTTTTCAGTAAAAGTCACCATGCAGGTATCATTCTCCTGTTAAACTCACTATAGGGTTTTTTAAAGTCACTATAAGGTTTTTTTCCTAATGCAAACTTCTGCACAAATTTTAAATCCAAAATACAATGAATGGTGTTCATCTAAATTACTGCTGTCACTATCCTATCTCCCTCTGATCTTGGGAACAAGCCTGTCCTTTCAGGAAGCTTGTTTCAAATGTCTGTAATTGAATTAAAAGAATAAAAATCTGTTCTGTTCCAAGAAAAGATCCAGAAACCTAAAGTCCACAAGCGGCTTTGCTGCTTCTATTGACTTTAGACGGAAGGTGTGAAATACAACAACTAAATGGCAGCACTAGTGAAAAATCAAGTTATTTATGGTCCTCTTCAGTTGGATTAGTTTCTCTAAATAATTCCTTGTTTGTCTGCGCTAGTGTTTGGACTAGTGCAGTGGAAGGAAACAGCAGGATGGGAAAAAGTTTCTTTTTATGGATGCTATTTAAGCGAATGTCAAACTGCGCCCTGGCTGCTGCCGAATACTGAGCTCTCATGAAAATCCAGCCCTTTCCTTGGGTGCTGAACAAAGGGAAGCCATGCTGCTGGTTAGCTTAAAGGACTGGTACCGGAAAAATCAGAGGCTTGGCAGACCTGTGCGTGTTTGAACAGAGGAAAATACTCTATAAAGAAACGGTGAGTGGGTGGAAAGTGCAGGGAGCAGCAGTTCTGTGAATCACTTCCTCCCCCAAGGCCTTGCTGTCATTAGGAGTACAGGTGTGTGGTTTTAAAAACACATGTTGTCCATACTGAGATTTTAACAAGTGTTAGTCAAAGCAGTAGCAGTTCTAACAGGCATTTACTGGTCAAGATAAACCTTAAGCTCCCCCCTCTGGGTTGTCACAGTCAACTAGCATGTTAAAACTGCTGCTGCCTAGTCCAAGAAAGGATTTTAACATGAGTTAAAAATAAAGTCCTTTTTGTACATGCATGGCTTAAGAGAGAAGAGTCCAAATCCCTTCTTCCAGCAAGAAGAATAGAAAGAAACAGCAGAAAAAGAGGATTAGAAGCAGCATATGTGCTCTGTCTTGCCTGTTTACTTCCCAAGATTTTATTTTGCTTTGCTCCACTTACTGAGTGTGCTGCTGGATGCTGACCCAATTAATTTCTGTATGACCTTTCAAATCAGGCCCACATACAGAACATGGTCAAGGCATGGATTTCTGGAGCCAAGTGCCCCCTAGTACATGAACAGGCAAATGTTTTGCAAAGTAAATTCTTCTGGATATGGTAGTTTTCACCAACTCAAAATCTTTCATCTCCTTAAAAGCATTAGAAACAGAGGATGAGGCAGATGCTCTCACATCCAGCCAGCTCAGCTACCGGGAAACATCAGAAAAGCTCTCTGGCATTTTCTGGGGTGTAAGACAAGGCAGAATTTGCCCCAAAAGCATGAAAGCAAAGTTTATGTCCATTGCCATGCAACTGCATGACACTAATACTGAATTGGAGCTCAGTGCCTGGTACTAATCACTCATTCTGAGTCAATTTGAACGCACACTCTCCAGAGGCAGCAGAATCTAAACTGAAACACTGTAGGAAATAAAATGTCATTTAACTGGAGAAAGGAAAGAGCCTAGTGAAAGTAAGAGAATTCAAAGGGTACTCCTTTCTGCTGTCATTTGTCATGTATGACACAGGAATGTTGACATCATCCTCTGATAAATGACACTGGCACCTGCATCAGAGAGATATTCTTCAGCAAAATAGAAGTCTGAAAATCCAGCAGCAGGGCACTACTAGTAGGTTCCAGGAGCTTGCAAGAAAGGAAAGATAGATGATGGTAATTTTCTTCCAAAGAGAAACATAAGACTTTTTAAGAACCATTCCCTTTTGCTTCCCCTTCTGCTCCCTCTGGGCTTTGGGAAATGATTCTGTTTTCTAAATCTAATAGTGTCTTAGACACAAGCTATATGTTATCCAAGAGCTAACTTGTGGCACTCATGCCACCACCCAGTCTTGGAGGATAAGTGTCAAGCAGAGAGCTCCAGAAGGCATTCCCTGACAGAGAGCTTCAAAGGGGCCAGCCTGGCCTTCTCTTGTCCTAGGCCAGTTAGAGACATCAATGAACAGACTATTCTAGCACCAACCCCTCCAAATCTCACCTTTGCATTCACAGCCTGTAATGCTGAGACTTTTTCCCCTTAGAAAGAGCAGGAATACACATCTCCATCCTGCTCCTGTATGATGTACAGCTGCAGGGAGGGTTTGTGGCAGAGGAATTCTCTTGGGAAGCCTCTGCACAGCCACACAAAGCCTGCTGTGGTGTGGTTTGACATCAGCAGGCAAAGGTAACTGAAGAATTTTTTTCTCATCTTAAGACAGATACATCACTAGTTTTCTGTGTTGAAAAGCCAAAGGCCAGCAGATTAATTGTAATTGTGAGGCGAAAGTCCTGCTACTCTAAAAATGAAAAGCAAATAGATACGTTTTTTCTGTCAGATGTTTTTACTTGGTTGGCTCATAGAATTTATATTCAGCTTGATTTTTCTTCTAATTGTATGATTTATTTATGCCAGAAAAGAAGAGGAAAATCTATTTGATTTGGAACAGCAGGTTGTAAAGGCATGAACACAAACTCTGTGACCAAGGTAGCCTGGTTCATCATCAGGAAACCTGCATCCCATGCCAAGGACCTGCCTAGCTACTGGCCAGTCCCAGTTTGTTCTAACCTGCTAACTACTGTCCAGTCCATTTGTCTCTTGCCATCTCCAGAGATCACCATGGACTAATGGCCTAGTAATTCTGGGCCAAGAAATATCCTTTTCATCCTGCACAGCCAGCACTGTCTTCCAGATCTCTGAGTGCATGAGGGGAGCTGGAATCTGGATGAAGAACAGCTGGCTCAAAACACACCCTAACAAGCCAATAGTGGCTGAAAGGAGAAAACACTGGAAGAAAGAGACAGTACATGGGCTAACCTTCATATGCAGGGCTCCTTCTCCATTACTCTTAAAATATTATGCTGCTCTTGGCTCTTACTGAATCCATCTTTGGTACTGAGCACTGGAGCAGAAGCAATCTCTGTACTCCTGATTCTCCTGCTGGGATAACAACCCCACATTCATGTCCTCAATATTGTCAGGTTGGATTGTCATAAACTGAGCTATGTAACACATTCTCCAGGAAAATACACTTTCATCTTCTAACCCAGAGAAGCAAAGGGGAGCATATCGTACTGATCTGCTCTTCATACTGCTTCGGACTTAGAAACTTGCTAATTAAGCTGCAGGCTTGTGACTGTGAGTCCCAGCCAGCTGGGCAGGGTGCCTTCCCCTCAGGAAGCCCAAGACTTTCTGTATCATAGTGAAAGGCAAAGAGTAACTGCAGATGCTGACCCCTTGGCTTGATGGGGCTAGGTCAGCCCCATTTGAAAAGGCTGCTTTGGCAAAAGGCAATGAATTTTGTCTCATCATGTCACACATGTATGGCTATGGTCATCACAAGAGATAGTGATGCAATCTTCATACTCAAGCAAACATGAATATTTAAGTGCTTATGCTTGGCTAACAACTTTCTTCAGCCCATTTTTCTGATGAAAACAGTAATTTCAGGGATTGATGGAAACTGTGAATTCTAACAAAGGTGGGTGAGATGAGATTTCTTTTTACTATACACATTTGAAAAAATATGGACATTATTATCCTTATAGTCTTGATACTTCTAACAGCTTTCCTGTAGCAAACTATTACTTGATCAGTTTATAACATTTAGAGCACAGCAATGGTGACATAATTTTGTTGTAATGAAGATAAATATTGTTCCAGAATGTCAGAAGGCACCACATCAACCATTAAGTGTTATGATTTCAAAATACTCTAAAGAAAAGTCTTCTGGGCTGGTTGCAGAAAGATACACACACACGTCTGATTTTGATTAAAATACAAGTTATTAAAAGGTTCAGTTCAGTCCAAATCTAGAATCAGCTGTTCAGCCCCATAGATTTAAATAAAGAAAAAGGGAAAAAAGCCCTCCTAGGACTCTCCATACTCTCCATACACTGGCCAGACAATGATCTAATAACAGCAATGACTTTGGGGATATTTGTTTATCTGCTCTGAGTCCAGTTAAGTGACTCAGAGGTAACGTGGCATTTCACCGACGTTCTTTGGACCATGTTGTGCTTGGAACTTTATCCTGAAGGAGGCTATTCATAGCAGGCACTCAGGAATGCTGCAGAAGGGGTAATTTGAAGATGGCTGCAAACACATTTGTGGATACAAATGAGGCAGCCACAAGTCTTCATACCTTATCTCTGTAAAAGCAAGTATGAAATGGCAGGGCAGGAGAACAGGGGGCTTCTCCCTGAGCACTGATGCCAGACTGATTCTTCATCCAGGCAGCAGCGGGGGCCTCTTGATAGTTTTGATTGTTACACTCCTGACATCAATCAGGAGTGCAGAATCAGGCCCTTGGCACTGACAAAACTGTGCTCAATCTTCCCTGACCTCTCATTTGAAAGCATGCTTAGACACAAGTGTAAGACACAGAAGATTAAGGAGATGGGGGCTAGGAAGAGGAAAGCTGAAGGAAAATATGCTATAAATATGAAGTGGGTCATATAAAAAAGATTAAGTATAAAAGACAGCTTTCTTGTAACGTCCAGCTGTTTCTCCTAAATATTTCTAGCAAACCTACATGTGTATAGTTTCAGAAATGTACCGAGAGGGAATACTAGCACTCCACTTAAAAAACACTCTGTAGTTTGCTAGTGGTTCTGGAGCTGTAGTGCTGAGATCTGTCAGGATAGGGCAGGAGTTATTTCAACAGTACTAAGTAGCTCTCCCACTGCTTTACTGTGGATTGATCAATTTTCACCCTTTCTTGCCTTTCTGCAGACATATACAGATGTAAAACAGATTAAGGCTCTATGGAAATAAAAAAAAAAAAAATAAAAAAAAGACACCTAGGATTTTTTGACTTCCCCTGCAATAAAGAGCAGGGAGAGGTGAATAAAACCACATGACAGACAGTAAGAAAATGACAAAGGTCCTGACTGATAGTTTATTGAGATGACAAATCAGTGAGATTTTAGACATCTCTGGCATGAAGACTATTTTTGTCTTTTCACAAGTTAAAACCTATGTATGATCAAGACAACTGCCAGCCTATCTGCTGAAGCTTGTTCCTCCCTGTACCTCTCTCTAACAGACTGCAAAATAACCCTTCTTCTTTTTAATGTACTTTAGAACTCGAGTTTGACAATGCTTGAAAGGAAACCAAAACAAAATAACAAACCATTATCAATATATTATTTATGCCGGATCCAAAAGCTGAGAAACATCACTAACAACTCACTTAAATTTTCAGCCACAGATCTCAAGTATGGAAAACATCATTATAAATACCTGGCTGCTGGGAACACAGGGCAATGGAGGGACTGCACGGTCTCAACGAGAAGAGTTTGTTTGCTGCCTGTGCAGCACCTCTTACCAGTGCAAAAGAAGAGCAAGAGGCTTTCGTTTGCCTTGGCAGCATTTTATACTCCATTTCTTTTGGTGCAGAGCTCTGCACAAGCTCCAGACCACAGAGGACTGATCTCTGGGCTCCAGCTCCCTGTTCAGTCCCTGACCTCTGGCACCAGGACTTTTGCCTCCCAGCTCAGAGTGCTGCTGACTGGACCTTGCTGCACGCGGTATCGAGGCTCTGGAATGCCTCAGATTTAGCTTCACACACAATAAAGATTACAAATTATAGAGCACAGTGGGAATAAAAGAGATGGGTTGCCCACTCTGACTATCCATCACTCTTTCCCATGTCTCTGGGCAAAAGCAAAGCAAAGCTTTCTCAACAGCCCAAAGACAAAAATAGCTTGTACGTATTTTTAAATGTTTTACTTTCCCACTCTTAGGCTAATAAAAGTCAGAAATAGAGAAGGCATTGATTTTTTAGTTTCTAAAGTCACTAGTTTAAGAGGGCCCCTATAATTTATATTTTCAAATGATAAAATATTGAAGAAAATAGTTGACATTTTTCAGCAGATTGCCATTTATGCAAATCTCACTCTTTTGTCTACAATATTTACATATAATATCTAACTGCACAAAGCAATTAAACAGGCTTCTGCACAGTCATATGAAAAGTGAGAATCAGTGGGGTTATATATTTGTTTTGAGGTTTAAAATGTGAAACTGACTGAAAGATGGATGGTTTTGGAATTAAGAGAATACTCACACTGAACCTGATCCTGTCAGATGATCTTAAGGTCTCAGAGATGCCAAACAGAATTTAAAACGAACAATTTCTGTGATGATAATGCCATAAGTCAGAGGAATATTAGGTATTTCTAGGAGTTCTGGTTTGTGTCTTCTTGGCCAACTCCAGGATTTTGTCAGGGACTGTTGACTGCTGAAGGCACAACTGTCATTAGCCTGAGATGAAAGATCCTAAGGTGATGGCTGCAGATGGGGCAGAGAGAGAGCCAAGTTACAGATACATATGTCTGGTAGTTTATTATTATTAAATATGAGAAAAGCCCTGAATGCATACACAGATTCCCACAGACACTAATGCACAAACCCATGTGTTTTAGAACAAGGCTTCCCTGACAGCATTTGTTGTACTTTGATGTCAGTCTCAGGAAATATGTTGGCAGCTCCTCCACACAAAAATCTATTTTCCACAAACAGCATATTCTGCCAGTATAAAATTCATCATCCAGACATACAAAGGACACAGGGCCAAGGGCCTTGAGTGACACACCAAAAACCTCAAAACACATGTCTGAGCTGCCACATGACTTGTATAACACTATTCACATACAGCATGAGACTGCAGCTCTGTAAACCACATCTTCATATTTTGCAACATCCTGTAAACTCATTGCAGGGAAACAATAACAGATACTAAAATGGTTTGGTGATGACAGAGCCCAGATAATTATTTTTTTTTTCTTTCAAAGCACTGGTGGAGGGTGAATGGATGGGAAGTCAGTCCTGCTGTTCAGTCAACACTAAATACCCAAGTTGTGTATCTTGGTAAGAAATGAAGGTATCTCAGCTGCTGTTCTGTGCAAATAAGGCATTGCTGAAGTCATTAATTGGTGACTTGAGGCCACAGGTCATCTCTGGAATTGAGATAATTTCAAAGGAAGCATTTTAATGATAGAAGGAAAAAGGGCCACTCTGGGGCAATATCTTAATAAAGTGGGGGGGAAAGAGGCTTTCATGGAATATTGATTTAGTTAATTCTCCAGGACTCAAATGGAAAGGCGCATCTCATACCCGAGCCAAATGGATTTGTGAACTAGATAAGAATTTACAATATAATCTGTTCTCAGTTTAATTTTGTCCCATTTTTCAACACTGGGGGAACAACTTAGAAAGTGATCATTAAATTAATGTTAATAAGCACTGAGATGCTTTGCTTTATCATTTGTCTTGATGGGTAGGTAATTGCCGAGAAGGCAGCAATTCCTGCAGGCTTTATGGTCCTGCAAATAAACCAGCAACAACCCAAAACTCAGAATCTAGAAACTACAGAAAAGGAGAATTCAGCTCTGTTTTCAAGTCTCCATTTAATAAATCTTTTTGGTGGTTTTATGACTAATGTAAGACTGAAAGTAGGCAAATTCCATCTGTGGTTCATCTGAGCAGGAGCAAACACACAGTAACAGTAATATATCATGAAAAAAGTGTTGGGCAATTTAACTTGAGTTCTACAATATTTTAAAGGCAGGAAGTATATTTGTGAAAATGCCCTTTTTCTTTAATCAGAAAAAAATCAATAAATGTGGAACAAGGAGAATATTTATCTTTGAAATAAGAGCATGAGAGATTTGCACAGAGCACTTCTGGCTCTCTAGCACAGAGCTGCCTCACCTCCCAACACAAAGGAAGGTATTTATGCATGGCATGGGCAGCTCCTTGCACAGCAGTTGTGCCTCCTCGTCCCAGCCCAGGTTATCTCAGCACACGAGTGCAGGAGGGTTTTGCAGCCTGAGACCACCAGCCCAACTCTTACCCCTCCCTGTGCCCCTGTTGGTCAGCCTCTTACCTGAGCTATATCCACACAATGGGGAACTTAATCAGCATCCTGATTATATTAATTTGTCTCAGAAATTATTATTGGACTCCTGGGGACTTTGGGCAGTACTTTGCTCAAGGGGGATTTATTCTCCTTGCAGCAGCCAACTCTATGGCTGCTTCTTGAGAGACTCTGTTACTGAGAGCCGCAGCAATTCCTGTGACAAAGTATCAGGGATAAATTCTCTTTTGATACTGTTGGAAAATCCTTGCCAAGCTGACACTACGTATTAAAGGGTTCACAATAACAAAAGGTAGAAATTAAATTGAACAGGATATTAATACCTTGTAGCTGAGGAAATGATATTTCCTTTTGATTTAACTTTTTGCTTTGTGAATTAGCCAAAATCTGAGCCCTGCACAAACTGAACCAGCTTTCCAGGTTCTCCACAAAGCACCAGCAGTGGCCTTCCTCTCCCCTGGTGACAACCACCACCTCCAGCGCCTCCCCCACTAAAAACTCTTCAGAAACTTGTCAAGTTTAAAATGAAGCAGCTTCTGCTTCATTCTTCATCCTCTCCGTATCTTTTATTCATCCTGTTCTTTTCCAAAGCAGCAACTACTAGTTTGTGATTAGCACATCCCAACAGCCTACAGATGTGAAGAAAAGGTTTAAAACATGAAAAAGGTTTTGCACAGTGCAATTTCCTTCCATTTCTGCTGCACACTCAGATCTTCTCTTTATTTTTCTACTTTCTTTCATTGCTAGAGAAAGTATTCAAGTGCATAGGTCCAAAAAACATGAATAAACACTTCCTGGACTGAGACAACTGGACAGAGCCACACCTCTGCTGTCTCCTGTGTTTTGAAGGAAGCCAGACTGAAACACCTGGGACTGTTAAACACCACAAAATTACTGACAACACCCGAAAAGACTGGAAGTGTTTCTATTGCATGTCATACTCTGGGGGGCTGAGGACACTTTGCTTACACAAGAAACCCTTGCTGAGCCACTGTGACTTGTTAGTGCTTCACACTCTGGGGTTTGAACAGGCACGTGGCTGCTGAGGGTTGTACACTGAGATCCACACAGGGTGAAACGTGTGACTGTGACGTGTTACTTCAAATAAGGTTCTGTCACTTTATTGAGAAACCACCACCATCAAGGAAGAAATGACTTCATAAGAAATTTTCACAAATTGAAATTGTCTCTGTCTTCAAAGACAAGCAAATTGATTTCTGCACCCAGTGGGTGCATACTTGCAAACCTGTGTTTGTAGAGCACAGTTCCAGTGCTGTGCATGGCCCCTGGCTCCCCTGGCCTGCTCTTACTCCTGGGCTCCAGCAAGGCATCTTTCCATGGCTCCATCCTTCTGTGGCTCTGTGGGTGGGACATGGGCTCACTGCACACCCCAGGCTGCTCTTTTGTCTACCTGCAGCACCTCCAGCAGAGGGTAAGGGCTGGCTGTGATCCCTTTGTCCAACAAGTCTGAGGAGGGCTCTTTTGGTTATGTCTAGGCAGCCCCATGACATAATGGAAGAACCACTTCAGGAATAATGTGCCAACATAGGTCTGTTAACTGGATCCCCACTAAAATCCACATATTGGCATGAGAGGTGCGTGCACAGGCACACGTATTGAACAGAAACCCATCTGTATCTTGATCTTCAGGGACTGACTTTTAAAAAGCATTAGGTTGCAGTATTTGTACATTATCCAGGCTCAATTTAATTCAGATTTTGGAGTGCTTGGATGGCACAAATTAGCTGGTCTGCGTGCCAGCAGCCGTCACTAGTGTAACAGCAGAGCCAAATTGGGGAAACATTAAGAAGCAGTCTTTGTGTACATAATTGTGTGTTTACAAATGAGCCATTTGAATATTATATAGTTAGTCCTGTGCAACACGGAGATGGGAGTCATAAGAGTAAGAAAATTTGGCATCCTGGTTTGAAACTGTAGCCAAAACCATCATTTAATCCAGACAAAGAAAAAGATCGACCAATTATGCCAGTAAGTTTGAAACAGCACTATAAAAAGAAAAAGTGACATGGCATAGGTTTGTGGTTCCCAGCTAATGGAGCTAAAACCCAGCATCAGATGGTTTGTATTTTACATTATTGTCCAACAAAAATAAATCATCAAAAACATGGCAGATTCAAGCCTAACTGGCAAGACATACCATTAAAAAAAACCAGCTAGTGGTTGAAGTGAAAATTAAGAAGTGCTGTTCATTCTCCCAGAAATGCTAGGACTAACCAGAAGAACCAGCTCACCCCTACAGGCTCTGCAGCTGATTCTCTTATTTTCTGTAAGCAAAAGGCTGCAATGCCATAGTTGAGTTCTGCTCCAGAAAGATTTTGCTTCCTGATATTCAGAGATTAGCATGTTAAGTGTGTTATGTACTGTATTTACATAATTATTGTATTATGGCACAGTTAAAATTTTGTTGGCATTTCTATTGCAAGCCCCAGTTTCACAGCCTGTAGTTGTGATTAGACATTATGTCCAGATGACCATCTTTACAGGGGTCAGGGAAAGGGGAGATTTTGTGTTTATTTTTAAAACATATTTCAGATTTCCAAAAGATACAACAGGCTGCCAAAGGCACAGCAGTCTAATCAATATGTCAGCACTGGCAGGCAACAAGTATTCTTCCAAGAGGGACTGATCTTTCAAATGTGAGAATTGACAGATGCTCAAATGTCTTTATTATTCCTCACATTGTGATCAACCCCAAACACTCACGTACCATGACCTGGGTCCCAAAATTAGAAGCTTTTCTTAAAAATCACAGGACCTAAAGATTACAAATTCAGAGATCATTTTATATTCCCTTATTTTTTTTGAAGCTATCAATTTCAATGTTATCTAGCTTTTCTTGGCATTGTATGGGCTATACATTTCCTAACCAAAGAATTCTCCATCCTTTGAATGTAGGAGAGAGACCTACTAAGAGTCATGATAAAGGCAAGGAAGTTTCCAGCCCTGTATTACACTACATTCTACTTTTCTATTCCATAGTTTGCTTGGGTTTTTTTTTTTTTTAAAAGAAGAATAAAAGTAGCCATTTCAAAGATTTCCTAGTCTGTGTTCCCAAACACTATGGATTTCTTTCCGGAAGCACATCTCCCTGGCTGTGCTTTCTTTTGGGCCAGTATGACTTGTGAGGCAGCACTTGCAGGGCAGCCCTGGAGCTCTGAAAGCTTCTTGTCCCCATGGCCCTGCAACAGCTGCTCAACTTTGTCAGAATAAAACAGTCATTGGGTCATAGACTATGGAATTTCATCAGTTGGATGCATTTAGTTTCTACCACAGACTGATGCAGAAGGATCAGGGAACCAAGAAACCCTTCCAGGCAGGGTTTGCCCAGCCAAATTCTCTGCTAGTTTCTTTCATGGTCCTGGCATCACAGGCGACTCTCAGCCCTGAGCATCCCTGATCCCTGTTCTCCTGGCCACTGCAGGATAGCACAATGACTCCATGATTTCATCCCTTGCATTTCCCTGCCTGCATTGAAGGCCCACTGTTACAGCTGCTCTATTGCTGAGTCTCCACCAGCAATTTCCTTGCAGCCACTAAAGCAGAGCATTGGATTGAAGGGTTTGCATCAGATCTCCTCCCATCCTTGCAAGAGTCCTGATGGGGATTTAATGCAAATTTAAATAGCCACATCAAAAACTCCAACGAGCTTTACTTTAAATTGCTAGCACAGACAATGCCTTGCTCCAGCTGACTTGGCAGCTCACATTTTGAGCACAGGGCAACCAGACGTGACTCAGGGCCAGGCTCCCAAATGTGGTCAGGTGTCTGTAAGGGCAGGAAAATGTCTACGTGCATCCGAAAAACAATTTAATTGACTATTTTAATCTTCAGTTGTAGTCTACAGGATTCTAAATCCCAGTGACTCAGTGAGACTCAGGCTCTTCAGTGCCTTTGTCGCTTTATTGAGGATGATACTGATGACCAGGTTTTGAATGAAATTTAGAGTCTTAACTCTCATCTGGCCCTAAGCCATGGAGGATCTCTAACATTTTTACCCACCCCCTCTTCTAACTAGAATGGAAAAATGAAGGGGTGACATATTTTATAACGAAAAATAAGATTCTGCATAAATGGAAAAAGATTGTAAAGGAACACCAGGGTTGTCCTGCACCACAGCCCACCTCACATAGATCTCAGGTTCCTACACACTCTCACTCAGAGAAATTACTAAATTAAGCCCTTATTCATAATTTTTCTATAAAAAGTTATTTATTGAGAGTACAAAGAATATCTTTCTGCTCGTAAACCTTGTGTCAACAGGCTTGGTTCAAAAAAAAGAAATTTTTTGGCTTATGTCACATCCTAGATCTTTGTAGAGAGGAAGTGTTTATGCATAAATTATAAAGTTCTGAAAATAAGTGGTTATAGTAGGAATGAAAACAATCCAGACCATTACCTGTACACAGATTTCACATTTATTGACAAGTTGCAGCACTTACCAATTTCTAGTTTTCTGAAGTTGGAAACTCCGCACCATATGTGGAGCCAAAGGCTAAGGGCAATATTTCACCACTGAGGTAACTATCCTAACCCATGAATTTACCTGGCAGTGGATCATCTTAAGATAAATCATGTGGTGAGACTACATCAATGAGCAGTTCTTTCAATCCCCAAGATTACCATAAGTTTTACACATTGCACTACGCAGACAGAGGTAAAAATCTGTGATATGCTGAAGCATCTCACCTTGCTAAAGTAAACACCTGCCTTGTTTGGATTAAGAGGAAAGTGATCCAACAAATTTAGAGCAAACTTGGCCATTCTCCACTCAACCAAACACTTATGAACCTTCAGTTAGTTTATCCTTCCAACATATTATGGAAATATTAGTATTTGCCGCTCTGAAAAATACTTTTTTTGGCATCTTCATATCCCATCCGTATTCTAAGATAAACACTGACAGCTGATGGTATTCAGGAACACTGCCATATGTTCCTCTAGAAACAGAATTCTGAAATATGGCTGTTATCCACCAATTGGCATATTTACTAATTAGTACAAAATTGCTCAAATACACTAATTTCTCCCCCAAGGGAGGATCCCTCTGAAGAATTCTCAACTGATGCATCAGAATCTCCTACTCATGACTCACACACTCTCACAGTTTCTGATCTAATGGTTAATACAAAGAATCAAAAAAGCTCTTCTAGGGAGCAAAGTCAAACTATGTATCTTCAATTCCTATGTTTTCCAGACAAGCAAAGCAAATGGCATTCACAGAGTTAATATTTGAATGCCTTTTCTAAAAAAAAACAGCTTCCATTTTTTTTGGTCTTTTGTGCAAGTTTAATAAAATAAATTTTGAATATCAATGGAGTACATTCTATTTTTCTTGGCATTTCTCTGCCTTGCTATGTCCTTCTATTGCAGGAGTCATGCCATAGGGAGAGCACTTTTCCACAGTCCATTGAAGTTGTGCCATAAGGGCTGGAGATGATTTGCTAAAATGCTCCAAAGGTATTCAAATTTCTTTAAAGAAGAAATTCAATTTATGTGCATTTATATTGCAGTGTCTGTCAGGAAGAAAGGTTATAATCACCAGCATATTTTAGATTTACATTTTCTTCTATACATGAGGTAATGGTATTAGAGGTAAACTATGAGGTTTTAAGTTGAATTCGATGTATGGTGCTATTTTCATTGCTGCTAAAAGCATGTTTTTGAAGTTTTTGAGGAAAGCATATGTTAGCATATGTTACTGAAATATCAAGAACAGGATGCTGGGTGGCTTAGAGGATAAACCATTTGTCTTTCTTCTCTGCATTCTTATATAAAGTACGGCTGGATTTCATGAGCAAAACGAAGCGAGGATGCTCAGCTCACAGATTAGTTCCCATCACAAAGTTGCAGCACAGTTTTGTTAAGTAGAGCTATCAGGCACATTTCTGAATTAGCATGCAAGCTAAATGTGCCTTTAGTTGTACCACGGGAGGATGGGAAAAAGAGGGCTTAGAATTTGTGATATCGCTTATGTAACCCTCAGAAGAACAAATACTCATCAAAAATTAAAAGGAAACCCTGTCTCAACCATATTGCTGTAGGAAGCATTTCGCTGAAAATTTACTTCATTTAAATTTCCTGTGACTGTATTAAATATTTAGATGTTGATATTTTCCCTGAGTAGAAAACATTATCACAATTCTTATCAAGTTGGAATCCTTTTAAGCATATCTTAAAGTTATCTGATAATTAAATTGCCACGCTTATCTCATTTAGGACCTCACTAATTATAGCTCAAGCACTTCAGTGATGTATACTGCAGCTGATTTTGGAACTGTAGCTGAATGTCCTCTTTTAAATGAACACTCAAAGTTGTCCTGTAGATTTATTTTATAATTTCACTGCTTCCCCTGCAATCTCTGTCAATAAGGAAGCATCAAAGGTATTATGATGCCTTTTGCACAGCAAGGTAATTGTATTTTAAGCCTACTTCCAAATGAATTCCCGATAGCTATCCAACTTTGCAAACAGTTATTTAAGCAGCACTCTTTGGCGAAGCAGGCACACCTACACATTTGCTGTTTGCTTCATAAATTTCAACAGATAAAAATCCTGTTTCCTTTCTCAGGGAGTGTTTATTTTTAATATGTTCTAACCAGATACCAGCCCAGATATGGTAACAGATTTTTGCCAAGTACCTGACTGGCCCTGGCCAAGGCTGGGTGTCAGTCCTGCAGTCAGGTCCTTGAGCTCAGATGCCCCTACCATGACATTTCTGTGAGCAGAATATCAAACACAGAAATACTTGGGGAAAAGAAACAATCTCAAGAGAAGGGCTTGAAATCTCTTATTTGTGTAATAGTTAATGGTCTATTTATATCTAAGCCTAATTCACTGTATAATCTTATCCTTGCTTTTCCCTCACAGACTTTTCCTGACTATCAAATCTGATGCAAGACATTGCCATAACATTGGATACTTTGGGATGCCCTGTTTGAGATCTTTTTGTGGGCAGTTTTACACAGTATTTAGTAGGACTTTGTGTGCAAACACGAATGCACACACACAAAGCCTTTCCCTTGGCAAAGTATTGAAGTTTGTCTCGGATGCACAAAGGTGCAGGTCCAGTGAAAGGAACAAGAATTTCCTGAGCAGAGACAATCCTTTATGTCCTCCCCAGGAAATGACTAATTAATTATTTGGGAGTTCTTCACTGGCATGGAGGGACCTGTCAGAGCCTGTCCTTATACTTCCATACAGGAATGTGCATCATCAACATAAGGCAGCGACACGCACACTTTCTTTTGTTAAACAGGCACAGTATTTCTAGAATTACCTCCTCCCTTGATGCTGGCACTGATATCTACAAGAAATACGATGTCTGAGAACTTTAGTTTATGTTTAAATTGGATCCCTTCCCATCTTATTGCAACATCTTGTACTCAAATTCCTCGAAGACTCCTCAGATGTACTTTCTGATGCCCAGTTCCACCACTCTGAGCAGCGGTTCCTCATATCCAGGGATAACCTCCTGCCCATGTGCTCAGACCTGCACTCTGCCAGGTCTCCAGGCACATCACAACCCCTTAGAACAGCAGTGGAGAAACTCCTGCTTCTGAAAAGGCAATTTTGAGTGAGGAGGGAGTTGTGCTTCCTAACATTTGCATTTTCAGTTGTGCTCCCCAGGAAAGCATGTAGCTCCTCTGCAGTTTCAAAGCAAAAGAAGACTTGAATTTATGGCAATGTTGTATGAATAAGGATGTAGCCCTGTACTTCCACAAGGCTTTATAACGATAGAAGGATCTGCCCACCCTAAACTTCTTGCATGGTCTGTAAGCTCCTCCCAGATTGAGAGGAAACTGCAAAACAGGTAATAAAAATAAACCTGTATTTCCTCTGCCATCCTAGAGGAAAAGACATTTTGTTATTATCTATTCCAATTACTGACAAGTCTACATGAAATCAAAAACATAAGAAAAAATTTTTGGGACTGCCAAAGAATTTTCCAAAGTGAAATCAGTTAAAAGAAAGGCACATCTGAAATTCAAAACAGTCCTATATGTTTGGGACTGCTGAAAGATATTACAAGAGAAATCACAACCCAGTCAGTTCAGCAAGTAGCACAGAGACTTGTCTACACAGTTTTTCATTACATCCCTGCACATGGTACTTCAAAAAGCGTGGTAATTTGCAAAAGTAATTTTGTAAAAGTTTCCATACATCTCCTGTTAAGAGCAATTTGGCTAGTATCTGTAGCTAGCTGTGAGCATGCTTTTAGATATGAGATGGATGAGTGCAGACAAGCAGGAGGAAAAAAAATCTGAGAGGATAAATACTTGGCAGATCTCTAACAACTTTCACTAGAGGATCGCAAAGTGATTTACAAACATCAATTAATTAAGCCTCAAAAAGCCCCAATGAGATAGGTAAGTATCATTACTCTCATTTCACTAATGTGTAAACTGAGACACTGAGAGAATAAGTCTTTCACCCAAGGTCACACAGCAAGCAGCTGGCAGAGCCAGGGATAGAAACCAAGAGCACTGACTTACCTAGCTCCTTACCTACTACACCACTGTATTGCTCCTAAAACAGTTTAAAGTGTCTCTTGTGCTTGACATTGGCAAACACAATGTTCTGCAAACCCACTGAAGTTTCCTTCTATGTCTGAGATTACAAGACCTCCCTAGTCCCAGGCCACACATTACTCCTGCTGAGTAACGTGTGAAGGTTCCTAAACTTGTGTTCCCAGTTTCTGATGCCCAGTCCCAGACTGGTCATAGGGTTAAAAACTGGAGATAGAATAAAGAAAAAAAAACCACACCAAAACAAAAAACCCAACTGCAAAACAACCAAATGCCACAAACCCCCCTGCCTCCAATGCTGGAAGCAAGACTGTTACCAAAGGTTTATGTGCTCCGGCCCTGGAATGTGCTGCACTGGCCCTGGTGTAGCAACAGCCATGACTGCAGATACCACTTGTGTTCCACTGAGCTCAGCTGAGGAAGAGATCAGAGTCACAGGCAGCACATTTCTGGCTAGGCAGATGCACAGATGCACAGGCTCATGGCACACAGAATAAAAGTCAGAGTGGTTGTGTCAGGAGCACTAGGTAACACCACAGACTTGGAAAGCAGCACATGTTTTTACTTTAAACCAGAGATATTTTTAAAAAATAATTTGATGCCTAGGGTTACTACTGAATATGTTATCAGAGATCAGCTTACAAGGATTTAGGGCATCACTTAAAAAAATGGAAGAGTGTCTAGAAATAGATATTTGCAATATATACGCTCAACATGGCTGCACCAGGACAGAAGCACTATGTATAAAATATTTTAGAGAACACCTGACCCCTCGTATCAGCAGAAATAAACTCCCAGCAAATAGCTCTGAATAGATTTGCTTCAGCTCTGAATGCATTTGCTTATGTACATGCATATATTTATGTATGTAGACAACCAATAATGACCCCTCACTGACAAACAGACAAGGATAGAAAACCTTTGCACTGTTGCCCACTAATCCTCATTTTGGATGGACTAGTAGGAGAAACAAGTGACAAAATCTGTGAACTGTCCTTAGCTGTATCAAAGTGTTCTGCTCTGTAATAAAGTGAACTAGCTAGCTGCTGAGATTTAGGAGCTGATGACAGAAAGAACAACAAAAAAAAAACAACCCTTCATGAGTTATGTAACTACCTGCAAGACAGTCATATGGTCAGGGAGCAGCAATTTATTGCCCACAGACCATGTATATATATGTAGAAAAAGCCCTACATTGTCCACTTAGCTATTTAAAATGGAAACCCCACAAGTGAAGAAAGATACTTGCTCTTTGCCTACCCTGCCCTCCTACAGACAGAACTGCAATGACTGTCAGGGGAGAAGTGTCTCCCTTTACATGGATCCATCGTTACAACCAGTTCCTCACCAGAAAGTGCAGTTATCTTTTCAGTGGGGGAAAGTAGATAACAGACTTTGTGATTTTGAAGCTGAGGAGGGCCCCTTATGCAGCTGCTTTAACACCTTTGGGTAATGCCTCTGAGAGCAGAAGCAAAAAGGTTGCAGGAGTTCTGTTCTCCCAAAGCTTCTGCCCTGTGACACCCTACAGAGGAATGGGACATGGTGCCCTCCTGTGCTGCTCTCATACCATTGGCCTAATGATTTAGTCTCACTGTGTTTGGTAGTTGTGATTCCAGTGAGAAGCTAATCAAAACCCAGTCTTGGTAACTCATGGCTGAACTATCAGGTTGTGGGTTGTAGCCAAGTGTTCTGCCAGGGCTGAGAGCCTCACTGCTCACTCCACTCTCTATGCACAACATTTGTCCTTAGAGGCTAATTTACACAGGGTTCACAGTACAGGAGGCTTTACTTTGCATTTGCAAAGCCCTTTCCTGGCTCACAGATGACTAGCAGAGGACAGACGGATGGAAGCCAACATTTCCACTCTTCCCTCCATGCACTCATTTCTACTCCTTACAGCCAACACCACATTCTAGCTGCAAACTCAATCTGCTAGGCTAGCACATCTATAATGAGAGAAACATAAGAAACAACTCAAATCCAGGCAGACTACACATAAGACCATTTTTCACATTTATCCAGCTGCGTGTAAAGTAATATTAGCAAAACTGGTCCTTTTTTTAAAGCAATTGGCTAATGTATTTATGTGCAAAGAAGGATATATGTGGTATGATCAGCTATTGCAAATAATTCTGGTGTTCTCCCAAAGAAAGAATTTCAATTTAAATTATTTATTCAACATTCCATTCTAAATCATATAATAAAATACGATTTCTACACAGAAAATAGATTTATTGCATACAGATGTGCTAAAATCAAAACATCTGCACATGAAAAATCATCAATACCACAATATTTTATCTACTTTGTGCAGATAAAGCAACCAACTAATTGGTTTCTGAAAAATTCAGGGCAGAAATTTAGTGTACCAAATATTTATGGGTTAAAAAGAAATGCAGCAATTACAGAATCCTGTATCACTTCCATTTGTACATAGTACAGTGGGTGTAGGCACATGCCATGAGACCTCAAGTAATGCTTTGTAGATTGATGAAGTCTGACTCAAACAATATGTCACAACAGGAGCCTGACAACTGAAAGCATGCTTAATGCAAACTTGCAAAGTCTTCCAAAAGAATGCTAGATTTTTAGCCACTTAATGATTTGAGCAGTAGGCTCTTTTTACTGCTACTGAAATGAAATACTTCAGTAAAGCTCTTGTCATTTACAGATGTCCTTCTGTATCAAAATCATGCACCATTTTTCGTTCATTTACAGAATCAGATGAAACAGAGCTGGATCTTTTACTTTTTCCTAACTGGCTGCAATTAGTAGATAGATGCTATTGAACAGGACTATTGAATATGTTCCCCCCAGTCTAATCTCTTTTGCAGTGTTCTGTGTCAAACTGTAACCCAACAACCTTAACAAACATCTCCATTTATTGTTTTTGATTGAAAGGTTCAGAACATCTTGCAGTGTGTGTGCTTTTTGTTTCTGTCTGGCTACTAGACACTGAAGTAATTTGGGACATTTCTTAAAATGTCTTCAGCTACTCCTCAGTGTGATGTTAATTCTGAATTTATGTTTCCATTGAGCACTATGTGTAACACTAGAACAGCACTTTACTGTTTAGTACTCCATCCACATATAAAATTGTTGGCTGTAAAAAATTCAAGCAATATAGAGAGTGGTTGAGTTGTGCTGAAAAAAACATCTTATAAAGGTAAAATATTGACGGAAGTTTGAGGGGAAGTATTCTTGCTTATTTTAAAAAATAGATTTTAAAGAACAAGGATAGGGGTGGAGAAATTTGATTATCAGATATCATTTTAAGTTTTCTTTCCTTTAGAAACAATTTATCTATGAGGATTGCTTTGGTACTGTGGGAAGAGATTTTAAAATTAAAGAATTGTACTACATTGTATCCTAAGATGTTTTCTTAAATATTTGATGGATGCAGGTGCCTGACTCTACAGCTTACATGACACATCTGATCTTCTCAGATAACAATACTACCATCCTCTTTTTTATTTATTAAATACTCCGTCAAAAAAAAAAAAAAAAGGTTTCTAAGTAGAGTGTGTATGATTTGAAGGAATAGGCAAATGGTGACCCTTGGGCAGCTGATGCTGTTCCTAAACAAGACACCACACCAAAGCTGCAGCTGTCTGTAAGAGGGATGGATACAGAGGGACTTACATTTGGGTTACGATCAAAGTAGGAAAGACAATGGAAAAGAAGTGAATATACCAGGCAGATCTTTTCACCAGCCTGGAAATCAGTCTCACTGGACAAATTTCCCTAAGGAATATTTCACCTAGGCAAAGGAAGGGGTGAGAAGAGCTTTTTCTTTTCCACTGTGTTTATGAAATGTATTCCATTTCAAGCCATTTAAAGGGGAGGTGGCCTTTCACATTGAGTATTGAGACTGTTATTGAAACAACCTAACATATCAGCTCTCTAACTGTACTTTCTCCACACATGTTAATAAAAAATAAAAGCCTTTTAAAAGAGCCTTATTCAGAAACTGTTAATTTGTCAGCTGTGTATTATCTGATGCAGCTTCCACATGCCTCTCCAAGCCTTTGAAACTTCATGGCATGTCTGCCCCCATGTAACAGCATTTACAGATGTTCTTTTTCTGGCATGTGCAAGGTGTCTGGACTTAAACTTTTAGCATAGCAAGCTCTTTGAAATCTTGCCTGACCTCTATATAAGAGTTCATATAAAAGAAAAATTAACATTTTTTATCCTCCTTGTTAAGAATCGAACATATAAGTACATTAGTATGAAAAATGTATGTCAAATGCTCTTAAATTAGGAAATTGAGTAAAAACCAACATCAGTGTTTTATTGTACCTAATTCAATAAACCCAATAACTAAAGAACTTGTGATTTTATTTTGCTACATGGAATCACAAATGTCTTGATATTTTCAAATGACACACTTTGAATGTCAGTGTAGTTGCCAAGTAATAGTACTTGTTAAGTTTTGGAATTAGCTTTTATCACAGCTGAAATCAGCTGACAATTTGAAAGAGGGAAAAAACTGAAGGTGTACTTTCCATGTCTGCTTGGGGATGCAATGTTCACTTGAGGACTGTGGAACAAGTGCAGCAGCACAGGAGAGCTGGAGAAGGTTAACAGAAAATGGCTATAAACTGGTTATCAGTGGCTTGTTCAGGCTTTAGAAGCACTGACCCAGAGAAACACCTTGATTTGGGGACATAAACTGCCAGCATTAGGACTAAGGATGGCAAAAGAGTGACAAAATCTTCTTCAAGGTGTCTCCTGGAGGCTTGCTGTGCTCCAGCTTTTTCTTCCTTAGAACTCAACACCTTTCCACGGCAGTCTCCCACTTTGAGGAAAGGTTTCTGCTCTGCAGTGCTGCCCATACATACAACCCTCATGTGTTTGTAGAGGTTCTGTGGATTCATAGACTGTATTGCAGAACACAGCTGACTTACCTTTTCTTTTCTTTTCCTCTTGCCCATAGTTGCAGCTCTAATTGGTGAGAAGGGTTTGATGATAGGACACAAATCCTTGGATAGCTGGGCTGTGGGTTTGAACAAGCCTTGAGGAAGCTCTGGGAAACCTTCTTATCACACTTCCTTGGAAAACCATTCTCCATACTGACACTTAGACTCAATCAACTCTTACAACCCAAACTTAAAACCCCTCACAGGATCTAACACCGGGGGTTCTGAATAGCCCTATCCTTTAATATGAATTTTAAAGGAACACTAACAAAATTTGGCTACCCTAAGATTGTAAGAACCCCAGCCATATCTCCTGGCACTAAAGCTGTTTGGTTGCAAACTGTGAAAGAATATGAAGTCTTCTCCTTTATCATCATTATTTATGGAACTGAACAAACATTATCTTTCTGTCAGAGACTGTGTTACACAATTTACATGTGTAGAGCTACTACACACACATACACGTGAAGAAAACCAGCTAAAATAGGTGTAAGCATGTAAATACTTTTGCAATAAAGAGAGAGAAATGTCAGCAAGCCCTACCTTAAATGAAATAAACTTCCAGATTAAAACATCCAACATGGGACTGCAGATCATCTCCTCTTTCTTGTTTTTGCTGTCTTCCAGGAATCTTTCCTAAGCAGCCTTGGTTTTCTTCCCGGTTTTCTTTTCTGCCCATGTTCTAAAATTGGGCTACGGCTTGCCAATGGAAAGACAGTGATTTTATTTAATGTTGTTGATTAGCATTCAAAAACATTTTTATTTTAAAACTCCTCTAGCATCTATTTCAAGGTGGTTTTTTTTAACATTTCAATCATTTTAGGAAAATGGATGGAGGTAAAATAAGAAAAACATAAGAAATCTCTAAGTTCAGCAATGCAATTAATGCAGCCATCACTGGCAGTCTGAAAGAAGACAATCAATGGCTGGAAGGTGACCTGGCTTCAGAGTTTTCTGCCATAGCAATCAATATTATCCTTACTGCAGACAGACTACTCCAGATATGTGAGGTTTCATCTCAATGGTTTTTATTCTTGTATAAATACCTTAAATAAATAGCACAAGAAGAACACCTAGGGCTACTTTCAATTACATCCCTATCATGCAAAGGTGAAAGCAGTTCCACTTGGTAGAATTTGCCCTTCTGTTCAAGACAAGATACTTTCAAAAGGAAAAAGGAACTTAATGAAGTGTTATTTACACACTGTGCAAATTTACATTATGCTGTTCTCACATTAGCAGAAACCATTTCTAGTTGGAGGGAATCTAGCTTTAGTAAACAGGCAAATTCTTATGATTTCTTTTGTTTCCAACTGAAACTGCATGGACCACTGATTCTAACTACTTGCTATTTTAATAATAATGAAAACAGTCTGAAAGCAAGTACCATTTATCCAGAACATGTTTGGGGTTTTTTTCAGAAAATACTTTATCATTCCATTAGAGATGATCTGAAAAATGTAAAAAAAAAAAAAATCATAAAGAAAGCTTTATTCTCAACCACTTTTTTTTATCTGATATGTAAACACATTAGAAAATTAGTGTGCAATTGTTCTGAGTTACAAAATAATACAGAACTATTGATGAACAATTGATTTTAGTTGCTGTTGACTGGTAATATTGCTTATGTTTGGACTAATTTATTCAGGATTGTAGTGGGCAGATTACAAAGAGAGTTTCTTCAATGTTTTCCATATATGCAAGGTTTCATCAGCATTAAGAATCTTTTTCATCTCTACACCCAGACTAGCTTCTACAGAAGCCTGTGGGAGTCTTTCCATCTGGAGACAAAGAACTGCAAGTCTCTTTTAAGTACACTTCGTTAATTTGAGACAGGCTAAGAAAATCCCTTACAACTCTGAAAAAAAAAGTTCCAGTAAGCTAGTAACTAACTTCCACGCCAGGCACAATATTCTCCAGATACAGCCCAAATAAAAGCAATAAGACAAAATTCCTAAGATAGAATGCACTCGTCAGGAACAGTAACACACTGTTCAATTATATGAAATCAAATATTTGAATGGCAGTGCATGGCCTCAGAATTGCTGCTTGAAAACATACTTTTAATTATCTCAAGCAAGGCTTCTTAGTAGCTCCTTATGGCACACAGATTGTGAGAGAGTTGGGCACCTTCTCCAGAGCCCTGAGCAGGGGTGACCCCGATCACGAGCAGGTTTGTCCCGAGGCTGGGACTGCCCTGCCCACGGGTCTGACAGGAGCAGCTCCTGGCCTCCCCATCAACAGACAACATGTGGTAACACAGACAAGTGGCATGAGTTGTGGAGTTATTTTCAGATTTGTTTTGTGGTGACTGTGTTCAGCAAATACTGGAAATGTTATACTAACTATGAAAAGCATGCCCATAGCCCCCAGGGACAGACAAATACATTTTATACTCAAATTACTATGTGCTTCTGGCCCTTAATTCAGCAAGCTACACCAGTACACACTCACATCCTTACATAAGTGTATATGTAGCATGTGCTTAAGGATAAGTGCATCATTAAATTTTTTGTATCTGGGATAAGAAGAGCAAAATAAGTAGTTTGGATACATGGTATCTTTAGGAGAAGGATAGCATATCTCATCAGAACTCAAAAAATTCCCTAGACAATAAACTTCCAATCTAACCAGGTGCCTGTTTCAAATTATGCCCCAATTCTGCACCAACCCTTTCAATCTCAAAGAGCTTTAGCAACAAAAGAAAGATGGAAAAAAGTTAAGAGCCAAACAGAATGGAAGTATACACTCAGTAACACTACTTGTGCTACAGTAGTTAATGTTATATTCCTTGGATAAAGGAGAAAAAAATGGTCAAATTGCTTTGTTAATGAAAGACTATGAAGTATCTATTGAAAGCACAGAACAATTTTCCTCTGATAAATAGGATTTTTCATTAATTTTTATTTTCAAGGAGCTTGATCACCAAGTTTTCTTGCTGCTAAAGTCTATTAAAGAACTTCAAAGTTTCTGAGCAAAGCACTTTTAACTGCCAATAAACACATACAAGAGTAATGTGGTTTTAAATGTACATTTAAGGGTAAGTTATCAAAATCAACTCATTTGATGTCAGTTCTAATATTCTCAACTTGATATACATTTGATGTTTAACTTCTTGACTTAGGAGAAAGTTCATCACTCAGAGGGCAGTTGGGTGCTGGAACAGCTCCCCAGGACAGTGGTCACAGCCCCAAGCCTGAGAGAGTTCAAGAAATGTTTGGACAAGGCTCTCAGGCACATGGTGTGAGTCTTGGGATGTCCTGCCCAGGGCCAGGAGCTGGGGGAACCTTGTGGGTTCCTTCCAGCTCAGCATATTCTGTGATTCTGTGACTTGGATTCTTACGAGTGATAGCTTTTGCTCATGACACACAAAATGAAGAATGGCAACTAGAGTTTCAGCTCATTTAAGCATGTCAGTAGTCTCACCAACTTTGATTAAACTACTTACATGTTGAAAGTTGGGCAGATGCTTTAGTAATTAGCTGGATTGGGCACAAACCCCAGCAAATGTAGTTAAATTTCTTCATGTTCCATTATATAGAAATCAAGGCATAAAAATTTTTAATGAACATCAGAGAACTGTGTCAGCATTGTTCTAGGAGAACTACAGATTTGTACAGTTTAGATATATTCTAATTTAAAGATTTCCACAATAGGGAATTAAAAAGACCTGAATTATAATTCCTTTAATGGCAGATCACTTGATAATGCTGCCATCTCTAGCAGTTCTATTTTAAAATTCATGGTAGTGCAGACAAATACTTTTTGAAGGAAAAGAATTTAACATTATCTTTTTACTTTGTCTAATTAGCTGAATACTGTGTTTTTTCACCCTGCAGCTCTTAAAAAGCTGATCTAATTTCACAATGAACACTTAATGCCATTATATTTGGAAATAGTTGCATTTGCCAACTCTTGTGCAATCACCGTTCATCCCACTGCACTCATCCCTTGCTTCTCTTTCCTACTTTTTGCTTAGATAAGCTCCTCTCATTAAAACAACTGTTTTGCTGATCCAAAAAAAAAAAAAAGTTGGAAAAGTTTCTCTGTGAATGTATGCAGATATCCCCATGCCAATACACATTAGCTCCTTTTCAAAGCTTGCACTCTACCTCTTCATTCCATCCCTTCCATCCTTGGAAGCTCCTTAGAAGCACTGAAATTCAGATTCAGAGGGGGTCCCGTGCTCACTGTAGGGCACTAAACCACAGAATCACCCAGGACAGATGAAGTGGAAAGAGATCTCTGTAAGTGATCTCATCCCACCCCTGACTGAGCAGGGTGAGCTGAAGAAGGGTGTGCAGGACTGTGTCAAGTGGACTTCTGAACATCTCCGAGGGTGAAGACTCCACAACCTCCCTGGGAAACTTGTCCTAGTGTTCAATCATCCTTATGGTAAAATAGATCTTATTTCAGTCCATGTCCCTTGCCTCCAGTCTTTTAACTGGACACTGCTGTGAAGATCCTGGCTGTCCATCTTTACTCTCCTGCCATCAAGTACTTATTTACAAGTGTGAGGCCTCCCTGAGCCTTCTTTTCTCAAGGCTGGAAAATCCCAGCCCTCTCAGTCTCTCCTCATACCACAAATGTTCCAAGCCTTTCTTTATCTTTTCAGCCTTTTTCTGGGCTCACTCACACCCATCTCTCCTTTACTACTGTTTCTGCATGATGTGGCCTCACCACTGCTGAGCAGAGGGGGAACACATTTGTCAAATAAGGTTATCCTTCACAAAAGTCAGCAACCAGCCTGGTCCTGAACTGTGAGCACACATTTCTTTCCAAGTGCAGCTCCATTACCAGGCAGATGACAAACCTCAAATGCCTCTGACCACTTCCCTTTGGAGGACACAGACACTTTATAGAGCTCAGGCAAAATAAAGAAGACTTGTTTACTCTGTTTACATGACAGGTCTGTGCCCATCCAGCCATGCTCACCTGACATGAACTAAGCTTCCTGGCAGACCAGCAAAGGCAGTATAGCCTGAGAGTGGACAGGGAATGGAAATCCATATCCAGGAGCAGTAGCTTCTCTCATTGAAAGAGATAGATTTTGAAAGGGAGATCTCTCCACAGCTTAATTCATTCAAAGCTTTGAGTAGACTTTCTGAATAATGACAAATTTCACCTGATGATATGTCCTCACTGCTCCAAGACTAGGAAAGCTGATTTTGGCAGCACTGGCAATGCTGCTGCACATCTCAGAAAATACATCTGTAGTGACACGCACGAGTGGGACTGGCTGAGATGAAATACTAATACAATTGATTAATCATGACAGCTATTGAGCATTTCACCAGTTGGGAGGATAAATACATTATACAGTTAAAGGAGACATTGCCTCAACCTTTTTTTTTTTGACTCTATTACTTTAGAGGGAGAGCAGCTCTCAGCCAGAGAAAGGGGCCCTCAGCACCTATAAACTGCCCGAGACACGTCTGCATACATTTTAGACAAACATTTCTTCGAAGACAGGCAGTTGTTTTTTCTTCCATTTTCATTTTCCATTTGCTTGCTCAACCTCAGCAGCCCCTTTGTTTCCTGGTAATAGGTGAGATAGGCAAATACAGGCTCTGGGCACTGGAACGAAAGGGCCTTTCATGTTGTCGGCACCTCAGAATGAGCCAGCAGTGTAAGCCCTCTCTGCAGTTTACATACTGTAGTGGCCTGCTATAGAAACTATGTAATTTGGTTTGCTTTGTTATTTGATAAATGGCAAGGAAAGCTTTGTAGCATGTTGACTGACCCTACTTGTAAGGTCATAGGCCAGCACTGGAGTGAGAGGACACAGCCGTCTGCATGGTCCCAGCATGCCTCAAGATTGCCTGGGAGAAAGCAGGCTTTATTAGAGCTACAAAGAGCTTGTGGTGAAGAGCATCAGCTCTTAATCAGGCAAAAACATTGAGGGAGTTTTCAACGAAAAGATACTGAGAAGTGTTAACGTGTAACATAGCACATGAGGCACAATATAGAACAGTGGGGCATAATAAATAAATAAATAACACCACCTCTAAAAACCTTCACTTCAGCCTGTTATGGATTGCTCCCTTTTTGGTCCAAACCTACACGCTTTTTCACCCTGGAGAGGCCTGTTCAGATCATGAGTTGTAAAATAGAGTAAAGCTATATTTGAGAAAATATATTTGAGTGAAATTTGCATTCACTTCTCTAGACTGTTACCCGTGGAGGCATGAAAAGGCAAAGCATGGAGAAAATGCCAGTCAGCCTGTTCATATCAGCTCTTACCTCCAGGAGCTACTTGTGACATTAATTTTTTCAGAGGAGACTATGCCCAATATGGGCTCTGAAGATGAGGCACTGCTGGACCCCAGCTGATGGAAACATATGAAGCCAGACAATAAAAGTAATTTTAGTCTACAGTTTACATCCCATGTATGTTCTCCCCCTACCCCTCACACCTGTGAGATCACAAACTGGATATTCCTTTAACAGGTCTGAATTGGCTGATATATATTAAATAAGTTTGTAAGACAGCAAGGAGGAGGGTGTGCAGCACCTGTGTGCTACACACAGGCTGGGTACAGGCAACAGGAAACAGGACTGCCCACCTAGGATTACAGAGAGACTTTAAATGGAGTACAATTAAAATTACAGTGTAAAATCCTCTATTTCTATGTATAGCAATTTTTCCCTGTGGAAGTGTCTGTCTTGCTGTAGTTCAAAGCTCTGTATTTCATAGGTACAGTTACATCTGTCCTGCCTCTGAGAACACACTGACACCATCAAGGACCTGACCCCAAAGACATTCCATGGAGATAGCACATGAATGGGAGTAGCTACTAAATTAGAAAAAATTTGGCTCTCCACTGCAGAATATACAGGGCAAAAATTCATTTTAGTAAATTATTTCTGATATATAATTAAATTAATATTCAGAGATGAGTACAGATTATTGATTTGGATTATCATTCAAAGCACTGCAAATCCAAAATCCCCTAAACAAAGAAGAATGGAAATCTTCCAGAGAGAGCAAAGCAGCTGGAGGGACCCTGGGCCACAAGAGCACCAACCAGCTGGGGAGACATTGAGCACATGCAGCTCCAGCTCAAGGAGTGAGCTCAGCACTTGAGATGAATCTGTTGCCAAATGACAGATGTGTACAGAGAAATAAAATCCAGTGTGGGGGCAGTCTGCACATTAAAGCTGGAATTTAGACCTACCATTTTCATAGCAGATATGAGGCAGATGACATTGAGACAAACTGAGATCCCTCTTCTGAATTATTTGGCTTGCTTCTTATTTATTTTGCTTTATTCTGTACCAGCTCAATTTTGTGAGTCAAGGAGAAGCACAAATTGGAAATTCCTTGCTAATCACTTGGTCAGAGCTGGGCTAGAGAGAGAGTCTTACCATGAATCTTTGAAAACACAGAACAGGTCTGAATTAGCCCAGGAAAACTCACCTGGAAGCAAGCTGTTACAAAGGGGGCATCAAGGTTTGACAGGCAAGGGATGAGACTTAATTAAAGCTAGAGGCGGGAAGAGAGGAAGAAATTAAATGCTATTTGGGAACACATGAAACAGAAATAACTCAAAATATGAAATATTTATAATTTGTAGCTGTGAGGGGTTATTTGGAAATATTTTATTGCTCTTTTTCTGTCCCCAGTGCTTTTTCTAGGAAGGGAGGAAAGTAGAATACTTCAAAGGATGTGAACCAGGAACTCAAGAAAAACTTGGTTTGTGTGCATGTGTGTTATTCATGTACTTCTGGTCTTCTTTCATTCTTGAACTCCTTCCATCTGAGACTTGGATCTTACTCAGGTTGAAAAGCCAAAACACACAGATTTAAAAGTGATGGGGCTATTCTCACTTCAAGTGCCGGTAAACTCATTATTAGGACACTGGATCTGGAGTAACGCAGTTTTCTCCTTTCTTGCTTTGAAAGCCCTCCTGTTCTGGGCTACAGGAGGGGGTGTGTTACCATCCCTCCTGTAGGAGGTATGGATGCATCTTTATCCCCTCTTCAGGGATCACCCCACTCACACCATAGCTGAGCTGTGATATCCCCTGGAAGGTTGCAGTATGTGTGCATAAAAGCCCTCCTTTAGTTACTATGGAAAAGGGATTCAGCCCATCCCTAGCCTCTCCAAGCTGTCAGGCTTACTGGATTATTGAACTTGCTGGCTCCTTTGAGCATGGTTTCAAAATAGGTACTAGCTAGTCTTTAAGTATATGGATGTATTGATTCCCTATATTAAGCAATACTCGTTGTAGTATCTGGGTTCTGTTGATGTCAACACTGTTATCCTCCCTTTAATCATTGCCATAGGAAATTCTGAAAAACTAAAATCAGCCTGGATCTTGTTCCCTTTTCTACAATGCTAAATGTGTTACACTTAAATTATTTTGTCATTTTCTCCATAACCAGGTAGGCTACAAATTTTTGCGTGTATTTCAAATGAAATCTTAAAGCTGGGGTCCAACAAACTTCATCTGTTGTAAGACATGGAGAAACTCAAAGAAGTTGACAGAGAAGGAATTTTCATCCTAGAAGCGCAGTGTAAAGGTTAAGTAATCACTGCAATATCCACCTCAGTAAATAGTATTATCTTCACATAGTGGGAAGGGCTCAATCCAGAAAGAGATGTGAGTATTACTGAGCCAAGCACTGCTGTCTTCAACTCCTGCTGACTGCAGCCAGCCTGGAGTTTCACTCCCTTGCAATGCTCTGCAGAGCCGAGTCCAACATAAATTTAGACCTGAACAAGTCATCAAACTGCTGTAAAACTTCACACAGTGACACATTTGCTAAGGTGTTTAAAGTTTCTCTTCTATTAAATACCATAATTATTCATGCCAACCTGATTATTCACATAAATCAACCCTCCATTTAAGATTTCCTTCCCTTGAGAACACTAAACGCTGTTACGTGACCATACCTTTAAGTTAAATAAAGAATTGCAAATGCTTGTCTTTCAAAGGAAATGCTGTACAGATCCAGCAGAGCCAGGGAACTGCATTAACAGGCTCCTGATAAAAGAGAGCAGCTTAAAGAAATACAGATAGGACAAAATGAGAAGGTAGTCAAAAGTCCCCTGTCCCTTCTCAAAAATCCTAAAAATTCTAAAGTGCATTTAAAATGAAAATCCCCTTTGTCACCCTCAAGGTGAACAAACACTTTCAGCATTTTGTTATGAGAGCATCACACAGGTAAGGTCTCCAGCCAGTGATTTGAGGAATAAAAGAGTGCTGTAGGACTATTCCAAATTGCTCACAGCTGCAGGCAGCAGAAAAGAGAAAGCTAAAGGACAATGAAGAAACATAGCCTGCCTACCTTTCTGTGATGGATAGTGCAACTCCTGTGGTACGTAGGGCTGAACTCCTTTAGATCCATCAAAATACATGCACATGCAGCTCCATCAGGGGGTAAAAGCAAAGCTGGGTGTGCAGAGCTAGAAGACACATCTGGGTACATGCAGGTAGCTGGGCTCAACACTGCTGAGCACAAGTATTCACCCAGGGCTGCACCCTCTGCACCCCAAACCAGACTAGCACAGAGATACTCCAACCTGAAAGGTAGAAAATTCCTGCTTATTCCTCACCAGACTACTTACAGATAATCTCAAAGAGCCTGGGGGTTCCCCTGTACTGCTCACCTCCACCGAGCCCACTGGCTGCTTCCTCATCTGCTCTGTCAGAGTCACTGTCTTAGGAAAGTAAAGTTAAATTAAAGCAGATAATCCTGACAAGGTACAACTGAGAAATGTGCACCCTTGTGCCAGGAGATATGACAGACGGTGACCTTTAGCAAGGCAAGGGTATGGGTGTGTGAAGTTCCTGATCCTGCTAATCCCACTCAGCTCACACAGGATGGCTCAGCCCAGCTGTGTCCCCCAGTTTCATCACTTGGCTGTTTCCATCTTCCTATGCCAAGTGTTCTGCTCAGTTATATCCTCACTGGAATACCTCACTGGCTGGAACAGGTTATGTACCTACTCATAAATAATCCCTTGAAATACAGATAAACAGTCTTTGCAGGAATAAAAAGAGGCAATATAAGCTGTAACAGGAGTTCTGGTTTTGTCATTTCCCATATAAAACTTGAGGCCAGCACCGAACAATTTTTTTTTTTTTTTTTTTTACAAACTTTCCAAGGGAACTGTCCATAAGCCAGTTCTTTTACCAGGTGTCAATACCAGAGCCAAATAAAATCTTTACACATTATATTGATCTGCATCTATCACATCTTGATCAAAGTTTCCTGCCTTCTGTTAAGGTGCTAATGATTTCCTAGGCAAAATCAAACACAGCTACTCAACTGCCTCAACAAGTTAGATGAAGTCACTTTAATTGCTGACTTCGATGCATCTTCTCTTGCATACTAAATTCAGCTAAGTAAGATGGTGCACACACATTAAATGATGAAGCAAGGCACAAGCAGAGCCAGCTGCAGGTAAGCCAGCTGCAGCTTCCTAGGTCTCAGTTTTGGGGACTTTGTTCAGACAGACCCGCTGCTCCAGAACTCACTTTTGAAAGCCCGATTAATTAAGACTATCCCAATGACACTCACAATACTGCTAACAAATAAAATCACTCTATTCTTTCATACAATCACACAATTATTATCTGTTGCTCCTACCTAGTCCCCTTTTGCTCAGATCAAAAGGAGAAATCTGAGGAATAAAATCAAAACTTAAAATTTATAGGTTTAAAGTGCCTTTTAAAAACATCTGTGGCACATGCTTGCCCTGAGATTTCCCAGTGTCTCAGTCCTCAGCAACATCTCAGCTGACATGGCTCCATCTTCACCTCTTTAAAGTTCCATATGGAGAAGCTCATGTTTTCTCTCTGTGCTTGCAATTCGATGAAAAGGGAAAAATCAAAGGGAATGGGACCCTTACAGTAACATGTTTGTATTGCTATTGTTAAACCTGTGTCAAGAGCTTAGAACTTTCCATAGAAAAATTTGTACTTGGAGGAAATCTGGAAAGAAAGGTCTTGGCCCTGGAGGGAATTTCATAAAGTACCAAATTAAAACATGTCAATTGGGTTCTTAAATTACGCAAAGGCAAAGCAAATAACATACATCAGTGGCTTGAAGTGCTCTTTTGTAATCAAATGATTTGTGTTTCAAACCTGAAATTTGACAAGTAATTAATTTCTTCAGCAGATTTATTTCGTATGATTTTTTTTGCATTTTTAGAAAGAGATAGATTGCATCATAATGTAGTAGAATATAAATTATTATGGCACACATTTTTAGTCTGTCTGAATTTCTTTTTTTTCTTTTGCCCACGCTGTACAATATATTTCTCCAATTTTACAATTTGCGTCTTGCAAATTTTATCTCTGACATGTTTGCTTAATATTTGGATGACTGCCATTGTGTGCACAAATTAGGCCGCCTCTTTTGAAGTGCCAAGCCCCTTATCCATTACATTTCCCATTGCTTTCAACAACCATTCAAGCTGGAACAGAAGGGTCCTTCCCTGCACTGTGCAGGACAGGGCCATGGGTCACATGTGCATTTCGAGGGGTTGGGCATCCAACCTGCCCCTCGGTTCTCACCAGTACTGCTCGTGGACTTGCATGCCAGGGTTTGCACACAGGAAGATTTCTCACACAAGTAAAATTTAAAGAATGGTTTTCAACTGCAGGAGGAGAAGCTCAGTGCTCGGTACAGACCTGTCTCAGAAACACTTGGCGTAGTTTTTAAGCAGAGCAGATCAGCACCTGGTGGCTTCTGAAAACACAGGCAAGTCTTTTCCAATAGGCACCTACAATCAGTTATCATCTGGCAGATGCTCTTAATTCACTTCCCTCCTTTTCAAGCACTCCTTGCTTGAGTCACAAGGCTTTGTGCCTGCATTGCACAGTCTAACAGGGCACACAGCACCTTTGTCACAGTGCAGGTGAGTAAGAGATCGGTCACCTGCGAGCTGCGGCTCCCATTGCGCAAACCGCGCCGCAGAGGATGCGCGTGGGACGCTGTTCCAGCACACACAGCCGCCTCTGGGAAAGCTCCAATGCACACTGTGTTACAACACCCGTTTTTGCTGTGCTGTCATTCGATACTTCCAACAGATCCGTGCTGAAGATTGCCTCTGTTCTGCAAGTCCCCATCTCTGGGGAGAAACAGCCCTGGCTGTTTCTGCAGGCCAAGGTAGGCAGGGAGCACTTCCCAGGACGAGAATTGCTTTGCACAGATGTCCCTCAGCAGCAGAGATGGAGAAGACCAGGATGGAGGACTCTACCAGCCACAGAAAATACACAGGCACACCTCAGCAGCAAGGTGGACAATTCTTGAAATTGTGCCTATGGAAAGCCTGATGCAGAGGCCCCTTTCTGGTCTCAAGCTCCTCTTCTCCAGGTACAAGTAGCTGATGTTGAGGAGAGAGAGACCATTGCCAAGACAGATGTGTGATCAGAGATCACTGAGAACTCCCCAAAGTTCTCATACATGCAATGATGGACAAGGTGCAAACAAAAGTACACCTAGGAGTAAACAAAACCACTTTCTAAGGCCTAGGACTCTAAAATCTCATTTTCTTCAGCCATATTGTTATTCTCATTATGACAAGTATGTAAGACTATTAGCATGAGTTTAACCTCATCAAAGGCATAATACTTATTTTCATTGGAAGGAACATATTTCTGCCTCAAACAATGAGCATAAGAGCTCTTTCAAGGAGAACAGAACAAGATATCTTTTTATATACTACAGGCCAAATTATTTTCCCTCACTGAAGGGTGTAAATGTTTCCTAGAGAGGAAAGAATATGTAGTGTTTTATTTAAAAGTGATTTTCTATTCTGCCATGTTATCTCAAAATCCTGAACCTTCATCATCAGAGTGAGACTGCTGCAGCTTTTCCCCTCCCTTTTTGTATCTACTGTAGCCAGTGCTGTTACCATGCAAAAGGTAAATGTTTGTATTTCCCTCTATTCCATAACTCTATTCATCGAGCTGTAACAACACAAGTGTCTACATTCTCCATGTTTGGCTGAATGCACCAATTGTTCTTCGTGTTCATGAGAGGCTTCACATATGAGGTTGAGAAATATTTCTACTGTAAACATCAGACCAAGGAACACAAATTCAGCTTTCATTTCTCTCCATAGTGATTTTTGCATAAAACTATGACACCAAGGTGAGTCAGTATGTAATACAGCAGCAACAAAATCTCTCAATAGAAAGAAATCCCATTTTCTTAATACTTTAGTTGCCTCTTTAAACAAAATATTTTCTGCTGTGCCTGTGAATGGCCAGTTCAGTTGTAAGGCTGACAATGTAACTGAACTGTCCTGAAGAAAAGTGGCCATTAAATGTCTTCTTGATAAACTTGTCTGAATAATAGTGACCAAGAAGAATTCAGTTTCAAAGCTGTAAACCCTTATGTGCATATGGATGCTGTCATGGAGCAAAAGGAAGAAGAACTAGTGCAGCTCTGAGACAAAACCTAGTATGCCTTGTCTGCTTAATGTGCTTGGGGTTTTTCCCCTGTGAAAAGGGGTTTGGTTATTCCTTAGGACATTTATTCAATCATGTGCTACTGAACAATCATATGTATAGGTCACTTGTACAAACTACACATGTGCACAATGTCTTCTTTTTTTGTATATATATTGTGCATATCAAAACCTCATTAACAAACACATAGCAAGTTATTATCTGCTCAAGATTCTTGTTTTCAAAGTCTGATATTCACTCTGATAAAGATACATACAATTCCCAGTTCTACCCACCCTTACCAACACACCCATCTCAGTGTTGTTCATAACCAAAAGCCACTGGAATTTCACCTGCAATCCTTAATGAACCCCTTCATCTGATGGATACTAGGATGCTCTCTTAAAATAAGAAATCATTGGTTTAAAATAATGTAGGAGACTCAACAATCCATGGTTCTACTTGTGTGTTAAATCACCGGATTATGTAGTTATAACAATAAAAAGTCTAATTTCCCTTTATCAGCCATAGGTCTAAATCACTGTAAGTTTTGCTATTAAAGAGTCTCCCTAGGTAACTGCTCTGTCACAGATCTGAACTCAAAATCATTTATTTAACATCTGTTTCACAATAATTTCTTAAAGATTTACTTCCTTTAAACACAACTGGGACACTTGATCCTCCCTTGTTTCAATCTGCAATATCCTTAAAAATAACAGTAAAAGATGTTATGAATACAAAACCAAAGCTGACACCAATAAATTTCAGTGATTCATTTCTCCTGCATTATTCCTGCTTGGCTGCTCCTAGAAGGAGATGAACTGTAGAGACACTCAGAGGCAATTTAGTGGTATTACAGAAGGACCCATTCAGTCTGGATTGAAAAGATCCTCTCAAAATCACAGGAATTTTTTTTTTTTTGAGGGGGTGTGTAGTAAGTACAATTTCTCAAGTAAGAAACCCCAGATCACTGGTGGAGCTATGCTTAGAGTGGAGCATGCACCAATGTCTGGCACACTGTCTTGAGAGCAGGTAATGCATTAATACAATCATTCTATCTGGTTACTTCAGACTAAAAAAAGCTGCTTTTCTTTCACATAGGAGGTTATCTTCACAAAATTCATTGAGGAGATGGGTTGCCACCATAAAACCAGCAATATATTTAAAGTATGAGTATTTTTCAGGTATTGGAAGTTTTTATGTCCGGCTACAATGGCATTGCTGTGGACTTGTCCTGTATTTTTCCCCCTGGAAATTTTGCCAGGGCTGGACATTGTTCTAGAATTTCTGGCAACCCAGACAGAGCTAACTACTTCCAGACTGATGGGCATGCAGAAATGCCAAACCAGTGGCTCTTGAGCAAGTATGGGCCCAGTGTCCAGCACGAGCACCCATGGAGGGCACAGGGCAGGTGCTGGAGCTCTGGTGTGCCACGGCTCTGCTGCAAATGCACAGAGCATCTGTGCTGCACGTGAGCACATATTTCACTCCAGGAAATCCTGGACAGAAACAGGACCACCTGAGCTTGCTGCTGCCCTCCCCCTCCATCAGCAGGCCTGCTCCAGGTTACAGCTGCTTTCCCATCCCTACCCTGGCTGTATCAGCCCTTGCTGAGCCTGGAGGGCTGGGCTGCTCTGCCTTCACCTTCACCAAAGCTCAGCATCCAGAGCAGGCACCTGCCCTGAACAGCCACGCTAGACTACATTTGCAAACAGAGATCAAGCTGCTCTTGCAAATGTTAACATTTTATCAAGGGTCTCGCAATGTTTGTTGTTCTTGTACTTGAACTTCTGGAGCAAGAGAATTGTCTGAGAATTGTAACTTTTCATTTTCAAAAAAACATTTTTAGATTAGGACTGCAGCTGAAAAAGTGTAAATTAACTGACAATCTGACTGCAGACTATTGCTTGTTCAAACACATAGAAGAGCTTGCAAATGTGAACTTAGGGACTTGAAAAGCATAGGTATATAAAAAGAATCTATATTTTCTTCCTTGTTAATAATCTTTAAGCCACTCATAAAACCATCAATAACTTTGTAAATCCATATCTTGCTGATACATGACAATTTTGTGTAGATGAAAGTTTGATTTAATTTTTTTTTTTTTGGGGGGGGGGGAGATGGGGGTGTCTTTGATGTGTTAATAGTAATTGATGCACAAAACATTTTCCTAGATGGAGACATTGAGAAATCATCACAAGTGCCTGTGCTGAGACATTTGTCACAGTGAGTGCCTGAGGTTCACTCCCAGAAGCCTGGAGGGTCCATTCCAGCTGGCTGTTGGGTTGTCTCTGTGCCAGCCTGCAACAGTGCTTCAGATGGGGGTGCTTTGTATTGAATCAACATGCTCAGAGACCATGGACCTTCATAAGTTCTGCTCAGGATCAAGGAGAGAGAATGGAGGAGGAAAAAGAATATGGTAGTTTTCTCAGTCCTATAGTTTCATGCAAACATTTGTCAGAGATGATAACTACATTTTCATTTTTGTCCTTAATAGCAATGTTTTTGGGAGAAGAGTTGGATTTTTTTAAAGTCAAATAACTAGAAATCTAAAAATTTTATATATATTAATCTGAAAATCTAGGAACACAGATTTTCAGAATTTATACAGATAATCTTTATAGGTGTTCCTTAAAAATTATTCCAGATGTATCAGTTTATAGATTTGTTTCTTTTTTTCCAATAGTACAATTCAGAAGAAACTAACTGAAGGCAGTGGTGACAAGTCAGCATAAGAATTGAATGAATAGATGGAAAATCCATCACAACTGGAGTAAGGGATTAAATCTGATCTTTCTTCCCTCAACCACAGCAGTCATAGAGCTCCAGCCAAGTTAAGGTACCTAAGAAGGGCAATGAGGGTCACTGTATAATGAGGGATGCTGCACATCTCACTGGAATGCTGTTTCATGGATGGCAGGCAGTGCTGCTGCTGCAGGAGGGCTCTGCCTCACCCAGCAGCCCTGCCCCATGCAATCAATGCCTGCCACAAAGCTGCAGTGCTGCACCCTAACAGGAGCTCCACATCACTGATTGCTCCGTGTCTGAACACAAAAACAGGCAACTGAAACGTTTTCAGCCATCTCAAATGCCATCATGACTTTATGAATTCTATTTTCAGGGTGACTCACAGCTTCCCGAGACATCTAACCTCAAAGAGGCTGGGCAGACCCAATAACCTTCTCTCTGCATCATACATTCCCCTGGAGTTAGTGTGCCACACTGCTTCGCACAAAACCTGATGAAAAACACTAAGTGCCCAACCAACTAGTGAGCAGCCAGATTGTGGTCTGTGCACAGCTTAAGCCCCTGGGATAGAGCCCTGATTAGCTGTGCCAGGAAGGATTGCTGGATTGAAGCCTCTGACTGCACTTCAATTACCATGAGTTATCTTAGTTGTGCCTGAAGAGCCATCACTTCCCTGCAGAATCAGCTCCTTACACCTCCAGAGCCAAAAACTGAACTTGGCAGAGAAGCTGGGGCAGGTGCTGTAGGTGGCATTGTTCCTGCCCTATGTTTGCCAGTTGTCCTGCACCTTGTCCCCCTTTCCTGTCCCTTTGTCACCAAACCCTGGCATGTAAGCCCCCACACCCCCAAATGCACCCCATCAACCACACAGCACTAAGCACTCCCCAAAAGTCCTCACATAGAGAACACAGCTGGCCTTCAGAAGAACAAGAGAGCAGAGGTCTCCACCAAATTCCTTTTCATGCATCTTTGCTGTCTCACCCATATAGAGTGTGGCAACTCCTGGGTAGCTTAGATATGCTAAAGCCTCTGTTTGTTGCTCTGACCCTCAGTGTTGTTTGTGTATTTCTGTTTTCCTGACTCACAGGACTGACCTGTCTATCAGCTCTGCTTGTACAGCACCAAGCACAATGATGTTCTTGAGCCCAGTGAAGCATTTGAGACTGTAACTACAGCTCCTCAACACCAGAATGCTGTAAATGAGACATGAGGACTTGTCTCTGCCACTTTTGCCAAAGAATCACTAAATGTCATTCCTTTATTTGAAGAGAAGAAATTGATCTTCATTTGAGGATATTATTGTCTTACGAGCATTCAATTTGCCATATTTCTCAAACAAGTTTGACAGTGGATTCCCCCACAAATATGAATGTGCACACATTTTTGACTTCATGTAGTCATCCTTTTTTTTTGCTGGCAATGGATGGTTTTAAATACTGTCAGCACAGGCAGCAGTAGCTCCTCTGTACTGCAAGAGGAACTGCACTTTCCACACACTGTCCTTAGCAAGTAGGTCTCTAACATCTCACTCCAATGGGAATCTGTAGCACAGGACCCTTAACATGCTGCCCACTGCCCTTTTTTTTTTTTTCTTGCTTCTCAGCTAGCAGGACTATTACCCCAAGGTTCTGAAGGTTCTGGTAGCAGCAATGCTGTGCATTCCCACAGCTTTTCTCAGCAGCCCTGGCCCTCCAAGGCTGACAGGGCAGCTGGGGGCTGGCTGGGTAGGGGAGAGCTATGTGAGCTCCAGAACATCTCATCTGAATGTACCAAGGTTGCAGCTTGTATTTGAGACCTGAAAAGTGTGCTTGCATGTCCATTTTTCATCTGCTTCTCCATAAGTATGTCTAATATAACTCTAATGTCTATAATGCCTATAACTAATAAGAGATACTGAATCTTCCCTAAATATCTTGCCTCACTTTTATTCTAAGGCTATCATGACTACACCACCACTACTAATACGAGCCCTTTACAATCACTAATGGATTAATCTTCACAGCTCTGTTGTAGAGATAGAAGACAAAAGCAGAGATAAAGCAAATCGCTATTTAGGTCAGAGACACAGTAAAAAATGGAAAAAAACACCCCAGAATTTCCAGTTCCTTGATGTTCATATGTCTGCATTGCAGCTCAGGCATTTTGCTATGAATTCTGGTTTAAATTTCTTCACAGATTTTTAATGCACAAGAGCTGAAACTTTTCAATATTATAAAAAAAAAATTGACTTGTAATTTTTCAATTGCACAGAATGCTAAATTTCCACAGAAAATCATAATACAATCCAAAAGAAACTGGTTTAGTCAGCATTTTAACCATTTTGGCAACAGAGCTACCAAAACAAAATATGCTTTTGCTGAAGTCTTCACTGTAGGAAATAATGACCTCTTCAGTAAAACCAACTTTACAACAAGTCTATTTATAGGCAAGAAATTATTTGTTATTTTACTGGCATAAAGATTCTAAATAACTCATGAGATTAGAATCAGGTAGGAATCCAGGGCATGGTCATTGAATTCACACTAAATCCCCAACCTTCCCTGGGAGTGAGCTTTTGTGTGGTTGTTTTCATTTGTGAACAGGAAAAGGAGTCTGGATTTTCAGAATAACATTCTATTGCTAAATGGTCTAAATTGACTGGCATATATTACATACTTGAATACCAATGAGAAATATGTCCAAACATATATACGTGTGGAGACACAACTAAGTTAATGTTACTGTTCAGTATTTTTTTGTTCCCAGTCAAGCATATCAAAAAAAGAGAAATTTATTTATCTTAAAGCTATTGAAGCCCCCCCCACCAGATCTGCTCTAGATTTCCAATTCCTTCACTTTTCTGTTTCAGCTATCCTACACAGATGCTTCATTCTTCAATGGGAAAGGCAGAAAATTAAAATCAATAACTTCATTATGTTTACAGTGGGGTTTTTTTCAGCTGAGTTTTCCCAGTCTTAATGTCTTACTATAACTTAAAAATCACTGCTTGTTTTCACTGAAATATTCCATCCTTATTCCTTTCATGCATGAGGTTAGGAATATGGCAGTGTATATCTTAATTTTTTATACTGTATATTCTGAAAGGACTGAAGTATAAATCTCTGTCTGCTTTCACAAAATGTCCAACAGAATATAATATAAACAAACATTTTAATAGCATCTTCTCCTGTATTGCAAAAATAATAATTTTTACTTTAAAATGGAACAATTACCATTGATCTTTTAAATTCATATTCTTTTTCTGACAACAAAAATTCTTCCTGCACAATTCTTTTTGGGTTTTGCATATACAAAAAATAAATAATTGACATTTTGTACTATGTGAACCTCATGTATTATTAATTTGATGGAAATGAACACATGATGGAGCACCTTCTTTATCTTTGTGATTGTTTTCACAGATATGTCAGTAACACTGATATTGAATTGTATATGTGTCCTAGGGACTGTAACATTTCAACAAAATATCTCCAGAAATATATGTGCACCCACAGTGTCATCTAACAAACTCACCTTTCATTAAAGTCATCTCCAGTAAATGTGAGCTTGAATTTGCAAGGCAAATCTAAAAAGCTATGAAAGGAAAGCTGAAGATAAAAAATTATTAATATAGAAATAGAGCCTTGGAGATTATTTCTCCTATAATTCTAATGAAACAATAAAAATAAAAATCCAGAGATTCCGCCTTGACAGTAACACAGAACTTTCTTCTCAGGAATATTTGGGTTCTTCATTAAATGATACACCATGTGCTATTTCTATCTCATCTAAAATTCTGGCATCTCCTGACAATGTATTCTCCTAGTGATGTGCACATGTGTAATCACTCATTTACATTAATGGGATTATGGGTGGTTTGTATCTAGGAGAGAATACATTTTTTTAATTTTTTTTTCTCCCTAAGAGTGGTTGCTTACGATGCACTTGGCAACTGAGATGTTATTATGGTTTCTCCCTAAACAGGAATTAAGTCTCTACTGTACAACATGTCATACTTGCCTGAAAGCAAAAATGCTGCCTACTAAGCAATAGACACCCTAATTAAAGTTGCCCAGCATAATATCAGCCCATTAGTTTAAACTAAAGAGAATAATGGAGGTGGTATTAGGATACCACAAAACATAACCTAGGGTCAAAAAAAGATTACTTTGCTTTGGGTAATTTTTTTTTTTAAATGTATACATTTTCAGTGAATTTTCAGAAGCTTTCCAAAGCCAAACATACATAATAAAAATATTGTCAGTTTTTAAGGCTCTGCCAAAGCAAAAATGATACAAAAGAACAATAAACTAATTGTCAATCAGATGCTTTTGCAGGAACATTTTGCAATAATGAGATATAATAAATATTCATCGAGACATAGTCTATAAAGGCACATAGGAGCATATTTTATGCCTGTGTGTAACATATCATGCTGAACAGTTACAGCTGATTGTGGAATGGTAGCAGACTTATAAAGCTTTCTAGTATATTTACAGTCCCTTTATCCCTTATTCATAATCTAGAAAATCTGAGAGCTTGTAAATGGTGAGGAAAGTAGGGAGTAAATATTGTGCATTTTTAGCCCACTCCTTTTCAGAAGGCACTCTTTGAGGATGGAATAAAGGTCCAGAAAATAAGCAACCTTGGAATTCCCATTTACAAACTTAATTTGATCTGTAATCACATCTTTAATGGTGCATTTTCAGACATTCACAGATTAACTATTCCAGATTTAAAACACCTTACAAACAGAAATATAATGTATTAAGTAATACAGCTGAACAGCAGTAATGCAGTAATACTGAATTATCACCTGCTGAAATAAATATTTTTGGGTTTGTGGTTTTTTTTAAATATGATTTTGATCCCAACAACTAACCAAATAAATCAGTAAATTATCCAAGTTCATTAAAAAACCTTGTTTGGCACTTTAAGAAACAGCCATGTGTTTCAAAACACAGGAAAATCTTCCCAGAAGAGCTGATAAAGGAAGCAGCTGGCAGAGAACCTGGTTTTGCTTCATGACACTATAAGCAGCACTTAAATTGTTTCTGCTGCATGTCTATCATACAGTCCTTTGAGATATTTATCACTGGACTCAGGAAAATAAGCATTTGGTTGAGTCACAGACACTCCTCAAATTAAGACAAAGAGCCAAATCCTGCCCACACAGACCACAGCCCTTCCTGAAGCCCAGGTTTTTCAACAGACACTTCCCTGAGGTCATTCTCAGCTTGGGTTCCACTAATTTAGCTCAAAAGAAAAGTTTTAGCCCTTCCTTTTCTCTCCATCCTTGCCCAGGAGGACAGGCATTATGCCCCATGTAGTAAAGCTGGGAGAATGCAAGGGTTTCTACAGCCTCAGGCTTCTCCCTCTTTCCTCTACAGCTCACAGGGGCTATGGAGAATATGCCTTCAGAGGGGGTCTGTCATAGAGGGGTGGAGGAAGGAAAAGATTATTGAGGGAGCCAGGCTCCCCCATCTGCTCCAAGGGCAATACAGAGCTGTCAGCTCATGGCACAGTCAGTTCCCCTCACTCCTATAAACAACTTGAGCACTTTGGTTTGGAATTTAGATTTGATTGCAGGAATTTATTAAAATAGTTTATATTGTGTGCCAAGGATTCCATCTCAGGCACACCAAATTATTTCATATGTATATGAATATTTAGGTGTTCTCTAAGCAATCACCAGAAATGCTTCTACATCCTTCTCTTTCCCTGCCTTTTATTTCTCACCATTTAGAGAGTGTGATTGGGTATGTTCACATTATAGACTCCCAGTCCAGATTTATTCTGAATTCCTTCAATGAGATTCACTCCCAATGACCAAATGTAAAGGGATCACATCAGTAAGGGTATATTCAGAACCTGACTGCCTGTATCTGGGAAGCAGAGCTCTGACACAGCTTTGAAACAGCACCTGGAATTTAGACGTGGCATGTCTGTCTATTAGCCAGTTATCTGCAAATATTTGAGAGTTACAAAATTGTCACAAGTAGGTTGTTTGGCTAGAAAACAATAGCTGCAAGAAACATTTGAAATCTTTCGCCCGAGTGCCAGCTTTAGTGAAGGTCTGAGCTGCTCTCATTAAAAGTCAGCAGAGAGGATCCTACTGCTTTCAATGCTACAAGCTCAAATCCTGCAAGCATCATTGTGCAACTGAAAGTAGGTCTGTGTAAGAACAATTACATAGCACTGATCCCAGATACTTGAGCTCTCTTCAGCAGGGCAAGATTCCTGTTATCACATTTGGCAGTGGCACTCAAAATAAGGCTTTCACAGGTTTAAAATGGAGATGACAGAATATCTTGTAATGGGACCCTTTGGGTGAATGAATTCCTTTGCTCCTTGAGCAATGTGATTAGATGAGCCTGACTGCAAAGCACAGAAAGAATGACCTATCTGTACCACAGATGGGAACAGGTTTTTTGGAAAGGATGGGTTAGACCTCTTATTGTGGATTATGATCCCCCTAATCTTGCATGATTCCATAACAAGCTGGGCAGGAACTGCTAAAATAACTACACATCAGACAACAACTATAACACTCCAGGTTTTCTCTAAGGAGAAATTAGAAAACTCAGGTAAGACTAAAACTCCTGAAGGTGAAAAGTATGAAGAGAAGCTTCCTGGCCCCATCTTTGCTATCACTTCTACCCAGGACTCCTCCACTGGTCGTGCAGGGTTCCAAGCCCTGACCGTGTCCTGATGCTCTGGTGAGTGTCCATGGGAACAGCTGTGGGAACAGAGCAAGGTGACACTGCCACATCTGAGCCTCAGCCTTAGTCCCACAGGCTGTCAGTGGGCTGGGTGCTTTAGCTGGGCCAGACCCATAGTCTGTTGGGTTTGATCATCTCTATATTTTATCAAGGCAGCCTTGGGCCACAGTCCAGTAATTGCCAGGGTTTTCCAAATGCCAGGTTGAAAACAAACTTCCATCAAAACTGACTGGCTCTGTCAAGTTCAAAAGGTGAAATAAATGAATCTTTACACATTATAAGAACAAAATCAACATTCTTCTGTGGCATAAAGTGCCTGAAAAACTAGCAAGTAAAAGCAGGTGTGATGTGCTCCCTGTCAGCTAACGACACTGATAAGCTTGCCATGCCTGGTTCTGCTTCATTTCAAACAGACTGCTGAAAAAAAGGGGGAAAAGCCAGAGCAGAAATAATTGCTGGAGCTTCGAGTTAGCTGAGAGAGCCTGCAGGCTAAGATCAACGCGACTGATTTCATCCTCTTCCTTTTATTTCTATAACCTTAAACGTTCTGCTATTATAAAAGTCATCATGTCAGCTTTCCCCCAAGCCTTAGCAGCGGCCTATTTTAAAATTGTATCAATTGGTAAAGCTCCTGGCTGGAGTATTTTCATCTTGATTTATGGTTTTTGAGCTTTAAAGATGAAGAAACCTCCACTGACCTGATCCGAGCATGCATGTGCATTGTCCCACACATATGTTTATAATCAGACCCTACAGAAACAAGGCATATTAGAGAAGCTTTAAAATTCCAGTGAAAGCAGCAAATTGCAAGTGAACGCTGTTTATCCTGCATTTGTCTCCAAGAAAAAAATAAATAAAAAACCCCCACCTATTTTGATGCTAAATGTTTTCTTTCTCTGCTTAATATCAGGCATTTAGCACTTCCTGAGGCCATTGATAAGGTAAGGGCCTTAGAATTAAGAAACTCGTAAATCAGTGTAACAAATGCAGACATATAATACTGTGGCCTTGTTCTTGCTTCTAGATCAATGTAACTGATAAAAGAACTCTAGGCTGGTGAGGAAGGGGGCAAAGGGACTTCTGCCTTTTTTTTTTTTTTTTTTTTTTTTTTTTAAGCAGGGACTGATCAAAAGCAACCCCACAACTTAGACTATTCCAGCAAAGCAGCAGCCATCCAGTGCTAACCCATACTGCTCCCTTTTAAACACTTGCAGCACGGACCCCAGAGAATGCATTATTAAAATGTTCAAGAGGATCATATTAGGGTTTCAGAATAAATACTAACTTCCCACAATAATCTTCACACATTCGTCCATAGGGAACGATGGAATAATGACCCTTTGAATTTGTAACACAAAGGAGAGGCTTTTCTTCTCCCCCTCTCCTTGCCAGCAGTGTGGTGGCATTGCAGACTGAAGAGCCTGCTGCTAGAGGAGAGGTTAACCTGGGAGAGGAGACACTCAGAGAAAGGAACTTAATAGAAAAAAAAATGGTGGCTAAAGCAGGCAGATGAAGGTAAGGTTTCCTCACTGAATGGAGAAATACACATTGCAGATAAAACACACTCCTAGGGCTGTGGCATTCTGGAGGAGGGCTGAGCAGTGGGATGCCCAGGAATTACCTGTTATGCTGTTCACCTCACCCCATACATATTCCATCACACGTGGAAAAAAACAGCCCTACACAAAAAGGTTTGAGCATAAGAAGTACTTCTGGAGTCCTCTACCCAGATGATTCAAATTTTTAGTATGACAAATAACTCAAAAATACCTTAAATAACACCCAGATAAATTAACTATCAAAAGCACTATTTCTTATAATGTGGGTAGAACAGAAGCTCAATCCAAATCTGAGAGAATTCTCTTGGGACTAAGTTTGATGGTCCCCTAAAAATGATCTATACCTACTCTTCAGACAGACAGTAGGTCAGAAAATGCTGTTTTTCTTTCGAGGCGAGCTGGTCACCGTGTTTCTGAAACAATTCTTTTTCCCCTGTCTTTTTTCTCCTCTTTTGAGAAATGGCTCGACAGAGCTCACCTTACCCAGGGAGATGCTTGATAGATTGCACATGAAAAAATCTGATCTATCCCTTTTCCCAGGACAGAATTGTTCCCCACAATATACTTCGTATCCATTATCAAAGGAATTAAAACATGCAAATAGGAGAAAGGTCTGCTAAGTTATCCTGTTGCTTTGAAAGAACCTAAAGGCACAATTTATGGCAAGTGGGAGTATTTTAAAAAACAGCAACTGCTTTAGCTGAGCTGGGGGGAAGAGAGGTTGTGCATGCAGTCAAAGCCATAAACGCTAGCCTTGGTCTGAGAAAAGGTAATTGTGCTGCGAATGCTGACAGGTCTGACAGAAAGTGTCTTCATTGAGAAATTGCATTTTGAAGTCCTTCCCGTTCCTTCAGAAATAAATGGACAAAAGCAACAGGGCTGGCTCTGACAGGAAGCGGGGATTCGGGACTTCAAATACAAACATTATGAAAAACAAGCAACATCTGCAAACAGTAAGTACTTATTTATATTTTATGGAGTGTGTGCTTGGGATTTTGACAGGTTTTTAAACAGAGCCTATATTAGGCCCATACAAAGGCGAGAATGTCCCTTTTTAAAAATACATTATGCTGCTGAGAAGCAGTCTAAATCTGCAGTCCAAGCCTCAGGTGAGCTCTGACCCCTCCTAACCTGGTCTAACAAAACACACATGTGGTGTTTGCAATAGAACAGTTTACTGCTACTTTCTCAAGGTCAGGACAAGACAGACACTTGAGGGTTAGTATTCAGCAAGCTTTTCCCTCAGCTGTCAGAGTGGCTTTGAACTTTTCCCTTTTGAACAAATAGGAAGTGAAACTGTGAGGAAACAAGTGCTTGGAATCAGAGAGACACAATACCAAAAAGAGAAGGGAACCTCCCCCAAAACTATACAGATCCTTTTCAAGCAAACAAACAAACAAACAAAAATCTGAACCAAAAAACAAACCCAGTCTGACATCCAGCTTAAGGGTTTAAAATTATTCTGTGTGTAGTTTTGAAATTTTAACGCACACTCCTTTTCAGATGCTACCCCCGATTTTTTTCATATAACAAATAATAACCAGTTGGCAGGTATGGTGCACTGTGCACTATAAAATATTTAGTAAGGCAATAACGACTCCCTGGGCAGCATAAGAAAACCGCGATTATATTCAGAGAGAAAGCCATGAACAAACAGAGGGGGAAAGAAATACAAAGAAAGATAAAGGAAGGCCTTTCATCAGGTCTTCCTGTCCAATAACACACTCAGGCTTGATCCATATGTTTTGAGAAAAATCAAAGTGTCACGACTACCAAAAATGTCAATAGCTCCAGTAAGGAATATTGTCTAACATTTTCTATTACAGTGTTGAAGAATTTGCCTCCCAGCGCAATTTGGAAGAAAAGTCTTTTATTTCTAAAACACTAAAAAAAATGAACAAGGCACGCTTCTGTGCAATGTGTAATACAATAATGCTGTGGGCTTCCAAACTATCCTGGAAACTGATACTTTGATGAAAGTGAGTCCTTCTCCACACCTCTCATATTTTCTGTCCTCTGCTCATAGACAGGGCTGCGAGGCACATCCTGGTCGGTGGGATCTAATAGCGCAATACATCGTTGGCTGGGAAACTGGAGAAGGCAAACTTTCATCAGCCTTAATATTTTTATAATCCTGCATAATGACCCACAGGATTGGCTAACCCCCAAAATGGAGGGGGTTGGGGGCTGTCCAGGAGGCATTAATTGCACTTTGCTCCAAGCTGTGCCTCTGTGTGCTGCTTGCATCCCTGTGCATAGCTTGCCTTTAAGGACATCCCATTTCTCCCTGTCATCTGTAAACAAACAATTTTATTGCTGTCTTGGCAAAATGTAAACAAAACTTAGCACCTTGCCCTGGGGAGAGCTGCAGCCAACATATGGTTTGTCTGTACCTTGGTGCACAATTTCTTTTGTATTTGTCTTTTCCAGTACCCTTCAAGTTCCAGAGGGAAAAAAACACATCAGTGCTGCTGCGTCTTTATCCTGTGGAATCTAAACTAGAATTGAGCGTGTTGCAGGCAATCAATATTACTGTGAAAATTAGCCTTTATGACTGAGCCACTGTTTGCTCACAGGGAAAAAAAAACCCAAGCCTGGCATGAGTACAGTGCAGCTACCAAACCATTGCTGTGAGCGCGCTGTGACTTAGCTCATGTCCCAGGGCTCTCTTCCAGAGGCTTTAGCACCCACCTGAGGGAGAAGGCACCAGAGTCTGAGAGTTACTCAGCACTGTGAAGGACTTAGAATTAACCACTTGGGATTGTGCCCTGGAGCCTATAGCCATCCCCTTGGCCAGAGGAGTGAGCTCACTGCCGAGCAAGCAGTGGCAGAGGTGCTGGGGTGCCACTGGGGGGGCTCAGCAGGTGCTTTTGGTGCTTGACACACTCCAGAGCAGCAGGCACACACCCCAGAGCAGCAGGCACACCCCCCAGAGCAGCAGGCACACCCCCCAGAGCAGCAGGAACACACCCCAGAGCAGCAGGCACAGCAGCTCCTGCCCCTGCTCCTGCCCCACTGACTGCCCAGCCCTGGCAGGCCAGAGGGCAGGTCCAGCAGACAGCTGGGGATGGAATGCTTGCCCTGCCAGGGCTGGCATGGGGAGTGCACACACCAGCCTAAGGAAGAGAAGACCTTGGGGACCAGACAGCAGTGCCCAGAGCCTGTGAGGGGGTTGGCAAGGAGATGGAGCCAGGGCCAGGCCACAGTGGTACATGGTGGGAAAATGAGGCACTGTGGGCAAGAGATGACATAAGGACTGGAAATGAGGAGAAACAAGCAAGGGCACAGGTTGCCAAGGGAGGTTGTACAGTCTCCAACCTTAAAGGTTTTCAAGACCCAACAAGAAAAAGCCCTGAATAACCACTTCAAAGACCACAACTGAATTCTTTCAGCAGGAGGTTGGACAAGAGACCTCCCGAGACCCTTTCCTACCCAAATTACAAACCCCTCATGAGTTACTCAGTGACCTTTTACTTCAGTGAGACAGATTTTTTGGAATAAGATTCATGCTAAAGCATTTCAGAATCTGGCCTTTGGCATACTATTTGTCATTAAACTTCTGTACTCACTTAACACATTCCAGTACAGTATCAGCACACTCTTACATGAACACATCTACTTATATCCAGAATTAGGTGGATTTTCTTTTCAGAAAATCCAGCAGGGCTGCCCTGTCAATATTTGGTTTTATCGTACAGTGCAAAGTTGTTTGTTTTCTACCTGTATGTCACTAGAAGGGACTAAGAATTGATACTCATCACATTAATTAGAAGATATTCAAAAGTGAAAATAAATCCTGCCTGCCTAAACAAATCATGTGGTTAGCAGAAGAAATGTCATAGAACTTATTTTGTAGAGAATAAACAGTAGAAAATAACTGTTAGTGAGATATGTGCAATGAACTAGTTATTAAAAAAATGTGATTCCATGTTTGCAAATTATCCACAAATAGAGCAGGAGCTCGTGTGTCTATTTGCTGTTTAGAATTACTCAGCAAATGGATCATGTCAGCAAACTGCTGCCAGGGCTTTGCTGTCAGGTTTCTTACCACAACTATTACTTTGAATACATGTCCTTTGGGCAATCAGCTACTTGTGCTCAGCACTTCCTCACCTGAGTCAGGCAGCATTTTCCCTCTTTCCCTGCTGTATGGGGTTAGCAGATTCCCATGCCAGCAAGGAATGCACTAGACAACCACATACTTTTGACACCACTAATTTACAATCATGAGTTCTGTCTGCAAATGTTTCCATTCACAGAGAAGAGCTCATAATGTTCCCAGGAAGTGAACAAAGGTGGAGCAAATACTGTCAAAGTCACTTGCAGCTTTCACTTGAAATATTACAAAAATTATTTTCAAGTATTCACACATAGCTAAAAATAACCCCTCTGAACTTCCTGCTCCATTCATAAGCTATACTCTAAATAATAAATTTTAAAAGGATCACAGAAGCTGCTAAGGCTTCCTCCCTTTATAAATTGGATTTAGGGTTCTTTGGCTATTATACAACCCAGACATTGCTTATGAGTCTGGCATACAAAGGAAAAACAGCCAGAAAGGATAAGATTTGACCAGCAATCCTAGCTTCATATTCCTCAATCCCCCATCCAAACACATGCTAGGATAGGGTTCCTGTTCCTCCCAAGACCAGCTGCATTTCCAAAGGCACATGAAGGTGTCTCTGCTTTCTCACTTGTATTTTTATTTTCAGTCCCCTGCCACACAGCCTGGTTTTCCTGTGGTCCATTATCTGTGCTTGCAGTGTACATCCCTGTAGCTGGAACACACAAAGACAGAGCCACACAATGAGCATTTCAAACACTTTTGCTGCCTACATTGTTTTTTGAAAAGAAGTCCAACAAGAGATACCATGGCTAAGATCTCAAACATAATATAAAACCAGAGACATGACACTTACTCCTTCAGAGGAAAAATGGTCCCCAGATGACTGAAATTTCCCTCTAGTCAGTGTCAGTAAACAGCAACAGAAATAAAAAGTCACAAGGGTACAATTGTCATTAGTATGTAAATTTTAAAAGCTCAGTTAAAAATATCAATATTTTCCACTTAATTTATTACTATATAAAGATGGATGATAGTAAAATGAAACATTGATTTTCAATGCCCTTTAAAAATGGTGATGAAGACAGTATTGAAGGACAACTACTTCAAAATACAGAGACTTAAAATTAATTATTGTATTTTTTCTACAAATGCTTGTTCAGTTCAATCCTATTTGCTTCTTTTGTTGTTGTTGTTGTTGTTGTTTTTAATGAAGTAAAGGAATAGACAATTTATGTAAAGAGCCATTTCAAAATTGATTAGATGTAAAGACAGGTTAGCATTTTTACAGTATTGACAGAAAACCATTAAGCAAGCAGCCTATGGACACGGCCACTGAAAGTTAATCAAAGTGAATAGTGATTTGGTGGGGCTTTGCGTGACAGTCATACAAGCTCACTCCTCCTGTTCACAGATTTTGGTTGTAACTGATCTCTGAGATGCATTGAACTGTCTCTTTTCTATGCTGTGTGTAATTACTTTTTGATTATAATTGTTGAATTTAAACATTTTTGAGCCTGTGTAACTGCTGTCACATGCTTGTTTCTAAAATTACCTACAGCATCCCTACCCTTGCATAGACACTGGATTTAAAGAACTGTAAGCAGCCTTGGGTAATAGCTTTTCTTTGATTATTTACCTTTCAGATTGCTTGAGTCTACACTATAAGATAAGGCTAATACTTTAAAGGAAACAATACTTGTGGGCATTTTAGGTCAATAGTTCTGAACAAATTCTGTACCACCTGACAAATATCACATGCTTGCAGCAAACCCATTCTTAATAGTGATAAATTGCAATTAACCTCTTTTTTCAAGTGGTAGAAGCAAAACACAGAGAGTAAACTAGATAAAGGGCCCGGATATAGGGACAGCAAACTTAGTAATGGAGACAGCAAATTAGCACATTTCCTTATACATGTATAATCTGCAGATTATTAAACATATATATATATATATAACATATATACATATATACACTGCAGACTATTAAAATCAAGACAATTAAAAATATTTTTTACCCTACTCCACATGTATTTCCTTAATGCTACCTTTGCTGCAGTTTAGCATTCTTAGAGCATTATTTAAAGAAAATAAACCCCAGATACTTTTTTTGTTTTCATTTTATTAAAAATATAGGCATTAGCTTCCATCTGAGTGTATCACAGGTCAGTCCCATGTTGTTGTGTTGGACCTTAAAGTTTCTTATCCAACTTGAAATATTTAATCAATCAGCAACCTTGTTGATATCTTTCTGGAAATAGTTAATTCTAAGTAATTAAGTTTCTGATAGTTTTATTTGATAATATTTGTAATGTCATGATGTTAATACAAACAAGATGAAACCAGGTTTGAATTTTATTTACATTTCCTACCCCCTGGCTTACAAGCCCCTTGCAAGGTTTCAGCAGAAGCACCACTGAGCTGGAGAACAACATCCTTGTGAAACTTATTTGTTTCATCATCTTTTTCTCATTTAAGCACAACAAAACCCCAAAGGGTGGAGTATTTTGAGACAATTTCCTGAGCAGCAATGAGGGAAAGCCCTGCTCTGCTCCAAGCCTGTCAGGAGAAAACCCCTGTGCCTGTGCTGGGTTCAGATGGGAACAGACCACAGTGAACCCATCCAGAAGGACCAGTGTGGAAAATTTTTATCTTGAGACAAAAACCTTTTTCACCTTGCACCTTTCTCTGGAGGCAGTTTTTAATACAGCAGGAGGAGGCTGGTCAGCCCCTCTTCTCCCCTAAGCTCACATTACTCAGTTGATGGGGATGTGCAAAGCCACCCTACAAAGAGCCCTGGCAGCAGCTGTGGCTGAGGGGCTGCTGTGTTAATCCTCCACAGAAAAAGGCAGAGGCCATTTGCCATCACTGTTGCCAAGTGCTCCCAAAACATACCTGGGATTTTTTGCTGAAAGTCAGAATTTGGCCCCGGGCAGTACAAATTTACAATCTGGTCCCTGGGCAGAGCAGTAATAGGGAATTTATAACGATGTTCAGCGAGAGAGACAAATGGGTAATTAGGACAAAGATCAAACAAAAAATTATCCCGAAGCTTTGGGAGACACAGCTGACTCTGCTGACCAAAACAGCAGCAGGAGTCATTTCTCCTGATTAGCTCTATCACACAAATGTTATGCAGAGCAACTGCTGGAGTGCTGTGGCTTGTAGCACACCTGGCTGATGGGACCCTCCCAGCCCTGTGCTCTCAATGCATTTCAGCTGTAAGGGCATTTTGAAGAGAACAAAATAGAAGCTGGAGGACATTCCTTGTCAAACTGAGAAGTGGTTCAACCTGAGGTTTGAATATGTGGACCATGCTAAAAGGCTTGGTGTGAAAAGACTGAAATTGTTTCCTTATTTGTCTTGAAAGGAAAACAGGAGGTGAAAAAAAAACAAAACCAACAAAAATGCAAAGATGCCAAAAGCTTGGAGGCATGAAAACTCAGAAACACAAACTAAAGGCTGTCTCAACCTGCAGCTGTTACACAAAATATACTCAAAGCCTTCCCCAAGTAAATATCTTCCTTGCCTGCCTCTTTATTAGCAAATTCTATGAACCCTGACCCAGCTTAGAAAAATTTAATATTTTCCCCCTAAATACTTTTTGAAAAACATATTCAAGGGGCCTGGTGGAGTCAGGAAGTCTGGAGAAAGGTAATTTGACATCTAAATTATTTCAAGGCCAGTATGGAAAACTATTCAAAGGCTTATTTGGACATACATCAGTCAAGAGACCGCTTCTACCACAGAGATGGTGTTGGAAATGTAGGCAGCTTTCAGAAAGCTATGAGATAGGGAATTATGGCAAATGTCACATCTCAATCTAAGATGTCTATGATTAAGAAAATTATCTTGGTAATAGGCCTATTTCCACACCTGTAAAAGCATTTAGAATTTATTAAGAATGATAAGCGTAAACAAGGAACATGGTCTAAAAGCTTCTCTCTGCTAATTTGGTTGCACTGATTAAGACTTTACGTGATGCTTCTAAATTGGAATGTCAGCCCCACACTTTGTGGAGGAGCTTCACCAGTGAGGGCCTGCAGTGCTTTGGTTAAACATGTGGCCTTTTAGGGTTCTGCTGCATTGTGAGACAAGGAATATTAACCCATCACTTCTTTCGTTTAGGTGAAGCCTGGATGACTTAGCTGTTCTTCATTGTCCGTGCCATGTGGCTTAAAATAAAATGGCCAAGCTCCTGATTTGCCTTCTCTTAAGGTATTTCTTTAAGGTATTTCCCACCACAAAAAAAAAAAAAAATACAATTATCCACTATTAAAATTTGAAAATGAATCATGGTTGTAATTATGCAAATCTGCAGCACCATTTTGCTAAGAGACACTCAGGTTGTCTGAAACATAATCAGCAGTGGAAAAGGAAAAATAAATTATTAATGTTCATTTCTGAACATTATTAGCAGTGGAATGTGACTAACAGCTAGTTATCAGGGAGAAAGGAGGTGCACAAATCCTGGACTTGCCTGTCAAAAGTGTCTTTTTGTAAATAACACAGAGCAGTTACTCAGCCTTTTTGGTTCATGGCTTGGCTGTTTTCACAGGAATCCTGTCACAGGCACCTCTCCTGCTCGGCAGGTCTGTCAGCCCACAACCCAGAGCTGGGGAGGTGTGAGCAGCTGCACCTGCCCAGGGATCAGCTTTGAGGTGCTTGGAAGCAGTTTGTCGTCATGACTCACTGCCACACGTTACAAACTACTTTTGCATTATGCAGACACACTTTTGACATGGGGCTGAGTCAGCAGAGTCAACCTCTGACTGAGCAAGGTTCTCAACACAGAGAACCCAAAAGCGCCCATGCACACACACACTTCATCTTTAATTGCCCAAGCAGCATGTACATATGTAAAAATGACATTTCTCATCTACTGATGTGGCTGCATTTGTGGCATTCGTTACCCAATATTAATGAGAATATTAGACATTACTTAGCCTAAGGCCCTGTGCTGGCAGTCCCTCCCACAGGCAAGGAGAATTGCCTGGATCAGGTCTCCAGGTCCTAAACTCAGTTCTGTAGCTGCAATTTTTAACTTCATTTCAAAGGAAATTTTTTTTCCTGTGTTTTCCCCCCACTGGATTTACACACACAAACCTGGTACTTACTGATTTGTTCTTTAAATAAAAAAGCCAAAGCCCATATTTTTTCTGCCACTGGCTTTTTCTTAGTACAAGCAGTTCTCCCTACCTTCCACAGGATTTTCTATTTTACAGCTCCCTGGCTCAGATTCCAACACACAAACTTTAACTGTGTCAGAAATATCCCCTCATCCCAATACGAAGGAGCACTTTGAGGATAAGAGCTAATCACACACTGGCCAGTGGTGTCTCCATTCACCTCCTTGCCTGGCTGCTCCCCTACATGTCTGGTGAGGGGTCTCCTGGGACAAAACCAGCCATGGCAATACTCCCTGCTTCCTCCCAAGGAAAGAGAGACTGGTATTAAAAAAGAGATCTGTACTGTCATCTGTAGAAACAGATGGGCTCCCTGCTGCAGCACCATTCATCAGAGGGGTGAAAAAGCTCCCACAGGTTGTGCCCTCTCTCCTCCAGTGCAGCCATCTCTGAGAAACTTCTTCTCTTTCCCATCACCTGCCACCATTTACATCTCAGCACAGCAACAAGAGGCAGTCCCAGGCCTGTCCTTGGAGGTCAGCTTGGCTTTAGCCTCCTCTCTGTTGCCTGGGCTCAGTCCTACTATGCTTCACAAGTATGCTATCCACCAGCAAATCTCTTGCTAAAGACTCACTAATGCAGGGCTGATGGGAGAGGTGGCTAATGCCTTGTTGCCAAGTGATTTCCACTTTAATTGCATTTTAAGTCTCTTTTAATTGGTCCTTTAAAAGTCTTCCATACTGTAAGCAGAATAAAGTTATACAGTGTGTGTCTTATTAGTGCTCTCACAAAGTATGTTCTGTAGGGGATTTTGCTCTGGCATTCTGGCCTTTCTATTCATTAATTTGAAGGAAAAGATTAGCCAATGATTTGGATATTACTGCTTAACTGGTGGCTCTGGAATTACAAATCTCTTCCTTCCATTAGAATATTTTTTTTAAATTCCTTATATGAAATACAGTGCATGACACCATCCTAATCCTCACTAATAGTTTCTGACCTTTAGCTACAGGCATATATTTTCCTGGGTTTTCAGGAATGAACCCCAACATTATGCTGCACTGCAAGCTGTTTCATCTCTCTGCACGCTCCCAAGTTTAAACTTTCTGCTCCCTCTCAGCATTCACAAAGCCCATATATATTAAGACCATACTTCCATTGACTTCACTTTTAATATTAAACAGGCAGTACATGATACCCTCAGTATTGACTCTACCAAGTCCATTAATGACCCTTTTGTGGCTTCACTTTAATTTACACTTTGAAGGAAAACTGCTGTATTATGAGTCAGGGGTGAAAGAGAATATTGCTTATATTAAAGATCTGTATAAAAAGAATATCATCTTTGACCTACTAAGTCAAAGTTGAGCACTCAAAATAATTCCTACTGTAAGCACATGAAAAATATTATTATGGAATGCCCAGGCTTTCATCTGACAAGGAAGATTTAAGGATTTCATTGTTTATGTACATAAGAGGAAAAGGTCTTCAGATTTTTTGTTGCATCCAAGCTACAATAGAGCCAGAGTTGTCCAAGGTCAGAATATGTATCTCTCTTTCAAAATCCATGTAATTATACAGATCTGAAGCGCCACATGGAACGTACTAAAAACATCAACTGCTCAGAGAGACCTCAAGAACTTCAACCTTACAGGTCACATTAAAGACAGAGTTTCAAAACTTCCCCAGTCTTGCTGGTTTAAGTGAAACCCTTAATAATTCAGTATAGCTCTGGATGTGTGCATCAGACCCTGTGGTAGAGCTATGCACATTGTAATGAGGCAGGAGCAGATCTGCATTACAGTGAAGGATTACATGGGCTGATGGCTTTGGCTACAGCATAAAGTGTGAGATTTAAATTGACTAAAGTCAAATGTAAGGGTGAGATTTGCTTGAACATGGTCATCTGAGGCATACTCCTTCAGACTGCCCGGGGGAAGAAACAATTCAGAAAGGACACACAGGAGTCTGCCAAGGAGACTGAGATCTGCCACCTGCTCTGAAAGGGCAGGAGTGCTGCCTGCCAGGGCTCCAGGTCCCAGACCTTGCTATTACACCTTCCTTTAGCTGCTTGTCTGTAAGAAGCTTGAAGGCTCCTACTACATGCCAAAAAGGTGCTTGAGACACGGGGCAGACACAATAAAAAAGGTAAAAGGCTCATATGTCAATGGCATATCAAGAGATGCTAAAGGATTTTAAAGGCAGAGGACAGATTCAGAGTGTGGTTCCAATCAATAAACTTCTAAGTGAGCAGGCACAAGAAGGTGCCCTGCAAAAAAGCTGATGAGCTGTATAGCTACTGCATAAGCAATTTCTAATGTCAGTTTTAAAATAATAAGGACTTGTTATTTGGAAGATTGCACTGAAGTAGAAAAAAAAAAAAGCATTGCAAAAGGCTAAGGAACACTTAGAAAAAAATATTTTTAAAAACTTATCCAAATAATGGTTGGAAAGAATTGAAATAATAACTGGTATTATTATATTATATTGAAAAAATAAGCTGATCCAGTGAAACAGAACTGCATTGGATGAGAGCTATAAAAGGTGCAATTATCACACTTTTCTCACAAGCCTGACCAATTTTCAGTATATCATCTCTGCCAGCCTAACTTCAGTTGTTGACTACAACCTTGAATTGCAAAAAGACAAGCAAACTCATCTAAAAGTGAATCTACTGGAAGGACAATCTTTTTCTATAAACATCAAAGGCACACATGCATGTATGTGTTTGTGTATAAACTGCATCTGGTGCACTGTTTCTTTTCATCTGGCCAACACTCAGTAACAAAATTATATTTAGATAAAAATGTGAAACATACCTTAGCATTTTCCAAGAATCCATACTGTAAATTCTCAAGCAGCAATCCTCTGCCTATCCAGCCACTCGCCCTCAAACTAACTCTTAACCTCCATTAACTGAGTCCTACCTCAGGAAATCAAAGCAAGGCTTTTTTTAAGGTGAGCAAAGTCTGGACTCTTTCAGCCAAACAGCAATAAGCAAGAAGTCTGTTACAGTTCTACTGACCCATTTCTAGCCAGCAGCTTCAATAACCAACATAAAACCTGTCAAGATGCAGCTGGAAAAAATTCACATAACATGCTATCTATTCTTTTTTCACATTTGTGAATGCTTTGTAAAGAATCTTCAGTCAAAAACCAATTGTGGATGAAATGTCTCAGTAGCCTGGGAGGAACATGGCTACTTGTTGTTAAGGGGGCAATGGAAGGTGTTTCAGTCTTCTCTGTAATTGCACTACTGACTTGGACTGGTTTAGAGGAAAAATAGACTGGGATCAATTGAATAGCAAACAACTCACCTTCCTAAGCCTGAGCTCAGTGATTCTTACAGTGAATAGCACCAGTGAATTGCAGGGAACCAGTGCTCTGCCCTATAAATACTTTAACAGAGGATTGCATCCTTCTAACACCTCACAAAGGAAACTGTTAACTGCATCCCTCCCTCTACATCTGTGCTCTGTAGCCACGTCCCTGTGTGAGAGCACTGAAGGCTGAGAAAGAGAAAACTGCTGAACAGAGCTGATGCTCAAACCAAACACTTTGTGTCCCCCTGATAAACATTCCTGTCCTCTCAGCAGCTACTCTGCTCACCTCTCCTGTGTGCAGGGAGACACAGCAACCTTGCAGCAATGGCCCTACCAGTCTTCCTTGCATGTGGGGCACAGACATCACATCTGCAGAGACTCCCCTGCACTGGTGAAGCAGCAGAGCCTGTTACTCTCACTGCCCTCTTTGGTAGGTGATGCAGAGTGAGGACACCCCAACTCCTGCAGAGTAGCCACAGCACCCAGTGGGAGTGGGAGGTACCCTTAGGGCATGGGGACACACCTGCCTTGTGTGTCAGTACATATGGGGAGCTCACTGGGAGGATTTTCCTGATCACCACCACCTCCTGTCTGGAGCAGAAAGCCACAGAATGAACTGGGATCTTCTCAGGTGAAACTAAACCTGATGTTCTCCACCTAGCAGCACTCACTTGGTGTGTGGGCACAACCCTGAGCTGACTTACAGGAGGTCTCCCTGAAACACCCACAATGTGGCCTTTGGGCCTTTAGCACCACATGCTTTGCTTTCCAGGGCTGCTCTGACTGGGTTGCATGATTTTCATCTGTGTAGGCTTGGCTCTGTGGATGCAGGGACAGCAAAGGACAAACACAGTGACTGGTGGGGAGACCAAATCTGTTCAGTGGAAATGGTGCCAGGCAGTCTCTGCTGGGGATTGGGACAGGGTTCTGCTATCACAGATAGCATCACGAGATGCTAGGAGTTAAATGGTCCGTGCTCCCTCTTTTCTCATTGTGTGACCAGAAGTCACACATCTCCCCCAGCCCCCCAGCATTTGGACTATACTCTGTCAAGATGTCACTGTTTTAAAACAGAGGACTGAGTTGTGCAGCTCTTCCACATTAAATGTACAATTGCAGTAGGAATTTTTGCTGAATGAAAGACTGCAGACTCTAGCCTATTAATTTTACAAATGTCTTGTCTTCAAATGCTACAGTAATTAGCTTAACTCCTTCACACTTTAAGATGCTTTAAAGTGTGCTGCAGGAATGTCTTAGATTTTAGGGCAAAGCTAATTTAAACTTCACTAGCAGTATGATCTCCTGGGATACTGCAGGCAATGTTGATTTTTATCCACAAACTCTTCTCTTAACTGTTGCCAAGGTTTTAGATTTTATCATAATGTATTCACAAATATTTATGGAAACTATAACTCAAATATGTATTGGCTAAAATTAAACATATTTTGCACAAGGTAACATCAGTGCCAGTTTATATAAATAAGTGTTCTTAGCTGCTTCAGAAGGCTTATTTGTCATGTTTATGAAAAAACACCTTTAAATCCTGACAAAGCTATCTCATAAAAGAAATCTTATATTTGTGGTTGTGGCTTACTTGACAACACACCTTTTCAGTGTGTGGTAGCTATTTCAGCAGTGGACAGGATGCTCAGAGCAGGGGTTGGCTGGCCTGGGGCAGTGCTGGGGTGCAGGGGCTGCTCCACAGGAGAGGCACCAGCTCATGTGCTGTAGAGAGCACAGCAGGGCAGGGCTGAAACTCAGGCACTTGGGGAACCCCTATCTCTGGATCCAATACGTTTCTAAGGAATGAAATTTTTTCCCATGATTGCTCTGACTATGGGAATACTTTGGACACCAAAATGATGCAGGTAAAATAATACCCATTGAAACTGGTTCAGAGAAAATAAGGAAATGCAATATGAGAACACGTCAACTTCTGTATGTCACAGATACGGAACTTGCTCAGTGTAATAAAAGAATCATGGGAAAAGCAGAGGCTGAGGAAACAAAGCAAAGAAGGTACTCAACATTTCCATGGCATATAAACTTAAATTCAATATTTTAAGTGTGAATATTTACTGTTGGCCCTGCAACCTCAAAAATGCTTACAACATATGCATGTCATTCATGATTTTCTACAGTTATAATTCAGCACACTGCTCAAGTTGTTGGGAGAAAATTTGTGGAGACAAAAAGCAACACTGAACAATGGCAAAATTAACTTTGCAGTAACCAAAGCTGGAATCTCACTCGGCTTCAGATAAACACAGATAAATGGATTTATATTTTCGTTGCACTCAAGTTTATATTTAATCCAAATTACATTAGATAAGGGTTTCCCCCTGCAAAGACAGTCACAATGCAAGAAATATTTGATCTCATTCTGCTTCTATTTTAGCTCAACCTGGTTAATTGTACCTGGGAAACATTCTTATTAATTCCATAGCACCTTCACTCCTATGTCATCAACTGGTTTTCTCCCCACTCTACATTTCTTGACAGGGTAAATGAGCTTATACAGAGGTTTGTGCTGTCACAGCTTGGATTTAAGGTTGTGGAATCACTGAATGTCTGGAAACCACCCAGTCCAAACCCCATTCTCAAGCAAGGCCACCTGGAGCTAGTCACCCAGGACCACATCCAGGTGTGTGTACTGGACCTTTTAAAGTTCTTCAGCCAAAAGGAAGGTGAACTCATCTGAGCCTATTGGAAAAGGATGGTTATCAGGCAGAGCAGATAAGCAAAATACATGAGTTATGAAAAGAGCTCATCTGGTCTGCACTTAAAACGAACATTTCCTCATTGATATGTGACAGTGACCACCTCACACTGCAGTCACCCGGATGTGTGGGACCAATACAAGCCCTCAGTGACTGACAGAGCCCACAGAGCCACAGCAGTAAAGGCTTGTAGCTGTAGACATCCACGGGTGCTGAAAACAGTTTGTACTATATTTTTTTCCTACTGTGCTGGACTATATTGAGGCCCTGTGCCATCACAAATACTAGATAGGTGTGCCTGTCGCCTTTGAAGCTCTCAACTCATTTTTAAATCACTCGTTCTCTAGTTATTTTCTTGACTGGATTTTTTTAAAGTTCCTTTGACTCCAGCAGAAATGAACAAGGGTATGAGCTCAGTCATCAGCTTGGATTCTGCCTCCCCCATACACAGGTGTAGGACTAAACTGACAGTCCTGCCTTGATCTGTTCTGCTGGTCAAATGAAAAACAGGAGCAGAAGAAAACTTATCTGTATTTGAAACACTTATTCCTTTCACGTGTTGTTTTCAGTTACATGTTGTGTTGCACAACCCTCTATTTCCAGGCCTTCTCAGGTATTTTCTGTTCGCACTCTGTATGTATAACCACTGTTGGAACTCTGCTGCAGCCCACCAGGATTGAGAGCCAGGTACTTCTCATAATAGGAGGTCAAACTAAATGAAAGTCGGAGCCCCACCAGTTCTCACAGCTGAATTCCAACATTGGATATGACATGGCCAAGGGGAAAATATTGGATTTATTTTTATGAGTTAGTCATAACCCTAATGCCCTTAAGAGGTACTGTGAGAAGTGAATCCATTCATAAGGCCAACAAGGTCACTTTTAACTTGTAAAAATAAATCCAATATTTTTCACTATGTCTTATTAGGTTTGTACAATGCAGCAACCACTGTGGTTTGTTTCTAAAACGTCACTTCCCACAACGACTCATATTGCTTTTTAGCATGATTCCCCTTTCCCATGTTCCTCAGCTCCCAAGGTCTGCATTGTCTCTTTCACTGCCTTTGTTTGTGCCTCAAAACACATCCTGTTACTGAAAGTACCCTTGAGTTTTATGTTCAGCCCCTGCTCTAACACAACTCCTTGTCACAGTCTCTCTTTTCTGCCTCATGTGTTTAGCACATCCCTGGCATTTCTCTCAACTGATCCCACACAGCCACAGCCTTCCCTGACCTGTCTCAGGGCCTCCTGCCAACCAAGCTGCAACCATCAGAAATCCAGAGCAGCATTTGGAATTTGTTGGTTAGGCTGGTCTGACAAATAGTCTAATAACAGCCTAAATTTGATAGCTTCTTTTCTTCCCCCCTTAAGGCTTCAATACCTTAGAAGAGGAAGGAATAGCTGAGATGTGTCCTGGAATACTTGTCTTGGCCCATGAAATTTGCCATTTCAGGCCATGAGAAGTCCTGCAGAACATAGGAGAGACCTGTCTTTTCTCCCCACAGACAGCAAGAGCCCATTACACACCTCCTTTTTCTCCCTGGTAGCCACACCACAATTCACAAGCAGCAGGGAAAGGCACAGAAAGATACAGCCTTATAACCAAAGAAGGGAGGTCTCAAGTGACTATTGACACACACAGGAGTAGGAAGATGTGGGATGGCACAAGTCACACCCTGTCTGCAAGAGAAAGAAGGGCTGCAGAGCGCAGTTTGAAGAGCTGAGCCTCAGAAAGTCAAGAGGAGATTGCAGGAGTAGGACAGGAAGTGTCTCAGAGGTGGTGAAAGGAGGAATGAGATACTGATCCCTTCCAAACACAAGGGAAAAATACTGTTTCAGGGATGATGCTAATACACCAAGAAACCAGAGGAAAGCAGTGGATCAAAGAGTACGGACTGAGCAGAACAGTTTGCTCTCAATATAATTCAAATTTTCTGGCCAGCTTCCACTTCTGGGCAGAAGCTTTAGGGGCATTCATAAAAATCTAATTAGAAAATAACATCTCTCATGAATTATTAGCTCTCCTCATATCTGGTTGTAATAGATAAAATTAAAGTCACAAAACCAGCAAAATATACTAAATCAATTAAAGAGAAAATTTTTATGTCAATCACAGTCTATTGCTTTCATTTAAAACACTGAAAAAGAAATGGTTTATGCCAAGAAGCCTCTCTAGAAAATATTTGCTTTTCCAGGAGTGTTCAGAAGTTCCCAAAAGCCATGAAACTTGTATTTTCTCTCCCACTTAGCACTAAGCAAAACAAATCAAGTGGTAAACAGTTCTAGGAACTAAAACCTATCTCTTTTTTCAGTTTTGCCCGTGTATCCACCTGTATGTTCCCATCCACTTAAGTATGATGAGCCTGTATTCATCTTACTGGTGAAGACAGAGCAGAATTTGGCTTTGGTGGATTCAGATCTATACAACCATAATCTGCTCACCCTTTATCAAAATTCTGAACAATATTCTTCCTCAGTAGCAGTTTTCCCTCCCCCTTCTGCTATTGTAACTGATTTCAGCAATGTCTGCACAAGGTGCACAGGGAAAGCAGCCCTTCAGCTGTGTCTCAGTGAGGAAAGGCTCTGCAGGAGCACAGCAGCTCCCACTGCTCCCACACAGCTCCCAAAAACGGCATGGCCACGTCTTTATCACTTCAAAGCTCCAGCTCCCTGCTCGAGTAGCAGCAGCTCCACATCATATAGTGCAATTTGAAATCTTGGCACCTGGCTTTCAATAATTCCCTGTTAGATTACTGTCTGTGGAAGAGCATATAACACAACTGCTACAAATGCTGGGAGCAAAATCTTCAATAACAACTTAGCGCATATGATAACTTTCCCAATTTCCTGCATCTACACCACCTATCTCTTTACTCTGGTCTGTAGCAGCTTGTTTCTTTATTGAACATCTGCCTTGGGATCCCCTGTCATAAAAAGTAATAAACACATCAATCCAAAAGAAAGAGTATTGCACGGCCCAAAACTACTTAACCAATCAAATTGGCAGCTGGCAGCATGAAACTAAAGGGATAAAACTCCAAGGTGCTTTTAATACAGTATATTTCTAATGATATTACACACCTGCTGCCATTTTGCACACCTAGCTGCCTGAGTGCTTCTAAGAAGTTAATTATAGTTTCTCGCACCAATTATAGATTTCAACCTTTGTGGAAATACAAAGCAATGGGATTAATTTGTAAATCTGCTATCTCACTGATACTTGACAGCTATTGCTTTGATTCTCCTTCCTACAAAATACAGATGGATTGTCTTGGGAAAAAAAGCATTCTTTAACCAAATAATAATAAAAGAGCACAATAAAAATGCCTTGTAGCTTATTATCTACAGACCCCATAACTTGTAACTGTGACTGTAATTATAGCTGTTCGAGTTTCCCCTGCAGGTTTTGCTAAACAAACAAATGAAAAAGATACCCAAAAGGAAAAACCAAAGCAATTTGTGCTCTCCAGTTATCATAATATAAATATCCATAGATTACTTGCATAGAGAGAAGATCAGATCTAATCTTTCACCAGAGTTTCTTGTAAATTGGAAATTACATTTACTTCAGGTGTATACTGTTTTCCCAGTTCATATCCAGCTGTAAATTAGAGCAGTTTTGCCTTTTGGGAGAAAAACCTCACTTTTGAAACATGTCTTATTGACTGTGTATAGATTACCAGCAGCTGATCCATGGAGTAGATTTGAAGGTAGAACTGCCTATAGGCAACTTTCTTTATTGATTGTAGATTGATATTCAGTTGATTTTTAAGAAGAGCAAAATAAAATAAAGCTGCAATATAATTGCCAACTTTCTGTAGGAATGAGAGAAGCAGGGCGCCCAGGGAAGGGATGGAGTCACCATTCCTGCAGCTATTTAAAAGCTATGTGGATGTGGAACTTAATGACACAGGTTAGTGGGGGACTTGACAGCACTGGGGATACTGGTGGACCCAATCCTAAAAGTCTTTCCCACCCTAAATAAGTTCATGATTCTTTGATTAGCTCAGATAATACTGCTGTTTGACAATCTATTTGTTCTTCATCTGAACACTCATATTAGCATGCCTGGGTCTCCTTTCTCTCCAGTGTTCCCTTTGGTTTAGGGAGGTGAAGAGGGGAGGAAGGCTGTGGTCAGCTGCTGCTTGAGCCTTCAGTATCTGCAGAGCCACGGAGATTCTTGGGATGCTTCTGGGTAACACTAAGGTCTGAATTAATGTGCAGCCTGCCATACATGTCCCTAAGCAAGAAAAAGATCCTCATTTTGGGTGAAACATTCTGAACAGTTGTTTTGAATAGTGTTTGCTTTCAAAGCGTTATCACAGTAAAAGCCACAGATAGGTCTCTGAGCCACAACATCCATGAATTCCCACTTGCTATGGAGTTCAGGCTCATCATTCCACACCTGTGTAAGTGAGTTGATTTCTTGTAGGACAGAGTTCTCAAAACAGCCTTCTCCTTACAGGCATTACTAATGCCTCCCTTTCATTCTCATAAAACCAGCAGAAATTTATTCTGTTATTCAATTCATTTTGGTTTAGATTGGTCCTTGTCTGAGCACATAGCACAATTGTAAACACACTTCTTTAGGAAACCACGTGAAATGATTTATTATTTGAAAAACCTCTGCTCAAAAAGTTACAAAACTGAGAGACCAAACACCAGCTTGGATGCATCAAGGCACTTACACATTTTCCTAACTGAAACTCATGCAATTTAAATCTAAATATACCCCCAAGTGCACTAGTGGTTTGGGACTGAAAAGCTCAATGCCCAATCCAATTCTACTCAGTGTCACACTGACTATTAAAATCAAACATGAGTTAGGAATGTGCATCCATTGTGGATAATTGCTGGAAGCTTATGGGAAAGTGCTGTACAGCCAAAGCATTTTAAATAACATTACCCTAGTTTTATTAGTGTAAAACAGAGAAAGCCCCAGTTTTCTCAGGTTTACCAGAAAGAGGTTGTGTTAACAGCAGAACTAATGAAGACTAATTTCTCATACATTCAAATTCTTTGTCACCAAAATCCTACCCCTATGCCCTCACCCCAACAGTTCTGCTCTCTCCCTGTTGTTTAGGGTTTCTTCTGCAGAGGAAAAAGCCCTTGCTGTGGCTGACTGACCAGCTGGCTGCCCCAAAGGGACAGTGATGGGCACTTCCTGCTGGTTCCTCCTCAGAAGGGACACTGCTGCCTGTCACTCCTGTTTTGCCACATTCCAAACTTCACAAAACAATTTCAGAACTTCAATCGCCGAGACTTAAAATCTGTTCCTGTGTATTTGATGCCATTATTTTGATTCCTACCTAAACCCAACTTATATGATAACCACCTTCACAGCTTAGAAAAGGCAAATTGAGGACACAAATAGATTACTAAAGAAAAAAAAAAAAAAAAAAAAGGAAAACAAAACCAAACCAAACCAAACCAAAAACCAAAAAAAAAAAACCACCCCAAAAAATACAAAACCCAAAATACCTTTATTGCAGATACTTCCAAGACATCACTTAATTTTATCTATAGAAGAAACTAATAAAGCATGCTCACCATTTGTAGAGTCCATAATATGATTAACTACTCCTTCCTACCTGGCACATCTCAGGTTTCCTGTAACAGCAATATTCAAATGAAAGTATTTAAGAGGAGAAATTGCTGTAGCAGCAGAAGATTATACACTGGCACACAGTTTGTGAGATGTATTTTTTCACTGCTGGTCAATTCACTTTTATCCCAAATTTTCAATTTTCACCTTTAAAAAAAAAGACCTTCTTACTCCTTGATTCTAGTACTTATTATATAGCCCTATAACATGCACCCCAGTAAATACACAGCATTTGAAATAAATATGAAGTATTTTATATCTCATTCCCCATGAAATTCCACTGGTAGATAACTGATAATTACTCACAGCTGCTTCTGATTTGGGGCAGTTACTTTGATGTATGTAGCTCTTTATGGTTTGAGGGGTTTTTCTTTCTGACTGCAGACTCTCTAAAACTGCTGGCAAGACCACTTGCTTGAGGAGGGTGGAACTGAAGTGCAGCACTTCCTTTCAGAGTAATTATTCAGTGATGGGCAGGCAAAATTACTTCATTGGGTGTTTGTCTGCCCTCCTAATGGACATGAGGTCTAAACACCTTTCCCTGTATGACTTTCCTGTGCTTAAGTATCCGAGTTCCCTGAGCTAGAATTTGTCTGCTGTTTAGCACTGTGCATGGCACAAAGATTTATGTTGCTCTGTGTGACCATACCAGTCATCCATCACTATTAATTACAAAAAAATCTTTCTCCTTGTTTTAAAAAGCCTTTTGAAATAGCTTCCATTATGAAGCTATATCACAGATGGTCAAATGCTGGTGAACAAGGAGAAGGCAAACATTCTTGAAAACACCTTTGTGATCTATCTAGGCTGCTATGTCAGGGAGAAAGTCAAGGGATTTAGGTGACTAAAGATGACTTTCCTCAGCCAAATTTAGCTGGAAGTTACACAAGCAAGTTACCTCATCTCTCTCCAGAGTCAATTGGAAGAGATAGACTTCTTCAGCAATGCTTCAGACACTTCTTGCTATTCATTCATTGTGGAAACCATCTCAGAATATGGAGCTAATCATCAAAAGATCTTTGCTTAGATAGGATGAATGTTCATTTTCTCAGTAGTTCTAAAATTATGGCAACCTTTTATGTAAAAAAGGAACAGATAATATCTGAGGAGAATTTATAAATATCTGAATACAGTTATGCCACTTTAAAAACAAAAGTATTATTTTCCTTTACTGAAGATGGGGAAATCATATTAAGAGGGAACATGACAGATAATTCTATCTGCCAAACAAGAAATAGCACAGGCTACCTCTCTGCTTCATCTAAAGAATTTCCTTTAAAGCAATTACACCAAGGTAAAAAGACATTACTTAATTGCCATAATAAGAAATAAAAAAGTGTATTTAAACTGTGCCAAGTCCTTCCTAATGAGGGATCTGTTTGTACGTATTCTGCATCTAACTATCAAAGCCATCCTATCACCCACTACCCTGTATTACTTTTATTTTTGTTCCAGCTGCCATGTCAATGCTACATGCACGCCACTACTGCCATCACTAAATGCTATTAACAGGGCAGGCTGCAAAAATTGAGAATGTAGGTTATTAATATTGGGTTTTAACTGATGTCACTGTATTTGTCACCCAGTGTTTGAGTTTGCAGAGTTCACTTCTATTCCATTTAGCTGTAAACATGAAGTCCAAACGCTTCTTACATGAAAGTTAAAACAATGTTCTTACAGAATCCCTCATTTCCAGGGCTTGAGGCTTTTAATTAAATCCCAGCCTTCCAGCTGACCACTGGACATTAAAATTATTTGATCACAGTGTTACTGTTAATCAAACCCCTATCGTTTGACATTTTCCCTGTTCTTGGACTTGGACAATCTACACAGAATGCCCTTAATCCAGACTTCTCATGGTACAGATCTACCTGAGCCCAGCCTCTGCCTGGCCCCAAGGGCAACTGGAATGCACATCATGGATCAGATCCCTTCTTTCACCCATAAGAGCAGAGCTGTACCTCCTCCCCTGGCTGTAAAGCAATTTCACTGGCTGGCAGATGAGCAAGGACAGGGGATGGGCAGGGCAGTGGTGCTGGTTGGGAAAGGGTGGGCTCAGGAGCTGGTTCATGTGTGAAGGCTACAAGTCCTGGACAGGCAAGGGAGAAGCTCCACTGGACAGACACAGCACTGTCCTGGCTGACAGGCAACTGCACTCAGATTTCAGGCACCAACACTTGATCACTTCTTTGGTAACAGAAAAGAGTGAGCTGGCCCCATCCCACATCCTGCAGAGTACAGATGCCACTCCCTGTCAGCAGGGCAGGAGCATTAGCACAGGTGCATTGGGATGTGCCTGCATGCAGTGTCTCTGTAGTATCAGACTGTGCTAGACTGACTCAGCTTTACATTCATGTTCTGAGGAAGGCTGCTCACCAGCCCTATGAACATATGGCCCTTGCAGGGTGGAAAAGCCCTCTCTTGCTTTTGCCAGTGGCATACCCATGATGTCTCCACTTTAATTTTCCCAGTTTGATCTGGCTTATATTTCAAGAAAATATAAGAGTCATTTTAAATAGAGAGTCATTTTAAATGACCCTCTATTTATTTATTTTTAAACCAAACATATTAGGTGTGTTAATGCTTCATCATCTGCTCTGACTGCCCCATTCCAGGAAGCCCCACTGTGGTAACAGAGGATTTTTCAGTGGGACCATATCCACCCCATATGCCAACAACAGCCCTCTGCATGGCTCTTGCTAGCTGTCTGACTGGGAAGGAGTTAAAATCCTAATTTTTCTACTGCATTTCACTTTAAAGATAACCCTCTTTTATTACAGCATGGCTCAAGCCCTTGGCTTGCACCGACACTGCTCAGCAGAGCGTTTGGTTTTCTCTTTACATCACATTTTAGCGAATGTTGTGTTTTATAAGATAAAATGATAAATGGCCTGACTTAAATGACCGGAGGGTATCTACTTCCCTGCTACTCTATTTAAAAGGTTTCTGTGAACATTTTACACACCTTATTGTGTGACTGTGGCTGTCTAATAGCAAAGGAAACAATAGCCTCTGATGTCCACAGAGGCAGGGCATACCACACAGGTGCCATGTTTTACAACACCACTATATCTTGTCATTCAGAAGTGCTCCCTGAACAAATTGCCTGTCATATTTAAAGATAAAATCTGACAGTGCCAGAGCTGACAAGTAGTCCTCAACCCTGACATACAACACAGAGCTGAATTTTGCTAGATTCACTGTAGATGGATTTGTCTTTAGAGATTCACAGCAAAGCTAACTGCTGGCAGAGCAGCAAAAATTATTTCAAAACATTGCTAAGTGTCAGACTTTATTAAATGGTTGCTTTAAAGAAAGGGGGAAAACCACAGAAGCTTCTGTGTCAGATTTAGAAAAGAACTATACGGAAATGTTTTTACATATTTTACTTCATAAAATAATGATTTACAGTGTTTCTAAATAATAGAAAATCCTGCAGTACATTTCAGAATTGCTCCTTAGCACGGGGATTTCTTTTTACACTACAGAAATTTGTATTCTTTTATCTTTTGCCCCGTGAGGCTCTGAAAGGTACATACAGTAAATGAGAATTAGGAAGGAGTGACACAGCAATGCCCACCCACTGCTCAGGTGGTGGCTGGGGGCAGTCAGAGGGCTGCCTTGGGGAGCAAACACTGATGCTGCAGTGCTGTTTACCCCTGGCAACACCAAAGGGAGCAGAGGATGGAGGCTACAGAACTGCAACACAAGTGGCACTGGCAGATGGGCAGAGGCAGGGCAGGTACCCCACAGGTATGTTGAAATCCCAGCCTGCAACTACTCTCAGATCAGCCCCTTTATGTTCTCTTTTGGGGTCCTGAGGGGTAAAGAGCCACACAGACATTAATTTGCTTATGCAGCTCTTGGTAACTATTTTATGGCTCTATCAGATACATTTAATTCCTTCCTTGCCCATAGAATGCAAACTTTTGAATGTATAGCTGGAGAGATTTTTCTGTTCCTGTTTATTAACTACTAACGGGGAGCTACGTGTTTGTTTTCAAAGAGGAAAAAAAAAAAGGCATAAAACCCTATCTGCAGTTCAACATGCCACGTGGTGTCAAACCATTTCACAAAGACAGCCTTGATGTCGAGACGTCTTTTCACACCTCCTGCCAGCTGAGAGCTGAACTGATGCAAAGGGGATATGCCAGCAGCAGATCCTGGCTGCCCTCCCCAGCCACCCCCACCCCTGCCCCAGCACCCTGCTGCTGCAGAACCACTGAGCTGGAGCCAAACAAACACCCCATCAGTGGGAAAAGGGGACAGGACACAGCTGTGGGTGAAGCCAGCAGGTGTCACACAGAGGGCAGGTAAGGGCAGGCAGGACAACAGGGGAGGAGACAGCTGAGTGTCATCAGCACTCACAGGAGAGCTGCCACAGTGAGCAGAGGCAGCTGACTCTCAAAATCACAGAATGGCTGGGGCTGGAAGAGATCTTACAGCTTAACTTGTTCCCTGCACTGGGCAGGGACACCTTCCCCTAGGAACTCCACAGGTATGGCCTCGAACACTTCCAGTGCTGGGCCATTCACAGCTTCTCTGGGCATCCTATTACCAGAGTTCCCTACCACTGAGTTATGTTTCTTCAAGGAAAGGGACCCTCATCATAGGGTCAAAGGCCAGCAGCGAGTGCAAGCACCCATGAAAAAGCTGGGAAAGAGACAAGGAGGGTAAGAGGGAGAACTGTGCCCTCCCCACACTGGGTGGCAGCAGGAAGGTGAGAGCACATTTCTGAAGGGGTTCAGGTGCTGCTGTGCAACTGGAACTTCTGACAAGGCAGTGCTGATGGAGGAGTCTGGGCCAGGAGGATTGTGCAAGTGTCCAAAATGGGTGACTGACATCAGTTAAGTCAGGATCAATGACTGGAGAGCCTACTGCTACATCTTGCATGTAAAACTGACATGTGCAGAAGGCTGTGGCATTACAAAATAGCAAATTAAGTGGTCAGAGACAGGCAAAATCTCAGCTACTGCCCCCACCTCCAATTCATATTTCAGCCACAGACCTGCCATGAAAATTAGGATTTGGGTTTAAGAATAATGGTTGAAAATGCCTTTCTGTGAATCAGTAATCTGGGAATCAGAGGGGCAAACAAACTCAAACCTGCTTTTGCTCAATCACACATGAGCTCAGTGGTGGCTCCAATGCCCTCTAACTGCTGGGATCTCCCTGCCCTGCCACAGGATTACAGCCCACCCATGGTGTCCTCCCTGTGCTGGTGACTCTGGGACAGGTTTACTGCTGGAGTGTGCACACTTCTGCACAGTGTGGGGAAACAATTTGTGTGAGTATGAGAGGGAGAAAGTTCAGTGTAGACACAGCTCACTGTCCAGTGAAATCACCCCTGCTCAGCCCTACACAGCAAAGGGACCATCCAGGTATGAATTCTAATTGCAGCTCTAGCTTGATTTTGGCTGCCTCTTTTACTGTACATCGCAGCTGGGTCCCTGGATTTCAAGCCCAGCAGTGGGTTTTTCTTGTGTTTTTCATCTGTTGGATAAAAATATCTGCTGCTGTCACCAGCTGCTCTTAATCCAAGAAAATAACCCAGACTTTACTAAGGTGACCCACACAGGGACACTTCTCACTGTCTGCAACAGGAGAACCACTTACATGAGTTTCATTTTCTCTCTCACAGAACTCTTCTATAGCATGGACCTATCTACACTACAAAAATCTCCCCAAAGTACTCCATCATCCTGTTTCCTACAAAGCATGACTTTGCCTTAGAAATAGTGTTAGCAAGAGATGTAATTGTCATTCTCCTGGGCTGCATCAAATCTTATTTAAGGATGGATCTCCTCTCAATTTCTCTTAGAGGCACTTTACCCTAGAGAGAACCAATCCATTATTGGAAGGAGATGTTCTGACCCCATTAGACGTGTGTTTGAACTGCAGACCCCTGAGCATCTTCAATCCAAGACGAGCTGGATGCATCCTCAGAGATCCCTTTGCATCCTGCTCTGCACCAGGCCAGTGCTGAGTGCACACTGCAAGAGGCACCTGAGAGATCACTGTGTCCAGCAGTTCATTAAAATGAATGTAAGGGTATGCAGATAAATATAAAATGCTGGGAAGTGTAACTTTGGATGTACGCTATGTTTAAAAAAAGAAAGCATTGGAGAGAAATTCCTTGTGATTTATAATCCTCATATTGGCATGTACAAAATATCAGTGTTACATTGAATTTTTTTTAAAAGACTGCTCTGTTCCAAGCTTGCTTCATGCATGTTTGACTCTGTCCCCCTGAGAATACCAGAAAATGCATAATACAAGCATTTGCAACCTTTAAAAGTGGAAATGTCATAACTTAGTCTTAGTTAGTCAGTTGTGGCCCTGACTCTAATGAAAGTGCTGTTGTCCAATATGCTTTGCTCTACATTGATTTTTCTTCTATCAGCTGGGAGTTCTGGTAAAAGAACAATAGATCTAATAATATCAGTAAAGCAAAGAAAGTAAGGAACAGCAAGCTCTTCAGTATATACAGGTCAAGCCACAATCAATTTCCAGATTTGAAATTATATTTTAAAATGTATGTTTAATACAAGATCTTGTTCTCAGTCTATCAATTCAAAGCTTGTATAGTTTCAAGTTCTTGAATGACTGCTTTATCAAGTAGCCCAGACTCAGGCCCCAGAGGTTAAGCAATAAAGGAGAAACAAAAATAACTTAAAAGTTTCTGCAGTTAGTTGAACCCAGCAACAGCTCCATAAACTGCTTTTACATTCCTACAGTTTGACATACCATAAAGCCACAAGATACATTGAAAAGCAATGAATTTGCTAAGCAGGATTTCACTTCCTCTTGTTGTTAGAGGCCATTAAGTTTATTAGATGTTAGCAAAATACTTGTAAACAGAAAATATGAAGGCTTATGAAAAGTGCCCTTTATTTTCACCCTAATAATTAACATGCAACTAGAACAGAATAACAGAAACCTAATTAATGAAGTGCTGTTAGTCCCAAAATCTTAGTGATAATTATGCAGCAAGTTTCATACAGAAGAGCTGAAATGAAATACAATTGTGCAAAGAGGGCGTCATACAGATTAGATGAAAACTTGCATGTGTGTCTTTAGTAGATAAGCTGATTCAGTTACAAACTCTAAAATCATACTCTGGACCCACTGAAAAAGCAAGAATCCAGAGTGATACAAACTTTCTTTACTTCTTTTCACCTATTTCCAAACCCAGTGTGTTTCTTCTGGTTTGAGATGATGGTTCTTTCATATGAATGAACTTGGAATAAAAAAACCCCAACACTTTTAAAAATGTTTGGCAAAAACTCACTTTGAACTATGATTGTATGACCAAAAATTACAGACATTGGCTGACAGGCAAATTGCACATCTGCAACTTCAGCAATATAACTTGAGACCTTTTAGATCAGAAAGGAAGTCTCATCATAATATCTTTCAGCTATAGCAGGGTGTACAGCCTTATGATACTCTCATTTGCAGGGTGTTGACTGTAGGTAACAGGCTGCAAGAGCCTTTATGGTGAAGAGGATCTGTCTCCTCAAGGAGAACTTAAGTTCTCATGATAGATTTCCCATAGAAGGAATGGAATTAGGGTAAAAACCAAAATTCAACAAACACTGAACCCTGATCAGTCTCTGCCTCAGTTAAGACCAGCTGCTCTTGAATGGAGATGCTGGAAGAGCACATTAACCCCCACAGAAGATGTTTTTTTCTTGAGTCTCCTTGTGCTTGTGTCCCCCCAGTAAAGGCCCTGATTATTGCATCCTTTTTTTTTTTTTTTTTTGAAAGGTCACTACTGCCATGTGTTTTACCAATTTTTAGGAAAAGGAAAAGAAAGGATGCTCTAAAGTAAAAAAAAGGGGGGAAAAGGAAAAAAAAAGGAAAAAAAAAAAGAACAGCTCAAGGCACTCTAGATTCCAGGGACACTCATCTTGGTCTTTCTAGATAGGTATAGGATATAGCACAATGGATTTTAAGAAATGTTTCAGACTAACACTGGTTTTGCAAATGGGTCTCCATCCAGTTGCCTGGCTTTTACTTAAATCAATTAAACCTTTTCTAAAGCCAAGGAAAGAATGTTCTAGGCTAAGAAATCTAATTTCTCACCTCTTGGATGCCTTGCTGACTCTGAGCTGGAGTGTGTGTGTTAATAATGTTCTCTGTCAACTTTTTTACTTGGAGACTCCATTCTATCCTGGCTGATATTATTCACATTTCCATCACCTCTTGGCTGGAATCTACTAATGCAGAATAATTTGTGCACACAGCCTTTAGCCTTAAGGGAACCCCAGGAATTACAGAACACTGCAGTGCACCTCAGCCACATGGCCATGTGCACATCAAATCACTCTGCTGATCTCTACAGTGGCTCCTGCCAGAGCATCACAGGAAAGCTGCAGTATCAGTGCTTGCCTTGCTCTCTCACTCCAGTCTGGGATAGCATGGACACAGCTTTCCACTGGGAAAGAGACAGCTAATGACAACTATTCCTCTGACATAGCAGAACCCTACACAAAATCTGACATGGCTGTATATAAACCTGTGAAATGAAACTCTTTAGAAACAAGGGACATCACAAACCTCACTACCTCTTAGTCTGTGTACCAGACACATTTCTTTGACATTGCCTTGTTTAACATGACTACACATTTTAAATTGCAAGCTCTACTGCAACAAACATGAAGCAAACAGTTTCTCAGACAGGCTGATGCAGTGTTGGTGGGCACTGAGTTCCTACAACTCACATAAAGTAAGAGTGGGAAGTGTAAGGTTGCATTGCCAGAAGAATGTGTTCTAAACCTAGCAGAGCCATAATTTTTTTGTTGAAGGAAACACTATTACAGGGGGTAGCAGTCAGTCATACTCATTTATGATATGAGTCTTACCAAAGGTACTGAAATTATTCTGCCTTCCTTCCTAGATGATTTGCAATATAACCAGTATTTAATTCATCCATTCAAGATTAAAAACAAACCCTCCACCCTCTATTTTATCTATTTTCCATTATTAAATTGCCAGCATAGGCAGATGAAGATAACTATGCACTTGGACTTGACACAGAGTTCAGGTTGTGAGCAATGTGCCACTGAAGAGAAGATAGCATCTTTGAGTTTTCTGCTTTGACAAAGTTTCTCTCTCACTACTTGGCATATAGAGAGCTTACAGAAACAAATTTTGTCACCTGTGCACCTGAACATCCATGCACTGCAACAATGAGGTATTGAAGACAAGAGCTAACACCTTCTGAAGGGCAAATAACAGACAAGATTATTTGAGAACTTTATTTCATAAATGTCAGTAAATTAGTAAATACATAACACAAATTTACATATCACTGTATATATTGCAGAGTTCTATAAAAAGGTCTTAATAAAAAGTAGAAGTACCAAATGAAAAAGGAGTCAAAATAACCTAATAAATTGGTTTGAGAAAAATGTACTTCAGGGAATATCTGACACATAATTCTAAATTTTTCTCACTTTAAGGTCACATCAGCCTAACAAAGAACAAAACTTGTTAATAGCATTACTGTTAATAGTGAGACAAAAGGGAAAGAAGGGGCATCAGTCAATAGAAGAGAAAGAACAGCAATAAAAGAATTGTGGAATTCTTTGATGTTGGATAATAATTTATTAGGATGTTCATCAAAATAGCTAGTAAAACAGTGCTCTCAGTAAAGTACTACAAGACTCCCAAATAAGTACCAGACCAAAGTGCTACCAGGTGCATAACCACCATTCCAGTTTGCTTCAGCAACTCACCTTCACCTTGCTAAAAACAGCACAAATACCAACAGGGTATTTTCTTAAGAGCTCCTAATACAGCAGCTCTACCATCTTGTGGGGCATGCAGTGGAAATACCTAAAATAGATCTAGAAGAGTGGGGATAGTATTATATTATATTGTATTATATACTGCATATTCTCCACGGAATCATTTAATTCCAATAAGACCTATCTTTCCCATCCAGCACTCAGGGACTTAGAATGTAACTAAAAGATTCACTGGAAAATTTTAATCAAACCTTAGGAGGTCTGAAAGATCTCTATTATATGAGATGCACTATTGTATCTGATGTAATAGAGATACAATTAAATATTGTGCTAAATATGACATGACTAGGACAGATTCCAGCTCAACTTTCAGATATAACTTTGGAGGACAACAAGTTCTATGAGAGCATCCTTAATCTGTAAAGTGAGCTGATTACTGGAAGTAATAGAGATATGCCAGCGACAGAGGGTTACATAACACTTGTTCCAGTGTTGGCACTCAGATCCCAGCTGCACTTTTGACCTCTACCTCAGTTTCTCTGTGTAAAGCATCTTGATATTTTAAGATAAAGAGCCACTTTTAAAATATCAGTACAATTAGATAAATTTGTCAGTGAAGCTGTTGAGGAAAGGGACCCTGGAAAATTTATTTCTATTTCACATGTTACACCTTGAGGGTTACAATGAACTAGGAAAAGTTAAAAACTTGTGACAATAAAGAGGCAACTTCACTGCATTTGTTTTTTTCCTTTTTTTTTATGTAGACATTCATCCTCCACAAGAAACAAAGCTTCTCAAGACATACTGGAGAGCAAAATGCTCAAGTCATACATGCTTAGTTTCAAAGTTATGTTGCTACTCTGAGAGAGAAATCAATGTATACTATATTAAAAACAATCATCACAGCCCTTCAGATGATTGGAGAGCTTAACTTTGAATGCAATTCAACCTAATAGAGGCTTTAATGGCTTTTGACAGATTGTTCCACTGATCAAGGGACATGTATGAAAATAACTGCCTACCAAGCCCTGATTTGATTTTAAGAAAAGAAAACTGAAGGTTAATGGTAAACAGAAGTTGATTGTTCACATTTTCACTGAAATAACTCTATCTGAACTGTTCTTAGAAGCAGTGGAATAAAGGATAATGGGAATCTTATACACCTGACTTTTTACTTTAGCCTGTAATCAAGGGGACTAATCAGACCAAGATGTGTTGGCATGAAAGCAAGTATTTGACGATAGGGAGGGGGAGGAGAACAACTTTTGTGACCAAATTCTTGATCATCATGGACAAGCCCTGTAAAACCAGTGGAGATTTAGAGGATGTAAACCATAGCATAATACATCCTTTTGGATTATGAATGTTATCTCCTAAGCAACAAGAAGAGAAATGATAGTTCCCATGACATGTGAAGTACTCATGCCTAAATATCAGCATTTTAATGTGCTAACTTTATCAGTTATTTCTTGCCTTTTATTTTGCTTGTTATTCAGCCAGTTCTGTAGCCTTTCTATGTACAGGCTTCTTGTAATTGTATAAATTATCTTCTCATGTTCAATGAATGCCCTCAGGCTAAGAGGAAGAGGACAGATGAATGTAAATGAAGGTGCAAGCCCAGACACATTGAAGGTGAAGAGCCAGTTTGGACAGGAAAGAGAGCAGTGGTTCTGTCCAGGATTGCCTCTGCCTGTACAGATGGGGTGAGCCAGAACAGGGCAGGATGGGAATCCTACAGAACAACAAATGCTGATGGTTTAGCCAGGCCTGGCTCCCACCCTCTACAGGCAATCCTGTAATCCTGACCTTTTCACTCTTATGGGGATTGCAGTGGGTGTCTGGTTTTGATGAGGAACCTCAAGAATTCTTCTTGTCTGATCCTTCCATGTGTCAAGTCATTGTCCTGGTGGGACAGGACAGGAGATGAGCTGCAGCAACTTGAATCTCAAAGGAGAAGCAGAATGTTTGGAGGTGCTCAGTCCGTGGAGCTGCAGCAGGACAGAGGTGGGGGCTGAAGCTGGGATGAGTTTCTCATCCCTCTTGCTACAGTGGAACAACCACTCTCCCCAGCTCTGTAATCCTGGTGTGAGCTGAGAGTGCTCAGCTCCCAGCAGAAAGCTGAGGACTGGCTGTCAGGGGCAGGAAGGAGTTTAGGGAGCCAACATTAACTTTGCACCAGGTGGTAACAATTAAGGGAGAGATCCTGACCTGCACTGTACAAGTTTGAGCTCAATGACTCCCATATGAGTCCAGTTAATGAAGTTGTGGCCTTGAGAAAGCACCTCCCTTGGGTCGGGTGTGCATCTCACCTCCTCTCTCCTGCCCTGCTCTCAGCCCAGCTTAGACATAAGCCTAAGCCTGGCCTGGTTTAATATCCAACAGCCCAAACTCCACTGCATGGCACAGGACTAATGGAACAGCACTGCTATAACTGAGAAAGGAGCAATGCCAACTCTTAACACATTACTGTATTTTAGTCACCTTTCATGATGGATTTTAGTAAATCTTTTGATTACCGTGCTGTTATGTGAATGGAATCCCTGAATCTGCCCCACTGCATTAAGTAGCCCAGCATGATTTTATAGTGCATCTTTAACCAGTGAACCCAAAACCATACTCAGATAACAATAAGACAACTGATTTGGATATTTATTATGGTGCATGTTACCCATCCTGCACAGTTTTCAGTGGGTGATTATTCATGGCATTCTTATTTACCCTTTAAATAATCAGAACCTGCTGTAAAGCTTAGAACATAAACATTGTGCCTTTAAAATCTACTGTATTGAGATTAATTTTATTTATTTACATAACCTTTTCAATAGAAGAAAGGACCTATGGGATAAAAAAAATCATATACAGGGATATGAACAGAGCATTATAAAAACATTTATAATTACATTGCATAACACAGCAGTTTTCTATCAAATACTTAAAAACAGTCTGCATCTTTCATCCCCCAAATTACAGAAACAATAGAAGTTTTTCATTTTCTGCCAACATTTTCTTTCTATCAGTGTAAAACCAACTCTGTATCAGATTTATAAAAGAAAGCCCTTGCCTTGAGCATTTCATTTGTACTGGTTCCATGTTTAGTCAGTAGCTTTTGTAAAATTGATGAATATTGTCTAAAGGCAAGTGCAGACAGGCAAACAGATCTGTATCTTCTGCAATCCATTTAGCCTGACGCACATGTGCAAGTGAACTATTTTACCTCAATTCAGTCCTGGCTGATGAAAAGTAAATGTAAGCAAAGTCATGAACTTCACCATTTTAAAGGGACCACTGAATTTAATGTCAGAAGTTAATTTATGCTCTCACCTCTTCCTTGAGGAAACTAGACCTTGGTCCTCATGCTTCTAAAGCATCCAGGCTTGGCAGACAATTGCTATACACAGAATATTAATTAGAGGCTGTGTCTTCCAGCTCATCCAAATAGGAAATGGGTTATCTTATGCTGGGATATAAATGGATTGCTAAAGAATCATTGAAACAAGCTAAATTATAACTACTTGAATAAAAAAAAAAAGAAATCTTCGAAGTATTTGTCAGGTTCTAACACATAATCTAAACACAGCAATATTTTACACTTGATCTTTCAGGTTTTTCATATATATTTACCTTTAACTGTGCTCTCCTTTTGGGGCACCCTTTGGCATTACTATGTGTTTCAAACAGTTCCACCATCTTATTCATGTTATTGCTATCAACTCCTGTGGGCTTTGGAGATATGAAATCTTCTCATACTTCTGCATTTCAACTGAACTCAATCAGGTTATACTGATTTAGATGATACAAGACTGGAATGCAACACAGAGCCCTAAACCACTTGGTTATTGGTATTTTGTCAGTCTTACTCATTCCAAAGGTGTTCATTTGTCCATGTCATTGCTATCTATGGCTTAGATAAGGGCTATCTGACTGCACTGAGACCAGTACTAGTTCAGCTAATTCACTACCTTAAATCTTCAAGCATAGGCAAGACCTGGGAACATGTATTCTAAAACTTCTATTACTACTGCCAGCAGTCTCCTAATAGGTTTGGGGTTGTCTTGGTTTGGCTTTATTTTTACTGCTGCTGGAAATAATTATTTGCCAATCATTTTTTAATAGCTTTGCCTCCACTGCAGCTACAAACTACATCATTGGTGTGCCTCCTCCACCCTTTGTGGTGGTCAGATTCCCTTCAATACTGTGATCCCCGCGGGTTTTAGCAGCGCTTAATTAAGCACAAAGTAATCATAAAGTAACAGCATAAATAAACAGTCCCCCTAAACACTCTGTTAACACTGTTACATCATTAGCTTGTCTGAATTCATATTGCTCATTTCCAAAGCAATATCTGTTTCTGAGAACTGCCTTTACAAAAGCAGAATTCCCACATCTTCAGCTAGCTTTTCTCTGAGTGATCTCCAAAGTAAACAGTGTTTAGTGTGGCACTAATCCAAATATGTGCTATTTGCCCACTGGTAAAGCCAGCTTTAGCTAGTGCAGGGAAGTGAAAGCTATGCCCATAGCTGTATTTCCAAATGTTATGAAATCTACGGCATAAGAGACAATAGATAAATGTGTGGATCAAGGTAATATTATCAAACCTAGTTTAAGTAATAACTTATTCTTCAGAGAGTTTTTACAATCTACAAGGTAACTAAAAGTTTTTGCAGAAGCCCAGGATACAATGGAAACACTTGTTTCAGGTATTTAAACTTTTGCTGGCACAGCTTTACCAAAAGTCTTATGAGGTACATTCTCTACTTGATATAATTGTCCTGGCAAAAGCTGGTAGGTGTGGACACAGTTTTATACCACTAAAACTGAATTTTTACTGGCACAGCTTCCTTAGCTCCAGGGAGGTCTGGCATATGTTATACTGCCAAAAGTACAATTTTCAGGAGTACAAGCCTCATCCACACACACAGCACTTTGCCAATACAGAAAGCTGGTGTGTTCTGGGTGAGCCTGGCCTCAGCAGAGACTTTAAACACCACATTAACACAGAAGGCATATTCATTTCTTGGTGGCAATGTCAAACTCTGAATCTTGCTGGCTTCTTTTGTAGTGGTAATACAGCCTGAGTGTTTTTTCACCATAATGATTTTCTGCTTTTTGTGGCAAAGCTGGACACTAGTCCAACCAGTTCAGGTAAAACAGTAATTTAAAATCAAAATTCTCTACCTCATTTAGGAGCACCCTGCATCATCCCACACAGAACTGTTCTTTTTATAGCACATTACTACAAAACATCACAAACAGCTTCGTTTCTCATAGTTTTCTGGGTTTGTTCTCATATATCTCACTTGATGCTGCAATACCCAATATCACACAATCTAAATCTAGTTTCTCAGGGGACCAAGCAACCCAAATGGAAGGTCTTACTTAGGTCCATCAGCTCTTTAGGCAATGCACCAGGAAACCTGACCTCAGAATAGGATTCACAACATGCAGATCAAAGCAATGATTAGGAACTGAGTTCTGAATCCCAGGGAGCCAAGGAGGTATAGATGCACATCAGAAATCTCTCTGTAGTACTCAGCTGCTGAGTCAAAATAGTAAGAAAGTCTTGGGATCTATGTTAGAATGCTCCTACAGAATTCCTCATCTGAAAAAAATGGTCTAAGAAAGAGCCACTGCACAAAGAAGTATCTCCAGCACCTTCCACCCCTTTGTGTTACTGGATGGAGAATTCCCAGCTCTGTTTTGAAGACCTCCAGCAGGCTCATCCCAAGCTGGTCTCTCATTAGGATGCCCAGGACATGCTTTGCCACAGGTGTGAGCTACACCTTGGTTGCTCAAACCTGCCAGGCCAGAGACAGTTCTAGGCACTCATGGAAGCTGAAATTGAGATACCAAGGGAATGTGTCAAAACATTGGCAGAGTTGGGCCTGCTCAGCCTCAAGAAGAGATGGCTGAGAGGGGACCTCACTGATGTCTGCCAGTACCTGCAGGAGGTATCAGAGCATGGACCAGGCTCTGCTCCTGGTGCCCAGCAATGGGACAAGAGGAAGGGGCAGGAGCTGATGCCCAGGCAGTTCCACCGGGACATGAGCAAGGACTCTCTGCTGTGCAGAGCCCGAGCACTGAACAGGCTGCCCAGAGGCTGTGCAGGCTCCCTCACTGGGGATATTCCAGAGCTGGCTGGACACAATCCTGTGCCCTGTGCCCTGGGTAATTCTCCTTGAGCAGGGAGGTTGGACCAGGTGACCCACTATGGTCCCTTCCAACCTGACCCATCCTGTCATCCTGTGAAACACAGATATCCCTGGGCTGTAGAGTCAATGGGTATTAGGGTGGAGGAGGAGGGAACTAACGCTGGTGTTCTGGACTTCAAGTCTTAAAAAACACACACTCCTGTAAATCTGAGGGCTGGTCTTTTTTATTATGAGACAATAACTAAGCTACTGCGTAAAAAGTGGTAAAATCAGCATTGATTCATAAAATAACATATGATCAAGGAATCATAAAGCTGAAAAGATTTATGATAACAACAAAGCCTCTCCCCAGATAACCAGCATCAATAACTCTGGGCTGGAAGGTCACTTGTTATTCTATCCATTGAACAAGATTTTGCAGATAAGCAATTACTTCTTCTAGATCATATGGCAGAGGCATATTACATTCATCATCATCTGTCCAGAAGGGATGGCATTCTGGTTTCTGGTCCTCTGGCAAGCTCTCTGCTGCGTCTGACTGGCATCTGAAAAGAAAGGTAAGCAGATAAACCACTTAAGTAAAACTGTATCAAGAAACTGAATACTCAGCAAGGATACATTAGAGCATTAATTTAAAGAGAAAGATGATAATAAAAAAGAAATACGACATCTTCTGACACCAAATGGATTGCACATTTTCAGTGAAGTTGATTTCTGTTGTAGGCTTTGTATTTTCTATAGGGATTTCTCAAAAAGCCAATCACAGAGAAAACTCAGTTAGTGTTCCTTTATATGGTGAATTATTTTTTCATTATCTCAGCTGTTATTTAAAGTATGTGATTAAATCATTATCAGATTTAAATGTTTGCTGGTTTCCAATGTATTACTAGATTATTGAGAAAGATTAAACTGAATTTACTGCATTAAGGTCAGGGGGGATAGATTAAACAACATTAAAGAAGCCAGACTAGCTTTGTAGATTCTGGAGATTTACAAGTGTATCAACCTGCTTAGCACTGAAAAAGGCAATATAAAAAGAGAAAATTCTATAAAGAAAAATGGAAATGGAGGTTAATAACAACTTTCAATGATGAATGGGTGGGCAAAACTTCAATAAAATTAAATTAAGAGGTTAGTGTATGCTAGTCCCCAGAGAAAATGTTTAAATTACAATGTTTTTTATTAAATGGATTATTCATCAATACTAGTGAAGTCTAATTATAATATTCAACTGAACTGCAGCCTGCAGAGGAAAGTTTTTATAAGTGGCAATCATCACATCTCTAAAGATTAGACTGTAATACATGCTGCATCAAAAACATTGTTACAGTTCAAGGAGGATTTCCCCTCCTCCCTTTTCCCTTCCCCTCAAACAGTTTGCACATTGCTGATTAATTAGTTAATATTTACATTGGGGGCAAAACAAAGAAAAATGCTGAGAATTACCTTAATTTTGGTATATACTGCAGGTCTATAGCTCTTTAAAGAGGTAACAACCAAATTGCAGAAATGCAATTTTATCTCTTGTATGACATTCTTTAAAATTCGTGTTCCATAAAGCACATAATTTTTATAAGAATTTGTTTTAAACATGTATGTGCCCTTCACCTCAGCAGAATGAACTGACACACGTAACTTCCTTGTCCACACCACTGACCTCCTGGAAGAGACTGCTGCCAAATGAAAGATGTCTTCTCCTCCTGGGAATTATTAATAGCAGTGTAATCCCCATGAGGAAACATACTTCAGCTTTACACCCATGTTGGTGGGTGGTTAATTGCTGCACCAGCATCCTGGGCACTCAATCCATCGTACATTACACTACAAGGACAGTATTAACACATAGCATTCCAATATATCTTCAGCTCTCCACATCAGCCCCTGATAATAGCATCTGTTAACATGCACTAAGTACTATTATGTAGCACATCACTTCATAAATAATAAGATTAGCCGACCTCAGGGCCCTGGGAAGAGTAATGTGTTTAAATGTTCTCATTATTTATTTAAAACAAGAATTAAAGGAACAGAAGCTACTTGTGACAATCCTCTTAGCATAAATATTAAACTGTTTGCATTGATAAGCTGCACTGTACAGAATAACAGAGGATTTGTTTTGCTGGCTGCTTTATAATAGTTGTTATAGCAAATGCAGTTTAGTGTGTGAGTTCTGAGAGGTACTTAACTGATTGTGCCATCATGTTCTCAAGACATTTTCCAAATTATATAAAGGAACAGGAGAAAATTAATATGCAGGGGAAGCTGAAACTAATTACAGCATAACTTTATAAGGCTTTTAAAAGCTTGCTTTATTTTCTGTCTTGGCACAAAATAATACACTCGGTTTGGTGGGTAGTCTAAGACATTCCAGTTTAAGCATTTCCATCTAAAAGTGGATAAATTAAGCATGTAGAGATTATTGCAGATGACAAATCACAAAGTTCAGCCAGTAAATACTTACAGGCATGTTACATGATCTGCAAAACTCAGCTAATAATAATAATAATAATAATAATAAAAATAATAATAAACATTCTCTCTCTCTCTCTCACATTTATTAACAACAGTTTTCACTGAGAGAAAAGATGTATCAACCTTTAGCTTCCTCAGCATTTCAGAGCCCTCTTTTTACCTTTCATGTCTTTTTTTTCCTTGCTCTCTCACACAAACAGATTGACCAGCTTTCCCCTCACACTGTATTGCTGTAAATGTGGTGGCAGTCACAGTGATGCTCTGCCTGGACAGCCCAACAGCCACTTCTTGCTACTTTCCCCTTTCTATACTTGTTACCAGAGAGGTCTCCTCACAACCAAGCACGTGCCTGAACTTCCAGGCAATCATGCAGTTGGGGAGGTTTTAGCCATAGCATATTCCAAGTGAGGGATTAGAGGAATGGAAGTGTGTCAGGTCCTCAGACTTACTGTGCCAGTCTGATGACAGAAATGCATCAGTGTGCTGTAAAGAAATAAAAAAGGGAAAGCAGTGCCATAGCACTCCAAGTTCAGTGATCCCATGGTGCTTTTGTTCTTCTGCTGGATTTCTACAGCTTTGCTCCATACCAGCATGAGCAGCAGGGAATGATAGATTTTTATAATTTGGTCAATTTGACCAAAATTACAACGCCTGTGCCCGATCTGCTGGCATCAAAGAAAGCTTAAGGTTTTCATATTCAAAGCTATGGGGCTGGTTCTAGGCAGTCACCACGGCACCTGGCAGTTCAAGGAGCAATTCACTTGAACAGCTCCCACAATCTGGAACACGGTCAAAAATGTGCTTTCTCACTCAGAATTAGGGTGCAAAAAACTGACCTTTCCAGATGAGTATATTTCTGATTTAAAAAGATAAAAAAAATCTACAGAAGAAATTGTTCCTACAATGGTCTTTAATTTGTAGCAGTGGAACAGAGCTGAAGGTCTTGCCAAAAGCATAGCAACATTTTAAACTGAGGAAGAACAATCAAAAACATCTAAATGATTGCACAGAATTATTTAAAATTCTTTGTATCTGACAGCTAACATGATTCAGTAATAATAACTCCTGATAAATAAAAATAAACAGAAAAAGGCTGCAAACATCGAGCTGTGGTGGTAGTGGGAAAATATGAAGTTTTATAATATTGTACGTTAATGAAAATATTCCATATCAATTAAAAACTGATACTAGTTGAGTCACTAGAGTCAAAACTCCAAAGGAAAACAGAACTAACCTGTGCATTGTATATGTAAATGTGTGTAAAGAGTGGAAATTACACAAACTCTGAAATACAGAACAGATACCTTGAATACTTCATCTGTAGCAGGAGAACAGGAAAACTCTGAATATATTTCAGAGCAATTCAGCTGCAAGGCCTTGACAATAAGTGTTCAACAACATATTAGAGAAAGAATTGTTTGTTTATAGAATGCACAAAACTCCATGGCCCCTATTTTCTTACAAAAACAATCAAGACTTCTGACAGTTTAAATTAAAAAAGCCCATTTTTAGTTACTGTTGAAGAGCACATTCTCACTACCTCTACCCTTTAAAGTTCTCAGATTTTTCATAACCTTTTTGTCTGTTTTTGACAAATGGACTTTGCTCATTAATATTTACTAATGTCCAACTAAGTGATGACAAACATTTGTATGACTGTTTGACTATTTGCATACCAGCACATGATGCTTTCCCTGGAAGGTGGTTGATATCTCCGTGGGCAGGTGTGCATTCCCTGAGACAGGCACTTGCCTGGTCACAGTTCCCTGGACTGCACTGATTTTTGATGATCAGGGTGTCATCTACATTAGAGGACACTGATCACAAATGCTAAAATTAACCAAGTTAGCTAGAGTGTCTGTTAATTATGAGTATGCAAGCAGTCAATAAAAGGTTAATGCAAAAGTCAAAGGATAAATTTATTTCAGTATTGCATCACTCTACTGACTAAATGACTAATATTATGCTTTGTTTTTAATCAATATATTTTACAGTAATCAGTGAGTCATTGATTTGAAAAAAACATCTTTTTTCTAATAGTTAAGTTTTGCAACTATTAAGTATCAAGTGTCAATATACTTAAAACACTCTTTCCTTCAGAGCAGATACCTTTTTGTTCTGTTGTCAGGAACAGGAATGCATAGAAGGCAAGAGGCAGCCTCGGGTTCTGCTAATGAATGAGATTAATGCAAATAAGAATTATTACCCAGGAACCTAAATAAGGGACTGTGAATTAGAGTCCCTGGATTCTCTTGCACTGTTTGCCTACTCCACAGAAGTGTAGTCAAATCAGATCAATAGGGGTCAGTCCGTGGCTCAGGCTGCACAGGCACATTAAGAGTGAGGAGAGGATGCAAACAGTCCTCTTTCCAAGATGGAACTAATTTAGTTGCCTCTGCCTGGCAGTTCAAAGACCAATGGAGAGGTCATGGAAATTCATAGGGTAAGACAAGGAAAATGGGTCTGGCTGATTTCCTCATGCACTGACATGGTCAGAAGGGGAGGATGGGACATTTGCCCTGCAGGTACAAAAGCACACACCCATACATGCTTCCTCCAGCATTCCTGAAATTTTATGTTTTATATGGGGAGCTATTTTTTCCCTCCATTCATGCTGGAATAAAGGTGTTACTGTACTGTTATTCAAAACTTCAGGGTAACTTTTGAAACAACGGCCCAGGCTAAAAAAGCATTTTGATCACTTTACTAAGACAAATAGTAAAGTGATGGATCACCTGTATCCAAGAGAAACCAGTCCAATGCTCTCCCAAAGCTTTTTCTGGAGAACTAATCCAAGATACAAGATCTACGTAGGGAGCTGGAGCTTAACTTGTTTATATTCAAAAAATATTGAAAGCTTAACTTGTGATTTAGCTAATTTTAAAGAAATAGCACATACAGAATCAGTATTTTAGCTGGAACTTCACAAAAGGTCTTCTGAAGGGTGTTTGGAAAATGGGTTGACTAATGCCCCATCATGGCACAGGGTTAGGGTGGAATACTTTCTGATCTCTTTGTTTCAACTCTGTAAAACATAAGGAAGCTAATAATGAAAAATCCTTCACTTGGTATTAACTTCTTTAGTTTGCATCCTAAAGTCTATTTACTGAAAAAACAGAAGATGGAGAAAATATGAATATACTGAAATACCACTTTTTATATGCCTGTATCACCAAAAAATTTTTCATTCCCAAACTGACATTTTGAAAATTATTGAGTCCAATCTAGACCAAAGATTTTCTTTTTTAATTAACCAATCAGAAAATTTCCAGCTTTGGCAGAAAGCATTTCTTTCAGTTGTTTCCTGCTTATCCCTCCTGTGACTCTGCATAAGTAAAACCTTCCCAGGTTTACTCTTTACCTTTTAAGAACAAAACAAATTAAATCAATATTTGACTTTGCAAACTAGATTTTAGAAGTACTGGTCCCAAACAGGCAGTGAAATGAAGTGGCCAGATGGAAAGAGAGCAGCGCTTCATTCTTTTGGACATCTAATCCCCAGTGCATTCCCAAGAAGTCTGTCCCATTTACAATAAGTCATTGCTGATGTTCTTTCATGTGCTGTAACTACAGTGTGCCCAGACATAAATAATGGCTGAGACCAGGACTGCATTTATAGAAGGGACAAAATGAGTTTGTTTCCAGATAAGAAACTTGAAAAGAGAATGTCAGTTTTAGGAAGGGGATAGAGGCAATATCAGCTAAATATTAATCTAAGAAAAAAGAAGCATCAGCTGCACAAAGACACAAGAACAAATACATTTGCTGGCATGTCAGTTGATCTCTCTCTCTGCTTCTTTCAGAATGGCTCGTGTCACTGGTGCTTTTGGCCCTCACCACAGAACCAAAGTTTACAGTCACTGACTCAAGCACTTTATAGCTTCAAAAGAAACCATTCCACTGGAAATGAGGACACTGGCTACAGTATCCTGGGGCATCACTGGTGACAAAGTAGGATAGCCTGAAAACAGCCAGCCTTGTGTGTGCTTTGACAAAGTGAATCTGTGGCAGAATCCATCTTCACCACTGGCCTGCAGAGTGCATTTTGCTGTTCCACAGAGAGGCAGGGAAGAGATCAATGAACCTGACACTAAACAGGGGGAAACGACAGTTGCATCAGCTTGAAAATGTCAGAGTTTCTATTATTGCTCAAATAGTAAACCAGGTAAATATGAGAAAAACCCTCTACATGTTGAAAACAGCAACCAAAGCACTGGTGGAGTCCAACCAAAAGACTTTTCAAGCGGTGCACCAATGCACTTCATATGCATTTGTAGAAACATATAAAACTCAAAAACATTTAAAAAATTTTTGCTTTGTCTTAACTGTAAAGAACTTAAAATACTTTCCACCCACAATATTAAATAAAATCTGTCAAAATGTACTTCAGTCTTTCTAAACTATTTAGCTCAGAAACTAAGGAAAAGGATAAAGATTTGTTTCAGCTACAGAATGGGGACTGTAAAGCCCTGAAACCTCAGAAACATTCCAGCTCTGGGTGGAAAGAATGAAAGAAAACAGGAAACAAGAATATCCTTTCTCCAAGACAGTAATCTCTACTGTGGGGTAATTAATAAATAGAAATCTACCTGACTTCTGATGAGTTTATCAGCGACCTTCCTCACCATGTCCACCAGCTCTCCCCTATAAAGGGCAATAGCTAGGATGGCCCTGCAGCACAGAGAACAGTCCTGGCATCAGTGGCACGATGTGAATTTGACTTCCCCAGACACAGCTTTTCCCCTCCTTTGTGTCCAACAGACCCAGAAACTGTCCATGAGAAATCCAGTGCACCTCCTATTCCCACAGGAGAACGTCTGTGGGGGGCAGCCTCAATTCCATGTTTGTTTGATTTTTTAATTAAGAAACATCACTACTCACTATAAAGTGTAGGGGGTAGGGAAATCCCCCAGAGAAACACTGAATAAATAACATGACATTTGCTGAAAGATGAAGTTTAATCCAATTTAACTTATAGATCTAAAAATTGTTCCCTGTGTCTCAGATGCTTTTGTTTCCTGCTTTTAGAATAATATGTATACAAGGAATGTATCCTGACTGTATGAGAAGCACGTTTATACATATTTATATGCACACCCCTTCACACCAATACTTGCAAAAAAATCCCATTAGTCCAAAAGAGACAGCATTTAGGAGGAAATTTTCAGCACCACAGACATAGATTTAGTTACATACTTTTCATGATCAGCAACGGGAAGGGAGTTATTCCCACCGTGTTAAGAATATTTGGCTTTGACTTCAAACAACGTACAAATATATCAACCTCAATATAATTTATATTCTCTCAAAAGGAACCTAAAATTCTCTAAGCCTTTGCTGAGACATCTGATGTTCCAGTCCCCTCTGCTGCACTGTATGATCGGCTGTTTCATTTCACTTGCAATCCTTGCTTTCCTATGATTTTTTCAGACAAAGAAGCAAAATGTCTGCTATATGCTGAGTATAAACACAGCTGACTTGTTTTCCCCAAAGTATCGATTTTATGCACTTTTAAAATAACTATTTTCATTCTGTTTGCATAATCAGCTGGGGCATTGTTCCTCTACATTTGCAGAAACACAGATGGAATTGCTGATTTGGAGCCTTTGGAGAGATTTTATAGTATTCTCCAGAATCTAAGCTTCTATTAAAATAAGGTTTCAAGCACTTCTGGTTGTGAAGATAGCCTGGACAATGTAATTTGATGCATGGTTATCTTGTTGAGTCCACAACCAGACAGACAGACGCAACAGCACCAAGGGAGCTGTGAACTTCCCCCACTTATTTTATTGGGTGTTTACTTGGGGCCAGATGCTCCCCTCTGTTGTGCAGAACAGCGTTAAATGACTGAAAAAAGAGAGGAAAAGGAAATGGAAATAAAAAACCAACAAAGAGGAGAAAAGGAAATCCCCACAGCCCACTTCCCAGGGGGCTACAGATGCCCTCCCTTGCCAGTACTAGACTGCTGGAAGATCTGGGGCTGAGCCATGCATATGGCACATTTTTTTGAGAGACACTGTATTTTCTAAAAGAATGTCATCTGAAAAGTTAATGATGCTTCTAGCATCATTTACTCTTTCACTTTATTTTTTGTACTCTTTTTTATGTGAAATTCAAATGTAAACATAGGATCATTTTTAAATGACAGGGCAGGAGGATGGCCTTCTCATTTAATGCCACCTCATTTAAAAGAAGCAATCCCATTTTCCAAAGAACTTCAGGATCTGGAGGCTTTGCCATTCTGCAAGAAAGCTAAAACATTTTCCTTGTGTTTTTCCATAAGGTACCTTTTCACATTAATAAAAATCAACCACTGTATGACAAATCCCTGTTATATAAGGAAAGTAAAATCAAAGGAAACATGACTGAATGCAACCAACAGCAACCGCGTTACTTGATCCTTAAATCAGTCTGGAGAGAAAGGGTCTGTATCTTCTCAGCATCAAAGCAATGTAATCCTTCCTGCACCACTCCTGCTGGCTGCAAATACAACCCAACCCCAAAATCCCCCAACCTCCATCAGGACCAAAGCAAGGGTGACCAGAAGTGCAGCACTTGGGAGCTGAATGGAACTGCAGACTTTAGACGTGTATAGTAACCACTGTGCAAGGACTCCATGCATGATTGTACATGCAACATGTACATGTTCCTTTGTGCATGTATGGCTCACAAGGGAGAGTGGCACCAAATGGAGATCCTGCCCCAGAAACCACCTGGATCCTCTCAGACTCTTACTAAATGCACCTCTTGCCTGCTTTGCTCCATTTCAGTGAATTTGCACAATCCAATAACCAAAAGGAAGCTATGAGAGATGGATAGCAAGCATCATATGTGAGAGCCAAACAACTCCAAGACTGAAATTAAAAATCTTGTTTATCACTACAGCTTGAGGCATAAATACATGTATGTACATACAGACATCTCTCTCTTTATACATATATACACATTTATAACTCACACACACAAAAAAGAGGAGCTTATACCACGTCTTCTATCAAGAGCTATGGCCTTGAACTCCTAAGGCTTAGGAAACAAAGAAACAAACAAAACTAAAGGTTTATTGTGCTGCAGAACGACACTGTCTTCCCTGTGTTGTGCACCTCTGCTGTAGCCTGCAACCAGAATGTTTATAACATATATTGGAACTCCTACTGTAAGAGCAATGCAATCCTGTGGGCTAAAACACAGTTTCTTTAAGGTCAACATGAGGTGAAACGGATGCAGGAGGGAACAAGTAATAGGGAAATGAGAAAACAGATACAAGAAATGCAGAGAGGCCCAAGAAGAGGAAGTAGGAGTTTAGGAATAAAAAAAGGAAGCCTCATGCAACGAATCACATTTCAACCACTGCAGAATTTCTCCATGGCTGCTGCTTTATTCAGTGATATTTTATGGATAAATCACTATAAAAACATACCACCAAAAAAAAAAAAATCCAGTGCTGGTAGAGAAATAGACTTGATATCCCGGGAAATGTGACAGTACATCCAGCCACAAATAAAAATAATATGGCAACAATGTGCTCAACAAGCTGCTTCTCTACAAGTGGAGTAAATCCTTCTGCCTACCAACCAAGACCTCAGATTTTTTTCTATTACCACTTGCATTTCAAATACATACAAATATTATATAAAGACTTGAAATATCCTTTTCTACTTTCACTTGTAAATAATTACCATTGCCCAAATAAAATGTGAAGAAATATATTTCTTTACTTACTTTCAAGTTTGGCATCACCATACCTCAAAATTTTTGAATTAAGATAATTCTTCAATACTTTTGATAAACCAACTAAAATTCCAGTACAGACAGTTAAAGTTACTAGACTGGAATATGCTCTAGTTTATGGAATATGATTGCATTCAATCAATTTAAACACAAGATAAAGTACATGCACCTGATCCTGGCCTACATTCACAGTCATTATTTTCAGAAGTACTTACAAAAAGTGCAGGATTCTGATCTACAACATCCTATCAGTGAGCTTGAATCCTCTCAGCACCATGAACACTTATTCACCCTAATGAGCACCAAAATGCTACTCGCAGGCAAACTTTAAAATGTCTATTGCAACAAATGCATACAGCTCCTCATCTTACTTCTGCGACTGAAAGATCTTTCTGACTGCAATATCAATGACTTTAAACCACAGACTAAGACTTTAGACCTTTTGGTGGTGCCAACTCACTTGTTTTATATGCTATGATATATAGTCCTGGCTTTGAGCTCGCTCCCTCACTACTATGCTTTTGATGCTTTGTTCTCTTTTTACTTTAGGATGGAAAATAACAAATAATGCTGAGTTCTCTTCTTACTCTTGAATTCTTCTGATGTCTATCTTCAGAACTCTTCTAACATCCAATTTATGTCATTCTTTTTCTTTCTTATGCTGTGAATTTGAAACGAAAGAAGGTAACATAATATCTAAGATCTATGGACGACTGAAATGGCCTTCAGAGTCAACTTCAGAGTTATTCGTAAAACTATCTTGCCTCCACAGAAAGTAAAAAATTGCTTCTCAATAGATAATGCAACTACTCCTGAGATTCTTCTTGAAGTTATTGCCACAGGGAACAGTCCAACCATAATAAAGTATATGGTGCTAATGCCTTATGGGTAGTTCAGATAGGTTATTTTGTTAGTATTTGCAAGGCACAATTCAAATTCCTTTATGTGCTTTCTCTTGACTTATTCTTCACCACGAAATGGTGACAAAACCCTAAGTTTGCTAACAAGAAAGGCTGACATCTGCTGTGCTGACTGACCTGTAAGGCTATTCACGTTATTTTATTATATAATTCCTCCTAAAACACCATATCAGAATTCCAAAGACCTCTTATATTAGTTAATTAAGGACCTGATTCAATCTTCTCTCACTTCTGAGCCAAATGCATAGTCACACATTTAAATCTCATTTACCTCAGTGGAATTTTCAGATACATTTCGGGTTCAGCACAGGTTGAAAACCCCACTGTGTAAGGCCTGGGAGGTGACCTCTGCATCTCTGCTCAAAGCACAGCCACACACATATACAGGATTATCTGCAACCTCTCTTAAGGACCCCAGTCAGCCATCCTATCCCTGCCCCAATCCCTCTCTCTGCATTTAATCTCTGGTCCCTGTCCTGCACTGAACGTTCTAACTCAGGGGCAAAAATCTGCTGCACGGTACCTGAAGTAATGCAGGACCTCAGTACCAGAGGAACTTCTCAGGGGTTTCTGTCAAATAAACTACATTGCACTGTCAGGTTCAAATTCTGGGGATAATGGTACAGCTTTTTGATGCCAAGGAAACAGAAATCTTTTGTTGTTGGGTGCCATCCCTCCATATTTGTGCAAATTCATGGAAAATCAAGATACATATCATGGAAGTATCCATTTCACTACTCTCATGGGAGACCTGTTTTGTCTTCCTTTGTTCTGTGTCAGCTGAAGAACAGTTATTTAAACTTTGTGAAAAGTGGATGATTTTGGCCTTCTATACGCTTTATTTTGTCTAGGAATGTTGTATTTCAGACTCCATTTTTCCTAGTTTATAGGCTGCCAGCTGAGCTTCCTTACAATGAACTTCTGATGAAATTTTTTCTCTTCCTGTTAGAAGAAAAACTACTTCCTTGAGTATGCAACTGACCTAATATCACTCCTACGTTGTTTGCTTTTTCAAATAATATTGTGACCATATCAATCTACAATGCAATGTGGTCACCTTTTTCTCTGCTGAAATGCTATTACTCCAGCCTGTCACAATGCCAAGAAATGAATGTAAACTTTAAGGGTTTGGGCAGTAGCTACATAATCCTCCTCTTTTCAGCAGGTGTCCCTTATTCTTTTTTCCATTCATAATTGCTCCTGAGGAGTTATAAATCTGTAGTTTGCAATTTTCAGATATGTGCAGTTCTACATGAAAATTTCACCTTCTGTCCTTCTCAGTGAAGTGCCAGTTAGGGAGTATCTAGGGAAGTTAATGACATTCCTCAGGAAGATGAGAAGCTCATTTTCCTAGACCTTCCCCTACAGAGTTTGTCCTTTGCACTTACACTTGAGCTTTTCCAGCATTTCACCACGACTGAGCAGGAGGACACCACTGCCTGCCCAACACTGACAGGCCTGGCTCAGCTATTTCTGATAACAGCTATCAGCTTCATCTTCCTTTTCCAAGACATAATGACTTCATCAGGTCCAGTTTACCTAATGCTGCCTTGTCTGCACAGCCAGGCTGAAACATTGGTGAAACCATACTGTAACCACCTGTTTTTTTCAGGGCCCTGAGGAATGCTCCATGCACTTATTCCTTTTTTCCTGTGTTCCTCCTGACAAGATATTAGAAAATACTGTTCATTTACATTTGTGTCTTAATTTAAACTAGGCCAATCTTCTTGATATATCTGTGACCTTTCTAACTAGAAGGCTTTAAATACCTTCAAGGGAACACCTTTGCCTTATGACATCTTTGGGCTTTAAACAACAACAAAGTGTGTTTTTCTCTGCATTGCTGAATTTTAGGAATTAAATACTTTACTTCCAATGTAGAAGCCCCACTTGGCAGAAGTGTTTAGCAGTGTTCAAACCTGTTTTTTCACAGCTTCTTCCAGATACATACACACAAAAAACACCCACCTTTGCACACAGCCTCTTAGAGATGCTGATGTCTGGCACTATGTTGGGCAATTAACCTGGACCAGACTGAGGAACTCTGTGGCCCAATAATGCTGATTTGAATTCTGGACATTACAGACTGTTAGAGCACTACTATCATGACAAGAGAGATGGAGTGCTCCTGGGATCTACAGGCTGTAGCAGATCACCAGGCAATAGAAAACCTGGTACAGGACTCATTTGACAGCTAACATGAATATATAAAGCCTGACAATCAGTGCACTTTTTCTGGAAAACAAATATTGATGGGCAAACAAAATGAGAATAACATGGAATAGCCTTATTTCCAGCCTTTTAGAAGTAGCTTGAAGGAAACAGAAAAATGAGACTCTGGAGACAGGTGAAAAACATATGACAATGATTTATTCAATTTGCTTCACTTATCAGATTTAAAAATGATAGATTGAAGGAAACTATCTTGTATGGAAGAGCTCTTCTGTCTAGCAGTGGGGGCTGAAATTTGAAAAAGAACCCAGAGAAATTCTAAAATGCCTATTTTTTACAGTGAAGTCAATCACACACTGAAAAAAAAAACTGCTAAAGAAATAAAACATTCCTAATTTCTGACATCTTCAAATCAAGAAAAGATTCCAGCCTGGAAACCGGGCAGTTACACAGCTAGCACAGGCATAAAGGAACAAAATTTAGTAGCTTGTGACAGAAGTCAAAACAACTGACATAAAAATCCAAAATAGAATGATGCTCAAACTTTTATTTATCCATTCTTTAATGAGCTTACTTTGAATAAGACTTTCAAAGCTCCTTGTAATAGATCTTGCTATATAATTATACATTTTAAGTGGAAAAGATACTCCAGGAGAATGAAAGAAGACAGAAGAGTTCTCTTTTCAAAGCCCCAAAAGAATCAGTTTAGCCTTTGAACCCAACACCACCATGGAGAGAAAAACCCTTATGTGGGGGAAAAAAAACCTTTTAGGAAGCATCATATTGCCCATTCCCTTGTAGTTGTAACAGACAGATATAAATCTAATGTTTAATATACATGGGTTTCACTATGTATGGTACGTACACACACATAAATTTAATTAATATTACATTTTGTGATGTAATTTATGAAAAAATTAAACATATGAAAAAATTAAATATATGAATATATAATTAAATGGCACGTTTATACCTTCATTTACTCATTTTCTCTAAAGACACAAAGGAATCACCAAAAATACAAGGTCACATTGAATCAAAGGACAACATGGTGCTTGTTCAGAATGTCATTATGGAAGAAGCAGGAAAAGCAGCTGTATTACAAGTTGCCTTTCCAGCTCTCACAAACAAACTATTAATGGAGAAAGCCAGTCCTTTACAGTACATGACAGGACCAAGGTCACCTGGGAAGCCATAAAGCCTCACTGGCTACCCACAAGACCAACTTGATTAGTCCCAGTAACCTTCTGCCCTTGCCAAGGGACTGGTGGAAAAACCAGTTTCTCAGGAGGCTGCTGACTTGGTGGTCACACTCTTTAGCTGCAGTTACACAGGTGAAGGGCCTGAGGTTCTCCTGGAGCACTAAGCCACTCTCACTGCTGTCTGCTGCAATTACCATCAGCATTATAATTACGCTGATAATCACAAATTCTCTAAACATGAAGATGGTCTAAACTTGGAGTCTGTGTCAAGATTCTGTCAGCTAAAGAGGAGCATAACTTTGGCACAGTAACCAGGAAGGAAGTGCTCTTGGAAATAACCCTTAAACACGTGCCAGACACTTTAAAGCACTGTCTTTACAATACAAACAGACTAAACCCATGCTTTCAATATGGGCCTAAATTACAAACTCTGTGTGTTTTCCCTGTACTGAATCCTCCCTCATATTCCCATGAGAGCAAGCAGTTTGGCTTATTAAAACATAATTAGCTCACTACAGAAAACAAATTACTTATATAATATGAAATGTATTAGAACCCAGCGCAGTTTCTTTCTATATCTTTATTATGATTGAGTAATCCACTGCATTAAAATGCTGGGGACCATTTCACTGCACCAAAAACTGGTTATTGTAAACTTGCAGACTGCCAGAACCTCATAAAATACGGTGATATGGAAAAGAGGGGGGGAATCTCTAGGTTGTAACCAATTCTTCCACACCAGTATTTGGTTTCAGATTTTCTTTATTACATCCCATGTGCTAGTGAATAAAGAGGTTCTTTCTGTATTTACCATAAGCCCTTTGAAGATATCTTCTTTGCCATGAATCTGTGAAAAGCCCATTGAAGTTCTTCCTATGTTAGTCATGGTAAAAATATGGTATTTTCATCATACTTTTCCCAGTAGAATTCTACTAATTTAGGCACAAACAATGAATAAATGGGTGTGGTTTGTTTTATGATTTTTGGGGTTTATTTCTGAGAAAGAAGCAAATACTGAATAATGGTGAGAAAACACACACCTCCTTTTATGGACTTCCTGTATAACTTCTCACTCTGTCCTCAAACTTGAATATGATCTGGGGCATCTCATTTAGCTTTAAGGTGCTGCAGTGTTCTGAGCTGTAAAGAATAAACCATAGCTCCATATCAATAACTGATGAGAGGATGATGGCTATGTTCAATTGTTTGGCTTTCTGTTCTTTAAAGCAGTCTGCACTTTAAAGAGTTCACTGGATGTACCTCTGAAGATAAAGCAGCTGTGAGTGCAGGCAATCAGAACCTCTATGAGACAGACCTGAAAATGCCATTAATGTTACTTATGGAGTTTATAAACATTTTATCTGTAATAGTTAAAGCTGTCACCTGAAAGGAAATGAAGTTTTGCACATTCCTATAAAATTCTTTTATTTAAAGCCCTATACAATTAATTTAAAGTTCTAATTATCAACAAACAAGGCCGCTTACTTCAGTTTTACTCTAAAATGGAGGAAAATAAGGACAGCTTTTAATTTCGGTAATTAAAAAAATTAATTTCTGAAAATAAGTACTTTAGAGCATTCAAATAAGCATATATGTGATTTACAGAATAATTCCCCTTATTTCATAATTACTGTGGATATAAAATTGGCTTTTCTTTGATAAAGGCTAGAATAACTGAAGTAATACATATGATTTGCTCTAATTCTCTGCAAAGTTGAAGTAAAGCAAAGTCTTTATATATGTCTCTATGCCTTCTTCTATTTCCAAGACAGCTTTCTTGCATTTTTCTCCTAAGTATTTAATTTAGTTTCACTTAAAGAATTTCTTAAAACATCTACGCCTAACTTTAAATATACCAAATGTTGTAACTAAAGCATATCAGCTGCTCCAGTAGATAGTATTTACTTGTAAGCTCATGTCTTTAGAGCATATTTAACTACTTTCTGTGCCCTCATCACTGCTCTATCCAAACACCAAACCCCCCTCTGGTGTCACAATAATGTGCTCTCAATGCATGGGAAATCAGCACCTGAACTAGTCAAGAAAAAAAAAGTTTAAAATCCTATGCATGCTATGCTTACTGAAAAAGCTGTTCTTTAGCTTATTTTAAATCATTTATAATGTTTCCACTTATCCACAATCTCTTCTGGTGAGAATGAGCACAGTGACACCACATTGTCTATCAGAGCTACCCACAGGCACAGTTTTGGTTCATAGCATGATGCAAAGGATGTTTACAGCAACTGCCCAATCATCTTAAACTCAGATATGCCAGTCTAAAGTATTTCTGAGAATGTATCACATAATATTTTATATATATGAATCTCTCTTTAATATTTTCCATTATACTTTATATTTGCATTGGAAGTGTCTAATTTCTTCATTAGAAAACAAAAACTACTGTGATGTGTGATCATTTGACAGGTAATACATAATCAAATTTCAGATTTAAGTTTCCTAGAAGGGAAGAGATGCATAGTCCAGATTTCATACTAGTTCTACACTGCCTCAATCAAACTGATTTATCTTCAACCTTTTACATCAATTTTTACACTAGCACAATTGAATAGAGTTCAATGGTCAGTCTTACTTACACCTAAAGAAAGAATTGAGCCCACAGCATTTCTTTTCATGAGTCAAATACTTTGTCCAAGGATTCAGTAAATGTTCATACTTCCAACTCCATGTGTGTTTTTGCAGATGCGTGACACACACATTTTAAGCAGTTATGCAAATGACAAGAACTGATGCCATTTAATCTGGGCTGAGTTTTTAACCCCTCAAAAGGCAAGGACATGTGGACTGTTTAATGCAGTCCCATCAGAGTACAGCATGATCTCGACTTATGAGAAATTTCAATTAGCTATCTTTTGCTTTCAGGTACTGTAGCCACTATAGCAATTCCACTTTAATTCCATCTGACTCCAATTGTGTTCAAATTACAGTAAAAAGGAAGAAGACAACAAGCTGTAAATATGAAAAGAGACAGAAAATCATTGAGAATCATGCCTTTATGAATATTTGATGAAGAAAGGTTAGATCCACTGCTGGTAAATTACTAGAAATTATGTCCATCATGTGACTCTGTCAGCAAAGGTTAATACAAATAGGTTTGGATTTAGTTGAGATGACAAGGAGGATTAAAAAAGATTTGTCCTGTCCTTGCTGCAATTAGTTTTTCTCCTATTATTATTGTAACGGAGTTTATTGTTAGGATTATGGTAACAGAACTCCTGCTCAATGAAATCATTTTGTTTTTCATAATACTGTGCCACTTTTGCAATACATTTTTCATCTCTCCTAATCTACCTCTTTATTGCACATTTGCTGAGGTGGAGATACAATCATTAACCCATTTCTTGCTGTATTATGTCTCACTTTGACTAAAGGGGAATTTTGGATGCCTTCCCATGGGCTGCACAAGGCTCATGGGCTGCACTCCTGCCCTTCTCCACTGCAGAGCAAGGGAGGAGGTGCTGATAAGGTGGGACATCACACAAGACCCTTTAAACAAAACTAGTGATGACATCTGATCTTGTCTGCACTAACAGCTCTTCTGAGCTTGTGTGTGATGGAGAATGGGAAACCTGGAAGCTGTTACTGTACATGCAAATAAAAAGGAAGAGGTACTGAAAATATCACCCTTTCTCTTACATTGTAACTGCTTTAAAGCACAAGCTAAAGTAGATTGAAAACTTGATATTTTCTATAGAAAAAAGTTGTTCATAAAACTAGCAAGGAACTGTGAAAAAGAAATCACAAGCTTAAGCAAAATTAAGTTTCCTTCTAAGATGCATTCCAAATCTTAGCTCCCATTCAAATTTTACATTTGGTCCTGTTTGTTGTATTTATATTGCTTTAAATACAAAATTTTGCTCCTCTGGAGTTGATAGCTTCTTTAACCTCTTTTCAGTTTGAATATACACTTTTAAGAATCCATGGGTAGCAGAAATTTAATTCAGCATTTTCTGTCTGACGAAAATAAAACTTTCTGTGTAATTCTTCTGATAAAAACATACATGAAAACTCCAGAAGCACAAAGTATATTTGAAGGGGTACACAGAATTGCTAGAAAGTGTTAAAAGTGGCTAGTAAATGACTAATGGGAATTGGCATGTGCAGCACAATTGATGGCAAGCAGTCATCCTTTGGTGGTGTCCACTGAGAGTTACATATACTTCTTCCACACTTAACACCACGTGAAAGAAGGGAATTTAACACATCAGGAAGCTTGCTGGATTATCAGAACATCTGATCAATACCATTGACAACAATTCTGTCTAAAAGCATTGGGGCAGCCCTAAGTAAGCTATGGGAACAGGCATTCAGGGCCTTTGCCAATACATTCCCTTTGACCCAGCATTCCCACCTCCCCCCCCAGAGGCAGCGTGGCTCCCTTTCCTGAGCTCTCCCACGTAACCACTTTCCAGCTGCCTGGTTTAATAAAATGCACCCTTCGCAGTAGCTTTGACCCAGCTAAAACCAAAACAAATAAAAAAAACCCAAATAACCCCACTAGTGCCACTCTGAAGCACGAGAAGCAGGGATTCAGGTCACACACGTGCCGCCCTGCTGCAGCCACCCTTCTTATCAGCTGCAGAGATTGCACCCGTGTAAATCTCAGCAACCTTCTCAACATTATGGGACTCAGTGGGATACAAATGGCTTCTTCATGTACTAGGGCTGCTCAGAGAGATCTGAGTTACCTGTGGAGCAACTTTCCCACTCCCTGACATACACCTGGTGGTCCTGAAAGACATCATGACAAATATCCACTCGCCAGATTTAATGCTCTAAAAAGCACCCAGATTTTATTGCTCCAGTTGAAGTTAACTCTCAAAGACAGAAGACAGGGAATGCATGTGTCTCGAAGTACCTCAGGTAGCATTAGGGAAATGAAGTGCAATGGAAAAAAAGAAAACCATTAAACTCATAGTATATGCAACATATCAAGTCAGACTGCTGTTCCCATGTACTGGTAATGGCAACCTATCAAAAAGGAAAAAAAAGAAAGAAAAAGAAAAAGAAAAAGAAAAAGAAAAAGAAAAAGAAAAAGAAAAAGAAAAAGAAAAAGAAAAAGAAAAAGAAAAAGAAAAAGAAAAAGAAAAAGAAAAAGAAAAAGAAAAAGAAAAAGAAAAAGAAAAAGAAAAAGAAAAAGAAAAAAAAGAGAAAGGGAAAGGGAAAGGGAAAGGGAAAGGGAAAGGGAAAGGGAAAGAAAGAGAAAGAGAAAGAGAAAGAGAAAGAGAAAGAGAAAGAGAAAGAGAAAGAGAAAGAGAAAGAGAAAGAGAAAGAGAGAGAAAAAGAGATCAGCCTATTAAAAAAAAAGACCTCAAAACAGAAATGTACTACATGAGAGTCATGGATCAGTCTATAGACTTTTAAATATGTTGACTGTTTAAAAAAAAATCAGAAAGAAAAAAAATTAAAAAAATCAGAAAGAAGTACAACAGAGACAGTCCCAGCTATAAGCTAAAACATGCACATAACCCCTAGTAAAAGAATCACGTTTCACTGGGCAGGAAAAATGATTTTCTCATGTTATCACTGACTTAATTATGTGTTTAGCACTGACACCAGGCAGCCTGTGAGAATAATTCTTTGTACCTTTGCAAGGCAATCCATAGAGCGTGGGTTATTTTAAGGTTATGATCCACATTCCAGAAATGCATCAGTCACTGAATTTTGTAACTTTTAACTAAAGATGAGAATATCGCTTCATGATTGTCCAATTTGTCACTTTTTCAAAGACTACCAAATGATTCCTCAGAGACACAGTTCTTTAACTTAAGTCTATCTTTTTACAGTGATATCAAAGTAAAAATAAAACAACCTGAGGTCTTCAGCTTTAAAGACAACATAATGAGATCAGAGATTCTGCCTGCAAAAAAATTAACTTATGGCTGATTAATGAAAGTAACCTTAAAAAGTAGGCATTCTGCCAAGAACACAATACTATAACAAATGGGTAGGAAATAACAGGCACCTTTCAAGGTGCTAGGGCACAGCAGCCTAGAAATTTGAGCAAGCTGTTTTCAGGTTTGATTTCAGCAACCTGGAATGACCAAATAAGTCATATCTTTTATTATGTCCTTCATAAATTTTCCCCTCCCATGTATTCTATAATGATGTAGATAATGCATTCAGTTAGTTGTTGAAGAAAAAAAGTTACTGTATAATAGAAATTTTGCATGCTGTTACAGGAAAAAAACTGAAATAATATTAAACAATAATAAAAAAATCTGCTCATCTATGTGAACCCTAAAGGTCCTCTGCTTCCCTCATGATTTGCTCCATTTTACATCAGCAGTACGTTTTCGTCTGTTGCTGTAATTCATGTTAAGTATCTTCAACTCAATTACTATTGCTTCCTGCTCTCTTTGTCTAGCATAAGATCAAAATAAAAAAATGAGCTTCCAAAAGACACTTCAGTGGTCTTTCTGACCTTCTTTTGCTGCTTCTTCTGACCTCAAATGTGCTTGGTTCCATGTTCATACAGTTGCTTCTTTACATTTCTCCCTCAGGTTGTTATCACACTTTAATACATCACACTCCCTGGTCCAGCTAAAAAATGTGCTTTAACATTTTATTCCACAGGACTGCTGAATTTCCTTTGCCATAAGTGTGTCCTCAAACAGATGAAAAACAGTTTGTTTGGGTTTTGTTTTTCTATTTACTTACCTTTGCCTATGTTCAGCTTGGTTATTGAAACTAAATCTCAGAAAATAAAAGAGAGAGGCAAACACTGTTTTTCCTTGGTGCTGTACTTTCCTCTCCTTAACCTGTTAGTAATTAATGTTTCTAGGTGCATAAACTATATAGCATGATCAGCTTGGTCATGCCACCTTTCAAAAGCTTTCATTCCTTTTTTCCCTTCAAAAAAGAGTGAAAGCCCAATTGTGGAAATACTTTTTGACGGCAAATTCAAGACTAATATAAAATCTAAACATTTAGGATCCTGTCAGCCTCAGACTGTTAACAACCCCACAGTGTTTTGCATACTCTGGTTCTGTGTCACTCACCACACGCTCACTGTCAGACATGGGCCCCAGCAGAACTCCTGATTCCCTTACAACCTGCATAAGCAGGCCTGGAATGTTTAGCAATTTGTGGAACAAAACATATGTAATACAGACACGAGTGTGCACACAGAACTATCCAGCACGTCTACAGGAGGACAGAAGCTCTGAAATCTGCTCTCTGAAATCTGTAAAACTATCCATCACAACAGAAATGGCTAAAAGATTGTAGGTGATTAGAAATGGATTTTCCTGGAATCAGTTCAATCATTTCAATATGGCCAGGTGAGGACAGTAATTTCACTTGTCTGAAGGAATGGACAATGTGTTATTCTACAAATCAGCTGGCTGTCAGAAGAACTCAAGAGTTTGATATTGTCAGAGGGGTTATATTCAGCTCTCAAAATTGCTCATGTGTGGCTTTGTATTTGATAGTTGAGGAAGAAACCAGGCAACCATACATTGCTTTTAATGTGCTTTCTTTAAACCTAATGCTGGGCACACAAATCTGATACAGCTTGTAATACTGTGACGTGCTGACAGTGAGGTTTTTTTCATCAATGATATATTAACTTCATTGCTTACTTTTCTGTGCTAATGTATACTGTGCATTTTTGTAAGTGCATTCATTACATGCCCCATCCTACGAAAATTAGTGGCTTAGTTGCATTTCACCTGTAAGGAACCTAAGACACTAAACAACCAAATGTTTTGTGCTTGTGATGAAAGGCAGGATTTATCTGATAGACACCTACAACTGCAGGAAAATAAAGGTCATCATAGGTTGAACAGATGCCTAGAAAGGCAAAATAAAAATTACTCTGACAACTCAGGGCTCAGAGCAAAGGGGTTAATGGTTTGCATTCCACCTGCAAGACAAAAACCAACAAAGCACCATAGAGATTCATGCTAGGAAACGCTGGAGCCAGGCTCTTCAGAGAAGACAAGGGGTAACAGATCAAAACTGAAATGAGATATTTTAACCAGATGTATAAAAAAGTTATTCTTCCCACAGAGGCTGCCAAGTAGTAGAACAGGTTGCCCAAAGAAGTTGCACCAACTCCATCTTTGAAGGTTTTCAAGCTCTGACTGGCTAAAGCCCTGAGCAATCTGATCTGCCTTCACTGATAATAATGCTTTGAACAAGAGGTTAGTCTATACAACTCCTGAAATCCCTTTCAATTTCACTTATCCTATAAATCTGTGAACTAAAGTTTTTTGACCTCTTCATTAAAGATATTTTACATGTAGATTGTCTCTTTTCAGAGATGAAATCTGTTTCCATAATAATATGCAACTGAAACATTCTTACATTGAAGGTAAAAATGTTGACTTACTTCCAGTTTCCCAAAGAAGGATGGGCAAGAGAGAAAGAAAAACCCCAAACCTTTACTGATATAAACCAACACAAAGTGGCTTAAGCTTTCCTAAGAATTAACACTTTAATTAGGGAACAAGAGGTTTTGTTCCAACTTTGGGTTTCTCATAACATTCTGCTTCAACAGGATGTCTTGGAATTTGTGTCTACCTTAAACACAAATTGTTCTTCCAAAGAGATGTTGACTGTTGTGGTCTATTAAACAAGCAATACAAAACTGTACAGTGACGCAAGTGCTTCAGGCTAAGCTGTACATAAAACAGCTCCTTCCCCCTAGGGACTCTCTAGAAGTACAGACAAGATTAAAACTAAACTTCAGTGTTTTAGCAATAAGTGGTCAGGAAGCAAAAGCAATTCATACAGGTTTGCTCATTGTTTCATTTCCAGGTGAGAAATTATTTGCCTACCTACAGAGAGATGGAGTAATTGCCAAAGGAAAAACAGAAACAGTCCAGTCTTTTGGGGTGTAGGAAAATCAACATGCAGTTATACACCTTTGGATCCTTCTTGCAAAGTATCTCCCATTTACAGAACGTTTCTAGGGTAGCCCTGGCCAAAGATTCTGAAAAATCTACATTTCTGTCTACAGGGGAAAAGGGACAGCACCACACAAGTGCACCAGCAGTCACAGCAAGGATTGTTTTAGCCTGCCACAGCCTCCAAGAAATCCTAATGGATTTATATCTGGGTTCAGATGGAGGGAAAAGAAGGGAAATTAGAAAGAAATCTTCACAACACAGTGTTTTACAGAGCAGAAATTCCACTGAGGCTTTTGTTTATTTACTTTTAGGTTGTGTTGTTATGCACTTTTTTCCTCATTGGTCTGGAATGACCTACCAAAATCTCTGCTGGAAGGGCAAGTTCACCAACAGCATAAGCAAATACAAGCAAGTAACAAGAATTTACCCACAGCAGTGTTTTCTGACTGTCTTATCTGTAGAAAAGTTTTCTATGTCATGTTTTGGCAAACATACTAGATACAAGGACAGTCACAGTTTACATTTGAACTGTACAGGTTATACAGGAAATCAAAGAATGGCTGAATATGAAGTATTTATTTTAGGATAGTTCTGTTCAGTAGTATTCTGTGTGAAAATTAATCTGGAAATTGCTGATATACTGACAGTAGTTGAAGAGCTCAGAATAGGAAGATGTCCCAAACTCTTAGACATGTTCTGCCCAATTACGTTTACTACCACTGGTACCCATATGTTGAGAAAGCTGTCTTGTATGTTAGAGTGGATGTAGTTAACAAGAAAGATTTGTGAAACTTTCATCTGCTTTTTTCCAAACATCCATCTTTCAGTTTGTAATGCCTCATATGAACATGTATGGTCTTATTCTGCTGTTCTCATTCACACAAGACACCCATTCATTTGATAGAGTGTTCAGTTCTTTATAGGATGCATGTTCAGAATTAATTTATCTTAAATGGTAAACAGTAATTTTGGAGAGAAATCCAACAAGATGAATCCTATACATTTTCTTTCCTGAAAATGCTGGATTAACTTTGTGTTTTAATGTAGACCTTACTTCAAACCGCTCTTTTTTTTTTCTATTCAGATTTCAAAGTACTGCAGACACTTGTGCCAGTTTCAGCAATTATTTCTTCTAAAATACCCTATTTTAATCAATGTTACATAAAGACACATGAGTTCAGATTTCTATTATATGAATATAGTAAGCTTACTCTCCAGAAAAGACCAAGATGTTGTGTTTTGTGAAATACCTTTGTACACTCCAGTCAGCCAAGCTGTAAACTGGTAAAGACATTATACACCAAAATTTCCACTTTAAATTAAGTCCTTTCAACTGGAAGCTCATGTTCAGTCTGACAATACCTGAAATGTTATTTGGAAATTGTAATTGTTCAGTTGGTCTCCACCTATGTTTCAGTAATCAAAACAGTAGAACTGACTTTTTGACAACTGCAATGTAATATTAGACGTGTGCTGAAGTTAACTCTTGTAGGATTCAAAAGGGGAAGAAATACTTTCTTTCTTTGACAATTAGAAGTTTCTCTACAGAACAAAAATAACTCTGCTTATAATGTAACTTCCATGTTTCAGCTTCTATTTCTCCCAGCTCAAAGCACTTTATAACATTGGTCCAAATAGTTCATGCTTTATGCTTGGAAGCACTTTCATTAACTATTTATGTAGGTACAGAAAGCAAGATTTGGTCCACGATAAATAATAAATCTTCAATAGATTTAGCCGGGATCTTTTCAATGAAACATGTTTTCGCCAGAAAATCCCAATTTCTTGAAACCATAAAAGTTGATGGAACGGGTTGGTTCCAATTTATTAAATGTTTCAAGGATACTTTGGAAAGACATTTCCAATTGTAAAAAAAATCTCATTTTAACATATCCAAAACAAGTAACTTACATTTAGCTAAATATATCCAAAAGATCTCTCCAAAGTCATACATATTTTTGGAACACAAATTACTTTTACTAACCTGTGCTAAGGTGTCCTCTGAATTTAAGGTTATGGTAAATTTTTAAGAATTTGACTTTTTGTCTTTATAGAAACTGTCTCAAATGCTGCCACTCTCCCCAGGACATACAACTACCCCTTATATTAATATTTCTTACTACTATCTACATTTTCCTGAAGAGATATAACTTAATTACTGAAGATTACAAAGAAATTGGATTTTAGAAACAAAAGCATTCTGTTTTCCGGGAAAATGCTGAAACTATACTGTCCTTTACTCCTGTGAACACAGATGAATAAAGCCTAATTCACAATCCAAAGGTGTGTGATCTCATTTCCCTAAGCATCCCTGAGCCAGCCAGGATGCCCCTAACAGTTTATCCAACAGTGCCCAGTACAAAGTGTGTTTCTCTGACCTGGCAAAGCAAACTGGGCCCTCAACAAGGGGATGGACATGGTGCAGTTGTGCTTCACCAAAACCTCCTGCAGCTCATTTAAAGCCATCAAGGGTACAAGTACCTAAGGTGAATTTACTGCAAACTGTCTGATCAGCCCACCCACAGATGAAATAAGGGACATGTGGAGCTTCTCTCCCATCATTTCAGTTATTGGGAAGAACTGGACAGAGCCCATTCTGGCTGAGTGTTCTCTAATCACAGTAAGTGATCAGAACCTAAGAAAAGGAGCAGACTGCAGCTAAGCAAAAAACCCAAGCCAAGCATGGCACAGAAAGAATATCATACAGATGCCAAGCCCGTGCAGCTGAGAAAGGTCCATCAGAGGAAGGAACAAGTCCCACAGTGTCCCATGTCTGCAGGCTGCTCCCTCAGTCCTTCAGCCTCCTGCCAGCTAAAGATTTCTGTTCCTACTGATTCCCCACCAAATACAAACTTCAGCTCTAGATTTGCTCTGAGACAAAGCCTCCTAGGATATTACCAGCCACCTAAGAGATTGCCAAGATCTCCCACAATAGCAACCCCTAAGTGATGCAGTCACTTGGGTTAAATAAACAGAAAAAAATAATGATTCTGGACCAGAAGGGAAACAAAGAGTATTCCTGTAACAAGGTAGTCCTTTCTACCCTGTCTTGCACCATTCCAGAACCTGACCAGCAACTTCTCATATATGATACATATTACATATCTAAATCATAAATATTACAGTTATTTATGACAGCAAACAGAAGAACCTATTATTTGCACAAAAATGGATTCTGAAAAAAAAGGAAGAAAAAAGGCTGTACAACATTTCCTCAGAGATGGCTTAAAGAACAAGAGCTTAAAGAACTTGTACTTTGTGATTAAATTTTAGCATTTATGCAGTTACAAATAACCTGAGGCACTAAAAATTGCCATGGTAAGGTATGAAAAGGCTGAGTCAGGACAAACTGCTGCCATCAAAGACCCTGAAAAGTAATCAGAAGAGAGTCATCTGTCCACTGGATGTTGTTTTGGTGCTAGCTCATTTAATAGGGCGCAGAGAACCCAACAAAATCAGTGGTTCTGCCAAGGTAAAGTTGAGGGTTTGGCTTAAATTAACAAAGCATGCCAGCAGATATATAAACTTAACTAAACACAAAAGTCTCAATTGAGCTAGAATTTTAAAAGAGCTCAAGTAGCAAAGTTTTCATTTTATATAAAAAAGGAGGGAAAAGTAGTGATTTTGTCATGGTGGGAGTTTCTGAGCCCCTCCTTCACAAGGGCAGCAAAGAGCCCGCTGGCATTTGCTAGGAGACCACCCACAGTTCCTATAGTATATTGGAAATGTCAAGAGAGAGCTGCATGTGAAAATAAAGAATATATGCCTTATTTCCTATGGAACACCTCAATATGGCATGCATAATGTCTTAAAATTTTCCACTGAAATATTGGCTGTTACCCTGGTCCAATCTGGATTGTCACTCAAATGTCAGGAGAGAAAGAGAAAATGCTGGGCTGGGTTTTTTTTTCCCTTGCTTTAGACTTACCAATAATTTTACTGTCAGTCACCACCTTTTTCTTGCCACTAATGGTATTCCCTAAAAATCTGAGAGGTGGCATGAGCAATTCTGAGAGCAGCACTCAGCCCACCCCAGGGTGGGCAAGCAGCTGAGGTCATTACACTTGTGTGACCTTGTGGCAGCTGGTCCCCAGGTTGGAGTTGTTGGACTCCCACTTCCAACACAGAAACTCATTTCTGGAATTGTAAAATAAGGTACTACATGCCACACTGCTATCACAATGGTATAAGAAAAGGATTCTTCTCTAAAGAAAAAACCAAAGACAAAGAGCTGACAAACAAGGGCACGTGCAACTGCACAAATGTAGCCAGACAGTGCAATTCTTGGGCAGTCAGAACATTGCTACTGAATCATTTTCCTGAGAAAAATCTTCAGAGAGGCAGTGGTGAGATGCTTTTATCACATATACGCACATATTCATACTTGGTTATGCAGAAAACTCCACAAGGTGAAGCTGCAAGGCACAAATATGACATTGTATTATAAAAAGTGGTGGTTTACATTATTTTCCAGTACAGAAAAAAACCAAACTACAAACCATGAAAATGAGATATGCAGGTCATCTGTGTTAATTTGCTGCTCTGACTCAAACCTCTAGATTTAAACACAGAAATGCAAAGCACAACTTTCCAACATACCCTGGTAAGCAGCTGCTTTATGAATAACTGGAAGAAAACCTTTATGCTTGGTCACACCACCAGCAGGAAACAACTGGCTTTTCTCATGTAATACAGGGAATTGCAGCCAGTACTTCATTAAAACACAAGACACTTTGGCAGACATGGATGCTGAACATTGCTTACTGTTCACATCTGTGGGTAAATGACAGCAGGCTGAAACTGTTGCCTTCCACTAAAGAGCAAGTACATGATCCAGTGCAGTTAATCAATAAGATAATGGAATGAATCAATAGCAAAGATTTTTAGGAGGTCTTAATTAAACAAACACTTGCAGATACAAATGATGTCTTCAATCTATTGATGGTGCCAGGGTGAGGGGTTAAACACGAACAAAACCATCAACTTTATTTTACCAGCATCTATTTCTCTAAACTACCACATAGCATTTTGGCCTCTGCATTGGCTCATCATTGCATCCCTATTCATTTTTACCACTACATTACACAGGCAAATTAGCACATAATAAAGAAAAACAAACGAACTGAAAAACCCCCTGAACAATTCAAGATGTGATGATAAAGTAGATAATGCACTCCTATTTCTTCTCTTTGAAAGGTGTGACTGCCTAGCCAAAAGTCCTACCAAAGCCACTTTCCAGCTGCAAGGTGTACAATTAGAATAATTAAAGAATACCTAAATTGATAGACCTATTAATGCAGGAGATCTCCATGGGCCTCCTGCACAAACATGATAAGTCGATATTTTTGATTCTCCCAATGGTTTTGTGCCAGGCACTGTTTTAAAGAGACATCAATCTATGATGTCAGCATTTATCTAATGAACCTTCAAAAATCAATGTCAAGATGGCCTGCTACATGTCTGCACCCAATTTGTCCATTCCCCAAAGGACAACAGGTAAAACAAAAACATTGTGTTGCATTCTGCTGTAAGGGAGGGGATTCTTTTTAACATTCTGCTGTATCGTGGGGGGGATTGTTTTTAACAGATTTCTTGGATGAAATCAAGCACATCGAGGCAAACATTGTAGCTGAGAACTATTTATTGATAACAAGATATGTGTCCCTACTAGAGAGGAAGAGAAAACTAAGCAGAGAGGGGAAAGTGAGACCAAGACAGAAAGACAGGGACAGAAGCATCAGAATCCTGGGGTGCACTCTTGGCTTCCAACCAGCAGGACAAGGGTGGGTGCTGTGAGCTGAGGCAGCACAATTTCCTCCCCGCCTCAGTCACTGAAAGGGCACGTGCTCAGGTTCATACTACAATCCTCTGAGCTTGGTTTCTCACACATTTTGTCTGACATTCTAACACCATCTTCTCTAACACGTCCATGGGGAGACCACTAGGTTTTTTGGGATTCCCTTCTGCCAACCTTGTGACCAAATCGACTGTCTAGTGAGTGGGCAGTCCCATCAACCCTGGCTGGAATGGGGGGAATCCTGGGTGACGTCCTTGGTGCTAAATCAAGTGCTGAAGATCAGAAAGATGTAGGAGCAGCAATGGTGGGGTGTTGATGGGATTGCCGTGGCATGCCTCTTCCAGCCACAGTGCTCCTGCACCTATAGGCTCTTGGCTCTCTCAAAGAGAAGAGCCAAAGGCAGAAGGCAGTTTGGCACTGGGATAGAGGTCCTCATGGCCCCAGGTGGCACAGACTGAAAAGGTTATTTTGGGAAAGCAGCAGGCTGCTGTGGGCAGTGCAGGTAGGCCTGTGGAGAGGTGAAGCAGGGTAGACAGAACAGGTGTGGACAGGGAAGGCAGGGTGGACTGCAGGGAGACAGAAGGCAGGCAGGGCAAGGACAAGAGCAAAAAGGGGATGAACAAGTGGACAAATGAACCAAAAACTGGATGGGACCCACTTATGACTCATTTAATTGCTTTTATATGCTAAGGCTTCTCCCATAGTCCTACCCCTTGAGGATGACCATTGTCTAGTCATGGGAATTGTCCCCTAGCAGCAGGAGTGTCCCCACCTGCAGCCCAGTGGTGGCAGTTTTCTCTCCCCTGATGGCTGTCAAGCGAATTCTCCAAAGCACCAGAGCTTCCCTCCATTTTCTAAAGGGGTCCTGCTTAAAGACTGTAATGTCAGCCCCTCCACATGTGCCAGCTGACCTCTACATGTGCCACGTGTTAGGGCTCTCAGAACGTGGTGTACAGCTCCTCTAGAAATTTTCCACCTGCTGTCACAAAATGGATTCTTAACCCACAGTTCAAGAAATAAAATTGGAAAGTGTTGAGGCCTAAATAAAAATTAAATTGGTTCCTCACACATTGTAAGAGCAGTGAAAACTGCCTGTGACCACCCTACCTGGCCTTGACAATGGTAATGAAAGGAGGGAAACTTGACCTGGCTGTAGACAACAAGAATAGGTTTCCAAAGACAATAAGTATTCCAATCCCTGCTATAGTATACATATAAAAAAAAGGGTATTCCAAAGAGAAAAGGAAATTATGTGGTTTAAGACCCTCTAAAACTGCCTTTGTCAGGCTTTCAGTAGAATGACAACCAGGTGATTGTTTCTTAAATTACTATAATCAGGATTCTTAAGGATAACAAGATTGCCTTAGCTATTAATATAATCCTTATCCCTGTTGCCAGTAGTACATTCCTTGGCAGAATTCTTGTTTACACCTGAGAGCCAGGGTGTTCAATCCCCTGCATAGCTATCAGCTAGGAGAGCCATTTAGCTCTGCTGAAGCAGTTCTTTTAGCTATTTTCTTGTTATTGTTTAGACTCAACTTATCCTCACTATTCTGTCCACAATACTCCCTGCAACTGATATTTTGACACCGTATCAGACAGAAAGTGGAGGTCTAAGTTAGCTGCTCCCTCTCTCCTGTTTGAATAATAAACTGGTCTCTCTAGTTGCTCAGAGGTAGGGCTGCCTCCAGCTTGTAACTGGAGGTGACAGGTACTCTCTAGCAGATGGGCTGTCTTGCAATCTTTTTCTTTATTCACAGCAACTCTGTCTCCTCCTTCTGTTCAGAGAATTTACTCTTGTTGGTAGCATGTAAACAGTTAGCTATGCCTTAGACAGTTCAAAGATGTGCTATGTGGGTGAATTAGTTGTTGCAGGATGCCTGTCTGCCTTCATGCACACACTTCTTTCAAACACTGCCATTTTCAGATTTCTGCCCAATTAACTGACAGTGACGGAGCCCAGTCCTGAGCTCCTTGCCCAGAGGAAACCTCCCCTGAACTCAGGAAAAGCTCTCAGGAAGCAGAGAGCTGAGGATCCCTCTGAAGATGCCAGTTTCTCCACCCTAAAATGCTGCATTCCAAATATTTAGTACACTTGCACAACATTTACATTCTTACATAAATACAAAACATGCAATTTAATTCCTCTCATAACACTTGTGTTTCTCGATGAGTTGGAATGAATTCAGGATTTTTTCACAAATAAAAATTACACAGAATTTTTTCTTAAATACATGTATTCTAAGCAACTAGGGCAGCACTGACAAATGGGACAGCTTCTGCAAAATACTGATGTTTCATGACACGTTCACTAATATTTCATAATGGCTTTTTTCCTTGCCTGTCTACTGTAGAAGAGCTGCTGATCTGTCTTTACTCACTGATAACAGAGTGGGGCCAAGTTTTCTACTTGGTGCAATCACATGAGGACTGTATTTGATTGCTGATATCTTGGCAAATGTGTTTTGTATTTTAATACCAACAAGTGTTCAACTTACCTTTTGGGGGAAACTAATTCCCTGTGTAATGAAGTTTCCATCCCCATAAACTTACACTCTTGCATGTTTATGAAATGCTCCTTGTAAAATTTTTCTTAATGCAAGTGAAATTTTCAAATCTGCCCAATTGTACCAATCTGTAGTCTTGGTACAATCCCTCATGAACCCTCCTAGGGATTCTGTTTTTAACTGTATTTAATGTACCATGCTTCTTTTATTAAAATGCAACTCAGTTTCCAAAAACAAGTATGCAAACTAATTTTAAAAGCTACTGTTCAGTTCTTCAGAGATGTTCTATAGATACGTAAAGTGATACCAACATGGGAACACAGCACTTGCTGTCCAAAATGCACCACCACTTAAATGAGTAATAAATCAGGAGCCATCTCCTACATTAGAATCATAAGAGAATAAATTTTCCCATGCTTTATGGCACCTACATTTACTCTGATTTTTTAGAAGGTTATGTCAAGTTTCTTAACTTTATCTAAACTTGTAATTCTGGTCTACTGTTGTTGGCTAATAAATAACAATGTAATAGATAGAAGTCACTAGACATGTTATGCATGTTTTACTAGTTAACATTCTTAGGTTATATCGTAAGCTTCTCTTTCATCCTTGGGTATTTCCTACTGAAATTAATTTTATTTATATTTGGGATTTTTATTTCCTGGGGGATGCCACTAAAGGCCTGTGCCTCCATGGCACTTTGGCAGGTCAACTTATTAATACTTTTGTGGAAAGACTGAGTGGGACTTGAGCATAAGTGAAATCACACGTTCTTTAAAGAAACTCTTGCAGAAGGCATGTTGCACTCAACACTCATCCAGAGTAATTGCTGAAGATATGATTTGCCCAAAAGTCTTCATTTTACAAACGGGAGGACATGCAGGCAACAAAATAACTCACTCCTAAATGTCTTTGTGAACCTATGCCTGAGCAAGGACATATTTGTACAAAAACGGTGCAGCATTGACAGTACATCACCTCTACTATTATACCAGAATATTCATTAATAGCTCAGAATTCTTTAGGAAGCAGTAAGATACTCCTTCACAATCTATCAAGAACTGACTGGTCTCCATCTTTCTTGAGAAATCTTTGGAAAGCAAATCAAGACTTAAAACATTATGGTGTTGCAATTTCAATATGCATGATATACATTCTTGTTGAAAAGGTTGAACTAAAGCTATAGCCAGACTCAGCATGTGTGCCATGGTCTCTGGAAGCATGTTATAAATGCAATCTAAAATCAATAACAAGAAACAATTACAGCATCTGAATACCATTTGGGTGAAATAAGCTGATGCTGGTGAAGCAACCAGTAAATGTATGTCAATACCTGCAACAAAGTATTCCACAGCGTTTGCACAAAGAGGGGTTGAGTAAATATCAATAAAGCAACTCCTACTACAAACAGTAAAAATGATAAAATCAATATTATAAAATAAAAAAGTTAGCACACAGATGAACACTGTGATGTAGACAGTGCTGTGTTAGGAGTGCTGCTAAGTTCCTGTATCTCAATAAAGGAACAGAAAATGACTGCATTTGTCCAGTGCTCTGTTTAATCAAGAAATCAAAATATACAACAAATGGTATGCAAACATTAGATCATAGACATTCACACGAAAATGTATTTATGTCCTACAGCAGGAGGAATCACATATCTACTGCACCTGCTAGTCCTATGCACTGTCAAGAACTCCTCTAACTAGCCCACAACATGCCAGCTCTGTCTGCTTAGTGGGAACACCCTCAAGGACTTCACATTTGTCCATAGAAAAGGCTTGAGTAAGAAAAAAATAACCCATTATTGCAAAATATTTGTATTAAAGCATCAAATCCCAGTAAATTCTTTAAAGACCCAGCAACTAAAAGGGTAAAACTGCGAGTGACAGCCCATCTGCAAGATGCTGTCTGTAGCTCTGACCTGCATTTAAAACAGGGCTGCTTAGCCTTTAGAGCACCTAAAGTTGGCTCTGTTGTTTGCATTTCATAGAAACTACTTTTGAAAGTAAACAAGAACCTTTAGTGAATTATTTAGCATACAAATAAACCAGCAAAGAACCCTAAGTAGGCCAATATGAACTAACTCGATTGAAATATTCATCTGTAAATAACTTTTCAATCTGCTGCTTTCACGTACAAATACTACATGGAACATTAGACACAACTAGCTTCTAGGGATATTTAGGCTCACTGGAGAGCAATTTTTATGTCTACTGGCATCTGTGGGTAGTGATATGGACTGACTGTTAATATAACCAACATAAAATTTATGTGAACACTCACTGCAATAGCAACACACTGTCAGACAGCTGGTGGTTGATGCGTAGCACATGCGGATTTTATATGCACTGTGTAAACTAACCTTTGCAAAAAAGATTTAGCAGGTTTATTAGTTTAGGAAATCGCTATAATTAAGGATAATTCATAATGGCCGCTTATCCATTCTATAGAAATAGCTGCTCTAATTTAGACTCTGTTTCTTTGAGCCATAAATAAGTGTGCTGATATCTTCTGCACAGATGTGGCATTCAACCTGTTCAAGTTGGTTGAGTTCTGCTCGTGTTTTAATGCAAAAAAAAAAAAAAAATAGTAGATAAGCCCATAAAAGGCACTTTGCTTGAAATAAATTAGCAAAAAATGCAGCTTGAAAATTCTGAAACTCTACCAGTAGCTCCTTTTAGAGAGGAGAGGGTAAAACTCAGAAATTACCCACAAAAAAGGAGCGAACTACATGGTCAGAGAACTGACCTGAGATAGAGTACCAGATTTGCATAATTAATCATTGGAAAAAGAGATATGTCTGTGACCTATGTGTATTATTTACAATCTATTCAGTCTGTAATGAAGGGTTTGACCTCTGTGAGCCCTTCTCATAACACTGTGACCTTACTGCTTCTGTGCACAACTCCAGCCTTCTCTGCAGGAGAACACGTGTGGTGTTTCCTAACTTCAATTCCCACTAAAAATTCCTGCAAAACAATTCCTTGTGTCCACATTGCTTATTTAGTGGACAGCACTTTTCCTGAATTGTCAGCCATCCCATCTCCTACAGGCTTGGAACCACCATGGTCTCTCTGACCAAACCCCCACAAATCCATTTCCTTCCATTCCCTCCTTTGGAGATGGGCATTCTTAGTAGAAACCTTTCACAGATAACTCCTCTACTAATCAGGAACAATAGTAAGGACTATAGTAACCACAAAGGCCTATAGTAGACAACATAGCAAATTTGCTGATTTTACAAAAAAAAAAAAAAAAAAAAAAAAAAAAAAAAAAAAAAAAAAAAAATCTGCAACACTTGTCACTTGTGACCCCACTGGTATCTTCTACAGACAATGACTATAGACCCACCCAAATAAAAAATTATGATTTGAGGAGTCTTTCAGAAAATGCTTAAGATGGTTGATAAAGCAGCTTGAAGTATCAAATGATCAGCAAGTTTAGAAACAAATACAGTCCAGATTCTCCTGATTCTCCTGATTCCAATGTATGCTTCTTCCTCTCTGGAATAATCCTAGATTAGCATGGACAATAAAGAATTTGGATACTGAGCTTTGGATACATACTTAGCAGCAGATGACTAAGCACAATGGCTCCAGGTATTATTTCCTTGTGTAAAAAGGAAAAATGTGGAGTGTTATAGAAAACTATCTAGCCTTGTAAGTCACCTGCCACAAAATTACTATCACACTGCCTTGCCAGGGAGGGTGCAACCTATTGTTTGTTTGGTTTTTTTTTTTCTTCATTTAGATTTTATAGAAACCTTGAAAGTGACATTAAATGACATAAATTCACACAGTGTCATGGCAGTCAGTGGAGCACAGTAAGCATCCCCTACTTGGGTTCAGGTCAATCAAAGATGAGATGCTTTTCCTGGACTGTGGTCTTTCTCCCATCAGCTAAACTTACGGCGTGCCTGAAGAATGTGTACCAGCCAAAGCACTGGACCTATGAGTTTAGTATGGATCTTTGCTAAAAAGAAGACATACCTTTTTTTTTTTTTAAATTTAAGAAGAAAATACAAAAGTGTAAGTAGTCTGCTTGCAATCCCCAAGAAAATACAGAATAATCACAGTTAACAAAGGGAGATGTAGCAATCACGACACATACTGAATTTCAGGTTATCTAAGCCTATCATTTTCAATCTCTTGATGACAAATGACCACACCATTCTACTCATTTCCAGTCCAGTCTGAAGAGGTAATCATTGTGAGATCCAGACTTCAGTAATAAAAAGATCTTGGCTAGGCAATATGTTTCCAATCCATTGAATTATTACATTCAATTTTTTCATGAGTGTATGGAATACAGTACAAAAAGAAGTCTTCCAATACCCTCTGCAAATCCATGAGTTAGTAAAGCACAACTATTGCTTTAACACCATTCAAAACATAAATGCTGCAGTAATTATGTACCTACTGGGTAGAGGCCCTACAAAACGAGAAGTAAATCATGAAACAAACTTTTTATTTAAGGAATTCCCAGGCAGTGACAGGAAAGAACTGCATTTTCCTTACCCAAATCGGAGCTAAGATTAGAATGGAAATGGGAGAGATGAGCTCCAAAGTTAGAAGTTTTGCTGTCAATGCAAGACACCTTTTGGCAGTATCCTCTTGCTCTCTGGGTTCTGACTAATATGTTTCAAATGAGATAAAAGCTCTTGCATTAACATTCACTTCAACCAACAAGAGCAATTGACTATAGAATGGAATTGCATTGCCAATGGCATATTGCACATAAGCTGAGTGAAACTGCAAATCTCCGTGCCAGAGGAAATTTTGAAATTTCCATTGCTTTTTTATACGTTGCATTTATTTTATCAAATAATGGCCAAATAATTCCAAATTGCAAAACTCAATCCGACTCGTGGAACTGAGCTGAAGCACTTGGTTTTCAGTCAGCAAAACTTTGGGCTGTTTTCTTTGTGGTGATGTTCAGCTTGATGGGACTTGTGGCAGGTGAGCCTGACATTCAGGTTCACAGTATAGCTGACATCCCTTGTGGGATGAGTTGACATCTCCCATAATTTATTCAGCAGTCATTTAAACTCCTACAGGCCATTACACAGCTTTATCTTATAAAGTCCAAAAAACATCAAAGATACAGTATTTTTGTCAAGAAGCTGAACAAACTGAACAAAATACAAGTTTGATCTACCCTTCCAGAAGGTGATTTCAAGTCCCACAAAATTAATTTTTTTGAATAATCAAAAACCTGAACTTTAGATCAAACTCAAAAATTAAACAGATTTTGTTTTAATAAAAGAGAGAAATTTATCATGGGAAGCTTTAGCTTTGTAAAAATTGCACTTTTTGGTGAAGAAGTTTTGACCTTAATTTTGATTAGCTCAAATGATTGTGACTCAGCAAAAATATGGTAAAATGGGAATAGATACTGCTGTGCTAATTCGTACCCCTAAAATTTCAGAGTACTTGCTGCATCTTTATTGAATAATTCCTATACTTGGATAAGACATCCAAGTATAACTTGGTATCTTTTAAAAAGGCTTTACTGTTCAAGATTGCAATGGAAATATAAACCCTACCTGCTCAAAAATAGAAGCTGAAAACACATAAGAAATGGTTCTAAAGAAGCTGAAAATGTATATCTGGGGGTCGGGCTGGGCCTGAACAGGGAGGATGACACCATCTCAGCAAAAGTTGTGAGATAAAGTAACATCTGTTTAACCCAAATTTATAAATTCCTTTTTCTTCTGAGACATTTACAGTAAAACTGTTCTCTAGGTACTCCAAATTGCTGTAACAACTAGAAAAAAATCAGAAAAAAGTCTTATGCTAGGCTAAAGTGGCTATGCATGATTTTTAACAAAGGCAACACTTGTTATTGCCTTGGACAAGAAGGAAGCATGCAAACAAAAAGAACCACTTGTCCAGGCTGGTAGTGCACAAGAGAAGACCTGCAGGCCATAGAAGGCTTGTCTGAACAGATACTCTGCCACAAGGGGTGGGCAAAAGAAAGAAAAGAACAAAACAAACAGAAAAGGATAAAACAGTACAGGAATGTAAGGGATGAGATCCAGCAGGGTAGAGATAATTTTGACTTAATCCTAAAAAGCATTCTGTGATGAGGAACTCAAGATGGGGCAAGGGAGCAAGGGGGAAAATAGGTTTTGACATATTGGTTTATTAGGTTTATTTTATCTGTGCTTCAAATAAAACACAGCAATGGAGAAGCCAGCTAGGTATTTGCTCAAAGTGCTGATAATGATGACCAGTGTATCTTACTGGACAAAAGCTCATTATGTGACTTGTCATTGCTGGGACTGATTCCCCAGCTAACCCAAACTCTTATTCTTCTCCCAGAGGAGGGCATAATCAAGAGAACAAAATGCTCATGGCCAGAGCAGCTCAAGAGAAGGGTGCCTGGTGAAAAGTCAGCACAGGTCATGTGGGGAGGAGGCCAAATGCACCACGCCCCACCTTGCACAAATCACCCAGGCAGTCTGTGCTCAACACTGTGCCAAAGAGGCAAAGAATAAAGAGGAAACTGCTAATGCATGAACTAAATAGTTGAGTGGGAGATGTGCATGTGTGGAAGTGCTCAGCAAGGAGGCTGTGGCTGGCACTCAGGGCTGAGCATCAGACCCCGCTGAGCTCTGCTCAGGACTGAAGGGAGCTCTGCAGACTCAGCTCTAAGCTGCCACCATGCAAAGGAACTGAGGACACAGCAAGGAACTTGCAGATTGGAAGAAAAGAAGGAAACAATTGGAAAAAAAAAATCCTGAGCATGTTGGATGTAAGGAAATGTATGGCTGACAGGATTTTTTCGTCCCTCTTCCAGGGATCAAAATTATTTCAGAGACTGCCTACAAAGGAAGTTCCTTAAAAGTGGAACCCAGTGTCCAGACTGAGAAGAAAAGGAGAAAAGCAGAGATTATAAAGTAAACAAAATAGAAACCCAAGCACATTATCTGTCTTTGGTTGTAACTCATCTCCTCCCTGAGAAATAAACTCCAAATTATCAAACATGAATAATGAAACAGAAGTCACAAAAAAGTGACTGAATTTAGAAGTGGTCTTCAAGGTTAGATTACATCCCTCTGTCTTAAACAAACCAAATAAAGCAATAAAACTATCATTATCTTTCTATTAAATGTTTTTTAAACAGCAGATCACTTTTTTTTTTCCAAAAAGAAATGCATTTGCAGTAGGAGTTAACACAGTTTCGAACATAAAAAGCAGCAAACAGTTTGGCACTGATTTTTAGCACTTATGGTTGACTGCATAGTATTTTTAAAAGTACGATATTTTTAAAAGCAGAATGTATTTCTTAAGTCATAAGGTTCTTCATTGGATTTGCAGATGGGGACCTCTATTGGTATAAAAAAATTACTAAAAAAAATGACACCTGGAAACAGATCCATTGGCTCCCACAAAAATCACATTGGCCAAAATCTCATTTTCATTACACCAATGTTAACATATACCCATTTCAATTAAAAGTGCAGGAATTAGCCCAAGCAAATGCAATTAATATAAGAATTTCATCCAATTGTGAAAGACACCAAGTATTCTCAAGAATAGAAAGCTACAAAGAAGAACTAATATACTTTGAAGTTAACCTTCTCATGCTTATGCCTGGGGGCCATTCTGTGCATGTGCCTTAAGTGTATTTTTACCACAACCTCCATGTAACCACGCAGCGTTCTGGCTTTGGACTGACAGATCTCTGTGCTGGGCAGGATTTTCAATCCTTCATGACTATCTATTTGTCACTGCAGGTGAGTGGTAGCACTCAGGCTGATCCCCAGCCACTTTCACAGTTACTTATCTGTCTTTATGGATTCTTCCTGTGTGTCAAGTTGGTGCATAACAGCATTACTGTCAGGGTGACAAAACTGTCCCCAGAGTGTCACAAATGACTCCCTGGCCTTATGGCTGCAAGCAGGTAGTAACACATCGACACTGCCTTCCTCAGCTCATCTTTCTCCAGCCCTGCCACCCGCCTGTTACTCTGCACACACATTCCCCTTCTTAGCTGTGGATGCAAACCTCAGCTAAGAGTTAAGACAGTTCTAATTTTGGTACTTTAAAATCACCGCCAAGAGAAGAGAGCAGAGTTTGCTTTCAGGGTGAAATATTTATTTCTCTGTTCATTTGCCTTATTAAATAATAGACTTTTGGGGGAAGAATGTGCTGCAGAATTCCTGTTTTCTAAATATAGAAACCATGATTACAAATTCAAAATAGTGCCTAAAAATATGCACACACTGATTTTTGCTGAATTCTACACAGCATCCATGCTCTTAATTTTTTCATGTATTTTTCTATCAATGAAAGCCTGTTTTTTTTTCCTATAATTCTGTTGCATTTTTGACTTAATTGCATTCTGCACACAATAACACCTTTTTTAAAATAACATGTTCTCCAGCTCGACATTGGGTGTTTATCTGTGAAAAATTTAATATCTCATTTGACCAGTGCTGGTTTAAAAACTTTTTTCCCCTCTAATAATGTAAAATCACTCCAAGGAGAAAAAAAAAATCCATCAAGTTAAAACAATTTATATATTATTTGAAGAAGGCTGAGAATCTTGATAAATACAGAGAAAAAAAATGCTGCAGCAGCAAAGCTTGTTCAATAATCTAAAAACTTGGTCACGTAATACAATCTAAGATTTCGATGATTCTTACAAGAACTGTGTTTTATGCAAATAAATTCTGCTTTTTAGTCCACTGTACTTCAGTCTTCAAAACACCCTCAAGGCAATTGTTTCCAGACACTGACAGTGGACAGGACGCTGTGAATGAGAGTCCCTGTGTTTTTGTCCCTTCATCACCTTGCTAGATCAGCTCATCTCTCTGTGCCTCAGTTTCCCCAGCTGTGAACTGAAGATTGTTACACCAAATCTTCCTATTAAAATGGCAAAAAACCTGCAGAGTAGTGAAACTAGTCAACATTAAAAGTACACTGAGATAAAGCAAAAGCCTTTTTTTTTTTTTTTTTTTTGGAAGATAAATGTTTAGAGAATGACCCAGGGGGGGTGTGTGTGTGTGAAATGCATGGTCAGGCACTGCTGCCTTGAGAAATGCAGCTGGACCAAGGGTACCTGACCCTCACTGACACTGCCACAGCCGAGGACAGGAGTGTTCCCACAAACACATGTTTGGCTGTCCATGCACACCCTCCCCACCCCTCGGACCATTTGTCCTTCACCTGACAAACACTCATTGTCTGAGTTCTCAGATAGGTTCAATATGATTTCTGACACTGGAAAAACAAAGCTAAAAGCAATTTAGAAATACCTGCCCATGAAGTCAAAAAGGCAAAATATCTAAAGCTTCTCCTGGAATCTCTGACCTCAGAGGCTGACATGGTTTGATGGGAAATTTAATGTAATAGTCTGAGAAAGCCAAAAGGCCTATTGTCAGCAATGAAGTCTGAAAGTTAGCAGAATTAATATAACTGTACAATGGAAGTGCCCTCGAGGGACAAGGCTGCAGAACCAGGGCAGAGGGAAAAATGACTTTTGAAGTCATTTCACTATGACATTCTGTCATCACCGCTAAACGGAAATAAAAAATCATCTGAATCACCACATGCCTCGGTGTGTGTCCCTTCCTTATCTAATATAAAGTAATAACACTGACGTCCTGTGCCCCACCTAAGATGGGAAGGGGCTCTGCAGGGATTTTGGAAGCTCCATTTTGAATTGCTAAATGCAATAAGAATAAATGCAAGTGGGAGTCTGTTTAGCAGAGAATGATGTCTGGTCTGTAGCCCATCAAAGCCCAATAAATCTCAATGCTTCAACAAGAGATGAAAATGGTTATCTCATCATTTCAGTGCCAGGGTGAAATTTTCTCTGAGCCAGAGTATTTTTACAGATGATTTATGTCTGGGAAGGGTAGTTGTTTAACAAAATGGCAGATAATGATAAATAGAAAGCAAATAGAAACAGCAGCAAGGGAGTGGTTCTTAGTTGCAGCAGCAGAATAAACAATATACTTACATAAAGTATATGTCACATATAAGTGCCATTATTCTAAATCCTATGACTTATATGTTACTTGGAACATCACATAAAAGAGCTGGTAATATGATTTACAGGATAGGAAATTTAACATGTATGCAAGGCAAATAAGTATCAAAATTCTTCTTTCTGTTACATTTCTGTTAATCCCACTTCACTGAACTTACTCTGGATTTACAATTGTATAATAAACAAGAAGTGTCTATGTGTTCCCTGGGTTTAATACATTATTATATTAAAAGGAGAAGGACCAGAAGATGGGCTAATTTTGATGTTGTTAGAAATTTATTTTTAACCACAATGCTTATATTGTCTGTGGGCTAAAACACAAATACTTTTACAGAAAAAGGAATGGCTGATACGTATGCTATCTGGACATGTTTTTAATAAAATCATCTGAAAACAAAACTTTTTTTTTTCCATTAAGATCTGGGTTTGGATGACCACATGATAAAACAAATATTCACACAGTTAATGATGAGAAGAAAATGCAGCACAAAGCAAATTGCCTGTTTGAGTTTTTTGATTAGAGATACTGCAAACAATGTCAAATTGGAGATGGAGATTTGAGGTCAGAGTGCTCGGTTTCAGTTTCTTTTTCTGCATTTTTCCTGTGGCTGTACACAAAGGAAAAAAAAAAAATCTAATTACAGTTTTAAATGCCCAAAATGCCATGTCCACCAAAAGCCCGATGCTCATTAGTACTAGTAATTAACTTTACAACTGTCAACACAAACACCACACAGGCTGACAGATAGATAGGAGCTCTGAGGGTGCTAATAAATCCGGAAATAACAACTTGACACGCAGATGCACAAAAGGATGCAGGTGATAAAGAAATGTTGACATCAAATCTAATTATCTTCGAAACGGCCAAGTAGTGCACAATCCCCAGTAATGCACTGTTATTGCTGGTGATGAGCCCCACTGGAACGGCTCTTAACCACAGCCTACAACGGAGCTTTTACAGCCCCTTGTCATATCTAGTGAGGACAATATCAAAAAGGAAATTATGAGTGTCACGACCCCTCCAAGTCAAAAATCCAGTGATGAATATAGGCTCAGCAAGGCATAGCAGATTACCCCCTTACGAGTTTTAAAGCCGGGATGATATATGACATTTTTATCAGGCACTTTCTCAGGAATGTCACCAAGAGGGAAAATAAAGGCCCTGAAAAGAGACGACTAGGTGAATTATGCAACTGTAATTGCCGATCATAACCTGATATGAGCTGAAATTGCTCTGTTTTCATATTGAGATAGCATAAAATTGTCGGGAAATGCAATGGCTCCTTAATGTGGCCTAGATGAGTCTAATATTCTGATCATTTTTCACTCAGCTGCTAGGTAAATAGTGCTTCTTTAACACAACCACCGTGGCCCAGGGCAATCTGGGGGCCCAATTTTACACTTGAATTGAGAAAATATGTGTAAACTACAATTTTTCATATTTTCTGCATACATAAGAAGATGAAACATCTTTATCATGTGTATTGTCTGGCTGAGCTTATACAAAATATTAGTTTATCTCTCCTACTTTGGTTTATTCCATAAGCAAAACACATAGATCTAAAGGACAGGCAATATTCTATATACAAAATAGGTCCATCTTTTATGCAGCCTCATATGAAGAATTCTACCATTTTGTTTTTAAAAGGCTGGAATTAGCAAGTGTAGATTTTGCAAAATAAATTGAAATATCCTAAAATGCTCACATTTTTCTGAAAATTGGTGTTTAAAAAAAAAAAGGAAAATAAAAGGCCACAGAAATATTTATCTGTACAACATGAGATAGTTTAAACAATAACCTCTAGGAGAAAAGGAAGGTGAAGGGCATTCCTTTATTACCATGCTATAAGATAAATTTATTTTATCATAAATCTGCTGCATTAAGTGGTTCATAAAACAGATTTGCTTAAAAAACAAATCTGAGTTAAAATAAAAAACCCTCAAATCAACCACAAAACCCAATGAAACAAAAAGCATGCTACTACCCATTCTCAGATAATAATCAGCAATAATACCTGGGGCAGAAAGGTCATAAACCATACTTCCAAGACAGGAATAATTCATTGTACTACTATGTGTTTAAGAATTAGTTTGATAGAGTCACTATCTAGACTGTGAGATATTGTCTATCAATCTGACCTTCTAAAAATGAGCCCACAGACTCCCACTTAGATCAAAACCTCTGCTTTTATGATAAGCAGTGTCTTTATAACAATGAATTTTAGGACCAAGCTTATGAGGAGTACAGAGCCATTTGCATAATATGGAAGTGAAGCAATACAAACTCTTAAATAATTAGGTCTTTCTAAATTTCTGGACATATTTTTCCTGCAAAGGAACTGAAAAAAGAAACCCCATTTTGCTCGCTTGCTTAAGAGTCAGTTCAGAAATAAACAAGTACAAAGGAGGTTGAAAGATTGAAATTTCTTTGTTTGCATTTATGTTATCTGTTTTTAGTTCCTATATATCCACCTTATCGAGGTGCTCCAACACTGATTGCAAAGCAGCACTGAGTAGCAGCAATAACCAGCACTTGGAAAAATCCCATGTGATGCTGGTGACTGCAGATAAGAGCCCCTTACCTTAACAAACTTGGGTATAGCTGCATCAACTTACTTCCTACTCCCTTCTACATTTTATGCTTCCTAAAGGCTGATATTTTGTACTAAATATTGTAGCAAAGTGATACCTCACTCTACAGAGAGGCTTCAAGCACAGATGATTTCCAAAGGCTTGAGGGTGTGGGATATACGGAAGTGAACATAACACTGAACACTGTGATACTTCAGTAATCACACAAGTCTTTGTAAAATATTTGACTGGAAACCAGAAGAGGATTGAAATAGAGTTCCTAGCAATTAATACTGTGTGATCCTAAATGTAGAGCTGTTCAGATCTCAAAAGAATTTAAAACTGTAGACCCATCCATATTTATTACATTACCACTAACCCTATTATGAACAGTCTTTATGTAATTAACATACCAGCAGGGAATTTAAGAGGTACTTGGCATTAATTTTCAATCCCTATTCTCCATGAATTTGGTACTCAATTGTAGTGATAAATAGAAGACACATGGTTATGATTACGCATTTTCTGTTACGATTAATACACCACAGTAGAAAAGACCTCATAATGCAGCACAGGCTCACAGTTAGTAAGAAAACCCGTTTACTGCTGGATTTTCATTCTCTTCCAGTAATTCAGAAAGTCAAGTGACCACTTTCCATTTTTTTTTTTTTTTTGCTTTTTTCACATGACCTGTTTAGAGAAGACTTTTCCCACAGTCACTGGCACTTGGCAGAAAAATAACTTCCAACCTTCCCCATTCCCTCCTCAAGTCAGCCCCGTTGAAGGTGCATTTATTCCATCTCCCTGTCTCTGTATCCCCCTTCCGGAGAGCGGGAGCAGGGGCTGCAGCCACTGTTGCTAAGCAACTCAGCCACAGCACTGCATCACCAAGTACAGATTGCTCCCATCATTTTCAGCCTCACAAATTTGGGAGCTGGTGTAATAATAGGAAGTAGTATGGATAACAAAACCATTATCCATAGACCGGTAAGTTAGCAGATGGATCATAAGAGCTAAAAAAAAAATTAAAAAAAAATAAAAAGCTACTGTAACAAGAACACTGAACAATATTATTTTCAACCTTTTTTTTTTTTTTTTTTAATCAGCACAGCCTCCACAAATAAGTTTACATACTCACTATGTGTGAATGCAAAAGACTTTTTGAATGGTGATGATTTTTTGTGGGTCTTTCTGTGCAAGAGAACACCACAATATCGGCGCTGCTGAAAGCTAGCACAAGATCCATTAGTAATCAAATTTCAGCCCAGATTTTATGGTTAGTCTAACCGAGTTAATTTCTCTAATGTTAGCAATTCATGGAAGAGGTCTCTTGTGGCAGCACAAACCTGGGATCCACAGCAGCTGTCAGAAGAGACTCTGAGGAATTCCTTATTAGCCAGAATGCAACCAGGCAGAAAACTCATTACACAGTGCTAAATATACTTAATCACATCTATTAGAGAAAAATGAACTTGATAATTACAACAAATAACTAAAGAGCAAAAAGTGTTCACGGAAAAACCTACACCAGGATGTGTAAGAAGAGGGGTTGCATACTGACTGTGTGGGAGAAAGCCTTGCTGGAAACTCTTCTGATTCTGATGGAAAATGATTACACCACAATGCACAAATTATTTAGGTTTCCCTTGAAAGTGAAGCATTTACATTTAACAGCTTACATAAATGTAACATAATAAGTAAATGAATTGCTTAGATTTTAAAAATTAATTTGGAAAGCTCTTCTGAGAGTTGAGACAACATATTCTCAAAATGTTTTTTTGGGGAAAGGAAGTCTGCTACAGCTATTCCCCCCAATAAAGGTAATTTCACAATAGCTGGTACTTCACTGCAGTACACAATACAAGTGCTCAAAATCTTTCCTTGTTCTGTAGCCATTATTTTGCCTCAAAAGGGATTGGACTGTGCAGTGATTGGTGCACAATTTTGCCCATCAAGCTATCTGTATTTTAAAACTGACAGTTTTAAACTAAAGGTATCAGAGAATGGCCACACGACGTAATCATAGGCTGAAGTCAAACATAAGCATCACATACTCTTTGTGGATTCATCACATACCATAGACAGGCACTCCAAGCAGACCTGGACACCATCTGCCAAAACCTCCCTTGCCCTGTCATCCAGAAATATCCAAAGTCTGTCTTAGTTTTATTTGCACCTTGCCTAGTCAGTGCACATGAAATGTGGGCACTCTAAAATTGCAGCAATTGCAAATCCTGATGCACAGACACTTGGAGAACACAACAGAGCAGTGACTGCAGCTTCATATCTTTAGAACAAGCCTAATACCCAGACTTGTGTCACTTCATACCAAATTCCTCTCACATCTTATGAAAAGCAGTTAACCTTTAAGCAGATCCATGGAGTCTTTTTGAGCCCAAACTTTATTTAAAATTCTTTCCCAACTATATATATCCTTAATTCAACATCATTGAAATAAAGAAATCAGGCATATTGAAATCATCAAATAAAATCTGAGAAGGAATACTCCAAGGTTTTCATGTAATTTTGACTTTATTGGAAGAGGACAGCTAAGTAACAAATGAAGCAAGCCATCTGGGTTGGTTTTTTTTTTTTTCTGTTCAGCCATAGAACATTTTCACCTTTATTTCTAAGAAATACCATTAAAACACTGAACAGCATCTAACAAAAATAAGGCAAATTCTTCCCAGTTGTATCCAAATAAAGAGGGAATGCAATGGCCACAGAAAGTCCTCACCTAAAGGCTGTCAAAGACATACAAAACCTCAACACTTTGCAAGCCAAAGTGAGGGACCCAGGTAAGTGCCAAGTGAAAGGTCTACACTGCCAGCTTCCTCTCTTCACCTCATTCCTTTCCTCCAGCTGTCATGAGGAGAGGCAAGAAACTGCAGAATTCCACTTCCTAGGAACATAACTTAAAATGGTGGAAATTAGGAAACAAGATTTGATTCATTGTGTGGCCCAACAGCAGTGAAAGATCCAATGTCTGCATGACAGTAAATTAAGAGCAGATGGACAAGACTTTGAACTGATAGAAGAAATTTTTTTTCACTGCTCCCTTGCACTTGTTTTCCTTTGTTTCAGCTGATTCCTACCTTCTCTCAGTCATTTCTGCTGTCTCTGTATCATGTCAGAACTAGTATTTTAGAAGTAAAACAAGGCAGTAGCCAGTGCTCAGAAGTTAAGGACCACATATGCACTATTTGTAAATGTGCTCTTTCCAATGGAGTTGCACTTTGGGGCTGATGTTATGTAAAGAAAAAGAGTAAAAAGTATTCTAAAAGAGTCTAAAAACTGAATTTTTATTTCTTCCAATGAAAATAATTCATTCCATATACACATGGATACAGTACTTTGCTTAGCTGGGCTTTAGGATAACACAATTTAATTTGGGGGGGGTGGGAGTAATTGTGAAATTTTTTGGTTCTAAAGTTTACAGATCAGACAATGCCCTTATGCAAAGAAGCAACTGAGCCTTGCAACCTTACTACAGAGAATTTGTAGTATTTCTCTGAGTGAACAAAGGTATCACAGAACTTATATAATTGCTTCCTCAGATCTGTACCTCTATTAAATAATTTGGTTTTATTTGTAAAACCGGAAATTTTAATTTTAGGCTGTCACTCACAACTTAGCATATACATAACACCATGCTGAAATCAGAATTATTACACACACATCTGAATTAAATTATGGGCACAGAATGGTACATGAATTTTTAAGTTATTTTTACAAATTTCTACTGCATTTCAACAGATTTAACTCCCACTTAGTTACACCAAAACAACAAATGTCCAGTAAGCTTGAGATGTGGAAAAACAGTTTTTGCCTTCAAGCATCCTCTCTTCATTCTTTCTCAATACCTTCAAAACTAGACACAGTTCACACTGGATTGCAGAATTAGGTGAACCTTTCACCTGAACTTTCATAGCAGTTTCTATAATCTTATGACTGAGATACTCTTTACCCTAGAAGGTTAACTTGGCAACACAAATAGAACATTAAGTGATATGAACAGGAAGAGAGCTATGGTAGCAGTGGTAAGACAGAAAAATGAAACAAACAAGTTTTAAAGGGCATAAAAGGCCATGGTCTTTGTTTATGTGTACAGGAAATGGCTACAACTGCATCAGAATTTTGTTCAAAAAGTAGAAATTACTGATTTCTCCTCTTAGAATATCAGCCTTCCTGTCCATGGTTAGGAGTTTGGACAATAAAAGCTGGTTCTGAAACATTTTTCATTTACACAGTACAAGCTCTGAGCATAGACAATCCAAAAGTAAAATTTTGCACTGCAGTGACAAAAAAAGGAAGTTTAATATCCTTATTTAACAATAATGTTCAGGAAGGCTAAACACAATGAGAACATCATCAGAATGTCAGAATTCTGCTCTTAGTGTTTTGGGTATAAAGGTACATTGCAATCTTTTCTGTCCTGCCATTCAATAAATAATATTAAGCTTTCCTCACTTAAAACAGAAAATGTATCCAATTTAATATAAAAGTTAATTAGCATTTACTGAGAATTGAATTATTAGAAATGGAAAGCTTACTTGAGAATTAATGTGTTAATAGTATATGAACTGCAGATATTTCCTTTTAAATCCAGATAATTCTTGCAGGGATATAAATTCCCATTCTTATTTAATTCTCTGTTGAGGGCCTTATAGATTTTTTTTTTTCCAAAGGAAGCTTTTTCCATGCTGAATACAAAAAATAAAAATAAAAATAATAATAAAAAAATCTGTGGAGATGTTTGCAGAGCAAGTTTGTGTTGAGAATGAAGAGCAGTTTGAAAGCCAACAGAGAGTGATGAGCAGTGACAAAAACAAGAACAGAGGAATCATTCCTTTTACAGTCCTCATGGACAGTCCAAGGATGCCACAGGCACAAACTTTTCCTAAGCAAAGGACGTTGTGATAGCATCAAAGGCAGAAAATCTGATTAAAATGGCTAAAACAGAGCTTTGTTGTTACAAAGTGTGGAAAATCTCAGCGCTCCAGATGTTCCTAACTTGGTTACGAAGCCTTCCTTTGTTTTTTTCCTATTTTCCAACAGAGGGATGCACCAAACACCCTTGAAAAATATGGAAGAGTTAGGAACAACACTGACAAGCAGAGCAGGCAGAAGCAGCACGGCGTGGTGGCAGCTGCAGCAGCACGGGGCTGGCAGGGGCTGGAGCACACGGCTGGCACTCACCAAACAACAGAGAACCACTACAGACCACGGATGGGGCATCTCTCCCTGGGGTTCCACCACAAGAAATGACAGGAAGAACTATATCTATGGCTTTCCCTAATGTTCATAACTCAAAACCTACGACCTTGATCACTTCAGCAGATGGTTTTGCTCTGCTGTAGTTGCAATTAAACAGAGTGTGCCAAAGCGAAGAGCAAATTACCCATGCTATCTATCCCAGTTAAAAAAAAAATCTGCAGTCTTCCAGTATCTAGTGGGACAATATCCAAAATTTTTCAGCCCCAGCCCATGCTGGATTGCCATTATATTTTATGTCAGTCAGTACTTCAGAGAGTCCAAGACCCTTGGCATATGTTCTTAGTTAACAAAATGGAAAATTAAACTTTGTAGCAACCCCCTGCCACTCCCAAAATAAAAGAAAAATTCTATTTACATCAATGAGCAGGAAGTCTGATCTTCCTGTGCCAGCCAAAAAGCCTGCAATATAAGGACATTTGGCTGAAGAAAGGAATTTAAAGTAAGCAAACTACCCTAAACTCACAATCCTGCATTTCAGGTGCTGAGGAATAGTCATAAGGAATATGAATTTTTAAATAACCTCTGATATTGACAAGCAGAAGTTTATTACTTTGACAGAACTTTTATGCCTGTTCAAAAATGAGCCAACTTTTTGAACACATTATCCTCATGGCAGAAGTACTCCTAAATTTCTTCAACACACAAAAAATACCACAATCATAGACCCAGTATATGCACAAATAAGGTAAAAAAATGTACTGCGAGGAATCAGGAAGAGGTACCTGAAACAGTGGCATTTTCCTAATTCATGATTGTGTATAAGACCCCATGAAGTGTGAGGGACTGAACAAGACAATGTCTGAATATGAGACCTAGTCTTTGGTTCCCAGGTTCCAGAACAAGCTTTTCTCTGGGCTGCACTGAAAAGGAAACATGAGCAGCCTCTGCTCCTTGGTTCTCTAGCACTGATGGATTTAGAATATCAATGTACAGTAGTTTTTACAAATTAAATGCATGAAAAGTGCAATGAGTAGACTAAAAAAAAAAAGTTATTTGAGAGTAGATCTGAATATGAAGAAGATATATAGATAAATTACCTCACTGGCAAACTCATGTTAGGTTTTTTACAGTCCAGATGGTATGGGGCAAACCAAAAGGGGGCATTTATGTCAGAGCCTGTACAACAGGAACAAGGATGCTGATATGGTTTCTTTTTTATATAGAGCTGGGTAAAGAGATCAGAGAACACTGGAACTTTAGCCAAAACAAGTTATCCAGCTGCACTGTGTTTCATCACATATCAATTTTTACTGAAAGAAAACCATACAAATTTAATCAGTTCTTCATATGGTAATATTTAACATTTTTTCCCAAGTTGTTTGATATTATTGTTTTAAAAGTTCCTTCTCCCCCGTCCTCGAAACGTGATGTGTGATAGTGGTGAACACAGGGAAAAAAAAATCCATCCCTGCCAAGGCTGAAAGCCTCATTTACAGTAGACTCAGTAATAAATGCACTGGCGTCTGTGTCAATTGACTGTCTCAATGAGGAACAGGTCACCATAGGGAACAGCACAGGCAGCGTCTACATTTGAACTCCCACATCCTCAGCCCATGCAAGTTTGTAGCATCAGTAGAAATTAAATTACCCCAATAAACCTTTCTGCCTCTCCCCTCCCCAAGAAACAGGATTATTTTTCTGATATCTTAAACCACATGGGTTTTCCCTCTTGTTTTTTTTTTTTTTTTTAAGGCTATCATATAGGATTTGTATAGCACGTTTAATTATTTGAAAATATATAATAGAGTGGAGACATGGATCCCACTTATATAAATGCCTATTAAAAGGCCATTTATTCTCTCAGTAACCATAAAACATAAAACACCTCTTAAAAGAATATAATTCCTTTGTTTCTAAGCCAAACACATATAATAAGACAGCTTGCTCCTTTTAAGTAAATAAAAATGATTTGTATTAAATAAAATGAAATATTGTACGCACTATATAATTTAACAATAAGACACATCAAAGTATGCATTACTGCAAGCTAACCCATGCCTCAGAGGTGTTGCAAGCCAAATACTTTAAACGATCCAAGAAACATGTTGTTACAGAAAAGCAAAAACCACAGCGCGTCATAAACTATTGGTCAGATGAGATGTAAAACCAAGTTCCTAACCATTTGTGGTCACTAAAATCCCCTGGCAATTGCTGTGCCCTTAGAATGTTGATTTTGCCCAAACTGGAATGTTTTTAATGCACAAGTTGCATGCTCTGTTCCTGATTTCTGCCGGAGAAGTGCCCCCTGCCAGCTCCACACTCTGGGTGCTGTGTCCGGTCCTCAAATGCTTGCAAGGGCTGTCCTGCATGTGAACATTCATCTGGATCTCCACATGCTCTCAGCTACAGCCCACTGAAATGGGTGAAACTAATGGGATTTCTTGGAGGTACTTGATAGCGAAATTTGATCCATAGTTTGTAACACAGTTTCAAATCCCTCAGCTATAATGCAAGTATAAATAACATGATTATGCTGTATATAACTCCAAATAAGATGATTCAAAAATGTTTATTATTGGGAATACACTAAACCCCTTGACAGAACACAAAGTATTTTTAAAAACACAGCAAAAATAACCAGCAAAGAAGAGCTTATTGTTTGTATCAGTTTCATATGGATTTACACCACCACACTGCATCCATATTCCCCATTTAGGAACTGCTCTGTAGTTTTGATTGCTCTATTTTAAAAACCTTTTCAGTGGAAGCTGAATGAGAAACCTGATGAGTCAGTACAATTTGCTAAAAGGGAATTTCCTCTCCAAGAGAAACAAGAACAGGTAGTGCAGCTTAGGATCTAGCTGTGCCAACAGTCTTGTAGCAAAAAACCCTCCTCTGTCTCTAGCAATAGCAGTAATTTCTTTTAAAAAATACACCACACAGCAAGGAAATGGACTGTAATCCTATTGATTTATATTAGCTCTGAGGAGTCAGTGAACAACATGAAGTGAAATGTGAATCAAAAGTTGAGTTGTGAGTTAAGAGAAGAGCTTACAAACACTGACACTATTCCATAAAGAGAAACCTCCCCAAAACACGGCAGAACTAAAGACCTCCTGCTGCACCTGAAGCCTTCAGTGCTGCATCATCAGCTGAGATAGTGGGGTCACAGGGCTCCATAGCTATGGAGCTGGTAACCCTGAGGAGATGGATTGTTGGGACGTCTGCCCTACAGGTTCCGTGCACAAAGAACGAGGTGGGAGCGCCAGGCAGAGGGGATGGGGATGGGGATGGGAAACTCCCTGCTTGTCACAGCAGTCCCACCTTCCACCCAAAAGAGGCCCCGCTAACAACCACAACAATTTATTCTGTGATGCTTGAAAAACTCTTTTGAATAACAGAACAACTCTAACTGAAAAGGAGCGAAGCATAGTAGGGTTTTTATGAACAACTGTGACTCCAAAACATTTTACTTTGTTGATCTAAATACACCTGCCAGGTGGGCAGGAAAAGCAGACACCAGCATCTCATCCTCTTCATTCTATTGTAACAGAAACAGCAGAAAGCACATTAATGCTTTTCAAACATTTTTATCAAAAAAGCTATGTTAAATAATAAATTTGAGGTGATTTTTTTCATACGTAACATCAACAAAAAAATTACTGTGCTTGTGGAATTCTTTTTTGAAATGTTAATTAATAGTTCTGAACTTTTGATACTATCTTGCAAATTAACCTGCACCTGCAGTTTCCTGTGGCTATAGACTTCACCACCAAAAGTCACATGGTGCTACAATAATATTTAATAAACACTTTTTTATTAACCTGTCTTCCATCGACAGTTATTGTTACAGTCAATAAACGTTACAACAACATTATTATGTGGCCTAAAAATTGTTATTAATTTGCATTTGATCAACTCCATGTGTCCACAAGCCTTACAGGACTGCTAAGTGCTTCTAGCACAGAGCTGAAGCTCTTCCGAAGCAGATTCACACCCATTCAAAAACAAAAGGCTATGCCCATTGAACAAACAGCAGCCAAATCCTCCTTAATTTCATTGCTCTAGGCGTGCTGGTGAACTATTCACACTGATTGGCATCGTTCAGTTTTCAATAAAGGAAATAAAGGATTTGTTGAAGTGACAGATACTTGTGGAAATAAACTGCCAACAGATTTGCTATGTCAGTAATTAAGTATGTAAAGCTACAGATGTTGAACAATAGTGCCTTCCACTAAGATGTATGCCATAATATCAAAAAGTAACCTGGCATCTGGCTTCTTTATTTAAGTACTTTTCTTAGGGTTTGGATCTTAATTTTTTACAGTTGACAGCAACGTTATTTGAGCCAGTCAGTGGCATCTGGTTGCTGGGGGGGGTGGAAAATAAGGAAAAAAAAAAGGGAAAAAAAGCAGCTCTGTGCACTTTAATTAATTGTGGAGAGATTACATGGTCTTCCAACCGTGTAGTTTGTCATCAGAGCACATTACAGATTTATATTAGATGTTTCTCCACAGTGTCAAGAATAATTAAAAAGGGATAGGAAATGATGCCAGCTAGCAATGCTTTACATCAGCGGTGAAAGTTTTATATTTATTACAGCCAAACAATTTTAAAAGAAGATGTCAATTCTGTAGTTATACTGTGCAAGGAATAAATATTAGGTGGGTAAAGCAGCCAATACATTCCAGCTGCCTGAATAATGAGAGGTTCATGTTTAATCTATCAGACCTACCAGAATCGGTGTGACATGTCAGTTATTAATGAAGCAGCATCCCTTTTTCTCATAAAAACATCCTCTCAATACAATAATTAACATATGTTTTTCTTTTCTTCCTAAAGGGAGCTCTGTCCAATTCCTCCTTTTGATTCATGCAAGAACAGACATGCCAACTGTACACAAATTCTTTTGCTCAATTAATTTGCAGTACCTTTGGTCTTGGGCTGTGCTAATAGAACAGTGCTTATGTGTACTCAAGCTCTCAATTCACTCATCATAAAGGGCCACATTTCTCTCCTCCCCTGTGCACAGACTCCTTTGTACTTGCAGATGAGAGAAGCCTGTGGACCTAAAGGCCGTTTGCAGCCTAAGGAACCATCTCTACCCAAATACTACAGGTTTCATTTTTGTCCTCATATAGACTCATTCATAAACTGCATTTCCCAAATCCCCTCAGTATATTTGTATTATTTCATGCAGTTTTACTAATGTTGTTCCTGCTGCTTTAAGCATTCTGTATTAAGAAACCAGTGCAAATAAGTCGCTTCCTTTTGCTATGAAATAGCTTTCAACCTCTGAGCTCAAATGGAGATTTTCTGTCACATGTCACTGCTAAAATGAATTATTAAAAACAGCTGTAAATTGTCCCCTTCACCCCTCTTCTGTTGTTTTTTTTTTTTTCCAAAGCACAATTTCAGACAAATTACTACACATAGTGGTGATCAAATGACTTGGCCCCTACTATTGTTTTTGCTAAGCCCAAAAGAGGAAACAAGCATTCCTGAGTCCAGGGGCAGCTTTCCCATTCAGTTCATGTCTTTCATTGAGTTACATTTTATAGAGGTAAAAAGGCAAGAATTCACATCCTACATCAACAGCACTACCCAATTATGGTCAGAGCTCATGAATCAAGGAGCTGACCAGAAGGAAGCTGGAGTATCTCTCCATACAAGGCTCTCCTTGGCATGCCCAGGAATTCACTAGATGGCCTTGAGTAAGTCTCTCCTTTATGGCTGTGACTACAGGAAGGGGCATTCATTTAATTTCAGATACTTGGGCATCTGTTCATCACCATACATTGTTACCCCAATTAGAGATGAAGCTCTGTATGTTGTTATAAAGTGCATAGCTTTAAAAAAAATACAGTTAAACACAGTTTTTCATTCTTTAATTGTTCTGACTTCATTTGAGATGCTTAACCATGCAATACAGCATTACTGGGTTAAGATGCCACACAAGTTTTCTGCTTATTTAAACTGCTGTGCCATGCTTCAGAATTGTTCCCTAGCAATGGACACCACACCACCTGCTTTTGCTTGGTTTTGTTTTCTGGTGAATGATTACTTCATTTACGCTAGAAAACATGGCAATGACAATTCTGTAATGTTTTGTATCTAGAATGAGTCCATTTGCAAAATGTAACCAGTGTGCAATTTGCCTAAGTGGTGGTTCCCTAAACATTACAGAGCTTTGCAATGGAAAGCAAATTTTCTGCTGTCTTTTAAGAACCTTTTAAAATGTGTTTTCCCCCATATATTACCAAAACTTTTGTGAAATTACCTGTCTAGATGCCCTTCCTCTCTTTTTAATTTGCCCACAGTAGCAACTGCTGCAACTATTCACAGAAGAAGCCCCCAGGAGTCCCAATACCATTCAGTGAGTGAGATCTCTTTCTTTGAAGCCAGACTATTGGCATTTTTTTGGCACTCCCTTCTCTCTAAGAGATGAGGAAATATTCTGGGCGAAGTCAGGTAATGGCTGTGGGGAATTCTCAAGAGACTTGCTCTGATTATTTTTAGGCTGATAAGGAATTTGATTGGATTTGAAGAGAGAAGATGGGAAGAAACTGTTGGTCTTATCAAATAGGATCAGATTTATTTAAAGATTATTTAGAGCACAGAGAGCAAGCTACAGTAGATAAAATATGAACACAAAAAAAGGAGGAGGAAATTGTTCACAGTGGCCGACTGCATTACATACTGCATTTCACTTACTGAGGTCTCACAAGTGCCAGTCAAAACACTGAAACAAAGTTTCAGCTTCTCTCAGACTTCTGTGTGTGAATACATGTGCCACTGACAATTCAAAGCCTTTACAGTTTTCAGAGAACTAATAAACATATTCCAATAGATTTGAGAGGTGCTCAAGAGGTAAAGAGCAGATATTTTCCCTTATGCCTAGACTCAAATGTCCTTTTATCTTGAAACGAAGAAGTTCTCCAATCTCAGTACAACCCCTTTGTCATTAAGACCATCTGATGAAAACCTACTTCTAAGAGGAAAAGATCAGCTGTTTACAACTGACAAAGCTTTTGGTCCTGAATCAGTGCATGGCTAATGTCAATATAAATATCCATACAGTACTTCTTGGAGAACAAAACTTGGACCTCAGAGCCTCCTGAACTACTGTTCCAGCTCAGTAACAGTAATAATCTAAAATCTCTGCTTAATACTCTGACTTACCATTTCAGATCCAGGGACTCAAATACCATGCATGTGTCTGAAAAAATAATCACCCCACCATGTTACTCTTAACTACTTTCCCCCTCCCTCTCTCTACAGTTCAGTGACAGGCAGACAGCAAGGGCCATTAGTAGAGATATGATGGGTATGTAGGCTTCTGCAGACTTTGATGATCTGCTTTGATCATCTTGCTTGATATTCATTAGAGAACTTCTACCTTTTCCATTCTGTAGAGGGTGGATATCTCCATTAGAAGTCCTCTTCTCTGATTACCATCCATGCTGGGGAATTCATGGTGTGCAGTGTGGCTTTCAGATCTCAGACACACAGAGATGACAATGCTCAAATTTAATGCTTCGATTGCATCAACATACAACCACTTTATGGTCAAATCAATCCACTGATTAACAACAGTTTGTCATTGACTTGAAATTTTGCCCATGCAGAACACAAGCAAGTTATATTAATATTTGCTCTGATTTATCCTACCCTAATCAACACTCAGCTGTCACCTATTTTAACTACTGAATATTTAATAACTAGTATTAAAATAAAAGGGTATTATTATTTTGGACATCTTCCAAAGCATATTAATTTCTTATGACACCTAGCCAGTTTCTCTTAAAAAAATGCAGAAGCCATTATTTTGCATGAAATCAATGAAACAGATACAGCATAATCATGGATATTTCTTAAATTATTTCCCACAGCAGTGGCTGCCTTATTCCCATCTGCCCTTTGCCTTTGTAAAGGAGAATAATCTAGGAAAAAAAAAAGAATCACATCTTTAGGTTCCTAGTTGAGTTTATATTACATATAATGACTTTAAGTAATTATTCCACTTCCATCCCACTCTGCTAAACATTAGTCTTAGGAAAAGGCTAATCATGACTTAAAACTACTTCTCATTGGAGGGGATTTTGAGGAAGACACATTGGGTGTGGAAACATTCCCAAGCCACAGACATACTCAAAAGGGCCCTGTAGAATGCTACCATACTTCTCAGACTTAAGGCATTAAATACTTTGTAACTTGTGCTACAAAGGGATCATGAATATTAGCAGCATGGTCAATGAGGTAAGAAACAAATTAACTCTGCTTTCTTTTACACTTGTATGTTCACTAAACAACAGATGAAATAATTTACAAAAAAAATTTACCACTTAATTTAGACTGAAAAATATCTAAATGTAATCAATGTTGTTGACATTTTCACTGAAATGAAACAAATTAATCAAAGTATTTTAATTATAAAAATTAAACTCATTCAAGCAACTGCCAAAAAAATATGAGGTTTCTTAACTAAAACCATTACATCAGAAATTAAAAACCTCTTTCACACAGATGTTTCCCAGGAGTTAAAAACATGCCTGGGCTGGCTACTGCTACTGGGTAGCAAGTTTCTCAAAGCTAAGCTAAATCCACTGGACTTTCAGGAGAGTATTTTTCATTTATCATCCAAGAAGTGGTTATTACAGCTAATCAAATGAAATATATTTTTAATACTGATTATGCATTATGTATTATCAGAGGTCTTCACCAAGACCATTTGTTCCTGATAAAGGATGCTTTTTTCTAGAAAAGAGTTAACACCACTGGTGTTACCATGGAGTGATTTGCTGCCTGCACCCCATCTCCAGGTGCCAGCTGCACCTCTGTCCCAAACCCTGTCCCTTTCCCAGATGTAGGGGCTGGACAGTGCAAATTTAAGTACACACAGCTGAAGTTAAACTGAGATGATTTTAAAGTCTCCTTACGATCTGAATCATAAGCATTACACTAACAATCCTGTCAAACTACAGATTTTTGGGGGTGAGAAAAGTGGAAAATGCTTTTCTTTTTCAATCTGCCTTATAAAATGGTGGCGTATCCTGAATTTTTTTCTTCTTGTGTACTCCCATCAAAATCTATGGGAAGACATCATGTCATTTGACCTGGATGCTTATCATCTTTTGTAACTATATTTTTAAAACTTATTTTCCCACTTTTAAAGGCCACTGTTCTCTGCACAACAGTTGCCACTACTTTAGTGGTATGCTACGTGATCCAACATATGTTAAGAGTTTTCTAAAATACTTTGGGATCCTTGGGGATAAGAGGTGCTACACAAATTTATGTACATATTTATGTATATATATTTTTTTGTATTTTTAAGCAACAAAATTGTGTTGTTTAAACACATGTACATCTAGACATTTGCAGACAGCATTTTTTGTTGTTGTGCATGCCTTATCACTTTGTCTCCTCGAGGAACACACTAAAAAGCCAAAATTTCAGTAAAAAAGCCCAAACAAAAAACATAACCACAAAACTCACACATTTAGATTTCGGTCTGAAAACCTGATGGACCCATACTGAATTCACAGCAAATCCTGTTCTAGACACTTATGAAGAAATGCACAGATACAAAGGTAGATGCTAAGTATGCATTATAATGTTTAAAGAGGATTTATGCTGGATTTCAAAATATGCACAAGCCCTTCAGATGTCAACAGCTTTATATTGTATTCCTTGATTTCAAATAGTCTAAACATTTTAGCATTGATGTGTCTTTCCACTTACAGCCTTTGCAGTGCACCTCTTGACCTTCCAGCACTCAAGAGTGGGGCTGAGATAACTAAAATCTGGGGAAGGTAGTAAAACACCAAGCACATAATAAATTAAAGACTTGGAAAATTGTGGTAATAAGCCCTTTGGGGTAAGTCTCTTTTAAAGCAGTAGCACTGTTTAACACTACTGGAACAATTCTTGTTTTATTAAAGCTTGTTTTAAGGAGCTTCACCTACTGCTTAGATACAAAATGTGTTTCTGCTACAGTGATGTAATTCTGTTTCAATGAGTTTCTGGCTTATTTCATGATGTCTTTTGATCTTTGTCTAAATTAAAAAAAAAACATTTTTGTGAAATATTTAGTCCCACATATACAAAAACAACTCCTTGCACTGAACACTTCCATTTTCAAGGCATGAGGTTTAAGAAAGAAAATCATACAAATCAGTTGACTAAAGTGAAAATTAACTTCGGCAAGGAGTCCTCTGGGATATCTTGTTTGTGCAAAGCCATAAAGGAATAGGAACCACAGTTTCAGTCTAGATCTCACCTACACTCACTTTTAAAAGTGAATCCTGGAGAGAATCCTGCTCTCACAGAAAGGAAGAACAACCAGCACCTGGAACTGGATGATGGAACTACCACGGAAATGAGAAAAAACATAAAGTACGAGGACTATCTGACACTATTAAGAATATTTGCATGAAGCCCTTAGGGAATCTCAGTAACTCATGGAAAAGACTGGTCTTTCATGGAAATTTAGGAATGCAGAGATGGCGGCCATGTGCACGCACTACCTCTGGGGAGTTCTGCTTTAAACTACAGAACTTGAGAAAACTGCGGCACTGGAAACCTGAAACTATTCTTTAGGTCTTTGACATCCACCTAAGGGGAGGCAGGAGATGCACAGCTGGGGAAAAGACCCAACCAAAAGCTCCAATGCTGAAGCCATTGTTTACATGTACTTAACGGAGGAGTTGTAGTTACTGCTACAAACAAACCTGCCATGAGAGACACAGATAAGCAACCAGCAATTTTGCAACACATGAAAATCAGAAATTAGTAACTGTTAAATAACTTATAAAAGACCAGTCCCAGGTGACTGTCTACTCTATACTTCTGCAATGGGGCAGCACTGATGTAATTATCAGCATTCATGTTCTCAAAACAACTGATGTGAAAACATGCTAAAGGTGTCAGTTGACAAATGATAGCAAACATAGATCAAAATGAAGCAAGCAAATTGGCAGGAAAAATGAGTGACTGAATTGCCTGAGGGATCACACAGGTGTTAGATATATGACCATGTGAACAGAAATGCATACAAGTATTCACACAGAGCATCTTTTTACTGAGAACATTTTTTATCTCTTCACAATTATAAAACTGTCAACTCATATACATTTATTAGCACTCTAAAGGAAAAAAAAAGAATAAAATTAAGTCAAAGGTGGCTGTCAAGGCACTAGGGGTTTGAGTGAGTGGAGAACCTCAGAATGGGATTTTTAACTTAAGCAGTTAAACTTAAGCAGAATTTGACGCAGGAAGGAAAGAAATTTAATTAACCACTTTACATACATGGTACTTCATTGATCATCAAAAAGTTTTCTTCATCCAAATTTGCACAGAAAAAATTCTCACCCAGGTAGTTTATCAGGTAGAGTGAACTTGCAAGGTAATCAACAGCAGTTCAGTGCACAAATGAAACAATGAGGTAGTTTGGTATTGGCAAAGATGCTCTTTCATTTTTCCTTTTAAATGTTATGGAGAGATGGGATTTGAGCACAGCAGTAAATGCAGGGCACGAGAATGTTGACAGGATATTAGAAGGAATCCTGTGGTGGCAGAGTCAATGTAATTCTCATCACTCCACAGAAACAGGCCTATGGTATTTTATGAGCAGTGAGTACAAATAATATTCACTTTGGCTTTTAGCACAGCAGTGACTGGCAAAAACACAAAAATTCTTTTTAAAATAGAAGTCATAAAATGGTATTTTTTTTCTTTTTTAATTTGGCAGGCTATGCTAAAAAAATCCAAAATGTTAAAATTAGAGGTTCATTTTCCCTTGCACTTGAGTATCACTTTGGGGTTTTTTTACTAGTCAGTGTTGCTTTACAAGATGACACAGGAACGTTCTCCCTGACAAGCAGCAGATACTTGAAGGCATTCCACTTGTGCTGAAGTTAACCAGAAAAGTATCACACTGATCATTACTGAGAGGAGTTTATTGTCCTCACTGTCTGCCACAGATTCAATACAGGTCAGGTGAGCATTAGACTGTGACTCAGTTCACCTGCCAATACTCTTTAGTGCTGCTGGCAGCCTTATTCCAGCACAGTTTCCAAGACGTGTTTGCAGCAGGACTTTGGAAAGCAGCTGTGCAGGTATTCTGAAAGTTAGTGAACCTTTGGAGCTCACAGATCACTCCAGGAAAGCAACTAAAGCAGGGCTGCAAAGATCCAGTATTCTGATTGCTTATTTAGCATCAAGTGAACATAAATATTTATACCACAGTCTTCTGAACTCATCACTAAATGACACTGCTACCAAAATATTAGCAATGCAAGTTACCCCAACATTGTGCTAAACACCTCCAACTGGAACAGCAAAGGAATTTGGACACATTTCTCCTGTATAAAATGTTAAGCCTGCACATTTTTGTTATCTATATTAGAACTAGTACGTTTTAGCTTCTTCTTTCACCTAATGCATTTCAAGTTTTCAAATTATTAAAAGTGAAACTGTACATAGACAGAAGAGCTGACATCCCACTGGTAGGGGACTGGTTTTAGCTCTGTGTTAAGCTTCTAGAGAATGTAATGGGTAGACAGTTCTTGGTACCTGCTGCACAAGAACAAGCTTCAGCTCCTGCCACTGTCTGTACAGAGGACAGTGCACAGTGGGCTTCCCATCACATCACCATGTATATGCTCTCCCCAAAGTCACAAGTACCAGAAGATTAGCATGAGAGAAAGAATATGTGTGAAAATGAGGATGAAACTAGAGGTGCACACATATACTGTGCTCATACTAACACATAACCTAAAATTACATTAGCTAGGAAAATAGGTCTATATTTAGTTGTGGATGTTTGAAGACTTTTTTTCCTTCTTCTCCACCCATGTTAAAAAAAACCCCAAACACATCAATTCTCCTCTTCATTTTCCCACACTAATACATTATTGACTACAATGTACCAAACTTGCACTTGCAGTCTAACCCACTATTACAGCACCTTGTATCAGTACTTTAAACATTGCTTAACAAGAAAAATATGTCAATATACAATGAAAGCCTTCATTTATGCTTTCAAATTGAGGAAACTGCTGCAAGCTATGTTGTAAATTACCCCCAAGAATGTTTAACTAGGCAAAATAAAGAACAAATTTTAGTGACATCAGACGTGACTTGATTCATAATTAGCAACATTTAAGAATATATTAACTTTATCTCTTTCTATTCCAGTGACCCTTTCAGTCCTGAGCAATGTTTGCATATGCTACCATAAATCATGTCTCATTTGTCAACAAGCTCAGAGTAGTTTTGTTATTTGTAAAAATTACAAAGTGAACTTCTGGTTCAAAAATGTTTTGATAATGTAGAACAGGGTAGGTGTGAGCTGCCTGATCTCAGCTTCACTCCAGTCTCTCTCAAAACTGAAAGAGAACTATAATTAGTATCCATGCAGAAGTCCATCACTTCAATAACTGATGCCACTGACTGGTGGGGCCATGCCAAACTGATCCAAACCAGGTCCTAATGCCAAGTTAGCACTCTGCCTAAAGCAACTGTCAAGTAATGATAGATTGGACAAATCTGATTGCTCTATCAAAACACTCATCTCAAATCTTGATTAGCAAACCTATTGAATTATGATTAATTCACAAGAGTGCTGCTGACAGATAAGGTACTTTATCTGACAATGTGTAGTAGTTGCTTTGCCTGAAGCAAAAAAAGCTCTGAAGCTGCTGGTAAAATAAACAGTATCAACTACAACATGCTGCAAAGGATAATGAGGCTAAATGCACCTTTTAATTTAATAAAGGCTGATCTATGAGAATTTAGCTTGAGCCACAAAAACATAGGGAAGGGAGAGTAAGGGCCAGGAAATGCCCTTTGGTAGAAGAGGAGATAAAACTGCCAGATTGAAAGTGTAGAGATGCATGGGATGGGCTACAGGGACTTTTGTGGCAGCTAAGGTGAATCACAAAATCCCAAAATTCCTGGCTTTGAGAAAAATCTGATTCCAAAATTGTGGCATATGGCCTTGGTTTTACTGTCTCCTAGGAGAGTGTGACACTTACAAGAGATGTGACATTGTCTACTTTGCAATTCCAGTGAATAAAGCAAGCGGTTAAAAACCAAAAACTGTATTCAACACACAAAAAGTAGGAGAGACTTGCTTCAGTGTTACTAAAATTATATTAAAATAAAATCTTGCATTATTTTTAATATTTCATAAAATTAAATTAAAAAAAACCAACAAAATCTATTGTGTTTTTGCAACTTTTAAAAAGTTGCATCCATAATAACAGCATTTTTACAATTAATGAAACGAAAATGTCATGGGTTCATCAGGCTTCTTTCAATGCCACCTCTGCACACTCACTATGAATTTGTCCCAGGCTCAGTATATCATAGCAACGTTCTATTACAGGGTAAAGTGAAAACCTACCAGTTTCAACTCAATTTCACTGTCCTGATACCTGCATGTGCACAGGGGCAGATCATTAGAAAGCTCCACATTATCTGAATTTGTAGCACAGTCAGTGAAAAATAGGTAGTGAAATATTTGGCTCTGACTTAATGAAGAATCCACCTTCTCCAAGTCACTAGTTAGCTTATCCTGACCTAATAATTTTACAAAAACCCTAATGCACTATAATTATGTTTCTCCCCAGCCAGTATTAACCTTTCTGTGACTCTTTCTTCTTTATTCTCTCTCACACATATTTATTTATTTTACCTAGCCTCTGTTAATCAATGTGAACTGCAGATGGGGTCAAGGAAAGCTACTTCCTCCTTTGATAGCCTCCAATGCTTTCACTCCTGGGGATAAAAATGCTTTAAATGGAGTTATATTCTAGGAAAATCAATATATGATTACTGCAAAGATTTGTATCGATTGCCCTGTTGCATTGCAAAAAGGCTAAAGAAAAATTGCATGGCACATTCCCTTCATTTTCTACTCCAGAGAACTTGCTGCAAATATCTTGAATGAGTAAGAAGTATTGGAACTTTATTTAATAACCTAAACTTTTCTTTGTTTAACCCTGCTACTTGTGCGTTTACTTCGAAAAAAAAATAAAATATCCCCACTGCCATCTCTTCTCTAATGCCTAAAACCAGAGAGCTACTTGTGATCCTGAAACACAAATGCACTGCAGCAAATATCCAGCATGCAATAACTTCACCCGTTTTGCATATTTCATAACAAAAAAAAACCCTCCAAACCCCAAATTCCTATTTTCACTACTTTACCAGAATTGTTCATGCTTCTTCCTAGCACAGACACCACACCAAATATTCAGGCTGGATCGTGTTTTCACAGACTATAGTGGTGGAGGAGCTGGGTTTCCTGACCTGGTTTCATTTGTCTTGATGTAACCAGAGTTAGACTTGTTTTTCCCCACAAAAGTCCTAAGAACTGGAACTAGGTTCAAGTTCAAAGAGGATCTTATTAAAATTCCTTACAGGAATATAATTTTTTTTTTTTAACACATCCTTATTTTGCAAGAATGGTCTAAATGCTTTCAGCAAATTGTTTTCAGACAATGGCCTCTGTAATCTTGTTTCTTGTAGTGTGTATTTTTCATTTCCATTATGTGGCATGGTATCCAAATAGGATACTGGTTTGACAGTTTGAATGGATAATTAAAAGTTGTTAAATAAAGTAACACACCACAATATTTCAAAGTCACTTTGAATGAGTTCTTTGTTCATCAGTTTCTCCAAATGTAACGTTATTTACCTCTTAATAAGATGTTCAGAGATCTACTGCCAAAGAGTAATATGGAAGGACTAACAGAATGATGTTTGTATCAGTGAACACAGAATGCAAACATAAAACTATAACTGAAGGTACTGAATTTTTACCAAAATGTGCAAGCATTTCACTGCATGCACGCAATTTCTTGGAATCTTGTGAAGGAATAAGAAGAACTTAAAAGTTATAACTATCAAACTTACTGCTTCTATTTCCCCAACTCCACTGGCAAATCAGTTAATCTAGTTCTAGTACCCTAAAATTTAAAAAGGAGTTGCTAGTCAGCATCTTCTGCTTTCTGTTCTTCTCCTTAACCCTAATATATTTCAGTTTTGAAGAAATAAAAATATCATAGCAGATCCTTCTGTTACTTACATTTTTCTGGTTCAGGAATACTGTAAATTATTTCAATTTCAATTACATTAAAAGGTATTTCATGGCATGCTCCATTACTTATCTTGTAGAATCCTTCAGGCTTTTCCCATGTTGCTCATTTTCATTATTAATAAATTCCTGACACTAAGTTTCTTTTTTTAACACTTTGCAACTTTTTCTCCGAAGTCAGTGCTAAACACACCACAAATTAATGCTAAACATTCCCATTAATGGACAAAGTGACATCATTTACATAAAGAAAGGGCAATTCTAAGCCACATCTGACTCACAAGACTAATTTTCAGGAATTTTCCTTCTATGGATATGCATGTGCAAAAACCAAATAAATCTTGTTCTGGGTGAAGAGTTTCTAACAGCTCAGTAGTTCTGATGTCTGGCCATTTAACTGTTCTGGTGGGAGACAATAAAGCCTAGGAATAAAGTTTGTTCCCAGATTATGATTTATGTTAATTTCTAGGTGAATGAAGGGTCCCAGGTAGTCTATTTCTATAATTGGACTTTTGACATTTCTCAAAGAGTGCCTGGGGAAGAAGACAGGCACACCTTTTTATGGAATGTATATACAGGGAGAGTAAATACATACATGGAACGTGAACACCTGTGAAAACCTGTCTCCTCTAACCAGATTGTTAAATAGAAAGTCTTAACTGCTGAGCTTTTCAGAAATTTGATTCCCTGTGTTTTCCAATTCTTCTTTCCTGCAAGGCAATCTTACTCCACTCCAGCCTGTGCTGCCCAGCACATGCACTGCTGCTGTAGCCCAGTGCTACCTGCAGAGAGGGAAAGCAATCCCTGCTGGGCAGGACTCCACCACTGCCCCAGTGCATGAGCTGGTCACTCCAAGGCTACTGCAGCACACACCTGCAACAGCTGCTCAGACACAGCACTGGGGCCCTGAATAAGATAAGAATGCCCTTCATTCATACCTAGAGACTGAAAAAAATGCCATTTGTACCTGCCCTGTTCTTATTCCCTACGTATCTGCACGTGGCCACTCCTGGAGGCAGAACAGGAGTTTGATGGATCCTTGCTCTGAACTTACAGCACTATTCCTGTGTTTATCCACATGCCCGTGCTGGCAGGCAGATGTTCCAGTGCCAGGAGCAGTGATGCTACACATTGCCCTGTCCAACTTCCCTCTACTCTTCAGTGTAAAACAGGTTACAGACTAGGCATACAGTTTAGGATTAATTTGTTTGATTTTTTTGGATAGGTGTTCTGCTAGCAGGATAAGACATGGAACATGCATTTACAGTCACAGAGCTAAGGGAAAGAACTCAATTACTATTATGACATATAAAATGTGCGTGTGTGTGTATACATATATGTGTATATATATGGGCATCACTACACACCCTTTTCTGCAAAATGAATTACAATATATAGTGTAATTCACATAGGCAGAAATTTGCATAAAATATAATTTTCTGTATTTTTAATAATTCTACTATTACCTACGAAGAAATAAACAAAAATGATAATGCATATCCAGAATGACTGGCTGCCAAAACATCCCTTAGATCTATAGATGACTTTTGCTAAAACAAATGGAAAATTATATGTAACATTCTAAGCTTTGTTTCTCAAATTACCTTTCCTGCCAATTTATGTCAGATTCAGTATACAGGAAAAAATTAATTACCAGCAAAAAAAGCTAAGTTTTTTTTTTTTATTTTCTATATAATTCTAAAAATTTCAGCCAAGTATTTACAATCAAATTTAAAAGTGTGCTACTACAATACCACTAGTTAATGTCTACTTTAAAACTCCAATTATCAAATAATTTAGGATTGCCTTTTTAATAGGATATTAAATCTTTACTGAAATCAAACCCCTGCCTAACACTCAAGTGTATATTGGATAATAGAGAAAATATAAGATATACATATAAGATATTTAATGCAGCCCTGGATTTCCTTGAGCAGAGAAAAGCAAAGCTCCAAGCTATCCATCTAAACACGATTGTTAGTACCGAATTACACACTCTTACCCACCTAACAAAAATAATGCCATGAAGAAGAAAAATAGCCTCAGTCCAGCTTTTCAGCTACTCCCCAAACTCCTGTGAGAATCAATCATTAGCTAGTGTTAAATGTCTTTGTTCCACTGAATTCAGTAGAACTAAAGCAGTTAACACTGGGTGAAATCCTAGACAAGACTTATATACGAACCAACTCTGCTCTCTCATGAGGACAAGACATTTATGAAGAAGCAAGATGGTACAAAATGTGCAGCAATGCTTCCTTCTGTTGGATGAACCCTCTGAACGAGGTGAGGATCTGTAAAGCAACAGTAAGCAAAAGGTCCTCCTCAACCCCCTTCCCTCTCAATGTTTTTCCACATTCTAAAAAACATAGCAATTATTCATTTAGGCAAATATAACTATGTCTTAATTTGGAGATTTTCATACTTTGCCAACTGACTATCGAAAATGGCAGCACTTTTACCCTGAGTTTTCAAACTGTATTGATGGTCACCCACCAGTGCACCGCCAGCCCCAGAGCACAGCAGTCACTACGTGTTTGGAACATGACTCTGCAGATCAGGGAATTCTCTGTCATTTGATGACCACCAGGGACTGACCACAACACTCAGAGAATGGTAATGCTTGTTAAAGTAAATGTGAAGTGCTGCAGCCCACAAAACAAAGTCAGCGGGTACGCAGAAGCTCTCCCAGACAGGAGGGCACCACTGGATGGTCAGTGAATGCCAGATTATCATCTCCATGAGAAGGGGTGTTAGGCTCTCCCAAAATTAAGTTTCACTTTAATTAAAAACAATTAAAGATATCGCTCAAAATCTGGGGTAATTATGACCAGGCAACTTAGCAAAATACTCAGGGCACTACTACACAATTTTAGAATAAAAGCCTAACTTAAAAATTGCAGTAATATATAAACACATACACACACACTTTTAAGTACTAACTCATAAAAAGGATTAAGTTAAAATTCAATATAGAATCAAATACATGGAAATCTAGACCCCCATTCGATATATATGTATGTAATTGCTATTCTTGTGTAATCTATGAGTAAAAATCTGGTTTTGTTACATTCAAAACCAGAATTTTGTCAATGTACAAAACTGCATAGTTTATTAAATAAACACAAACTGGGATATAATGGCATACATTTGTTTTCATTACAAGTAGTAATGCAATATTTCTCTGAGGCTTACTACATTAGCATTTCTCTCCATGTTCTAAATGCCTTTGAACTTTCTGAAAAGCTACATCTGTTAGCTCCCTTGTATACAGCCGAAACTTACCAAGTGAATTAACTTTTAATATAAATTGCTTTGTTCACTATTAAGATTGATGTTGGACACACTGTACTGTAAGTTGCAAACTGCAATTACAATTCACTGCAATTATCTCTGGTTGTTAATAGCACAAGATAGCATGTCACTTTCTACCAAGTGTATAATTTATCATCTGGTTGGGTTTTTTTTTTGGTTTTTCCCTTCATGAACTCTTGTGGTATTCCAAATGTATAATCTTGTTGTATTTATTTCCCAGTGGTCCAACAAAATGCACAGCAAGTGCTGACTAGAACAAACTAAAAGGCAGTGCTATTGACAAGCCGTCACTTGAGCAGTAATGAACACTCTGCCTTTACTTTCACCTCACCAAACTAACAGCTTTAATTTATGATAAAGCAAACGAGAGACAACCTCCAGTTTTATTATACCCTCAGTGCTGTTTCAAATCAAGTAATTAGAAGGTCAAGAGGCAGGTCTAGCAAGGCAAACACAAATGCAAGCCCTCTGCACTGACATTTTTAAAAAATCTTGACTGTTCAAAGAGTATTTTATCCATCCCTCTTCTGCAGAGCAGCGCGAGGCAGTTTTTACCACCGTAACCAATCTGAAACAGTGTAGTTCAATTCTTTGCTGAGTAATTCAGCCCATATGTTCAGAGAGATACCTAGCAGACAAGCTCCCTTCTCTGGGCTTCTCTTTAAAAGAAAGGTACAGGTGAGCTTTATAAACATGCTTCTCCAACAGAAACTTTCACTTAAAAGCGACTTACTTGTTAAAATTTTTTTAGAAGTACAAGAAATTCCACCAGATACCATAAAAAAAAAAAAAAGAGTGAAATATTTGAAGCATATAAACAAGAAAAAATAAATCTATATTAGAAAGCGAACCTAAACATTTATTTGTAACTTGACAAGTAAACTATTCCTAGAACTGCTGAAGAACTAGTTTTTCTTGAATGTTCAGACCAACTGGAATAAAAGCACATAGTTATATTTGGTCTTTGCAGTATTGTTATATAAATATTTACAACTAGAGAGATATAATTATGGTAATGCAGCATGTCTCCATTTTCATTATATGATATAATCTTGAATTTAAATTTCAGTCAAAAGTAACTCATAATACCTTAGAAGCTATTTAAAATTGTTCTTCAGCTGTGTACAATGAAACCTACACAATTAGGCATTCTTATTAGGCAACTGTGTGCCTTAAGCTACATCAAAGGAAACTCCAATGTATTATTACGGCTCTGTTATATGGTGATTGGAAAATTACTTCCCATTAAGAAACTGTTTTTGCTGAGCCTTTGATGAGTTGTCTTAGACTACCTTCACAACTTCAGATAAATTGCTGAACTCCAGCCAGGTCTGAATAAAAGGGAACAGCTGTTTAACACAAATCAACAGTTTTAGGAAAAGATAAATCGGGGTCCAAATGAAAAAGTGTGGGGAATGACTCTGAGTGCACCTACCTGCATGGCCTTTGGGACCAAGGCTCCTCTCTTCCTAGAGTGCTTGTAGAATATATGCTAGGAATCTTCACAATACCTCAAAGACAGAACTTCTGCCTCATCCAAAATATTGTTGTTCCACCAGCAGTTGAACAACAATTGTCAGCTCCCACTGACAATACCACACCAGGGACAGAATGGAGACTGCACTTGCAGACTTGTGCCACACTAACTCCTGCATGTTTTTCTGTAACTCAAGTCTTGTAAAACTATCAAGCTATTTAGATCATATTTCCTTAGCTAAACAGGACGGTAGAATCCATACACAAAGGTTTAACTGCCTACCAACAACCAGTATTATTTCTATGTAGCATAGACATTAGGTGAATTTAACAACAAAAACTGCACCCAAATTAAGGCAAATGTTTCACAAGTGCTTGCATTAGAAAACACTGAGATTTTGCAAATATTTTTGCATCATGGGAGTTTTTAGCTCCTAGGTTATACTATATTTCAGTAAGTATGTCTTACATATTTAACGGGGTTTTTTTAAGATTGTTGTATCATTTTTCTGAAGGTAATTTTAGCTCTATCATTGCATGTTCACGAGGCACCTGCAATTATACTTAATGACATAAGTGGTGTAAATGTGTGATTATATAATTAGGACATGCAGTTATGCTGTGAAGGTCCTTGTGGAACTGAAGAATCCCCAGAAGCTACTGTACACAGACCTGAGAGAATTAACATAACTCACTGAACTGCACTTCAGTTTTTACAGAATACAAAAGGAAAAAATTCAGAAGTTCTCTCAAAAGAGCTGTTCAAACAAAAATCCTTTACAAAAACCACCATAAGTAGCTTCCACCTTTCCTCTTTTACAGAGGTCAATATTTAATTTTAAATGTTTCTCATGCTGTCAGGGATGGAAAAGTCTTGAATGACACAGTGAAAGCAGGCATGGAGTTTTATGGACATTCTGGTGAATAAGGATTTCCTTCTCTTTCCACATCTTAATTACCAGTCCTTCATAGCCAGTGCAGTTATGTGTCATTTGCTCTGAATTCAATTTGGTCTAAATGTCCAAATGTACATAACCTATACATTCAATTCTGTACAGCCAAGTAACACCACACCAATACCTCTACAGTGGTGCTGAGCAGCACTCAGGACTGTGCAGTTTTATTCTGGCTCATATGAAAGCTCTAAAGCTATTTTACTTCAGTGAATCTCTTGTGACTGTTTTGCCCTGACAATGGTCTTCAGAGTCTATTTCCTCCAGCTGGTGTTTACAGCATGAGGTTAAATTTACTCTTCTCCATTCTGTGCACTCCTATCATACATTTTCCACCACACTGATAGGGAACTGCCTTCTTCCTACTTCACTGGTCAACAGCACCTGCAAAAATCACTTTGCTTGTCATCTTTTCACACAAGGAACTCCAACTCTGAAACTTTCATTTTCCATGCACCCTCAGGGTAAGGATATTCTTTCCTAAAATGCAATTAAAACTGATGGCATCCCTTTTACTGTCCCCTCACCTGCTCCCATCTAACATTTACTACCTCCCTTGTTCAAGCAGAGCACATACCAAATGGTGAATACAAAAAAAAAAAAACCCTGCAAACCTTGCAAGGAAGCTTAAAAACTAAGCACATGATATATGCACCCTAAAATTCAGAATACAATGAAAGAACATCAGATTGTCTCTGCTGCTCAGTGCATTTTTAGATTGACATATTCTACGTGTAGCAGGCAAAATCTGACTCAAATTTTGAACTTTGACAGCTGGCAGTAGATCAGTGTGCATGTGTATGTGTGAGAAAATAGGAGACTGAACGCTTGACTTAAACATATTAGGAACTCCTCTTTGTAGCATTACCTGCTGAAATGCCATCCAAACTCACAAGATTCAAACCAGATAATACTCAGTGTTAAGTACTTCTTTAGCAAACCTTTGATGAGTTCTCAAATTTATGACCTTTTGACAAATGGAGCTTACAAGGATTATTATGAGATTATGATTAAAAAAAAATAAAAAATTAATTCCTTGGTTCAGATGCAGCCATTGCAAGGCAAAACAGCATCTATCTTCAAACTACTGTTCAAAGATTGTTAAGCAGTAGAGGAAGTACTGAGGATATAAGGAAATCTGTGAATCAGTGAAAGATGTTGGTATGCAAGAGTGAAGATATACCAGCTGGGCTCTGCTTCAGCTGGTTACCAGAGGGCCAGGAAGAAATTAGTCTCAGCCATCAGTTGAAAGAACACCTGGACATTAACCTGGGGCACCAATTCCCTTATGAACAAGGTAATCTTTGTTTCCTCACCAATACATCTAGAAACTAAATAATGACTATTTAAAAAAAAAATAAAAATTCTCAGTCCCAAGTGTCCTTAAATCACTTCAATAAAGGGAAAAAAAGTATTTATGAAAAGGGCAGGGGAAAACACAGCAGGCTTTGCTTTCATTTTAAGATGCAAGTGAAATAAACTGCAGTAGCTTCTCTCACCTTCTCAACAAAGGCATGCAAACATGGGGCTGTACCTAATTTATTCTTTAATTATTCTTATTTAATTCTCTAATTAAGAATTGATGCTTTCCTCAAGGACTTGGCTCACTGGATGAAAATGAAGCACAAGGTAATGAATTTATTTTTGGATAGACAGAACTTCTACACTGAACATGGCGCAAGCCCTCAAAATAAAAATGCTGTATTTTGGCTAGTGGCTCTTACTTTCTCTTATCTGGAGATCTTGCCTTAGGAAGCAGAATGAGGACACAGTTTGTGTTTGCCTGTATGGATCATCCCAAAAAAAAATGAGTATTGCACAATTTCCATAGACATTTACAAAGTCACACATATGGCTAAGTAGAAACTATTAGTGGTGTTTGAATCATATTATATTTGGCAGCACTGATCTCCAGACTGCCAAATACCACCCAGTTCCAAATACAGCACTAAACCTCTGTTTAAATACTCCAGCAGACTCTGCCCTTCAGAAACCTTCACAAGGAAAAGCCAAAGATTGAAATGAATTCATTACCTCCCTGCCATAAGAAAGAGATTTTTGAAAAAAAAGCTCAATGTATTTTATGGAAGAAAAATATTCTTGTAACAAGATATTTGATTGCTTTCCAATAAAAAATGAAGAACATGTTATATTATTTATTTTATAAAAAAATTATATTTGTCTTTTGGTTTCTATTATCCTGTGTTAGAGGGGAAAAATAGAATTATTTCTACTGCCAAACTGGTATATACAGAGAAAAATGTATTTGCTACTCACACTGGAAATGAAGATGCAAAAAATAATTGGCTTTAATGATAAAATTCCATGCTTAAACTATTTTTATTAAACTGTGAGTACATTTTGGAAGCAAATCCAAATTCCACCACAAAGTTGGCATCAATCTGCTTTGTATTTACTTTTTCTCTCGTGCTTTTGCCAGGGGCACCCATCACTTCCTCAATGTTTCAATCCTTCTCTTGGCATCCTGGCAGAGCATTTGATGATGGACATTCTGTCTGCTCAGGTTTTATCAACAAATTATCGCAGCAAAACTTTACATCACTGATGGCAGGTACCCTATTACTAGAGAAGTAGGAAACCTAGACAATGTCCACCAAGAAAGACTGGGGAAGGGAAGGCAGGAAGGAGACAAATCCCCTGCAAGCTGAAGAAGCTAGAAAAGCTCAGAGACTTGAACTGGCAGCTGGAAATGAGCTAAATGCTTCTTCCTTGTTCTGTTAGACAGTGGTCCTTCTCCCTGGCCACAGAGCTTCCTGAAAGAAATGTGGGTTACTAAAGTTGTTAAATGGTTTGTTTTTTTTTTTAGCAGCAGATTCAAAATGCAGAATTAGTTTTAGATAATGCAGATTAGTTTGCATAATCATAATTTTCAATTAACTGGTTTTTTGTTTCTACCCCTGATGCATGCAATAAATGCACAGAGTGTTTTCCAAGAAGAGACTGTTGTCTCCTTGTTAGTGTCAGTACTAAGGTCAGTCTTTGACTGTCATCATTCAAAAGTACATAACAGTGACCCCTAAAAGTTCATGGGGGTCTCACAGATATATTGGGATGATATCAAATTTTATTACTATCCTATACAAGAACATGTCAATTATGGAAACATGTTTAGCAAGATTTCCAAAGGTAGCCAATGTCTTCTTAATGTGCACTTTTATGCCAATTTTCTTTGATGTTTTGCATTAGTGATAACCACTGTCCTTCAGATGCCAAGGAATAGAACAGAAATACTGTTTTCTCCCACAACGGATTTTCTTATTCTGGTAATGAAAAACAAATCCTACTCCAGCCAGATATTGGTGCCTTCCATTTTTGGGTCAGCCTTCATCTGCATGTTATACACACACTAAAGATGTATATTTTATCTCTCAATCAGTTCATATAAGTACATGAAAGGCACATCCCAGAAATTCTTTGCTACAGCTTCTGATTCATGATGTATCTTACGGAAGACGTATTTTAGGTTGTCTGTCCTTTGATTTCCCACAGAAACTAATAAATAATCAACAAAAATATGATTAAAGATGTTGCTTGAACTCTCAGCCAAAATGAATACTAGCTACTTGAAAATCTTTCTGATCCAAATCTGTTTATCTTAGAAACAGAATTCTAACTCAGATTTTAAAAAGCCTGATGAAGGGTAGAGCAAAGTTTTGACATGATCTTTTCATATACAAAATATCTCTTGAAATAAGAGGGAAAGGTTATGAAACTTGAAATTATAGAGGGATGAAATAGAGTTTAATAAGCTAGAAAAATATTTATCTACAATTGCAATCCTCTCTTTAAAAAAACAACTAAAAAACCTTTGAAATCTTAATCAACCAATACTTGCTGCATTCCTGTGAACACTGCTCTAAGTCCTTGTTTAGGTAATTAAAAGATCACAGCCAAAAGCAGATATTAGATTAAAAGTATTCTAACGTATGTCTAACTTCCTGAATGAAAAAGTGAGGAATAACTAAAATTAAAACAGCAAACTGAGTATTTCCTGTAATTCAATTCTCTGTAAGTCCATCTGTTTATCCAAAAGTCTATCCCAAATTTTTCAAACATATTCAACAAATTTGGCAGTTTAAATTGAATTTGAGAACATACATGAGACTTCTTCCTTGCCTTTACAAGTGTAGGCAGAATAAAAAATATCTGGCTAAAAATATAATTTATCAAAATATATATGACCTCTGGCCTTTTAAAAGAAGTATTTATTTTTAAATAAGCAAGCCTGAGACATATTCATAAACCAATTATTGTTATCTGTAGACGCTCAAGATCTGACATACAAACCTTGTGTTTTGTCATGAAAGAATAGGTTTAGAGGAACAACAAACTAAATAGAAATGGAAGCACCAAAATAATCCAAGGATTGCTAATTAAAACTTAAAGTTGTTTTCTCACAAAAATACTGCTAATTGACCAGTAACTATTAAAAAAAAGTTTTACAACTCAATATGATAACTACTGTACTTGACAGAAATGCATTTTGTCAATTCTACATAATACATACTTATTTAGCCAATTTTATACATTTTACTACTTTGGAAATAATTACTAGCATTTAAATATTTAGTGAAAATGATAAAAAATATTATTTACCTCTACCTTTAGGAAAAATTGAAAATGTACAAGATAATAGTTTTTTAATAGTTGTTTTTAATTTAAAACAAAACTTAGTGTATTTGATATATTATGAAAAAAAATCTAATTCTTTTATTTTTGTCCTTCACATCCAGCAAGCATTTAAAATCTGAAGCTCAAGTCCTCTTACATATCAATATATATAAAGGTTAGAATAGGAAAAGAAGCTTTCCTGCATTTTCAACTCTCAATTGGTTTCTCAGCTTTGAATGAATTAGTCAGTGAACCATAATGAAGGGAAAACTCTCTCTGCACGCTGCCACTGCTGCCAAAAGCCAGCTTAGCAGTTTGGCAGCCTTGCTCCAGGTGTTTAACTCCTTCAGCCATCTGACTTTAACACTTGAGCTGTAAACAAGTGTGCTGCTTCATTATTGGCTTTCACAGATCTTAAGATGCCTGTACAGCCTCATGTTGATTTTCACATATTTACTTTAAAGCAAAATGATGCAAATAAAAATGCCAGTGTTTATTAATTTCCTTACACTGATTTTCTTTTTACTTACTCTAACTTCTATATAACATATTTAAACATGTCTTTATATTTATTAACAACACAGACCCTTACGTCTCTACATAACTTTTTTCTAGCACGTTTTCAACAGGACCGGAAGAGGACAGACAAACAAAATGATTTCTTGTTGCTTTCTCAGCCAGTCCTGCTCAGCCCTTTTAGCAGGTAGCTCTCACAAAAAAAATTTACAATTGAGGCGAAGAAATTCACAATTTCACTCAAGCAAATTTCATTTCTTCATAGCATCTGTGGGAATGACACAAACACGAGCCCAAGCAGATCAACAAAATGCCTCTTTCCTCAAGGACATGTAGATGCAGCATGAAAATTCATGTCCAAAGCATAAGAAACCCATGTGCAGCTACTTAGTCCTCCAGTACGACAACTTTGTTCCTGGTAATGAGTGTTAGCAGTTTAAAAATCTTGATGATAAAAAGCAGATGCCCAGAAAAAAAAGCTTAATTTGATTTAGAAGAGAGATGTATCCCTAGTAGATGACCTAACACAGGGACTGGGTCTGTTTTAACACGAGCTGCCAGAGACTGACTTGCAGTCAGCGCTCTGTGGTAGCAAAGCGGGAAGACCTCGCAATTTAGAGAACGTCCCCTGCGGTCCAGCTGTTTACACAAGACTTCAGATGGTAATAGCTGAGTGATAAGGTTTGCACATAATCAGTAGGACCTAGTCATCTTTCAACTCTTGTTTATTCTGATAGAAAATCAAACTACTGAAAGTTCACAAGCAGGGATAATGCAGTGCTCCCAAGAACTCCATTTTACCAACATTATTGCATTCTTAGTACCCTTTTCATCTGACTCAAAGCAACTATATTCTCAAAAAAAACAGCTTTCAGAGCCAGTGCAGGCAGTGTCCAACACAGCACAAAGATTAAATTGACCCTCATGCAGGAAACGTCTCAGCGTGCCACTCCAGTAATATACTCTGAAACACACAGAGCTGATATTTTTTACAAAAAGGACATAAGCATTTCTATTTATCACATAATTGAAATGCTCTTTTATCCCCCTCTTCTGTGTACCTTTTCTATTTATACTATATAAACAATACACAAAATGTCTTACAGACTTTCAAAGAAATTTTGCAAGGGAAATAGGAGGATTCAGGCAAGCAGAGCAAATATACCTTTACAGTAAACAGTTGATACTCTGATACTCTTGACACATTTTCATTCAGTATGTAATTTATGAGAATAACAGCATTGAAATACTGTCACAACATTATCTGCCCTAGCAAAAAAAAAAAAAAAAAAGAACAGGACAGAAAAGATCTAGCATTACTGAAAGATGATCTGACATTTGGCCTTAAGTGAAGGAACACAAGTTTAATCTCTCCTGCTGAAAGAACACTCATACTCGAGTATCTCAACCCAGCCTCAATGCACTAACACATCTCACTAAAAATCCTTTGATTATCAGTGGTGTTTCCAGCATCCATTAAACATAATATGTTAGTGTAGTGCAAACATACCATTTAGCTTGTAAGTAAATGTGATTTTAAATATACCTTATGTATGGAGGCTGGAGACATCCACTCTCCTGTCTGTACAAGCTGCTCTGCACAGTTAGCTAACTAGTGCTTTCTCACATTTCATGAAGAGACTCCTCCAAACTCACTGAGGGAATTCCTGAAAGGACTATGAAATTTCAGCCAGAGCCCCCAAACCAGAGCACGAACCACAGAAAGACTCAGCCCTTTTCAAGACATCAAACAGCTTCTAGGCTATAATTTAAAAAGCAATTAAAAATTACAGAAAGCACAATGTCTGTGTATGCAATCTCAGCAACTGCTCTGTGGGTTGTTTCATCCCAAACCTGTGTAAACTAAATTTTAAGGAAGTATTTATCTCTCAATGCAAGTCCATAGTGCATATTTCATATCACTTATGGTATTTAAGAGGACAACATAAACAACTTGGGTGTCTCAGTACAAGCAGTACAGAACTGAGTGTCACACACACTGGCACATACAAGCACAAGGTAACTTCTGTGAATTATGAAAAAGCATAACAATTTTCTAGCAAAGAACACAAAGAGTTGAAAGAAATTGATTAAAAAATATTTTTGTGCTTCTTCTATTCAACAACCAAGTGGATAGGAGAATGTGTATTTTCAGTTTTCTATATAAAAGTATAGGTCTTTTATGAACCATTATTTTAATAATTAATCTAGTACTCTATACTTGCAAATATTGAAAATAGCATCCCACCACAGGCATCAGTTGTAGGCAGAGACTTGAGTGGAAACAGAGTAGGCTGAAAATAAAGCTGTTGCATATGTGCAAACTAGCAGAGAGATAACTGGAGATCTGTTGTACATAGAGGGAGCTGAAGGCATGTCTTACTGTGCATCAATGAAGAATATCAATGATTGGTCCTAAAAATCAAAATCAAACTAAGCTTCACTTACCTATTATCTGTTCACAAGGAGTAAAACACCTTTCTTCAGTACAGAATACTTCACAGCAACAGAATTTAAAATACAACTGAAGTCAATAAATATACAAATATATTTACTGATTCTACATAGTAACATCATTTCTGCCTATGGTCCTCTATCTTCTTTTGTTATCTTGAAAAAAATAATTCTGGGATACTATAATAAATACTTACACATCAGAATACGTAAAATATATTAAATGCCAACAGAAAATGCAAAGAATGCTATGCAGTGATGACAGTTTTTGTTGACTAGTTTATGAACAGCCACCTCATCAAATGTGCCATAAACACTATAATTAGGTGGTGTTAGCTAGGTGTGTGCATGAAGGGAAAACAATGAAACCAGGTATCTAGAATCTGAATTCTAAACCTGAACAGTCCCAACACTTATTTCTACATAATTGATATCTAGCATGCATCTGATTTTCCAAAAGCTTATTAGTCACTTGCTCTGAGATGTGATACACATGCTCTCTATGATTCTGGACAGTATTTGAAGCTCCACACCTGCTACAAGCAAAATCTCTATAAAACCCCTGAAGGAAATCCCAGCCCCTGTGTTGTTAATAGCAATGTTCAAACAGACATCCAAGTAGCCCTGAACCTCTTAATGTTAGAAAACTCAAATGATGGAAATATTAATAAAATACATCAATTTCCAGTGAAAACTAAAAAAAAAAAAAAAGCTAATTCCTGAATCCTACTGCCTGTTTTGAAGGTAAAAGGCTAAGCAACAGATAGAGTGAAAAAAAAACGTGTGAACTGCATCAACACAAATTCTCAAGCAAAAGCCCTGAATGGATTTATACATCTTAAATCTCATTATTATTCACTCTCAAGTCAATAGCAGTACTAAGAGACCAAAGCACCCATTTTGCTTAATGCAATCCATGGCATTTCCACTGTACACTGTTCTTCAATAATATCTGTTTAAAAATATTAAAGCTTAAAAAAAAAGACTAATTATTGCATTTATAGAAACTATTTAATAACTATCTTAGCATAGAGGAAAAGACAGAAAAAGAAAAAAGTAGTCATCTGTGATGAGCAGTAATCACACACCTCCTTAAGCCACAGCCACTCCTGTCTCCAACCATAAACTATTTGTCTTCAAGAATTCTTCTTACCCTCTGTGAGCATATTTAACTGTTTGACTTGTTCTGCTAGTTGTTTTTAATTGCTTTAATGTGAAAAAACAGTGAGAATTAAATTATCTCCAGATCTCCCAACCGTGTTGACAGTTGCAATAAGAGAAAGATCACATGAAGGTACATTTTCACCAACCATGGACAAACCCTTGGAAATTGGCCATGTTGACACTAGAAGTGAAAGCTGACTAGAACTATTACATTAATGCTTATAAATGACTATAGCAAAATGACAATTATCATTCATTTCGATTCAGAGTCATGCAGAGAAAGGAAAAATATCCAGCATATAACCTCTGTAAACCAGTAACATTCATGCTCCTGTGATATGATGCCAAGTCAAATATTTTTCCTCAAATTTTACAACCCTTTGCAAATTTTCTGGGGATCATTCTATCATCTACATTAATGCCATTATATTCAGATTTACTAGAGACAGAACTGAGTTCTTCATTACCAAATTACCTCAGATAATGCATCACAATGTAAAACCCCTGTGTTCCTACAGAACCCAGTCTTCCCTTGCCTCACCTGGAGGTGGACTTGGGGCAAATGGATTTGCACAGCTGGATTGCTGAGTTTCAATGCAGTCTTTTTTCCTAGGATACTTCACCCTTTAGCTCCGTTTGACTTTCTGTGACACATTTCAGAGCTGTCCTAGATGAGTTCAGAGCACAGTTCTATCACCTTTAGAGTGAATCTACACACCAGATTCTTTGAATCTTCTTGATTTAGTCTAACATTTCTTTGCTACTCTGAAGCAGGCTAAGCTGAGGAAATGCACATCCTCCCCATTCTCTAGACTGAATCTCTGGATAACCCCATGTTAAAATTTTCTGAAAGACACAGACAGCCACTCTGATGTGCTGCTGATTTTAAATGAAGGCTGCATTCCTATGGCTATGGCAACCACACAAGTTTTCAAAAGGCACATTTATTTCAGATCTTATCTTGAAGAATGAACAGAATTTTGACTGACTCAAGGCCTGTGCCAACAGCAGCTAGCACTGAGCATGGAGCTGAGACCCTGGGGAGTGAAAGTCAAGCGGGTGGAACTCAAGGTGACTAACTGCCCACTTTGTACTGCCAGCCAGCACATTCCAAAAATAGGGCACTGCACTGGCTGGGGAAGGATCTTGTTACAGCAGACAGAGGATATTACTAGCACAGTGTATGTCAGCTACTATTTGTCCCTACCAAATAATACTTTGGGCCAAGCATTCAAAGACAGTTAAGGCCACCCTTGGTTTTGGGCCAGAAGGTTTAACCCCAGAAGTCACTGCTACCACACAATTTGTGGAGTAAACTAGAAGGCTGTCAAAACATTTGTGAATGTGCTTACAAATCAAATAAATTGCTTCATTTGCAACTACACTTTACTATAAGTCCAGAAGCTTAAGGCTACTAATTTTTATCCTGTATTTCAACAGTTGTGGAAGCAGAATTTCCTGTAGAAGAAACTTCATTTAAAACTTGCACTTCCTTAAGGCAGATGAAACAAAGAGCACAATAAGGCCTGTGATCATATCCCAACTACCCTTCAGAAGCAAAAAGAACCTCTTGTACACTAAAATACCCCCCCAAATATATATGTATAAATTACACATACATATGCACACACATATGTACATAAACACTGTATAGATATTTACTTGAAGAAGAGTTTAGCTAATGTGATTTGGACTGCTTTCTCAAATGTTGATATCAGACATGAAATTTAGTTCGGTTTCATCAGACAGAATTTAGACTTACCTAGCCTGAAGGAGTGTATACTCCATTCTTTACAAGGCACATTTTATTTTGAGCCTGGATGTGCTAAATGCCAGCAGTCACCCTGTGAGAATATTGCTGTGGCCCTTCTCTCTTCTGCTGATGGCTTTTAAAGCTACACTCAGCTCTGCTGTGGAAGAAGAGGTTTCACAGACAAATGAGCTGCCTTTACTCAAACACTATCACATAATAATCAGTTTCTTACTGGAGTTACCAATACACCAGTACAAAGCCTAGAAAACATGTTCCTAGTTCTGTGTAACCAAGATTGAGCTGCCTCAAGACTCTGCAAGTCCCCGGAGATGTAGACTGGACGTGAAGGACAGTGTGTGACAGCCCTCCAGGTACCTGCTTTGTCAGGAGGAACCCAGGAGGAGCTTCCAGGGCTTTGGGAAAGCCTCCAAAGGGCCTCCAGAGGAGCACAGAGCCCACAGAACACTGGCAGCCTTTATGGCCTTAAGGAGATAAGAAAAGACACTGTTCATTTTAGAGCTCTCTTCTTTGCTCTTCTCCCCCCATTCATAATCATGGGAAATTCACACTTTTTGCTTGCAAACACCACATTTAGTACAATGTAAATCCAAATAGAAGATTTTTAAATGTGCCAAATGTACCAACATCTCCATGTTTAACAGTGCTGATTCTATTTCCAGTCATATTAAACTCTGATCTTGAAGACTTCAAGTTATGAGAAGTTTAATGTAATAATCACACAGAAACACTTATTAAAAAATTAGAAAGACATGTGTCAACCGTGTTTACATTTTTAAGAAACTATTTGTTAATTTAATGCTATGCTTTGTGTTCAGACAATGCCCAGTAGATTATGTCTGTGTCCTTCAAATCCTGCCTTTATAAGTACAATGCACAGCTTTTACATTTTATCACTCTTATAAAACATTCAACAAGATTTTCTTTCAAAATCAACATTTTTTGGAATGGAGTAACAGCAAAAAAAAGGACACCTTCTTAGCTGACATCTCAGCACTACCTAAATAAAATGGATACGAAGGTTCACATTAACATGATAAACATTAGAAACACAGATTTTGATTATTTCAGGAGTCTTAAAAGGTTTTCTGAAGAGTGAGACATAAAATAAAAGAAATAGAAATGTAAAATAACCCTTTTCTGTGCTGTAAATCACTGAGCTGCTTTTCCCAAATCCATTAATAAAAACAGTGATTGTATTTCATGTTACTGTTATCTACAAAAGACCATTCTTAATTGCTCTTAAGGCATCATGTTTTATTTTAGCTAGGTTCATATTTTATTATAGAAGACTAATGGGGCATAGACTCCTAGCAGAACTTATTTGGACTAGTCAACTATAAAGAGGGTATAAAAATAGTTATGGGGGCAAAATAAAAATTAAAAACTACAGCTAAGCTTTCAGATTTACAAGTCTAATAAAATGTGTCATAAACTTTTGCTTTCATTCCAAAGCTTTGTTGTAAGAACATGCAAAATCTTTCCCCATTTCAAAAGTGTATGTGCAAAAGTTCAATCTTTCTATTTCCAATTTAGTTTATAGTCTTGCCTTGATACATTTAATTTCTTAAAATTTATTGCTATTTCATTAAATATCCCTGCTGATCAGAATGCAAGACTGATAAGAAGGAGAAACATTACAGGATAATAATAATAATAATAACTTAATGGCATTTCTTGTTAATGAGGTAATAACAAGAGGCCTTCAGGCTTTCTGCTTCAAAGTTTATTTAACCAAACTACTTTATTTTTATCTTATTAACCAGAACCCTCAAGTTGTCATTGCCCTAATAACAATTCTAATACCTACTGGATTCATTTATTAAATTAGTTAAGGAATAAAATAATAAGATAGACCTAAGAACTTTAAAAACCTCATGATATTAGACTGAGATGAACTTGTCTGGATGTAATACTCAGTTTGTACTGATTTGAGACCATAGGTGCTGCTCTGCTGTTTGCATCAAGATCTCCCAGGAAAGACTGAAATCCTAATTCTCTACCCTATGTAATTATTTTCTAGATCAAAGTAATTAGCACTTGTGTCCTTATAGATTCTAGCTCATTTATGTCATCCTGCCTACTTGCTTTTGCTTATTAGTTGCAGCTGGATACCATTCCATTCTTCTTCCAGACTTAACTGTATTGATGCAGCTGAGCTGCAACTCAGTTACAAATCTCTTGATATGTGGGATATGACTGGTCAAAAAACCCAAACAAACAGTATTCTTAAAAGAAAAATATCAAGCTGGACTTTACTGTCACAATGGAAAGCAATCTGAACTACCCCAGACTTGTGGGGCCGGCTTTCTTTACATATTTCCTCATTTTTAATCTAATTTATAGTGTTTAAGGTCTATACTTAATTCCACTGCTGGTTTGTTTTCATAGTGAAGCCACATCTTCAAATGGGTCACACGTCTTACCTGCCACAGAACTGCAGAAACAACACCACTGCCTGCCATGACAACAACAAATAAGGGAGGCAGTATAAGAATTTATCTCTTTTTTACCTACAAGAGTAAACGACTGCATATGAATATTTTGGAAATCTGGTGGCAAAGAAAAGGATCTGACTGAAAGCCTAATGCTAACAAGGTGCACAGTCACCCCATGGGTTTTGTTCAAGTTTAACTATAAACTCCTAATAGCCATGGAAGCCCCATCTCTTGTTCACAGAGTGGGCAGCTCTTTGGGACAGTGCCACAATACTCAGTTTCATGTACTATTTTGGCAGGTTGCATTCTGCTAAATAAAACACATTTTCAGGTTGAAGGAGCTATGAAAATCTGTATCACACAAACCGAATGTAGTTTCTCTAATTGTTCTGCTCCACTTCTGGCTCCACTAGAATTAACTAAGGCAAATTATTCATGTGGAAATATTCTCATTTCCTAGGTGAACAGCAAGTCCTCCACAGAGAAAACTGCTTCATTATGCACATAGGCAAACTGACGTGTGCAGAGCTGTATGTGCAATAGATAGCTCTATTTCCCCCAGATATCAGCAGCTAACAGGTTTACTTCTAATTCCCCGTCATACTCGTCTGCCACAAACACTTCTAAATAGAAGAATCTTGAACTGGCTCAGGTTTGTTCCCAGCAGGCATACTTGTAAAGATAAAAAGACTAAGATTTTTTTTTTCCCCCTGCTTACTCCCTATTTTGGTAGTTTCTAACAAGAAGGGCCAAGGAAGGAATGGAATGTTTAGCCCAGCATCACAGTCTGATCTTGCAGAAAAAAACCCATAGGAGCAGTCAAGCAAAGTAACTCTGTTCCTATTTCTGGGTTTAAATTTCCATGCCAGGTTGTCTTTAATGTCTGGTTCTCAAAGTTTGCCTACTCTTAATCCTTCTTGCTAAAAATTTGTTTTGTGTATTTTTTTTTTCATCGTACAGCTTCTGGCAGCAAGTGGTATGTAAATGTTCAGTAGCCCATCTGAACCCTGTTTCAGAACAAAACAATTTCAGTTTCTAAGTGTCTGAATTACTTTAACTAAATCTGAGGATTTACCTATTGAAGTTTGAGCAGCTCTCTTTCAACTCTGAATGAAGGAAGAATTATGAGACTGGAGTTATTCAATGAGAGCTATCTGTCCTGGCACTTAATCAAAGGGATTAGGATTTGGAAAGAAAAGCCTACAGGTGATCCTCCAGGAAGCATACCAAGCAGTTATCAAAAACATACAAGTTCAAAGCAGCTCAATTTTCATATGTTAAAAGTATTTGGATGAAGCCTCAGGCTTGTTTCTAGGTAAAGAATTGTGTTAAAGCTGTTTGTACTTGCATACTTAGTAGACAAGGGAATGAAATAGCATGTGGTGAAGCAGTACTAGGTCCATCTAACCCTGATGTAACACAATAAATCAATCTTGTTCTGTTAGTGAAACATGATCTGATACTGAGTCCAAGTTTCAGTGCTCTTTTCCCACTCTGGCAGTTGTAACAGACACTCATTCCTTTCCTCTTCAGCAAAGGAAGCTGTCATAGCATAAAGGGAAAGATGTTACATGCCACATCAAGTGCTTTAATAATTGTTATTAATCATGTAACTATGTTCATCCTCCACTCAATACATTAAACCTAAAAGATATTCAGTCTTTGTAAGACTATTTAAAAAATTCTAATAATCAGAGATCTGTCTTAGTCAACTCAAGGTGTCAGCAATCAAAGTTGACATTAATCTGCAACTACAATGATTTTTATTTACCACAAGCATTACATCACACTGGCATAAAAGGGCAGGTTAGAGACATGTTCTGTCTGATTGCCAAAAGAGGGAATGCTTGAGTAGCATGGTTGGACCAGCTGTGGATTCAGGACAAAATAATTAGAGGTTCTAAGCCTCCCCAGCACATCTCTGAGATGGCTTTCCTGGCCAAGCACAGGCAGTCAGTTTTTACATGGAATAAATGGAGGTATAGCTGGCCAGAAGGAGACAGAAATAGAAAGAATCCACTGTACATACTAAGTTCCTACTGAAAATCTCCATAAATCACACAGGCAGTCAGCATGTGAGTTAACACTGAATCATTCTCTGCAGAGTTTACCCAGCCTGCAAACACCGTGAGAGGTGCAGAGAGCAGAGTTATCCCCAGCAGCAGCAGCTGAGGGTCCTTGGCACCAGCGGTCTGGAAACTGAGACAGCTCCTACAGTACTGAGAGCATGGCTCTGGGCCACAAAAAATTCTTAAAACTCAAGAGGTTTTAAAAATGTACATGTACATCTCCCTGGACAGATATTTATACATCTGTATATATACATCTTTCTGTGTATATTTATACATCTATATATATATATCAATTTCTATAAGTCACTATCTCAACTCGAGGGCAAGTGCTTCACAGCCCAGTCCACAGGGAAGGAGAATGGCACTGAAAGAGAAAAAAATTATTTCCATGCAGAAAGGAAGAGGAAATATGTGGAGCATGCCAGCTTCCAGTCTTTACCTGACAAAACTTATAAAACTTTGTGTTTCTTCTCTGTTAATATTACCATCCTATGTACATACCATTTGTATAATCACAGAATATTCTGAGTTGGAAGGCACTCACAAGGATCTTTGAGTCCAGCTGTTAACTGCATAACAGACAACCAATTAACTGAAGTCTGCATGTAGGAAGTAAAGATTTCTGCATCCATCAATTCCTCTGGCAAACTCATGAAGAAAATTTAGAGTATCTTATACAGCAAAGTTAACTGGGCCAGCTCTGTTAACACAAAAAAGCAAAAGACAAATTCCATGAAATGACAAAACGTAAGAGTCACACTGTGTATGTGGGAAAAGTATTTAAAAATGTTTACTCTATATGCTCATAAAAATCTGAATTGTCAATATTTACAAAACTGCTTTGTAACAATTTTTAAACAAGACTTAAATTGTGGACTTCTCGTTAAGACCCAGGCTTAGCTAATTCAAACAAATAAGGGAAAACAAAGTGTTTGAAGAACATTATTTTGATTGGATCATTACAGATTGTTCAGAATAAATGCATTACTCACTCCTGAAATACAAACCTTGTAGCAAACAGAAACTGCAGCAGAGCTACTGGGCATAACTGAGAAACAATACCTTAATATTGACTTCTCTGTGGTTTCCCATCAGCTTTTCATTGATAATTTGCAAATTACCTGCCTAAAGACTCTTCAGAGACAATCTTGAAGTCTTCACTTGGGCCAAATTCACACTTCAGAGCAACAAAATTTAATTTTTTTATTAAAAGCACTTAAAAATGAGGAGCTGGAATAAATTTAGATTATAATCTGATTCTTTCTCCATAGTCTCACATGTTTATGTTCATGGCTGTAGAAATCAGGGCCTTAAATGTTCATGGGTAAAAAGTAAGATGAAGAACGTGTGACAGTTTTCCTATGTATCCTTCACAATTACTCTTTAAAACTGCAGAGTTACTGAACAGGAACATACATTGAAATAATAAAAGTCTGCTAAATATATCCTTGCTCCAAGTAAAACATACATGGTTTATTTTGAACTTATGCATCTATAAGTGAAACTAAGGGAGTAAGAGGTCTTTCCTTACTACACAGGCTTCAAGGCATTGCATTGTGAAAAAGCTGTTTGCTAGACTACAGAACAAACACAATACTCAGTATTTTTAGCTTGCTGATAGAAATAAAAGAGCTATTCTAAATAAATTCCAAAGTCTTTAAAGATCTTTAAAGATCCCAGTTATTTTAGAGAATTGCCAGGTAGCCTAATTCATTCCTATATTTCACTTGGGACCTACCCCTGTACCAATAGATACTACTCATAATCCTGACATTGTGCTAGACACCACAAAAAGAAAGAATCAGCTATGAAGAATGTAAAATAAAAAAAAAAAAAAAAAAAAAAAAAAAAAAAAAAAAAAAAAAAAAAAAAAAGACAGGACAAATAGGGCAGGAGAAATCCTGTGTTATGATTACAGCAGTAGAGAGACATTAGGTACCTTACCTAAGTACATATACAAAAGCAGAGAGAAAGCTGGAATTGAATCCTTATCTCTTACCTCTTTCCATAGCATAGAAATCAACAATACCTGAGGGCACTCAGCACTTTGTATGATCAGCCAGCAAGAAGTTAATCTTTAAAATAAAGCTATTGGAAGCCAAATATCAGTGTCATTCATAACTGTGTAGCCTCACGAAGATTCCTTATTTCAGTGGAGATCCTTGGAGTGGAATTTGACTCTGGAAAGAGTCAGTTATTGAAAGTGGTAAGTTTGGTAAGGAATTTTAACTAACTTCAATGGAGTTCCTTTGGATTTACACCAGCATAACAGTGTACATGTCCTTGTACAGCTATACCAGTTAGCTCTCATAAAAATAGAAAGGGCTGTTACCATCACAACATAAACACTGGAATACATCTTGTGTACACTACTTAAAAAAAAATGTATTGCATGATTGCTACAATTCTATTTTTATGTCTTTTTGCCAAAAAGAAAATATGGTTTTAATATAAGTTTACATCTGCGTGGTATTACATGCATGTAAAACAGATGTAACCCAATTACATTTTCATTTAAATTGCTAAATAGCTACTTAAGTAAAAAGCTAAAATAACATACAAACAACAGTTACTATAATAACAAGTGTTCTTAGAATTAAATGAAAGGGATCAAAGCTACAGCACACAAAATTTGAGCTGGTCTTTGAAAAAGATACAGTGACACAACAGCACTGTATTGATTTACTCAGTAATTTAATGTCTCTACAACTCAGCCAGAAGACACATCTCAGTTTAGCAGGGACAGATGGAGGAAAATTCAGGGAGTTTACAGAGACTTTGGGTCTCATAAAGACTAGACATACTCTGCTAGAGTTTATGTAGCAAAATGCCAAATTGGAGATTAGAACACCAATGCAATGCATTCAACTTGATTATAGTTTTAGGCAGACCTGTCTGAACTAGCTGGACTCAGAAATCACATTCTAACATTTAACCTGAGTGTGCTTTTTAGCAGAGAATTGCAGTCTTCACAATAGATACCATATTTACTTCTATTTCTATGTATGCAAACACAAATTTACTAGACATAAATCTGAGTGACTAATAATAATAATAATATGGTGAGTACAGTGAAAAGACTAGAATCAACTCTCCTTGATTATTTAATGAAGGGGGAAAAAAAAATCTAATTTTCATTCAAACCTGTTCACCAGAAAGGGCTAAAATTTCAAAGCCTGGACACAAAAGGGTGACTTGCACTGGGGTAAGGCACATCTAAGCAGATGTGACATAGTCTGGAAAAGGAAATACAAATATAGTATTCTGTATTCCTAACTGTGACTCTCAGGAACTTGAGACAGTGGTAATGTTATGTATTAAAATGTTCACATTGCATGCAAAAAACTGACTTCTATTGGAGTACCACTTCAGGGGAAAAGCAATCATATATTTTTATCTGCAATAAAACCTATCTTTTAATTACCTTATTTGTTCACACTTTTATAGAGTTTGCCATCTGCATGCTTTTCCATCCAAGGTACTCGCACAGACTTGTGTAGATGGATAGTAAGTTTATGAAATTCATATCTCCTGCCATGAACCACCTCTTAGGTAGGTTTTGTGTGTACTTCTACACTTTGCTAGAGACTGTTCTTTGTATCCTATTACATTTCTATGTACTTGTTAGGCTGCATATTGACTAATGAAAGTTCAACAAGCTGTTAGCAGAGCTTGGTAGGAACATGTAAAAGCAGGCCTTTTTTTTTTTTGTTTTGTTTTCCCCTAACAAATTATTTTTCTATTAAAGAAATAGTTAAGAATAGCAATAAAATCATGGAATTCTTTGGGTTGGAAGTGACCTTAAGGAGCACCTTGTTTCAGCCCCCTGCAACCTTCCACTATCCCAGGCTGCTCAAAGCCCCACCCAACCTGGCCCTGAGCACCTCCAGGGACAGGGCAGCCACAGCTTCTCTGGGAATCTCTTCCAGTGGCTCTGCCCCCACACAGGGAAGAATCTCTTCCTAAGATCTAATCTAAACACACAAATGTCAGCTGAGAAGTGCTTTTGTCTGTGAGCTTGCTCTGCTGACACTGCAAGCAGCAGCAATCTGACCAGATTGACTTGAGGTGGCCACTCCCTGCCTCTCCTCCTCTTTGTTATTTTAGCCTCGACCTATAGCAAACTCCAAGGAGTAACACAGCTGAACATGTCCTTCATCTGCCAGCAGTTTGAGTGCAGGACAAGGTAAGTAAAAGCACAATGTATTCAAACTTCCCACTTATCCAAAACCACATGTAATTTGCAAGAGAAACTTGGGGGTTGTTAAAATGATAAGAGACACATATGCAACAACTTCAGTTCCAAGGTCAAAGGAAGTTCAGAGTGCTCAGAAGTTAATTACAGGTACTCAGTATGTGTTGAGCTCAAGGACCCAGGTGAAATTCACATTTAGGGCCCTCAAAATCTGTATTCTTTCATTCTATTTTATTAATACTCTACTCTTCTCTTGCTTTTATGCATCCAGACATGACTACCAGAAGTTTAATATTTACAGTTACTTAATAAATAATAAACATTTTGATTCTGTACAAAAATGTGACCCTGAAACCAAAAGTTGAAACCAAAACACGTGCTTTGAGGTGCAAACCAATTTTGGGTGAATATGCAAAGCCAAGAAGCAGATCTGAGTGCTCCCTGTTGCTGTTGTTGATCAGAAGGTAATAGGACTAGTGGAAAGTCCTATTATTTATTATCAGTCTGTCTTAAAAAGATAGATCAAATAACATCATCATCATTACGTGCAAGCAGTTTTTTGAAGCAAAGGTTTGGTCTTCTGCATCCTTTATGCAACCCAGAACAAAGAGGAGTCAGAGCTGATGACAGCAGGCTACAGAAATTCCTGGCTTCCAAGTAGCTCTCCATTTGTGCACTGATGCTGAGTACATATAGGCTGAAGTACATTTTTACATGTTTCAGTATGAGATCTAGATCATCTAGAAAAGACACATTTATCTTGCAAAAGCACAGTTTATTCTTTGCTAATTTAAAAGAAATTATCTTCATTAAATGAAGCATCAATTAACTTGCCAGGCAGATGTTATTCTGGTGTTCTCTTCTGTGCGGCCTGGATAGAATAAATCAGCTTTATAAAAACTTCCATTTTCACAGTACATGAGGCCCTGTATTACTATTTATAGAAAACTTGTGATCTGAATGAAAAAAGAACTGTATGTTTTTTCCATTGGAAAAAAATCAACAGTAGTTACTTTATCATGAAAGGTTCAGTGTATGCAGTCACAAGCATGAGAACACTGACACTTCTAAAGAAGGAATCAGCCTCTGACCCTATTTTGAAGTGCCAATACCACTTTAGTACTTGCATTTTAAAATATTTATTTCCTTCATAGATATTTTATGTGGAGATCTCAATCCCTCAGCAGCAAACATTCTTATTTTCACATTAGCAGAAGCCCAAGACTAACATGATGCTTTAATATGAAAGACTTTCCTCCTTGGAAATCATATTGTCTGCCTTCTCCTGTCTTAAATGCATAAAATCATGTCTGCATTTGTTAATGGACAGATGTAGAATCATAAATATGAATAAGAAAATTCTTCAGCAAAAAGCTGAAGAAAAACATTTTTATATTTTTGTCTCTGGGAGGGAAATATCCTTTGTTTTGAATTGTATTTATGCTGTGAGATGATTTACATCACTTTCCAACTTAGTTCTATTTCCTCTATGAATATATAGTTCTGAAACTACTTTTTTTGGAGGGGGCCATGTAGAACACTGACTATCAGAAAGTCAAGAAACTGACCCAGTGAAGAATTATTTTAAATTCCTTTTCAGTTTCAAGTGTGACTTTCACACTTTCAAGTGAGTTTCTGCCCCTCACAAACCATAATTACATTTCTGAATGCTGCCAGAACTGAAGTCATCAATTCTTCATAGAACTCTGGTAACCTTGCATCAGTAAGTGCCAGCCAGCATGGTGGAGCTGCTGGGTTTTTTCTCTAGTACCTCCTACACAATTAAAATCAATACTGTCTGACAGGATAAATAACGACCAGGAAAAAACACTGACACAAGCTGCCTTTCATAACACAAGACAAGTACCCTCAAGATATGTATATGCTTTTGTTCATTAATGGTCAGTATACTCCAATAGCATGTCCTTTTGATCTTACTTTATGTCAGCTAACAATTATATGAACTTTCCTATCATTTTCAAGTCCTTTCCTTCCCTCAATTTCTTTTTTCTTTCACTCCTCTTTTCACTCATCAGCAAAATTCTCTCAAAACATTAAGATTTACTATGAGTAAAAAGAGGTATTTGAGGTCTCAATTCCCTTTTCAGTGTTTACTTCCATTTTTACTCCTCTCATACACACTGAATATCCATTTACTACCTTTGTGTCAAGTTTCTATCAACTTCCTTTATGATCATCTCTGCTTGGACCACCTTTTGTCCAAAGAAATCACTTCCACTAAATGATGTAATAATTGCCTTGAAAATTTTTAGAGCCTTTACTATTCCATGCACCTTTATTCTCATTTTTTTCCCCTTATTCTTGCTGGGCCCAAAATCCCAAAAATGCATTTGTGTTTGAGCATTTAAGATTAATTTGATATTCTCTTCCACAGTTTGATACTGTCATCTAGCAGGTCCTTGTCTTCTCCTGCCCCATTCTTGGTTCACTCATCTGCTCAAGTGACCAGTTCCTCCATATGGAATGTATTAAACTTTTGCTTTCCAACATAATAAACACTTTGCTGTATATTGATTTGACCCCACTGTCAAACTCACATTGTGCCCCTGACAATTCTGCAAATTTCTTATCAACTTAAAAACTTCAAATGACTGATCCATCTTCTACAGTCCCTTGAGTCCCTGTTTTTCCATGTTGGGTTAGGCAATTCAGAAAATTACTTCAAGACACACAATATCATTTAAAAATATAAAATGTGTCACATGTAATCTTCACTTGTAATTTATTTGGTAGCATACTTAGGCAATTATGAGCTGATCTGGCTGTTTCTAAGAAAATGAAAAATTTTGTCTCCCTTCTTGGTGAAATTTATTATTTCAAGAGATACTTGCACTCTTGTTCACATGACACAAGATGTTCATCACCTTTGTCTTTCCTGTCCTTGCTCTATACTACGTTTTATTTTGAAATCATGCAAGTCAATTAGGTTGATAAAGTAAAACATGTGGCATTTTACCAAACTGACAAAAACTCACCCTATATACGTATATCCTGTGTAGAATGTGGCTACACCCAGGATTTTATGCTTCCAGAGAAATGCCAGACCCAGGTCCAGGAAGACATAATACCATCTTTCTGAATTTTCTTCTACCTGTGTGAGATAAAGTATCAAACTAAATTTACCTATTCTCATTTGGATTTCTGGAACCTGTGGGGATGGAAAAGGAGTCCCAGGAATTCTTTCTTTGACTGATTTGCATGTTACATCAAACAAGCAGATACTTCTTTTTCCCCATGTATGGCATAATGGAGATGATGATCAAATCCGAAACTTGTAAAATTTAGAATTCAATCATATACATAATTTTCACTTGATTCTTTATACATAAATCTGTTGAAACAAATCTCCTCCTAAAAGGCTAAAAGAAATTTTATTTTATTAAGTAGCACATGGAAATAAGCCTAGTAATTTCAAAGACATAATATGGAGAGAGTAGCAGGGATAAAATGAAAAGAATATAAGTATAGAGAGATCCTTCTGGGACCCTTAAAGTTTTATGAGAATAGCCCTAGTGAAAGATCTCTGAACGTGTAAATGTAAATTAATTGAAGAAATTGAATCTTTACCTGCATAAATTTGTTAAATGCAACAATTAAAATCTATTTAAATGTTAATGAGCTAAAATTTAAAATGTGCCCCCATTAACAGCAATGAAACCCTTTACAGTTTAATCAATATTAATGAAAGAAAAATGTTAAGGTAACAAAACCTGGTGCATTAGAAGCTGTTGGGGAACAGAATTTTTTTTTTTAATTAAGTTTTCAATAATCATACAGATTGTAGCATCAGATAGATGCATGCTGTCTAAAAGAAAATCTGCAAGGAATGAAATTTAAGAACAAACAAACATTGCTGTATATGCTCTGGAAGATCATTCATCAATTAGGCACTGCCACCTCACATACACTAACCCAAAACTTGATATCAGAAACGGAACAAGTAACTCTTAAGAAGCTGAAGAACGAAGATTCAATTAAGCCATTTATCACTACATAAAATACATATGTCCTGTATGCATATCACCAGCGGGAAACTCACTGCACCCAAAACTGCTAAGCAGGAACCCTCCATGGGAACAGCACAAGTTAAAGGTGGAATAGCTGGATCTGCATACAGCATATATTTACCTAATATTATGCCATTAAGGACCATGCAAAATATTTTATCTTCATATGAAGCAAAGTGATTACCCCAAAATTTACTAACTGACTACATACGACAGTCAGAGCAAATAAGAAAGCAATAATGAATGTTAACACATTTCCATGCTTTACAGATGACTAACATTTTAAATATATAATTTTTAAAAATTATTGAAAGAAAATCTTTAGTAACTAAAATTTAACAACAGTAGCTATCTTAATAAAAGACTGGTATGTGACAAAAATAAACAAAACTGCTGCACAGAAGTTTTTGGGAGTCAGTATAAAAATTTTGATTGCTGATGGTCCGGCACTAAAATGATATTATAGCCACTGTATGCAAACAAGCCTCCTGAACTAAATATTAATATAAAGTTCTATATAATTCTTCAGTGGCCTGTTTATAAGGATGAGTCTTGTGAGCACAGCTCCTGAATTTAATTTCTGCATTTTTTATATATCCAAGGTATGCCAGACAGAATATTACCTCAGTTTAGAACAGATACTTATGAAGTTCCTTTACATTTACACTGAAATATCAACACCAGTACTCTGCCTATCCAAGAATCATAAATGTCTTCATCCCTTTACCTAAGGCAGGTAAATAAACTGACCTGACTTCAGTTCCACCTTGTATGCATAATGACACAATCTTAGATCTGAATAGCAGATACTAGACTTGTGAAATTGTTGTGAAAACAACAATTATTAATGCCGTGTCTGACATCTCACTTCACAAAAAATACACAGGCTCTTTTAGACAAATTAGAAGTAAAAACCACATTCAAGCTAGGAAGAAAAATGAACTCATTTATCTGAATATGGTAACAGTTTGGATATGATTAGGTGGCAAAGCATGAAGAACTAAACAGTTTTGGTCCCTGCCTCAAAGCAGATATGATACAATTAAGAAAGACAAGAAAAACTGATGCATAGAGGACTCTGAATGAAAAATTAATTAATTTCATGAACGAGCAAAAAACCACAATCCAACCCACCCCCAAACTACCTAGGGAATTAAGTTTTTACTTTTTTCTTATAAAAGCAACAGGCTATCAAAAGGAGATAGAACTTGTGGTTTGGGGGGGGAGTTTTGGTTTTGTGGAATTTTTAGTTTTGGTGGTTTGTTTTGGCTTTTTTAGGGGAAGGGAATAGAAGAGGCCATGATTATAATCTTTAGCCTGTAGAGCCATGGCTCAGAAAAGAATAGCAAGGCTGTTAAAAGTCCACATAAATTAAAAACTATTGCATACTGAGAACAAGTATCTATGCAAAACCATTAAAGATATCACCTTTGCATCAGAAATTCTGTTAGCCACAAATTATCTGGGCTAGGTCAATATCCAGAGAGAAGATCACTTATTCTCTCTCTCTCTTTTTTTTTTTTTTTTTTTTTTTTTTTTTTTTTTTTAAATTTTCATTTGCTGTGTGCTATTGTCCCTCACTGTGTGGCACTGAGCTAGAAAGGTTTTGGTCTGACCTGGCTTGGTGTTGCTCACCATGGGAGAAAAAGAGCAGCACAACAGATTATTACAGAAACTTCACAGCATTCTTCTCCCACTCTTCTTATTGATAGACATATTCTTTACATTGTTGTCTTACAGCCACAAATAGAGAGAATATTGAAACAACAAACAAGGATGCTACTTAAAAATTATTAATCTTGACTTGCATGAGTGTGATATTCAGAATAGAAGTACTTGGTATTCAGGCCATGCATGCACCAGGATGCTCTGAAAGGAGGGACTGCTGGGAGCAACTATGGACACTAATGAGCTACAGCTGAAATGTAAAGATGCAGAATTGTTCCTGGGCAAATGTGTGCTGGGCAAGGAAGTTCATACAATGGAGAAGGTTCCTTTCATGAAGGGGGAGGTGGAGTCTCTAACTTGCAATTTATATGGAGGAAACACTCCCAGAATCAGTGTCTCTCTTATGTAAATCTCTCATTCTCAACCCATGGCTTTGCCTCCTCTCTACCACAAGACAGAGTTATCAAATTAACAATAATTTATCTACAACTCAACTGTACTCAGCACTGCTGAAGCCTTCCTTAAATCATATATGCACATGCTTAGATTAACAAACTATTTGATTTACTTGCCAATACTTATCAAAACTATGTAATGAGAAAAAAGGACAGACACTAGAAAATAGGAGCTTAAAGAACCTAAAAATTGTTCATAAGTTTTGTAACTGTTTTTAAGAAAGAATTTTAAATTCAGAATAAAGGACAAATGCTGTTCTTTTAATTATCAACATTTATCTCTGGGACAAGAACATCAGGTATATAATATAGAAGATTCTTTTAATATAGAGGACAGATGGCAACTTCACTCCTGGGACTTCCTTAGACTGCCCCGAAAAAAAAACCAAAAAAACCAACAAAAAACAACCAGCAATGCAAAACAAAACCAACACCAAAACCCCCACAATTTTAAAAGGCTTTGAGTATTCCCAAAGGAATGATAGTCTGGATACAGGAAAGCTGAACTGTCTTGTTTGCGAAGCAAATGATAAAACATTTGAAGACTATGCAGAAACTCCTAAGGATGCCAATTTGCTTTACAAAAATTTACAAAATTCACTTAGAATAATATTCACTTTAAATAATACTTCCTCACCATTTAAGAATAAAAATTTAGAACTCACTCACATACTTTCAAATATCATTTAGTTATTTATACATAAATATTTTGAAACAAACCTTTTGGAAAACAGAATTATGTCAGCAGAATTTAAGATAGCACGACACATAAATGCAGCATGGAAGCTAGGAATGCTTAGGAAAGGTGTTGCTTGTTTTGCAACATGAACTAACAAAACCAAAGCACACTGTACAATCCTTTAAAAAAGCACTTCTGCCTGTCTAAAATCATACATGCATCCATATATGCATGTGACATTTCATAGGCATGTTTCATATTTCATTTACAGGGTGTTAATTTCGTAAGCTGCGAATCCACATTTTCTCCTTGAGTGTTAATACTCTTTATGTCCTGCTGGGTAAACAGCCAGAACCAAACTGGTGTTCTGAACTGTCCCTGACAATATTTAGCCTTCCTACCCTTGGTTTTCAGCACAGTAAAACTTACTTTCGTAAATTTAAATTTCTCATTAAATGAAACAAAACAAAAGAGTCTGAATAAAAGAAGAAATATTGTATTAGCTTAAGGAAACTGGAAGCTGTCTTTTTTGCAATGATGTTGATTGAATATCCTGCATTGCAGTGTAATGTGATTATTACTGAGGGTTTACACTTCCCTAAAAAAGATTGGAATCTACTTGACTAAATCAGGCTCATCTCCATTTCTGGTGCTTTGGGCCACAAATGATAATTTCTGCCTCTCCCATTTTTCTTTACATTGGCTTAAAAACCACAAAGCAGTAAGTTTCTATTTTTTTTTCTCAAGCTTTTATATGTAAAGAATGAAATAATGCAAATATTTTTCCTCCTTGATTTTAGACCAAAGTTTCAAAACAGCAGTATTTTATATTGCAAGAAGTGTCCTTTAAATAATTAAACCATTCGGCTCCTTCCCTAAGTTAAAAAATATATAGAACAAGCACAGCCATCAATACAGGATTTGCCCCTCTCTGAATTAATCCAATTATTCAAATGTCAGTTATAACTGTCAGAGAGCAGTTCCTTGGGCTGGAACAAACTGTTAAAAATTAAAACTGTTTTACCTCGTTTAGTCTCTCTGCCTTTTTAATGTAAAATCCATGGTCTTGACAAAAAGTTGTGGGATTTGACACCCAATGCAACACAACCCTATTTCTGTCATACATGCATAATTCACTTTGGAAATTTGCACTTGCTTTAAAATATTACTAAAATATACATGTAACATATGCTAATTCAGCCACACTGGCTTGCAAGCTCCAGCCACTAGGTTATATGTAAACTTTGCCAAGTGCATACACTGTACATAAAGGGATTATAAATGAAAGAAAAGATCACTGTCCCTAGCTCTCAGTTTCCAGCCTTGGCCAAACTGACAGCCCCAAATCCCAGCAACATCTAACATGCCCTTCCTGTGGAGAAGACAGCCTGTTCTCAGAGTCTTAATTACATCCCAGCTGACTGCCCAGCGTTGCCAAAATCAGGCAACAAACGATGCACCTTCACTTGCAATATGGTCTGCTAAACAGACTCCCAGTCACACAGAAAGGAACTTTCACAACAAGGAGAAATAAAGGGACAAGCGAGAGAGTGAGGGAGAGGGCAAGCAGCAATCAAGAGACAGCAAAAGCCTCCTCCCAGCCTCCTGAGGGAGCGGCGAGCAGCAGCATGTAACAAACACGGCTATCCCTCGCTCACAGCAAACTCGCAGCCCAAGGTGCCTCATGCCAAGGACTGCTGTTCTCCAAGATGGGCCACGGTACCTAAGGCTCGCTAGATTAATGATGGTTAAGGAAGGCTAACCAACCCCTCACTGCTCAGGCCATTATAATTACAGAAGAACAGCATGCCGCATTCTGCAATCGCAAATGGTATCATATGTTTTCCTGGCCGCCTTGCACGAGGAGCTTTATTTACACAGATCGAGTGCGAGAGGACGCGGATTTAAAGCAGGAGAATTTTAAAATTAACAGAGCCGTGGGTACTCATGGATACCCACCGAACAAAGTTGCACTGAGATCTGGTTTGGCTTGCAGAGCTACAAAGATCGAAGTTTCTGCGAGGGAAAATGCTCACCCATCCTCCCCAAGTCTCACGGTTATGCAGAAAATACAGCATTGAAAATGTCCTATTCTCTAAATGAAATGAATTTGACCTTACAGAAGTGCTGATAAAGCAGCTTCACTAAGACCACGTGACTGTTTTAGAAACTGTGAAAAGAAACTTCACCCTTACTAAATGTGCCAAGGAATTTTAGAGATTATTTCCTACTAATACAATGAATATCAATATCGAAATTATGTCAATTAGATTCCAAAAGATCGACTTCATACTACTTTTCACAAAATTTTACTATATGCAAATATATAATTACATTCTAGAAATATGATATCTGCACTAGGATTTTTAATTAAGATATATAGCTTACAATACTAAAAAATATATTTTGGGTTCCAAGTACCGAGGTATCCATTCCATTGATAAAACTTGGTAATTTTATCTAATAGATTTATTTCATTTTTAAACTTGTACGCCTCTCAAATACACATTTGAAGAACTAGTATAATACTACTTTTATATAAAAAGATACCTACTCCATCAGTTTAATCTTCTTCAATCTAATTCTCCATGTTTGAACTCATACCTGATGGACCATCTTTTTCCAATATTTTTTGTGAATTGTGTTTTTAAACCTGTGATCCTGATTGTGGCAACCTTTCTAAAGGAAGATGGAGTGAAAGAAACCAAAGAGGTCATCTTCTACTGACCACTTACAGGACTGGAAAAAAAATGGTTTTTTCAGTACAATAAGTATCTAAAAATTTTTTTCACTTGACAGTCCTACACACAGAAGGACAAGTATCCTTCGATGGCCACGCAAGGGACTATACCTGTAGCCTTTACAGTAATGGAGGAAATCCATAGTGTTCCTGAACCTTGCATTAAGCAGAGCTTTCTTTTACAGAGTTTAAGAAATAACAGAGGGTGAGGCTTTTTGCTTGCTTTGGTTGGTTAGCTTGGTTTTAAATACAGGCTTCTTGGAAATGAGAGAAAAACCTCCTCTGTACATATTTTTATACTCATAAACTACATTCCAATTACCTCAAGAATACTAGTAATTCAACAGAATTATTAAAGTGGAGATCTACTTGTTAAAAACAAACAAACAAACAAACAACCCACAAAACCCCCCACAAAAACAAAAAACACAACAAACAAACAAACAGAAAAAAAAACAAACAAATAAAACACATACACCACATCCCCCAAAAATGGTGAATAAACCACTGTGTGCAAACTGCCCTCTCAAAAGTGTACCTGGCACTGAAGGATGATTTTGCTAGCTCACATTTAAATCTTGACAATATACTATTGGACATGTGTATCTTTTTTTTTTTTTCCTAAAGACATGGTGTCATGTACTTTTAACTCCAGATCCACTGCTCTTTACACAGCAGAGTAAAATAATTCAACACACACGATCTTATTAAATCTTCTGAATGTCAAAATACCAGGAGTTGTTGGGTTTTTTTTCCAGACTTCTCATGGCACAGAGCTGGTGAATGAATCAGAATAAGGTGCAATGGAAGCCTGGAACTGAATATTATCCATCGATCAACAGCTCCCACTGTTCACTTTGGCCCGCCAGGCTCAGGGGGAGCAGTGCACAAACAGTGCTCCAAGTGGGATGCAATGGCTGGTTTCCTGCAAACTTCCATCCTGACAGCTGTGGAAGGCATTTTTATTGGATAGATGCACAGGCAAGAACAGCGTGGGACTGGAATCCGCAATATATTGATACGGATTTTGTAAATATGTTGGATGCTGGGGAACATGAGGGTAAAAAAGCATGTACATCAACCAAAGGACTAATGCTCACAGAATTTAGCTTGTACATTACAATTGATTATAATGCTATGAGTAAAAGATCAAAATAGTAAAGGCTAGACAAAGGAAGGATGTCATAGAAATATTATCACAACATAGTAATAAAATTAAGGAAATAAATGTAGATTTATAACTGGCAAATAAGTGTTTACACTCCTCCATACTCCAATGCTAGTGAAATATTTCTTGTATTCAGAGAAGACTGCTTACTATATAGATGTTTGAATAGATATTATACAGAAGTTTGTAGACACATATTTTGTTTGGATTTGTAAATAAAGATGCATGTATTTTAATCCATCTCTGGCTGTTGTCACTGATGTTCAGTATTTTGGTGCTGCAAAAGCTGATTTGTTGAACATGCTATTTCTGTGTACAGCCCTAAAGGCCTGGCTTAAAACAGAGTAAATTCAACTCAAAATATGACAGATTTTGCATGAACTAAAAAAAGTAAACCATTTATTTCTTCGAAAAATAAACAGTATGACTGGCTGAAGACTCTGCTAAACTTACTGCACTGCACTTTTGCAGCCACACCTCATCTAGGAACCAGTGCTTAGATGGGCACAATGGGGACACCAAAGCTGCACTGGGGATTCAAATTCACAGGCATTTAAAGATCTGAGGAATTAAGAAATTATTATGATCAGGTGAAAGACTGTGAAACTTTCCTGGAGATGCCTTTCTCTTCTGTAGACTCTGTAGATAAGCACACAGCTTTTTGCTGAGTCACTGTTGAATTCAGCATTAGCCTCCACTACAAAAATATAACAGAAAAGATGAGCTGTATCCAAGCTTTTTCTGGCATGAACAGAATTGACATTGGTCATAACCCATCTGTTTCAAGAAATCCAATCCTGTATGACCAAATCCTATTCCAAAAAACCAGACTGTTTTTTTATTGGCTGCTGTTAGTTGTAAAGGACAGAGGGCAGATAACACCTAGCAATCAGCAGAAGTTCTCTAGAACTCTGTTTATATGTGGCAGGAACAGTATTTGTGAATGGAAAAACAACAGTTTTTTTAAAGCAAAATAAACTGCACCTGTCACACAAAAAAGATGTGAACAAGGTAGTTCATGGTTATCCAGTTCTTCCAGGACTGGAGTAAATCACAACATTGTTCCAGCCAGCAGATGCAAGAAGCCATTAGAAGCAAGTAAAAAGTACTCTTTTATACAAGAAAGTTTACAGCAAAGCTTTTGGGTATGACTTAAAAACAACAAAATAATATTTCTACTACTGATCTATCTAGAAGGAAACACAGCTGGATCTTGTTGTAAAGAAACCTTTTTTAAAGAAAAAAATTACATTTAACCACCTATGATTGACCATTTATATCATCACCCAAAGTCCTGAGCTCAGTAATTGCATTCACTGGTTTGGATCATCAAATTGCAGTCGCAGTCTCTACTGGCATTATTATTTGTTTTTAGCAGAAGGAAGTTAATGAAAGTATCTCTAGGGTGGAAAGACAGTGTTTAGGTGCTTTAAAGAAACATCTGCCTTCCAACAGAGCAAGAAAACATATACAACCAAATCTCCTAGTTTTATACCTTTATGAGTACACTGTGCAGGAAAGTCAGAAAGGTTCATAACATAACTCTCTGACCTGGAAATATGGAGCACAACCAAGTGATGAAGACAGCGACGAACTTGTAAAAGGTCACTAGGAATCAAAAGCTTTATGAATTATCACATGTTACATATAAGATTTTGAAATGGACCACTTAACTAGGTAATCTGAGAGTTCCTAAAGAGGAGGAAGAGAAAATTATTATTATTACTATTATTATTAATAATAATAATAGTATTTTGGCTTGCTGTGCCCTTTTAGATGATTAACAGTAAAGATCCCACAGAAGCTTCACAGCACTGGAAATACAGGACTAAAGGAATGCAACAGAAGGTGCTGCAGAGCCTGGAGCTAACATGACACAACCTCATGAACCCACGGCAGCAGCTCTGCCTGTAGCTTACACAAAGTATAAACCCTCCTAGATATCTCAGTCTGCCCTGTTGTTTGGGAATGAGAGAAGACTGAAGTGACTGCATCCTTCTGCAGAAAGTACTAGACACTAATGTTGGTTTTTTTTCCTTCCAACAGAAAAAAAATCATAGAAAGGAAGTAGTACAGAAAGGCTGCCGAAGCAAAGGAATCCAACAGGAAACAGAAAATACAACTTTTAAGTTGTGAGGCTAATAAGCAATTGATTCCATTTCCAGATTCCCATTTTCCAGTATCCTCAAACCAATAGATACCATTCTGAAAAATGCATTTAAACCAAAGACAAAGCACTGGTCTCAATAAAGGGAAAGCCAAGTGAAATGTGTCTTCTTAAAATATACAGGAGCTCAAACCAGATGGTCTAAATGTCCCTTCTGGACTTAAAATCTAAGACAGAAAAAGAACACCAAACAAATAGAGAAGATGGAAAATAAATTGCAAATCTTCCTCTAAAGTGTTTGTTCCTTCAAATAGAACTGAATTCTACCCTGTAATTTAAGCCCTTCTAAATCTACGAATGCAATATAATTTTTTTGATGCACTATTTGAATATGGAATAAATTTTCAATCAAAGTATTTGCTTAAATTAAGAGTAGATAAAATCACAAAGGCAAAATTTATCTTCATTACTAAAGGCAGACACTTTAAAATGGCATTCCTTTCAGATGAAGGAAATACATCCTTCTTACTACTGTTTTCTATTAGTGCAAACCTTGAATCCAGCTCTGAACATCCACTGAATTGTGCTTTTGAAGAATGCAGAAGATGAATGTCATATTCACTCAGCATCCATAAATCAGCTTGAATAATTTAATACCTGTTGAAATTTTCTTCCAATTTATTACATGAAATAATAACACGAGAAGTAATTACAATAAAGAAAAAGTTCAGGTGCAACAGCGTTAGTTCAACATCTAGGATCAAGTGTCAGTGGAGATTAACAAATTTCATTCATTTTATCTCCTGCACTGGAGACACGCAGCTCCTAGCTTTAATAGTCAGGAATGTCTGTTAGTTAAATGACTTTGTAAAGGCAGTCAAGTGAGGGCAGACAGCGACAGTTTAATTAGGGAGCTTGCTATAACTCTATCTGGGAGCTGTAGGCACTGGACTAGAACAAGTGTAAAACGGCTCTCAATACTGAGTAGCAACCCCTGCCCCCCCAGCCAACAAAAACCCTCCAACACAAAAAAAAACCCTCAAGAAGATACTTTTCATGGCAGGTTCTCTCATTTATTCTGGCGTCAGGTTGGCTACAGGTGAACAGGAGCAACGTAACCGCTGCAGCAGAAGAAAGGTGAGGTTAAGAGAGCAATCATTTATCTTGTATTGATTTCTGGACACTATGTCCTAGATACATTCCAAGATAGAATGACAGCTTTCTGTTTGGTGTCTGTAAGAGAAGAAAATGACTAGCACCAGTATCTATTGTTTTCCTATCATATTTCCTTTTAGAAACATGCCACACTTAGATTTTTATTCAGACAAGGAAATCCAAACAAGTTTATCACAGAAAAGGAGGGTTAGGGGATGGTTAATCAGACGTTTGTCTTTGCTGCTGGATAGTTGGGAGTCACAGGGTCAAAACCGAGCACAATTGGACCATTTGGTTTTATCTCAGGTAACCCTACATCTCTGGTAATTGAACCCATTTCACTCGGTCAGAGTTCCTGTCACTCATATTCAATGTCTGTCATTACTGAGAAATGCTTCATGACATATTACACTGACAGAACCACCACTGCAAGACTAGAAAGAATCCCCAGGCACCAGAAGTAGAAGACAATGGAAGCTTCTTTCAGACCAGTGATGTTTAACATTTTATGTGCTGACATTGTGACTGTAACCACAATATAACGAAAGCCTAGCAAATGGAAGATCAAAAAAAAAAAAAAATCCATAGTTTATCTGCTTCAGGGACTAGAAGGCAACATCAGAAATAAAATGAACTGGCAGCTCCAAGGTTACTTGCACATAACACTAAAATCCTTCGAAAAAGTTGTAGGTATAAACACACACTTAATTCTGGACCTCAATATGACACTGATTTTATTTCAGATAGGCTTTACAAATATTACACCTCTCTTAATTATGGGCATCCAAATCCTTTTCTCTCTGCTACAGTTTTTTTTTTTTTTTTTTTTTTAACTTACAAGCTGCAAACAGTAACAGGAGAAGAACTTGCACACCTTCTGTTTCACTGAAGAGGATGGAAAACAGCCAAGCTTTTCTAACCTCTGAAACACTCCTGTACATAGAAAGTCTAAATGCAAAAATGCCAGCTACTTTCTCTCTTCTAAGCTTTACAATCCTTACAAGTGATGCCCTAATTTATTTTTTTCTGTAGAGGCACTGCTTCACTTTGCTAGGTCATTGCTGCAGCATTTGACAGGCACTCCACTCACCTCTGCCACACTTGAGTTCATCAGATGCATTCAAGCCAGCTTCTTCTGACCATACAAACTATTTACAGGATCTTTCTCAGTCTTAAAATGCTACAGTTGTATTAGCTGAACATCAACACTCTATTAGCCCATTCACTAGAATTCAAGGGATGCAAAGTTGAGAGACTTGAATTGGGTGATCGGGGAGAGAAAAAAAAAAAAGGCAACAAAAAATACTGAAAATTTCCTTGTCATCTTGATGAGTTTACCTCAATTTTACCTTCTTACAAGAAAATGTGGAAGAAAGGTATCTAAGAAACCATTTAACTGCTTCTCTTCGAGTAAGTGATGTGAAAATTCACCGTATTTATAATTTCATTTTTAAGAACCACCTTTAAACTGACAGTTACTAGATTTCAAAGACCCTTTGCTAAGTACCCAGCCCACATGTGAAGACTGTATTAGTTACAATTGAATATTTGTAGCAGTTTCTTATTCTGCTTAATGATGTCCTGATCAACGAGCAGAGAGAAATAATTTCTTTCCATCCTGAGTGCTCTGAACGAAAAATAAACAGGATTAAATTCTGCTCCCAAATTTCACAGAAGCCCAGAATTTCAGCTGAGATTATTATATTAAACACTTATTGCTTCAAGGCTGAAGCAAAAACCAAAGGAACATCAATAATGTGAACAGTTAGATTCCATCCTAAGATTATAATGAATTTCATACAGAATAATGGAAAAATATCCCTAAACTAGATCTTTCATATTTTATTAAATCAATTTTGATTAATTTATTGGATTAAACCAAATTTTTGCACTGCTCTGATGCAATATGTGAGTGAATATTTTAAATAAAGGGTTGCTTGGAATTCTGAGATCAATAAGGAACTTTAGCATTATTCACTATCAGCTACAGAAATTGGAAAAGATAAAGTCATCTTAAACTATGAAATTGCAGTATGAAGAGATGAGAAGATACTGCCTGAAGTTCATAAAAGTTCTAATATCAAGTGCATTACTTCTAAAGCAACCATTATTTTCACTTTAAGAATAAACTGTATTTCATTGTGAAGTGCATTCACACATTCACACGCACAAAAAAATCTTAAATAGATTTAGAAACTACAATTCTCAGCAGTAAAAGCAGTTAAGATGTCCAATAAGAAATATATGACAAACAGTAGCACAATAATTCAGCCATTAATAAATCTGGCACAATAACCATTATCTTGTCATAAAGTAAGATAATGCATCACCAATCCCTCCATGCTGGACTTTATATTGTATTTATATGCTAAAAGCCTTCTTAGAAGCAGATGCTTCAATTCCAAGCTCCAAAACCCCACTGATATGTATTGGTGCTATTCAGCTCTTTCTCAGCACTTCTATACATAAAGCAGGGAGCAGGTTTGGGAGCACTGTGGCCAAAGAATCAAAATGAATGATATTCAGGTTACAGCTTAGCAGGGAAAAAAAGTGTTGCAACAATTTTTCTAATGCTGAAATACCATTTCACCAAATGTTCCTGTCAAGGCATGGTTTAATTACCTTGGCACCCACGCCACTTATAATCACCTGTCATTAGCAACAATGCTTGCATCTGTTTGCACGTCTGTCAGAAATGCCAGCCCAGCTCATGTCTAAGGAAAACACAACTCTTGCTGGTGCTTGACCCCAGATGTGGAAAGCTCACCATAAACTCACCTGTGTCCAGGGCAAAACACTTCAGAAATTTCAGCTGTAAAGAGTAGAGTACTACAATGTTTTTGCCATAATGCTTTCCCAGCATGGATTTTGTAAACATGAGGCTTCTCTCTTTTTCATTGTCATGTATGTTGGCAATTTCATCTAGGAATTTCAAAATTCTAAATAAAGTTGAATAAATAGTTTAACCTACACTGAAAAAAACTTTCTGGAGGTACAGAGCAATTACACTGCTGCTCTGATCCTTAAGTTATTTATAATTCAGAAGGACAGGGCAAGACAAGACAGATTCTGAATGATATTCTGGCAAACTCTCCTCAATAGAAGGACTCTTTGTGCATCAATTCCACATATATACCTGAAAGTCAGGGCATGCATGCACACACGTTGGTTGGGTGGAAGGTCAGCAACATACTGAAATGAGGGGCAGAGTCTATTTTGATAGCTTTTATAATTCTAGGATTAAAACTCCTGAGGCAAAATAAATGTAGTTTCCAATTCTGTCCTGTGCAACTGGAACCCTCACTCAAAGCTATAGCTAGTTGGCAAACACATCTAAAACAAGTAAATCACACACACACAAAAAAAGGCAATTTTATGGCTCAGTCTTGCAAATACTCTCTGCTGCAGTACTTGTTCTTTAAAAGCCCAGCTAGTCAGCTGTGAATTCAGGAGTGTTCTGAAGGATCAAAACTCTTAATAGGTGTCAGCACTCCAGGGCAACGCCCCACACAGAAGGGATGCACACCTGCCCTTTTCTTCATAAAAGCACATGTATGGCACCCCTGGTATCACTGCATTCTCACTCCTGCTTGAAGTACTGCAGAGAGCTTTTTGTATCCACTATTTCTAGCAAGTTAAAAGACCTTAAATCGAGTTTTTCAGCTGGCAAAGTGAGAAAATTTAGTGTACAATATTTTCACATCTTTATAATGCTGAAAATAAAAGCTTGCAGATACTGCAGAAACACGCAGCTATGGTGAATACTACAATTTAAATACACTTTCTATCCTTGTAAGAGACATGAAACAAAGCCAAGAACTCTTTGGCTTTACATTCTAGTGAAATCCAAACTGTTCTGAACGATTATAAATGGTTACTGTTTGTCTTGGCTCCTACCTATATCAGATTCAGACTGAAGAATCTTAGTGAATTATAAAGGATAAAGTGGATATTTCTAAATTACAAGACTGCAATTCCAGTGGCTCAGTGTATCAGTTTTCTGTTTCATCTAAGTTTGCTGTGGAGAAAATTGTGGTATCTGACAACAAAGGATCGAAAACATTTACTTTCATGACCCAAAAGCTTCTTGCCTTGATTATTTTGAAGATTAAACCCCCCACCCTCTTCAACCAAACAGATGAAGATCAGTTACATTTTGTTAACGACTCAAAGGGACATAGGCTACCAATAGAACAGTTACAACACAATTTAAAGTGCACCCAATCAGAAAGAAATATGATTGAGTTAAATTACTGAGTTTTAATCATGAAGCCATGTCTGTGTTTTTCATGAAACTTTTGGGCTTGTACCATTAAAAGCTAAGGGAAAGTGAGCACTGCCATTGCATCTTCTGTTTGATGGGGAGACATAGCACTTCGGCCTAACAGTCTATCACCACTGTCTATCACCACCACAGCACCCTTTGTTTACCTTGGGGTTTTTATGTGACAATAACTTTTTGGCCAGATAGCCAGGCCAGGTTACTGACATGCTGACATCCAGAGCAGAAGGAGAATGCAGCATTTGTGAATGCAACACAGACCAGTAATGCCAGCTTGTGTTTCACCAAGAGTCAGTCACCAGGGTTGGATTAACAAGTAGGAAAGACAATCAGAACACATCAGAATGAAAATTCCTTCCTCTAGGTTTGTACCAAACTCATAACTGAATAAGCAACGCCATAAACTCAACTTCAGTTGAAACATAAAGCTCACCGAACTATTAAGACTGGTTTCCTACAGTCCCTGCAGTTTGCTGAATGGTGAGAATAATAAATTTTGTGTTTGACAACCAGAAACCAGTTAGGAGTGTTCCAGAGACCAGGGTAACCAATGCTGAGGATCCATGCTTCTCAGAAACCTGTGCAAGTCAATCATGATTGCTTCCCTTGCTCAGCAATAATTGATTTCCTAGAAAATCTGAGAATCAGAGTGCTTAGTACAGAACAGGACAGACAAGGATCATTTTAATGCCTAAACAGCTCGATAAATTCCCTAGAATATGGACCATACAGCATTCTTCCAAATGCTCCCTCAATCAGCACATGGTCCAAAACTTGAACAACACCACTATTAATTTATTATAAATTATTCTTTATATTATATCCCCTTATAATACATGAAGAATATGACCAGATAAGATTAATTAAAAATCCAAAAAAGGAAAAGGATGAGGATCAACGATACACGTATGGTAAGTCAAGGAGGAAGCAAAGAACAAAAATTTCTGGGGGAAAAACCCAAGAACTTCCCCTTAGGGCTTTTGCTGAAAGCATTTAAATCTGTAAGAAAAATATGAATAAGTTAAGCTGGTGGGTTTATTTTGGACTGAATGCCAAAGAGTTTTTGAGTAGCATTTCAAATATGACTGCTATTGTAACTGGTTAGACAGAGAAGCTCACTGACTACTAATCATCAAAGACCATGTAAGTTATTCCATTTCTAGAATGTCCCTGTCTGAATGTGGCTCAGTTCCATGTACATAAACCCAGAGTTTCCTCCTTTCACTCCATTATTCAACAGCAATTACAGTTGAGATGTTTTGTAAGAATCACCCAATATTCCAAGCCCTAATTTAAGGTGAGACACAGCTACCTGGAGCTTATGGGTACTTCCTCCCATGAGATGTACTCAACCACACAGAAAAAAAAAAATTTTAAAAAAATCCCTAACCTGTATTACTTGTAAAAGCTCATTATGATTAAGCTCTTGACTGTCCTATAATTAAAATAATTATTACAAATAACTGTCCCCTAAAAGTAAGCCCATGGATACAGATTTCAATTGTGAACCATCTGGTTGTAGTTTTCCAGCACGAGTGGTGATAGTGGCCACATGCTCTAAAATGAAGTTTTAGATATTTTCATCAATACACAGAGCATTCAAGCAACGAATCCCAGAAGTCTCAGCTTCCTAAGATATTTCTGCATTAGAAAAGACAGATGACTCCTGAAAGGTAAGCTAGCATTTCTGCAGCAAACATTACCCCAGTCTAGCACAGGACATAAAACTTGCCATTTGCACCATTAGGTTTGCCAGGACAAATGAGAGGCTGGGGGTGATGTATGGCACAGGAAGGCAACCACAGCTGTTTGCTTCTGCAGAGGAGGACGTAGGTGCTCTGCACCTGAGTCTGCAAATATTTATTAAGCCCTTAACAGTGAGGTTGTGATGTTCAGAACAGCCACTGCTGAAAACCATTATCTATGGATAATTAACTATGTCAGGACACTGAGGTCCTAACATGAGGTCCTCATAATTCCCCACTAAGGGAAAGACAGTACAACATTATTATAATATATTAGCAATATTTAACAACAGGATCATAGTATTTGTGTTTTAATGATGAAGGCTGAATACCATAGATGGGCTTAAATTAATATTAGTTTCTGATAGTGCAGTTTAAGCCAAACTTAGCGAATTCTCAGTTTGTGTTACTACTAAGTAATGATACTGCAATAAACAATGACAATAACTAATTAGAAAATTATTTTACTTATAAATAAAGGATTTGTGTCCTTGCAGGTTTAATTATTATTAATGCATTTTTTCTATCATTTGCCAGAAGTCTAAACTTATTGGAAGGAAAAAAGAAAAAAAAACCAAAACCTATTTTTAACTTGACCAAAATCATTCACTTGAACTTTGGAAGCCCTTGTATTTTTTTCAACTAATTTTTAGAAACAGCTAGGAAAAAAAAATTTCATCACACAATAAAAAGGCTTTTTGACACATGAAGACAAAAGCTTCAGGCCGTTTATTAAGACTACTTCCTACTGTGTTGGGCTTTGTTTTATCTCATAATTAAAATCACACCTGAGCTGGGCCATCTGTGAGAGTGTATTAAGTTTCTTACAAAACATGAAAATCCTTTCATTTTTTCCATACAAACGCCAATAAATCTTCTAGGGTTATTTTTTTGTGTGTGTGACACAGAAAAAATAATATGCTTAAATAAAGGCCAAGCTTTGAGCAAAAACTGAGCAAAATTATTTTCTGTATTCATCTTCAACTGCCCCTCATAGTAACCTGATACATTTTTAAAAGTTGTACCCTTAATTTTTAAAAAAAAAATATTTGACAGTACACTGACAGTTTCTGTTGTAGGATAAAATTAAGAATTAGCAAAAATTGAAGGAAGATTTCCATATAAGTTAGCAATTAAGAGTGTGCAGAAAAAGTCAGTCAAGACTTTTTAAGATCACCATCTATGTTAGCATGCTAATGCATACACTAACAGGTTCCAGTGAGAAAAAAAAGAAGTTACGCATTTTATAAACGTAAGTACATCGTGAAGTTCAAGGGAGGTTTGGTTTTCTTTTGCTGGATATTTTTTTTTGTTTCTTTTAGCCATTTTTTTTGCTTTAAAATACTCTGATGAAATACCAAGAGGATTTCCTTGTACAGACAATATACACAGCAACAAATCCTAAGTATAGACCAACTCCATGAATAAAGTTGTGCAGTTACACTGAATGACAAGAGGACCTGAATTCATGCTAAAAGTCAGAGAAACACCTAGAGTAGTTTGCCTTGAACATGTGAAAACTCACATACATGATTCTATTTATATTGTTTCAAGCTGTTTCCGTTCAAAGAAACTAAAAATGTTCTTGAAATTATCTTGTTTAATATTTCTGCTGAGTCAGGAACCAAATGCATATCAACATCTTGTTTCCTAATCATGCAACTTTGATTACACAACTAAATTTGCATAGTATTATGGCAGTCAAGCAATCCTACTCAAAGCTTTACATTTCTCAGCCAAGGCAAATTGCAGAATGGTTGTCTTACAGAAAAAACAGGTTGAGAGCTCTAAAATGGCAGCCTTTCACCCCCATACTACTTGATCTTAAAATTATTAACTATTAACAAGCAGAAAATGAAAATCCCCATTCTTTTGTCTATTACAACAATATTAAAATCTCAATTTCTTTATACATTTTGAAGTATCAAGCTTCAACACTGCTTTGTACAACCTATCACAGATTTAAATCTTGTTTATATTCATGTATAATTGAGCTACAATTATTTTTATCCTTGGAAATTCATTTGCTTGATAGTACACTTAATTGGCAAACAATTGAGTTCACGTTCTTTTAAATTACTTACTTTACAACAAACAAAAGTCTAAATTCTGTGTTATAAATAAGACTAAAGTCACAAGGCAATCCCTTAAATCCTTGTTTTCCAAGTTTTTTGGAACCTAATGACTAATACTGAGGCTATTTTGAAAACTCAGGTTTTTTGAGGTTGATAATAGAACATACTGAGTCATGTCAAGCAAGAAAAGCAATATTTTATAAATGTGTCTGCCTGTGAAACTAAGTGGTTTGGATCCAACTCTTAATTTTTTCTCTCTTCAATTATGTTACAGCTAATTCAATCCATTTTTGTAAAAAGCTATTTTTTTAATATTTCATAGTTTTCTTTCAAAATGCTGATTTTTCCTATCAAAGTTGGCCAAGAGCTAAGAAATAAAGGCACTTTATTCTGGAAAAAAAAAACCAACAAAAAGAAAAAGAAAAGAAAGGTTCTCTCATTCAATTGCATAATTTTTTTCTAATATTTAAAAGAAAATTACTTTGGTAATGACAATTTTATGTGTCAAATTAAAAACACAAAAATTTCTCAAATCAGATGTGTCTCTTTCCGCAACAGTATCACAATCAAAGTCTGAGATACCATCACCAGAAAATGTGAAGGATATTTACCAGGATCTGTGCTCTAATTCTGTTCTCAATCCCACTAACTTAAATCAAGAGTAACTCTCTTGAACTCAGCATTATTGCAATGGTGCAAAATCAAGCTGGGAACAGACGATTTTAATCAAAATAAATAAATACTTCCACATGATTTTAAACAAAATAAATGTTACAGTTTTGGATACTCAGCACTCAAATTATCTCCTAAGAAACCAGTATAGACACCTGAATTCTCAGAGCTCTCTCCTGTCTCAGCCTTCTGCACGTACACAAAGTGATGAGAATTACACTGCAGCAGCTGCAGATGCTCCCCAGCTGTGATGCAGAATCCTAACTGGGAGTACCCCACAACACAGGAATTGCTGGGCCAATATTTATGGATAATCTCTGTTTACAGGTTATCTCCAACAGTGTAGGAGATAACAACACACACGACCTGGTGAAGCAACCCCACGTTAAATGGGATATTCCAGCAACACTGCAGAACTTTTCCCCTACTCTTCTGTGGGAAATAAGGAAAGGATGAAGCCAAAAAGGAACTTTAAGAAGCAACACCTCTGGGTCTGCTCTTGAGGTGATCCTGTTTTGCCCAAGGCTCTGCCTAATGCAGACCTTCCCTCTAAGTAGACTAAACAAATAGAAATACAGGGTTCTGCTCAGTTGAAACATAGTGGTTTCTTCTGGGAATAATCCAAAATGTGTGCTGTTGACTCAAAGGATGGAACTCTAAATGATATCACAAGGCACATTTACTGTAAATTCCAAGGGAAAAGAAATAGACCATACATTAGGAGTGTAGTGATTTTCAGGCTCTATTGAGCCATTTTTCCCCTTTTTAAATATATAAGAGGTCTAATTTACAATGTCAGCACTATTTTGAAACTGTTTTCTTTCCTGTGTAATGTATAACCAAAAATAATTAAAACTGAATGAAGACTGTCAAAACAAACAAACAATATCTATTTAGATTAATTATCCTTACTGTTTTTCATTATTGTGTTTGCTCATTTTCTCAATTGAATTCATAACATTTACTCACTCACAATGGGTCTGTACATTCACATCTGCACAGTGGTTGCCTATGGAAAAGTATCAGCTTTCAGTATTCCTTCTCATGTGCCCTCCCAGCTGTAAATGAGGTTAGGAAACAACACCATAAACACAGAAGGCCTTTCGAAAGGTAAAAGAGTGGAAGAATAAAAAGCCTCTCAGGAAATTTGATTTGCACTTTGGCTTTATTCTTAAAGGAACACCCAAAGCTTAGCAGCATTTAAAACTATTGAAATACAAAATATTAAAGGAAGAGACAGCAGAATAAGGCATTATATTCTATGGTAGTCTTGTGTCATTGCTACAAAGAGCAGAACAAGGCATTATACTACTAATAAAAGTGTATTACTAAAATATAAATAGCACTGAATGCCAATCTCATTGTTCTGAGCAATGGGCTGCTTTATTTTTATTATTCCCTCTCACTTTTATTTCTCTTTAAGAAATGAGTGTTTGCAATTCCTTCAGCAGAAAAAAAACCAAAACAGGACACACACAGATGTCATAAATAATGCCCATATAAACCCATGCTAATTTATTTAATGTGAAACTCCAACACAAATTACTTAGCAGTGAAATTGCCCCTCCTCTTATTGTGTATGCGAAATAAAGGCGAACAGATGTGCTCTTCCAGACCAAGCTATTGCTACAATTAAACCAACAGTCATTTTACAAACCAGCCAGCTATTTCATGTGCCTCTACAGTGCTAATCATCCTTTCTTCAGCAGCCCAGCCCAACAGAACAGCGAGTTATTTATAGAGTTATCTATCTTGCACTTTGCAGATGATGCCTAACATTATGACAACAGTGAAAAGGTCTCCGTACCTGCCTACCTAAAACAAGTTTCTGTAAAGTAATGAATAGAGACAGCTTGGGGACTATCCACCTGCACCGCCTGCCTTTTACTGCCTGCAAAGTGAAACCACAAGGGACTGGCAGAAGGTACTTGTCTGACAGGGCCAGGACAGCCTTTCTCCTCAGTGACAGCCTGGGCCTCGCCTCTTAAACCTGACCCACCATAATTCCTTCACAATGCAGCAGCGAGGCAGCTGACAGTAGCAGCTGCACCTCCTAAGCGAGATGGATGGAATTTTCATAACTAGTTCCCCAAGTTACATTTTACCTTCAAGATAATTTATGAGCTGCTGTGGAGCCTTGAAGAGACAATATGCTTGCCATAAAATTAACTGTAACAGTCTTGTAGGTTATAATTAACACTGGGAGGGTAGCACCAACTGGATGAAACACATGGCATAATTGATGGTGAAACTGGAAATTAAGGAAGCTAACAATATCATTACTGTGCACATCACTTTAGTGAAACCTATGCTTTCCAGGGGTTAATTACAATCCCCTTCCAACGTACACACTCTGACGGGGAGTGGATGAGTGTCACAGCTAGGAGGAGGCAGGTTTGCTGGCAAGGCCGCCTTGCACCTGGACTGATGTATATATTGTTTTTTTTGCCTGGAAGAGATATACATGTCAAAGCAGCAGCACCAGCACCTGAACATCTGGCAGCAGGCACACTGTAGCTTAGAGATAGATGATTGCTCAAGCCTCATAGAATATTTCATTTTCACTGCAGCCAGCAGACTTAATGGCAAAGAAGAAAAAATCCTCTGTGAGATTTCACTTAATGACACACATTATTAATTTAAATGACTTGAGCAAAGAAAAACATTTTAACTTTATATTGCTGTAACTTAGCTGCAAATTAAGATTTTTTTTTCATCAGTGTATTATCACTTTGGTTTATTACATTAGTCTTTAGAAAAAAGCAGAGCAATCTTTTTAGAATCTCACCTTTCAAGGGAATACAGAACTGAAGATGCAATGCTAGTTAATCAGAAATAATACTATAAACTGCTGCCATCTTTGGGAAGGCGAACATGCAATTCATGTACCTGTATCTAAGACTCTACTCTCTAGCCAAGGCTTAAAGAATCATTAGTGAAATTTATATTTTTGAATCCCTCAAATTATTTCAATGAAACTTTTTTTTTTGTCCCTGGACAACGTATGTGAAAACGCAGAGATAAATGATACAACAGTGTCACCTACAGGCAAGCAAAACAGTCAAAAACCTCCTCCAATATTGCACCCTCTTACCTCTCAAATCCTTCTCCTCCCCTGCTTTCCCCTCCTCCAATCTCCCCCTCAATCCCTAATAATACACACCTGGATCTGGGGATTATCCAAACCTCCGAGTAGAAAAAGAAGGGCAAATACCTGAAGTGCTTTCAGGACAATCTAATATAAAATACTTAGATCTTCTATGCAGTACACTACACCTTACAGTAAACATGCTGTGCAGCCAGCAAGTCATCCACACTGCAGTGGGTACTTGGATTGCTTCACCTCTCCTGAGCACTTGCTCAAATTCACGTTAACTAGGTGGTCAAAAATAATTCCGACAAAAATATTTTTTATATCTCAGGAAGATTAAATGCTGACATTATTAAATATAAGAAAATAAAAATGAGAAAATGTCAGCTTGCCCAAAAACAACTGGCAAAAATTTTAACAGCATTGTCCAAACATGTACAAAAAAACACCCTCCAGCATAATTAGGCACTAAATCTAACTCCAGCATATCATGGGCATAATGGATGGATCCATTTAGCTTACCTTCTTATTGGTAGCTCTTAGAATTCTCAGAACTCTCATTTTCTGACAGAATACTCTTTTCTCCTAGTATTACTGCCCTCACTTTAACACTCAATAGACTTTTCTTGGCTTCTCCCACAAACTCTGCATTACTCAAGTAAGTTATAATAGGATTTTCTTCTATTATTATTACATATGCTCTAAGCACTATTCCCATTTGTGGCTGCTGTCATTTACCAAAATAAGACAAATTATATAAAAACAATTTATGCTTTGTAACAGGTCCCCAAGTTCTGTTTTTACAGAACCTCTTAAGCTTAAGAAATGCCAACTTCCCTTTTTAGCTATATTAAAACATCAGCATACTTCATAATTTAATAATTCCACAGCAATGATACATTAAGTATTGAAAATTCATACAAAATAAAAGGAACAAATAATAGTAGCCAAATCAAACTCTTCAAATGCCCAAAAGATCTCATTAGAAGTGAAAATAAGCAAGTAAATTAAATCCTATTCGCTGGTTCATCTTATTTTCTCAGATTAGTTGATACATCTCCAAGCCATTCTTTGGCCTCCCTGTGGACTGCACTTCCCTCTCACCAACCCTGTTAAGATTGTCCAGGAATTCACCCTCTCTCCCAGCACATGATTATCTATATGTGCTACCACAACTTTAACACAAGCACACAGTGGAGCAATGCAACAGCCTGATCCTCTTTTTTACCACAGTAATCCATGACATTCATTGGCTCATCACCCCCTCACCACCACAGCCTGGACTGCTCAGAGCATTGACAGCACCTTGCTCAGTTTCAACATCCATTTAATTTTTGGCTGCTCCAGAAGTGCCAGCAAGGGTACCAATTAGTGTCAGCTGCAGCAGTTGCTTTATGTGATATACACACCTGCCTACCAGGGCTGGAGAACCGATGCATTTTACATAGGCCATCAAACACAGACACCCAGTGGGAATAATCCTTGGCACCACCTACCTGAATCAGATCTAAACTGCTGACCTGAAAACAAAGGGCTTGGTATTTCATTGCCAATCCCTGGAGCCATCAAGTTCTATATGTGGAAAAACTTTAATAACACAAGGCTGACAGTCTTTAAGACTTAAGTCATGAACTTATGTAAGCATCTGCCCACTTACACTCATGGTATGACAGGATCAGCACCATTTGGCTGGGTAAACTCTTTAAGTCACCCTCTGTTACCACCATTGGTAATGTATACAGATTATTTAACACACCTCCAAATTAAACATTTAATTCACCTGTATGACAGGTAAAGCTGTGACAATAATGGTACTAAAATCATTAAAGTCCTGTTCGGATAAGGCTTCTATTTTTTTTACAGAAGAGAAAATTCTGTCTCCAGACTCTTTTAATTTTAAATGTTTAGTTTTAGACAAAGTTTTAGTTCACAATAAGTTTGCCAGTAGTTTAATGGATGCTACATACCGTGACATCAGCACATTTTGCTGAAGGCAAAGGAAAGAATGAATTGATACTGCAGAAGAATTAGACCTCAGTGGGTAAAGTAAAATAAACCTATGATGATTTTTTGTTCACTGGACCACTCACACCTTATGCCTAGTTTGTAACACTAGGTCTTTATCTAACATGGGCAGCTACAGAGCACAGTAAAACACACTGAACTCCCCCAGCCTTTCTCCTTTTCCCCTGCCTCTGGTAGACACCATTTTCTCCTACAGAAAGGATGACAGCAAATGCTAATGCTACTTTGTGGTTCAACTGTCTGATGATGTGGCTAACACTTGGTCTCCACAGATTATAAATTTGTCACCTCTGTGATGTAGTCAATCTCCAGTATCCTGTAGCCTGGAAATGCAATCATCTCCATTTCCAGCATTCAGGTCTCCCGATGGTAGTGAACAAATCATTGTCAAGCCATTGAAAAAACAACACTACCTATCTTTCTTGTACTGCAATTATGAAAGCTTACATAAATAAGGAAATTTCACCCATGCTGACTTTAAAAGCCTGTCCAAGTAAAACCAAATATAAAAATCTTTAATAACTGAATAATCTCTGACGGAGTGGGAAAATTCTTTATCACATTTTTTTGGAAGCTTTAATTGCACTACAAATAAGGACTAAATATGTGTAATTTTCCAGTTTTGGAAGTGCCATTGAATTATTTGAAAAACTTACCTAGCACAAGAAGAAAAAAATCATGAAATCAAAAAGAGAAAAATGCTGAAGAAGTTTCATTTGGTAGTTACTCAGATATAGGATGATGCATCTGTCTATGGATTTCAGAAGCGAACCATTAAAATTGAACTAAAATGATAAAGTAAACACTCAGACTAAACAATCCCTGTGAAGTGCCTTAATGACAGTCTGACACAAACAAAAGCTACACACAGAGACACAGACCTGAAGTTCTGCAGCTTTTCTTAGCCTACCCTACAATACCATTTGGTTTAGGTTGCTACACCTAAACCAAATTTTGGTTTTGTGCACCGTATTTTGTGCACCATATGGTTTTTTGCACCATATTTCTGTGTGTATAGTGACATCACAAGGTAAGAGGCAGGATTTTCTGTAAGAAGCCACAGCTTGTAAACACACAGTCTTTCCAAGGGGAAAGGGTCAAGAAAGTTTCAAAGGAACCACTAAACAGCAGCATTTAATCAAGCTGCATTTCCATTGTTCTGAAGAGTACTTGTACCTATTGATCCCAAGCTTGGTTGCTTCAAAGACTCCTCCATACAAGGAACACAGGTGAAAGACAGAGGCAGTAAAACAGGAAGGGTCACGAGGAGCAAAAGAAATCTGGCAATAAGCAACTGGAGAAAAGTCAAAGGTCAATCAAGGCAGCTGATGTCTAAGCATAACTACAGCAGAAGACCTGACAGCTTCATCGACGTTGCAGTGGTTTCTCCATTCATTTGAAAGCTGCAAGGTTGGTTTTCAGTCTGACTCAAAGCATCCCCTTGATTAACATACAGTATTCAGGATTACTCAGCCACAATTTACTTTCTGCACATTGTCTAAATGTATTTACATTCTGAAAACCTGGTTTAGCTTATATGCTGCTGCTGAACAGTTTCAGGTTCTTTTTTTAAGGAGTAGTCACACACATACATCTAAAGCATGAGTGTCAAAGAATCCAAATGTAATTTTCTCCTTCTCTTCCTAATTTTGGTGTATGCTCATTGCTAACTTACTGAGACCCATTGTCCAGAGAGGACAACTGTTATCAAAAAACACACTGGAGATCATACAGCTGTATGTATGTACTGAGGTTCTTACTAACAGCAGAAACATGGATACTGGATTCCACAACATGGGAAAAAAAATATCTGTCATTCTCATGTTACACAAAACAACCACAGTTTTAAACAACGCAAATACTTCCTCCCCCCAGTCTCTGACAAACTTTGATGCCACTGGTTTGTAAAATCTTGGGAACTGGTGTAACTCCTATTGAAGCATTTTCTGAAGAGTTCACATTATTTCATATACTTATCTTGCCAGGTCTGTGAGAGTTAAAAAAAAATTCAGTATTTTGCAACCAGTCTTTGAACTGGTATTATCACATTTCATTTGAGAAATAGCATTCATGAGTTCCTGAAAATATACAAAGCCTGTGACAGAAAGGAAAAAAAAGCTCTGATTTTTCTAAAGCCTGTGTTAACTTCTTAACCCATCAACATTTCCTCAGCTACAGAGGAAACATGGTCCCTCTTTACATCAACACCACTTTCTCCTACTGGAGCTAAAAAGAGTAAAACCTATCTCAATTATCTCCCTAATTATGATCTAAAATTCCAAGGTATAAGGAGGCTAGGCATAAGAAGAAAAAATGAACTTTTTCTTCAAAATGGAAAGTAAAATATATAAAATCATCCACTTTGTATCATATTTAACATGCACACTCTTTTAGGCTTCCACTCTAAGATTCTTCATTTTTCTTATTATAGAATTGAAGATTTTCATCCAGATTAGGACTCAATTTTCTCATTAGGTACTTATAAATTATATTCCTATATAAATATCAACATAAAAATCCAGTTTTCATTGTTGAGAGCTAAGACTACCTCTGTAGTATAAGTGTTCATTTTAACTAGAATAAAAATGCCTACCTTTAAATTGTTATGTCAAAATCGTGAGATCTAAGAAGGGGTTTGACAAAGGCAAAAAATGCTGAGGAATTATAGCTCACATCTGACTTGAAACCTGAAACTAACATGATTTGTCACAAGTAAGAGGTTCTTTCTTCCACTGCCATGCAAAAATGCAAGCATATAAAAATTCTAGAAATAGTGACCCAGTCTACAAAATGTTATGGGCTATAGAATGACCCCATAAAAAGAGATTTTTGTTGTGTTATTTTAATGATGCAGGGTTATAAGTTATTGATTTTTACAAGATATAATCAATTAACACTTTTCTGCTGTTTATCTCATGAACCAGAAGAATCCTGTGTTTACTTTGGTACTGATTATTTATTGGATGTTTCTTCTGTTTCACTATGTCAGTTTGTCATTAGATGATGATTTAGATAGAAGTTAAGATTTCAGAATTTGGGTAAGTAGCACAACTATGAAAATTCAACAATCATAAATAATTTCATCACACTTTCCACTTCATTATGTCTTTCTCCAAAACTTTACATTTTCCAGCATTGGGTTGAATTTCCCCTAAGAGAAATGGCACAATTTCACTGAGGGAAATAGCAAAATGGACATCAGAGTCTGTGTTATAATAAAACCATTTTGGACTAATACGATTTTTCCATTTGAAAACCCCATACTTTACTAATGGTTTAACTAACCAATATTTTTTCCTAGCAGTCAATATTTTTCAATGCAGTTAAACACTACCCTTTAAATTAATCTCTTGATGACAAATTAGTTTGGTAGTAAATGTATGTCTATGAAAAATACAACAAAAACCTACTAGCAATTAAATGCAGTATGTCATCCAAGCATTAAAGACAATGCCATTATAACAGGATACTAGTTCTATTAGGAGAAATCCAATTTTATTCAACTACACTCCAGCTCTCTCAGGCACTTACTGATCAGGAAAAGTGCAACATCCTCTCTTGAAATTCAAGTACTTTTTATTTTTCCCCTGTTTCTTTGTGATACAACAACTTTTCTGGTTCCAGTTAAAAAGTAAAATAAAAAATGTCAACATCATCAACAGGGAAAAATATTAAGGCCTTTTTAAAAAATGAATCAGGTGCAGATATTGAACTGTACTTTCTCATCCTTTGTCTCACTTTTCAAATGATAATTTCTTCCACAGTCACCATTAAATCTTGATCTATTCCAGCTCTCTGTATGGGTCATTGATTCTAGATGTACCATGGTTATTTTTAAATGTTTCCCTTTCGTAGAGAAAAAGAGGGCTGTCTAGAGCCAGATGGGTAACTTCACACTTCATTTATCAAACCCAATGCATTAGACTCCACCCTCTCTTTCCCACTATTGCTGTTAAATTTCCATATAATTTGGTAACAATTTTCATTATCATACACTGACCCTAAAAAGTCTATCCAGGTTTGCATGGTTAGTCCAAAATTCACAGCTGTTCCCTTCACCCTCTATTTGTTACAGTAGAATCTGAGGGTCCCCACACTTTATAAGCTGAACAGTGACCTTCTGTAAGCAGAGGTCAAGAAGGGGTCAGTTCAAAGGGCTAGAGCAGCTCTTTAACAGCTATAACAACCTGTCCATCAGGCACTATCACGCAGTATAAACAAATCTGGGGCTTTGGAAACTCTGGACCATTTCTGTTAACACTCAGAGGCCATTCACTGAGTCCTACCTGAAGTATTTTGGATCACTACCACTCAGAGAACAACTTGAATTGCTGGAAGACCTCCTCAGATACTTAAGATACTGATGATATCTTTGCATCACGAGTCTATGGAACGGTGAGTGCAACACTAAGCACACTGCCATGTGTTTTGGGCTGTGGAGATGAAATAAAATCTGAAGGAATCATTTCAGCTCATTAACATGCAGAAACACTGGTACAGCTTAAAGCAAATAACACAAGAATATGCTTTAATTGAGTAGGTACATACCAGAACAGTTAATATGCCTTTCTCTGGGAAAGGCTGAACTTCCAAAAGTTCAGTCAGTTTGTGTTACCAGTTCCCAACATATACGGGTTTTTTTTCCTTTTTTTTAATTTTTATTTCAGGTGTTAATGACACAAATAAAACACAAGAAAGAAGAGAATGACTACATAACTCTACAAACACCAAGTGCAGAGTGAAGTTTTCTGCCAGCTGCCCTCCCTTCATTGACCTAAATTTCTTGAAGTTGTACTCTTCATAATCTGCTCTCTAATGCACAATGTAAGGTAATTAGAGTCATCTGTATTTAACTTCCACAGGAAAAAAAAAATTCTATTATCTAATCTAGCTGATCCCCTGATAGCCTGTTGAAAGTAAAGTACTGTAACCTATTGCCTGCCCTTTGACAAGTGCTAATTATTTCCTGTCCAAGCACATTTTTCTCATGTAATTCCAAAGTACACAATAGACTGATCTCTAAAACATGGGCAGCCCTGCTCGTACCACGGCGGACGTTTTATAACTTTCAGCACCGTGTGCTCCATGGCTGCCACAGCCAGTGTTTCATTCCAGACACCGGGCTGAGGCTTTGATGGAGCCAAGCGAGGTGTACGGTAACAGCCTCTTTATGCAGATCATATGGATGAGACTCCCAGACAGGTCACTGCGATGGGAAACATCAAATGGAAAGAAAAAGGATTACGGATATTTAATACTCAAAGGACACTTTCTTTTAGAACTTGCAAGGCACAATGCTCTTGAAATTTTCTTTCAGGTGTTTAGTTTTAAGAAGGCCTGCACTTCATCTGCTTGTGCCTCTCACACCCCCCAGGAGCTGCAGCTTTGCTGTGTCAGAGGCTGGGCTAGGTCTGCAGCCCTGGCTCCAGCCCCGGAGCTCTCTGTGAGCAGCAAGCGAGGCCAGGAGCACTGAAACCCATGGTATTTCTAAATTAACTCATTATTCCATGGTTTCTGATGACCTCATATATTCAGAAAACATTGTTAGACAAAATGAACCCTAAAAAGGTATTCCACTCATTAGAAGCTTTCTTTTTTGTTTCACAACAAAGGTGCACAGGTCCCACAGAAAAAAAGTCTTAAGTGATTTCCTCTAACATAGCTAAAACATTTGCATTATTTAGTAAGCATGGTGATGGAAGGCAAAGAACCAAATATCTCCCCCAAAAAACAAAACAAAACCAAAAAAAAGGCAAATCAAAAAACACCAATCAATCAAAAAACCCCAAAAAACCTCCAAAAAATAAACCAAACTCAAAAAACCCCCCACAAATTAAAAAAACAAAACACAACAAAAAACCAAAAAAAACCCCACCAAAACCATAAAAATTACTTAAATTGCTCAAGAAGAAAAACGTAAACCCCACATGATAATATGGAAAATATTTTAGAGCCAGCTTACTCTGAAATCTTAAATGAGTAGCATACAAACAAACGTTCCATACTTGCTGGAACACAAACTTACAAAACCTGTAATTCGTAAAATAATTATGTGTAATTATGTTTAATTTTTATCTAAAGTTTTTAAAATGTTTCAGCTTCATTTGCTGTAATTATTTGGAGCAGAAAAGATACCCAAGTGTCAGACCCAGAATCTACAGATAACATTTCAAAAGCAATCTCAGTCATCAGGAACTACACCAGCAAAATGCAAGAGATCTCCCTTTAATTAGTGCAGGTGAAACAATCATGCCAGTTAAACGCTAAATTTGAATAACAAAAATCTGATTTAAAAATACTTTTGACTAAAACCTGTATTTAATTGTAAGTAAGGAACATCTCCTGGTTTTAATAAAAGCCGTATATTTGGCAGAAAAAAAATTCATAGACTGCTAGATATTTTATGTAAATATCAAATAAAAAAATAATAAGAGATTACAAAATTAGTATAAACCTATAGCTTTTAGACATAGGTGTGAAAAAGATGACATCAACTCATTCAGCAGCCTAAGGGAAGGACAAGGTAGAATATGGTGGAAATCCTCTTTCACCTATTTCTCAACAAACTAAAAGTATGATGTATCTGGTGCTTCTGAAATGCATTCAGCTGATTACATTCCATAACACAAACCTTTCCAAATACAAACATAAATAATTTTTTTAAACACTGTTAATAGCATCTCCTGATCGATGGCAGTGAGCTGTCTTTAAGAGATCCCACGAGATGAACTCCAGCAGCAGACACACGATTGCCCATCTCACCCAACACCAGCCAGTTAACACCAGTAGGACACCACAGGGAAATGGGAGGAGCACGAGGGAAGCAGCCAAGAAGTGGAGTTTTAGCAGAGTGTTCCAGCAAAGAGCATGGCTCATACTGTCTGCAATATGTGGAAAACCTGAGGGCACTTTAGGTGGCACCACTCCTCAGATCTGAGTGCTGCCTACCAAGCTATTGTCAGTGGCCTGTACTGTAAGAGAGCAGTCTGCCCACAGTAACATGGACTATCCCAATTCAAGGCATTACTATTTGAACAGTGAAAATTTAGTCACTTTTCCCCACTCAAGGGGATTTATAGGAGTATTTCTCACCTTGCTGTCCATTCTTTACGCAGCTTTTGTCTCTTCTTGAGAAGGAGCAGGAAGCAGCTGATGGTCTCATTTCTTTGTTCCTCAATTTGTTGCTCTTTTCTAACTTCAGAGAGGACCAGACTTGTCTTAAAGGGAGGAAACACATAAAAATTATAATCTAGAAATAGGAAACAATGTGTAAAATTAATAAAAAGCCCATAAGCAAATAAGGACAGTAAATCAATAGCTTTTTTATTACAGTTCCACTGCTGACAAATCAATACAGTAAATGATGGTTAGAAATGGCCACCATATATTTGGTATTTAATCAATATACATGGCACATAAGGTAAACCTTAAAATCTCATTGCCTTAAGTATCACACTAAGACATTGTGCATTCTAGCCCACATTTTCTTGAGGCATAGTTATTTTCTAAATATTATCTTGTATCAAATAATATCTGAAGTATTTTCCTCAATGTAGCATTTGTATGGGGGATTTCAACCTTTCCCTTTGCTCCATGGTAAAGCTGTTGATGAAAATACCTGTTTGTATTGTATCTGCTGAATGGAATTTCTGCTTACGTCCACACATTCTCTTCATCATTAAATACTTCAAATAAACAAGTAATAAAGTCTTTTCACAGATGGAATAAATTAAAAACTGGCAAAAATATACATATACATATATCCATGCAATGGATTTAAATAATCTGGGAAGCAGGATGACAGTCTCTGCAGATCAAATGTTACTGGCCTTCCCAAACAGTGTGCTGACGGGTAATGTGTAAGAGAACTGGGGATGTTCTTATCACCCTTCATCCTCCCACCAAGCTAACTCCAGTTCCATCTTTGCTTACTGAATCCTGCACCATTTTCTCCTCTTCTTTCCCTATACTTCCCCATGTCTGCCAAGCTGGGAAGGAAATGGTTGATGCTCAGCTACCAACCAGTCCTATATCCACCAGTGCCCACATCTCCATGTGCAGCAGAGTCTCCATGGCAGAGACTGAGAGTCTTTTCCCTAAATGATGATATTATATTGTCTTTTTCACCTCAACCAGCCTCCAATACACATGCAATTATTTTTGATATTCTAACCTTCAGTCACATGTTCTGCAAATGTATCAAAGCATCTAAATGCTTTTGGTAAGGATGACAGAACAGATGGAATTATTGCATGAACCTGTTTTCACAGAAAAGGAGGCAAAAAAATAAATTTCTAGCCTGGGAAGTTGTGCATGTGAGTTTGAAAGCACTACCAAACATAACAAAGAGCTGCAATTCCCATTCCTAGCACAACCTCCCTTATTGGAACAACGTGACAAAACACATGGCATTTTGCCTCCTCCTCAACATCACATGCACATTACATTTTGTCCTGACCAACTAAAATTCTTCTAGAAATTCTGTGAGAGAAATTATTATATTATTGTTATTATCTTCAATTTGTAAAAACAGAGAGATCTATCCTCATTCTGATAGGGTGTTTTTATTTCCACAAGAAACAATAACATGCAGATTATACACTTCTTAAGATATGTAAAGTAGGAGTAGCATTGTTACTGCTATGGTCATTCCAAGAGAGAAGCATGACAGGGTTCACAGAGACAGAAAATAACTTTATTGCACCAACATCACATGCAAAGAACAAAAAGCATCTTTCTCCTCACCTCCCAGCTCTATCGGTTGGCCTACCAAAAGGCATTACCCCATCATATGGGACTTAAACATCAAAAAGAACATTTTCTTGTAAAAACCCCAAATGTTCAAAACTCTGTCCATACAGATCACATTCTTGACCCTGCTTTGACATTACAAAGCAAACAAAAAGCCAGAGAGCGCTTTCAGATAAGGATTCCCTGACATGGGTTTCCCTTGCACTGACCTACAACATCTTTTCCACAAGCTCTAATATCCGCCAACTTCAACAATCCTGACCTTACAGCCTCACTTCCAGCAGCTGCACAGTTTAAAGCAGGATTTGATAGAGGACTTAAGCAAGTGAAACACACTCACGTGAGCTGGTGTACATTCTTTAATGGTGAAAATTAACACTCCTTGTCATTCACAATAAATATACCTACTAAGACTAACTTTTATATTTATCGTGTGGAAGTCTTGACAGAGCACTACAACCAGAGTTTACCTCTGTATTATAGGATGATCAGACTGTAGCCATCCAGCTAGGTCACAGTCCACCAAGATTTCCCTTTCAGAATGTTTGGATGGCCATTTTACTCACAGAGGGACAGGAAAATCTACTGGTGGTGGCGAGATATCTGCTTCTCAAGGAAGCCCCAAGTTTAACAATGCCGTGCCTCACAAAGCTAAAAGTACAGTTATTTGCTGCAATAAACATCAAGACCCCCTAAATATATGATTCTGAAAGTGCAGAGCATGGAGAACTGGGAATTGCTAAGGAATTTTCAGTTACAATCTAGTGAAAAGATGATGTTAATTGAGTATTATCACTCAGAGATAGGTGGTCACTTCTCCAAGTATTAACCATCACACTGTACGTGATACGGTATGAATTCTGTTGACTTGGTCAAATTGCAAGTTTGGTCCTGAGTTTCATTAAGCCAAGTCCCCTCCATCTACAGAAACAGCATCATTCCGGAAACTGAAAATAATTTATTTTTTACTGAGAGAACAATTATATTGCTCCAGCCTTCTGCTAACACCTTTGATTTATGTGGTGATGTACATGGCTCAAGTCAAACGCATAGTTTGACACTGACATCATAAACGCTTCTTTATTGAGCCCTGTGAGTACAGTCACAGCTACCTGGAGGGTGAAATAGTATTATTAAGCAACATACAACAACAATACATAGCAATTTAACTGATTTACTTGTTTTCTAAGAGTGCTGAAAGGGCAGTAAGGTCACCTGGAATGCCAGTGCCAGGCGTGATGTGTAGCTTTTATGGAGGCATTTCTTAATAACTTGTTATTCTTATGATCACAATAAAAATCTCGAATTGTAACAAATAAAGCGGCATTCTGAGTAAAACAACATTAATAAAGCATTTTCCTTTGAAAGTTGTTTTTTCCATGTAACTTGTTTTGGGATTTATTTTTAACAAGGGGATTCAATATATACCTTGACTGATAAAGGTCAAGGGTTCAAGAAACTCGGTCAAAGATGTTATCAGCTGGGAAAGCCATTTCCTCACATCAACACTGATAAAAATCCATCAGAAACCCGGCTGATACCACCCCTGCTCTAAAGAGCAGGAATGACCTTCTTTTGAACATCACTATAGTTGCACATCCCATCAAAGAAAATCTGAGCTTGTGTCTCAGTTCTTTTAATGACAGATAATTGCCTGCAGAGGCCCCCTTTGCCCAATGCTGAGTGAAGCCTTCACAATTCTGAACTGGACTCAGCACTGACTCAGGGTTTTTCAGCACACTTGGGACTGCAGGACAGTAGAATAAATAAACAATGCAACCAGCCCTACAGCATGTCTTATCTCATCCTTATGTTTAGAGAGATTCTTGAGGGTGGTAATGTTTACAAACTGGTGAAACTTTCTTTCTTCTGCTTCCTGAGCTGGCAAAAACATATCCTGGACAACCTAAGCAACGAGATTACGCAAATCTCTTATCACTTGTGGGAAGCAACTCCCTGTCTCATTGGCCTGCATATCTCTTTAATAAGCAGTACTGCTAGTGTTTTCAGTAAATCTTACCCAATTCTCCTTACAGATCTATTAGTGTATTTAGGGCTTTCCCTGTAAAACCCAAATGGCATAAAGTCTTAAAAACAAACACACACTCACCTCTCAAAAATCCCAAAGCTATGTACACACACACACACAGGTATGTACGTGTATGTGTATGTACACATGTATCAGGAGCAAATCCAGCCTTCTACATTAAACATAGTATTTAGGAAACTGTACTCTTTGCCTTTCTTCTGGTCCAGCAGCAGAACTAAATTCAGGCATATCAAGCTAAAGCCATCAGAGCATCTTCTCTCATTATGTAAGAAAGGAAGGTTCTAAGATTAGATTTCAAGAGACCCTATTTCTCTCATTATCACCAACAAAATACATCAGTGGCACAGGACAGAATAGAAGCTGTTATAACCAAGTCTTTCTATTCACCCAAGATATACACACAAAATTAGATCCCTAACAAAGCCAATCTAGGTATTGTGTAACAGGATTACAGTATTTTTTTTCCTTAGATATGCAGCAAAAGAAACTCTGTTTTAACATCCATAGGCCACTACTCTGCTGAACTGTGTGTCCTGGGTGAATATCACAACATTCCTACAAACAAGCAAGGAAAAAACATCTAAACACTCCAAACCCCACACTGGTAAATTTTCAGTCTTACAAAGCTAGATTTTTTTCCTTCCTTCAATACAGACCTCATGAGAAGTCAGATGTAAGGTTAGAAACACTGTATAACTGGAGACATGAAGCTTAGTGTTCTGTCAAACAAATTAGCCTTCAGTCTGAACTAAAGTGGCACTTGGGACAGTTTGCCTCTTGGTCCTACTTTATTGGGTCAACAAATCAGATTTTTCACTCTAAGTTAGGATTTAATTTACCCACCACCAGTTTAAATAGGATAGGCTTCTGAATCTTTACCAACCACATCTACTTTAACATAGCAGTCATCTCTAAAAAATCAATAACTAAGACAGAAAGGAAAAACAAAGAGTAAAATCTGTAAGCAGAGCTAAAATGTTATTGTGTGTTTTCCCTGTTATTTTTATCATTTTTATTTGCTTTCAGTGAAATAAGTATCCTGATGGAATTCTATGAAACTAGAACATGGTCCCTTTTAAAGGGGAGGGAAAAAGAACCTGAAATCTATTAAGCCACATTAAATTAACATGTTGTAACTCCTTCATGATAAAAATAGTTAGTAATTGATTACAAAACCCTGCTCATTTCTTCTCTACTTTTAAAATTTCTACTTAAAATACCAGCAAATGCACCCATTTTCATTGATACGATGGAAACAGCCAGTATGGTTTAAGTTATCACCCGGTAATTTGGGCACATTAAACCCAATTCTCTGCCTTTTGTTTATTAATCCACTATGCCAGATATCACAGTTTCACTCAGCAACCCTCATGTTCTGGATGATATTGAAAAATGAGTCATGTTTGTCAAAGAAAGTTAAAAAAAAAAAAAAAAAAAAGGTAAAGAGGAAAAAAGTGTTGTTTATAGAAGCCAGCTGCTCTGGCTGCGGCGCCAGCAGCTCTTCATCCTGCTATTTTACGCTCGCAACCCCCACTGCCCCCACTGGCACAGGTACAACTAAATGTTGACTTCAATGCTTCAGAGAGCACTCAACTGATTCTGTACATGATTAATTGCCAAAGACATGGCTGACCATATGGAACAGAGAAAGCATCAAGTAATTCATACTTCTGTATATGATCATTTGGCCCCTGTTGTTTTAATGTACAGGAAAGAGCTAGTATAGCACAGACCTGGTGTCTTGCCCTTGACAGCCCATTAAGAAATCTCAAAGCACCTAGTTGAAGTTATGCTGTTGGCTTTTCAATAGCAGCCTAATAAAACAGAAGCAAAGCTTTCCAACTAGTCTTAAATCTTTCACATACAGTACATTAACCACTGCTGCTAAAACAACTGGTTTCTTATGATAGGAAATGGGATTTGATTTCTAGCCTCTGCATACTTACTGAAAGCCTTTTTCTGACCTTTGGAGGGTTTACAAAATCATTGTTGGTTTTTTCTGCCATTTTCCCGGTTTCTTGCCATGGTGATCCTAATAGATTTGTTCAAGGTTCAGTACATTCTACTCTTACTAGCTGTTATATGCAAACTGTGCAATGGAGGTAGGCTCATGGGAACTGAAAGGAAAGAAATTATTATTAACTATTTTCTTTCTGAGATTCAGAGAAGTCACTGCAACATCTAAAACATAATTTATTTTTAAGGAGCCTATAAAACAAAACAAAAAATTCCTCAGAAGAAGCAATATACTAGCATGTGCTTTCTTTTATCAGACTAGAGACAAATCATCAAATTTCATTTGAGAAGGAAGGACAATTTATTTTAAAGCTGTAGTATTCTTAAGGATTTCTGACATAGACCTCAAGAAAAGAAAAAGGTGCAGACCTGGAATATATGTCAGTATCATTAACTGTTTTATATTAGTTTTATCTACCGTTAACATCTTTTCAGTCATAGGCAGTCAAAGAAAAAACATTTAAATAATGTTTCCCTGTCAAAGCTCTTAAGATGACAGTGCTAAAAAGTTAATCCCCATCCTCACAGATCTTCTGGCAGTTTTGACGTACATTGGCAAGGATGCATTTGCTGGCACCTTCCAAAAGAAAATATTTACATAGAGTTTTCTTGTCTGAGGATTTTCTAGTGGAGTAAATCATCTTCATGGTCTGAAGGGCCTTATATGGGAAATTCTAATCATTGGACATTTATCAGTGGTAATTTCCTAGGCTGAGAATTCAGATAACACTATTAACACCAACAAAACACATGAATAATCTGCAAGTAAACATAAAACTCCCTAACTGTTCCAGTTATTGATTGAGAACTTTCAACATAAAATCAGGGGTTTTAAGATAAACATTATGTCTGTTTTTAAATAAAATATAGGGAATAGAGAATTTTACAAAAGAAATGTCATTTCTGTAGCATAAGAGGAATGGAAACTCAAGTTGCTGGTGTGAAACTATCGCCACAAAGATTATACATTCTCCCCTACCATTATATTCAATGGTGCACATCAAAACTAAACATGTACATAACCCAATTATAGAGCAGAATGCTTAAAGTCAGACATATGCTTAAGCTCTAGATACAAGTCTACAGGCATTAAAATGTAGGCAGCCCTGCCTCGCTTTGAGGTATTCACTGCTGACAACAAAGGATGAATACCTGACTTGATAGATGAGTAGTTTGACCTAGAAAAACCTACAGCGAGTAGATCACTTCGACATTTCCAAAGAAACTGTAGGTCTTGTCTGCACTAGAAAGTTGTTCCATTTATCTATACCTGTGGAGCTAAAGCAGCACATTTTCTAGCTATATGAGTTTAAAAGGCATAAATTAAACCAAGTTGAGCTAATTTGAAAATAAGCATTACCTTTCTGCCTATCTAAGAATATTTATACCTGGGTCTTGAACCATATATTTAGGAAAAAGGAATCCAAACAGAAGTAATGCCCAAGTAATTTTCGGTTATTCTGGCATGCCACAACTGAATAAATTTCCAATTGAGGAAAATAATTCTTTTTACTGGATGATTTAAGCAGTTATGATGAGTCTCTGTAAGATTTTTAATATGTAGTTACAAACTAAAAAATGTAAAAAGATCAACATTTCAAAGTATTTTTGCTCCACTAATCGGTTTGGCAATGTTCTAAAGGTGAAGTATAACCCTCATCATGAAAGAGCAACCAAACCACTTAAGATATTTGGAATAAGAGTGGCTCAGCATCTTCAGATGTATGGGTGACTGAAAGGTTACCCTTTAGCCACATTCTCCCAAAGCACGGCCCCTCCACCTCTGAATCATCAATAGCACAAAAACAGAGGCAGGCCTAGCATGCATAGTGGATTATATGAAGTGTAAAACATTGTGGGGAAAAATCTTTTGAAAGAAGTCAGGAAAAAGAAATCACGCTTGCAAGAAGATCCAGCTGACAGGCCAGTCCCTAACAAGTGAATATGTTTGAAAACATTGTGAATGCAAGAAAAGAACACGCCTTTTGTTTCCAAACCTACAGTGTGTCTTTACCCCAACTGTTGCCTGCATGGCTGAACATATGTTTTCTGAGCAAGAACTGAAGCAGAAAGTGTTCTTTGTTATAATTCACTCCTTTGTATACACCTCCCTTTTTCCATTTTGGTCACATGCAAACAGTAGTTACGCTGAACACTTAAGTTCTGAAGGACTGCACAGCAGTGTATGCTTCAGTGATTATCTACTATTGCTGAAATCAGTTGAGCTAAGATGCACTACAAGACTCACTTGGCTAATCTGCACTCTGGACAGCTTAGATTTTGCAGTGCTGAATCACGCTGAGTACAACCTGCACATGCTCACTCAGCCAGCAGTCTGAATTTTCATCATCAACCATTATGTGCAGTTCTAATAAGCACTGAAAAATTATACAACAAATGATTTTAAGCATTCAAAAGAAATCAAAAAAGTACCCTGTAATTTTCTTAGCATCTCAAAATTAACATCATCAACTATTATGAATACTTTAGAGTGGAGGAGAGAGGAGAGGAAAAAATTATGGGCTTCAAAGCCAGAAGTAGGTAATACTGTCTCACAGACACTGAAATGAACTGTAGTTCAAATTAAATACTCATATAATTTTACTGATTCTAATGAAATAATTTGAGACATGAAGCATTACTTTGACTCATCCTAATTTATACTGAAGCCCTAATACTCTAAGCTACATACAAGCTTTTCTTAAAATATTTATAGATGCAAACTTGTACCAAAATCTCCAAACTAAATCTCTGCTCTTTGTAGCATTCAAAATGCAAACAGGAATCTCTAAAGGTAACAGTAATAGTCACAAAAAAAAAATAAATCCACAAGCTACAAAGAAAAACAGAAAACAGTGAATGCTAGATTCTGAATTCATTACTACATTTTTATTTTTTACTATTTTTAGGGTTTAATTACATGCCACATTATTGATTTTCTTGAACAGCACATCTCAGTATCTATTTAGTATGGAAAAGCCTAGAATATCAGCATTTTTCTCCTATCACTGAAACCACTACCTGTTGCCATCAAGCTACTTACTGCTTTAGTCACAACCCTTTTAACACTGTCTAGTAAATTATAGTTGTGCAGAAATTTAAAGTGTATTTCCAGTGTTATTAGTTTTATTGAAATAATTTGAAACAGAAAGCCAAGTTACAGAATGGGTTAAACACTGCAGAATGAAGAAGCTGCAAGCCACAATCAAATGAAACAGCAAGCCACATGTCCAGAAGTGCCTGTGGGCATGCTTTGTCTAAGACACATGCCATAGCAGAATAGCAATTTAGTACATATGCAAGATAACCACATACAGCTGAATCATATCTTCAAATGACATAAGGGGTTCAATGCCTTTATCATCCTCACAGCACTACAGGCACCAGGTTTGTGGATATCCCTGTGAGAATGGGATTCTCACCATGTTTTTTCAAAAATGAAGTTTTGTCACACTTGGATCAAGTAACAACTTCATTACCCCCAGTGACACCATGGCACACCGTTGTGATGATTTAAAATTCATAATCATTTAAGAGCAGTAGTGATACCAGCTGTCATGGCAAAACAGACAGAAAGAGAATTGAAAGCACACTGCTGGGAAGAATATGGGAAATAAAACCAAAACAGAGCCTGCTACACTAAATATATTTAATGTATGGGGAATATGGCATTGTCAAATAGCAAGGAGAACACCCCCAGACACTGCCAGTACTTGATGATAACAGCATTAAGAAATACTTTTTTTGGAAGACATGATCCTCGTTCCTCAATGGAAAACTAGGCTGATTTCAGTGACTTATTCTCCAATTTTGTTACAGTACATTACTATATTTTACATCAAACCATGGGCTAGGTACTTCACATACAGGCCATGAAAATGCTGATGATGTGCAGTGTAAAATGTACAACAAAATGTAATGTACTAGCAAATTTTAAAAATGGCAGAGCTGACAAAGGAAAACAAAGAGAAAAGCCTACTGATTTAACTTACTTCAAACAGTTGCCCAAAATATGTACCATCACTAGTTTGGATTCAGTACTTACACTAAATATGGATTCCTCTTGAAAGAGCAAGGCAAGTACTTACTCTTAATTCTCTTGCATTCAGAGCATGTTCAGCAATGAAGTTTTGCACATGTCATTCTGACTTATTAGAGCATAAAATTACATAAACCTGTAATATATATATGCCAGTTATATATGGACACTAATTTTCTATTACAAGTTATAAAGGGGAATGTATCTTACTAGTATATAAAGGTAACAAATATTACAAGAAAAATATAATTGGAAAATTACAATGTTGAACTATAGTTAATATGTCTGATCAAACTTTACATCCTGTAGGCTCCAAAGAAAATGACACTTTTTTCCCCAGAATAAAAAAAAAATTAAAAAATACACAAACCACCACTCCTCCTAAACTAAAGAATATTAGAACTCCGCCTAATCTCATATGTGTAAACTCTTGTTTGCTGTATTGTATATACACCAGGACACCACACAGCCACAGGTACTGTTTCATCACATTCCACTTAATTTCAGGGCAGCATCATGGATCTGGAGCATTATCCCAAGGAACATTCAGGCACACCTCCACCCCTTCTGGGGACACATCAATTCCCACTGAGGTTCTCATCCTCTTGACTCAGTTGCCAACTTCCATTCTGCCAGGAAGTCAGTAACATATATTGCTATTTAGATTCTTCTGAATGCAATGCATCTGTAAAACCTACACTTTATAAGGCTGTTAGTGCCAACTGTAGGCAGCTATTGATTAGTCTGATTGAGCTCTTGTTCCAGTAAAACACCATTCTACAACACTGAAGAAGAAGATTGAATGTCCAACTATTTGAGAATTTCACTATATCAAAAAAGATTATATAGATAATTTTCATTAGTATGACAGCATTCAATCAGGGAAAATAAACTTTAATCATCTGATTCATGTGTCTAACAAAGAAAAAAACCAGTGCGATCACCAGATCAAGCATACACAAAACATACGCACACTGATTTCTCTCTGAAACAAAAATCATGTGCTGCAGATTCTGGCAACTCAGCAGAGATGACATTTGCATGACATGCTCACAAACTATGACAATACAGTCTGGAAAACAGAAAACACTGTTACAGCTCAGACACCCCGTAACAGCGCATTCTGCTACCCTGCACCACCACACTCCCAGCTCCTGCCTTACCACTCACCAATGTGAAACAAGATATGGGTTCTCAAGTTCAGCTGCCAAGTCCAACTTAAGAGAGAGGTCAGAGGTGGCTGACTAATCACCTCTGCACTCTTCCAGAAGGAACCGTTAATCCACTGGTAAGAAAGCAATGTCAAGGATGCATTAACACAAGCTGGCTGAGCATCCTTAACAGACACGTCCTGAGTACATGCCACAACAGACATGTTCTCCACTAGCCCAAAAAAGCTTTTGTATATCCTGGGCTGCTGCAGAAATGAAAAACAGCAGTTTGTGGAAAAGGGTTTGACCTGTGTTCTCTCATACAAAAACCTCTACCATTAAACGTACGTCATGAGAAGCTCTAAAAATCTCCATGTACTGTTACTGTCTACCTGCTTCCCCTTCTGCTTTACCAGGATGCTGCAGGGCATCAGCATTCAGAACCCACTCATAAGAGGTACAGCCTGGGCCAACAATTACCCAGACTATTAATGTGGTTTATAAAAATATTTCTCTTCTTAAAGAGGAAAACGTGTAATTTGATAAACTGGTGTCTCTCTTCAGCATCTGAATGCTGGAGTCGATGCTCTTTATATTTTTCCACTTTTATATTTTTTATTTGGAATGTCATTATGCAATCTTTTTATGTGTACCAAATCAATCTCCAGGGATAACTACATTCCTCTAGGAAAAAAAACCAAAACAAAACAAAAAAAACCCCAACCAAAAATAACCCTAAAACATTTTCATTAGGATATGGACAGCTTTTAAACAATATTTGACTATTTTTTCCTATTCAGTAACAACTCTGTCAAGACTGCATGCTTTTGAAAGTCTCATATTTACTGCTGTCTTAAATGCTATATATATTTTTGTTTCACAAAAATTTTCTCAAATATTTATTAGCAGAACTCCTTAAATATCAAACTACCACTATGTTCCTGCGTACTAAATAATCTTTTAAGGTCGGCAGATTTCATCCTAGTTTTCAACTAGTCAAATCACTTACTGCCATACTGGAGAGATCACTATCTATAGTAAGTTGCTCTTACTAGAGATGAAGTGTAAGAAAATTAAAACTCAAGATAAAATGTCTCTGCTCAAAGCCCAAGAGCATAGCAGTTACTAGGAGGAAAAGGAGCATTTTGAGAAGCATTTGTGAAAACTTGTCACCACATTCCCATTTAAAATACAGCAACCAAATACTATGAACTTAAGTTCATCTTGAAGAGTTTTCATCCTGAGAAAAAAGTGAGACATCCCCCCCAAATGGCTCAATTTTTGACATTGTGCAGCATTTAAAAGCATGACTTCAACTTTTTTGAAGTCATTTTGGCCTACAAAAACAACTGAAAGTGCCAGCCAAAAATTACCATCAGCACTGGGTTTGAAATCATCTAAAATCTTGGGACTCAAGGCAAATTCTAGATAATCAAAACAGCCTGTACTATTTCAATAGATTTCTTCCTCCATACATCAGTGACAGGCAGAAAAAAGACTTCAGACTCCTGAAGCCATTTCAAATGGCTACACTTTGTTAATATTTAACTGATTAAATGCACTGAGAATACTATTTTAATTTGACATTTTTAGAAGGTCCTAATTTTAAGTCTATTCATCAATACAGAAACAGTAGCTGGCAAATTGTTATGTAAAGGGTTTGGGGTGGAAAAGAGCAGTTCCAGCTTTGTTTATTACTTTTTAGGCTATCAGGAACAGAAGGAGAAAAAGCTTCTTAATTTTCTATTATTTGAGGTGAATCCATTAGCTCGGTTTAAAAAAAAAAAGAAAAAAAAGAAAAAAGTATCACAGGTCAAAAGAACAAAATGACACACAAAAATCCATTGCCAAACTGGCTGTCGGTTGGATGCACAAGAGTAATGCTAAACAACTGTGGTATGGAGACAAAATATGCTTTCTTTAAGACACTTTTACAATAAGTTATTTAAGCCTTGTGAACAGCCTTGCCTTGCACCCACCCCTCACACATTAATGAAAACAAAGGGGGCCCATTTACATTGTAACCCCGCAGTGGGGTTAAGCATGTGACCTTAAAGTATGGTGCTCTTGTGCTCAGTGGAAAGGTTCTTGACAATATAAACAAGAATTACTGCTGTTAGAGAAAGGGAAGACAATTAAAAACAATCTAGGATGCATGTTGTACAGCTGTTCAAGTTACAGCTACGTCTGACCCCTAAAGATGCTACAGGTTTCACTTCAGAAACTTAGGCCATTTTAGTTTTATTAAAGTAATCCTTCAACAAAAACTGAATTTGTACGACAAACATGAGGTTTTTATATGAGTAACAAGATGAAAATTATGTATTGCTGGCAAAACATGCCATTGCTGCAGTTAAAACGACGTTGTGGTCTGCACATCTCTCTCCAGCACTTAAGCTTGCCAACAGCTGAGCAAAAGGGAAATCTCTGTAATGAATGCTAAGAGAACCTGTTGAGAAAAAAAACACTGTTCTTGAAACAAATGAGACTTTGACAGGTCAAATCAAAATAAATCTGCTTGACAGACCTTTGTACCCAGGCAAAAAACCCCAAACAAACCAACTGGGTGATTTCAGCAAAACTCTGCAGGCGCAGTGGCCCAAAATAGATCAAATTGCAGGACCAAACAGCCACGATAGGTTTTTTTTAAGCTTAATTTTGGATGCCATTGATTCTAAATGCAATAAAGACAGGCTGCAATTATGGTCAGTAGTTTCTTTAAACATGCCTACAAATTTTCTAATAACCAAGAAAATACTTAAATTTTAAAGAGAAAATGACAGAACAATCTTTTTTTCCATCAGTCACTAAAACTAATTGTCCTAATATTGTCCTTAAAAAACAGGGTTAGAGAAGAAAAACTTCTGAGAAAATAACAAAGATCTTGGCTAAGTTTCATAAAACCACAATTTTCCTGCCTGTTTGATCTTTGTACAGTCAGCATAAGCCACTGAAACTCCTCCACAAATGAAAGGCATTCATGGGAAGCCATCAGAAAGCATTGCTTGTCCTCTGGGACCCAGGACAATAAAAGAAAAGTTTGTGCCTGCCACGTGGGCCTACAACTCAGCTTAAATGAACAAACCATTGCAATATCCTTCAGCTTTGTGAAAACGATACTTCCTACTTTTTTTTGGAAGAAAGGAAGTCATATATAAACAGAACAAAGGGAAGAGGCAACACAAGTAGAGCCTCTCATAATAAATATTACAGTGAAAGTTTTGCTCATCAAACCAAGATTAAAAACATATTTTAATCTCCCAAGTTTTATGCCTTTGATGTATGTTCAAGAGGAAAGCTTATATATTTTGTAAGATTTACAACATTTCTAGTGGGAATAGCTTCGTATTTCAGTTTTTCCCCCTCTTTCTGAAATTGAGAATGTATGGGGTTGTTTCTATCCCTTAATGCTGTGTCATATCAAACACTTCTCTAGAGAACAGAAGTTAGGATGTCCTTTGGACATTTCTCCCCCACAAATAGGCTAGTGTTCTACTGAATAAAGCACTGCAAAGTCATTATAATGCTGTAATGGCAACCTATGCAACTATGAAATACTTCTTAAAATGCCAGCTTTTCCTAGACCACAGGAAAGTTCAGACATTTGCACTAGACTCCATATCATAGAGAACCACTAAATTGCATTTCCTTGTGGTGCTAAAATTAGGAGAAGCCTATATAGCTTCAATAGAAAGAGTAGCAATTTATTATCTGTAATTTCACCACTACATGCCTACAACAGCCCGATAGGACACACGAAGCATTAATTTTCAGAATGGCAAAACACAAAGCATAAACCTTATACATCAGGGGCTCCCTTTGTAACATCTTCTGTTGAGTTTTGCTCTATTTTCTAGACCTCCCATCCAACCTTTCTGGGTAGCTTTTCATGTTCTTTCTTGACATAGCACCCATTGCTATGACAAAAGGACTTGTTCTTAAAATCACATTTTCTTGCTGCAACACAGTCAAATAGCTGCTCATTTCCACAGCCTTAGGGTAAAGGCAAAGCCAAATACATTAATGATCCCCTCAGATGGTATGAGGCAAAACAGGTAAAAGTTTCAGTGCAAGTAACAATGAAAGAGTGGGTAAGCATGCTCTCCCTGGCCTCGCAACACTCCTGGCTTTTGGCTTTGGTTTTATCTCCCAACCATTAACTTTGGGGGACATCATCAGAAATTCTCATGTATCATTTCACAAACACCAAGTCAGAGGAGCAAAGGTGAAACTTGCCAGAATTGGCATTTTAAGACTATTTACAGTGAAGATAACTGTAGTTTAACAATATTCAAGGACGATCTGTTAACTTCAGAGAAATATGAAACTGCTGTGAAACTGTTATAAATGAAGAAAACAGTGGAACAGGTGTGTACTCAGGAGGTGTAACAGAGAAAATGGGTGAGGAAAGAGGTGACAGAATCTTCCCAGAGCTGTGTCAGTCCCTGGAGAGCTGATAAAGACTCTTCCCTCTGTGACATTTCAAAGGTACATAGACCACATAACTCTCTTTTCCAGAAGTCAAATCCTTTCCCACATCTTTCCAAGCACTCCCAAGCAGTCCATTTGATTCCAAATATACATAAAAGAGAGATGCAGAAAGTTGTCCAGAAATGGCAACTTGCAAATAAAGAAGAAAAGGAGAAGGCAGAGATTTCAAGGACAGCAAGAATCCACCAGAGCCAATTGTCTTTCTTAAGGAACGCAAGTAAAATGCTGTAAGAGAAGAAAGGGATATCCTACCAGAAAATTAATATAGATTTTAATTTAGGAACAGTCAATAAGAGATTATTTCAACACTATTAGAAAAACAATACATTTATAATCAGAAGTGCCAAAGCTGGAATTGCACCAAAGAAACTTCAAAGAGCCTGACAGGGAAGACAGGTGCCTTGCCAATAAATACTGTGCCAGAAGAAGGTTCAGGCACAACTTCTTAAGTCATTTGCCCAAAGCAAATAGCAAGTAAATGAAAGTGTGAGGAATAATAGGATTCTTGTCTCCTACTCTCTACTTCCCTTCATGCTGCCATATGGTATCCATATCTGGGAGGATAAGCAGTACTTTGTACCCTGGTGTTTCAGTTTTCATGACACTTTACAAGTCTCATTGCTCATTTCACCGCTTTCCACGAGCTACTCCTTAATGACACCCAGCCATTGCTTCCTTTGCTTTCCTGTAAAAACAACATACTCAGGAAATAATGAATGTATATTTGTCTCTTTCAAGTAACTGCAGCTCCGTTTTAACCATTTACTTTGCAATAAACTTTTTAAAGAGAGCTGCTTTTTTTTTTTTCCTTAAAAAAAAAAAAGTCCCTGTATATATTAAGAGTTAAAATATACTAATTAAAAACAAAACAAAACAATAATGTCCCATGGCCTCACCTCTGAGCTACAACCTACATTAACTTCTCCACCTCAGCAAAGAAAAAATAAAATCACAACGCAACAATTGAGCACTCCATAGTTCATTTTGACTTTTCAGCCCAAACAGAAATATCCAGTGACTGGTATAGCTCACAAAAAAGACTATCAAATTGCTTCTAATGGCAAGTTTCTACAAAGCATACTTTGCTAGAGGAAGTTACTTAAGTAGTTGTGGAAACAAAAAAGAATTGGCCCAGAGAAGAGGAGTGTAAGGTCATTAACAGCAGCACCCAAGCCCCAGCTGAGAGAAGCACCTGAAAAGGCAGAACTGTTTTGTCTCCTCTCAGTGCAGAGTGGACTCAAACCACTGCTCAAGGCTGAGCAGTTTCACTGGAAGGAAAAGGAACCCTCCAGAACTAGAGGCCAGAACCACGCCTCAGGTAGAAAACAAACCAGTGATGAAAATGACTCAAAGGTTACTGTTCAGCAGGGAAATCTAAATCCCTCTATTATTCTTCCTCAGTGCCTAACCTGCTGCACAGCCTGTGTGAGAAAATTCTGCATTTTTCTGCATGACAGTAGCCTCTGAAGAAGGTATCAAAGCTTATGGTTAAGAAACAAAATTGTAGACTCAAAATTTTAAGATACTTTAAGGCAAGATAAGGCAAAGCTTCTGAAAACAAAACATTCTTCATAATAAATTAGGAGGAAGGAAATTCCTGGGAAATTTTAAGTTTTTCACCACTTCCCAAGCCCCAGATTTTCATAGAATTCTAAAGTCTATTCCATTCACAAACCATTGCCAGTCTCTGGAAACTATCCTAAAGGCTAACTTTTCCTTGTGGTTAGAAAAGTGTTTGCAATGTATGCTACGACATGGAGGAGAGATATTCTAAATTTTTTACCTTAATATGATAAACTTGAATATGAAAAACATACACAGAAATCCAAGCTAGATTTTTTTTTCCTAACAATACAATAAAATTAATATAGCAAAGGGAAAAGATTCATCACTGTTCATAAGAATTCATTCGCCCAGGGAATTTTTTCATCTGTCTTCTCCTTTACTTAGCTAGACAGAAAATAGATTTTGCTGGCTATGTTTAATTTCCACAGCTGTCACTGTGATCTAAAACATTTATATTGGAGCAATCACATTTATCCTCAGGAAACCAGGAACTGGAGTACCAGTTCAAACACTGGATAGTCTATCTGCTATCTTCTGACCCCAGTGGTGCCTTAGATTTAGGAGATGTGCAGTGAAAATAAGCAGTAAAATATTTTTTGATTAAAATTTATTTGAAAAAATGCAATTAAATATCAAAAATGCAATGAAACAGCAAAAGTTGACATGGTTTATATATGCTTATTGACTGGGTTAGTATAAATGTAAGGCAAAAGTAGGTGCAAAATGAAAACAGGATATAAATAATTAATATTTCTGATGTAAATCTCTAAGCATATTTTAATGTCTGGTAATGTAACATAATATAATATATATTAATGTCTTTCATTTGAATGTCTAGTAATGAATTTAATTATATAAATTCTGATTATGGCACTACTCACCAAAAAAGAGCATCACAGGCAACAGATTCATAGCCTTACTTGTAAGTCATGTCATTCACTTAAGCCCATTATGCAAATTTTCAAATCGTTGCTTTTAAAAAAAGATTACAGCACTTCTACAAATATTTATGGTTCAACCCAAGAAAATAAAATATTTCAGCAGACTTTGAAACAGGACTAGCAAAATTCTAATGTACTATATATTTGTACAAAACATAATATTCAATATTCTTCAATATGAAAACAGCTAAGTACATTGTTCTAGCTATACCAGCTAAATCAGCAAACAACTTTCTCCATCTTTCATGAAGCAAATCTTATTTAGTAAAATGGTTATTATTCTCAACCTTTAGTTGCATGTTCTTTCAGTCTTGCTTGCTACCCACTAATTTATTTCCCACCCCCCGCCTTTTTTTTTTTTAGTATTAAAAATGGATTTACACTAAACTAATAACAATTTTCAGTAAAAAAAACATATTCTGGTTTTAATCAGGCAGTTCATCACTTAAAATTTCACACATACACACTATTGCAAATGTTCTATCTGCAGACTTTCAAGCTCAGTGTTCTGCTACTGTGAGGCCACAACATAATCACTCCTTCAAGAAAGCCGATTCAGAACTACAGCAGCAGACAAAAAACTATTTTGGCCTATAAAGTGAAACTATACATTCACACAGAACTCACATTTCTAACTAATTGTATCATTTATATTAGTAGTTTACATACTTAATATCCCTAGAGCAAGACCCTACTAAATGCTGTAGCCAAGTTTAAGAGATGAAAATTCAGATCATCATATTAATACCTTCAGTTCTTTTAATCCTAGCATCCTTTGCACTTCCAGGAGTCTTTATACTTCCATTATATTTATTCCTATTTCTCTCACTTGGTTATTGTTACTCCCTCTTTCTGCAACTTATTTCCTCCCAGTGTCTTGCTCTGCTCACAAAACCACTTTGACCTTTAATTCTGCCTCCTACCGAACTACTTCAAATGCTTTCAATACATTTTGTGGTGCCAGACTACTCATAGAAGTAGAAAAAACCACGTTTCTAAGCATAAATGAAACTATTAAAATGGAAGTGAAACATTAAAGGCACAAGGCACGAAGCCAGTCCAGTATTTAGTATATGCACTAACCACAGGCCAGCAGTTGAATGGCAAGTCAGCACATCAGCAATCTTTAACAGAGAAATCATGTAGGAAGCCACAGTGCAGTGTGCAGCATTCCCCCTGGAGCATGTACAGGAAAAATGTACCCCTAAAATTTTAGCATGTCTGCTTTTTATCCCACAACATAGGGACTAATTGCCCTCAGTGTCTGAGCTGGATTCCTTGCATGCTGGAGCAGAACAAATACTGCTTTTTCACCTATCCGTCACAGCAAACATGAAAGATTATGACAAAAGCAAACCAGTGCTAATCTTAGCACCTCACTGAGCTGAGAGCAAAACACCAGACAGCAGAGCAGAGAGAAACCCAGCACACATAGACAGTGAAACACAATCATCAAATCAGTGGCCAGACAGGAGCAGCTGCCCTTTGTGCTTCCACTCATTTAACAATCATCCTATCTGCTGTAGAGCAACATTAAAACACCCACAGGTTTGGTACGTAGATTAAATGTCTAAGAATTACTACAATATGTTTCAGCTTTCTGGCAGACTGAAGGACTTCATCCAGCAGTTCAGGCATTAAGCCCATTCTGGTAATTGAGTTACAACAGAGCTTTTATACACCAGTGGACTCAAGCCCCAGCTCTCCAAAAAAGACACTCTTAACATTGGTTCAGTCTAGTCTGATGCTGAATTTTCTTAAAGCAGCAAGTCAGGAGCAGTTATGCCTCCATTGAAAAATGCAAAGGGAGGCTTATCATACTCTGTTACAGCTTCCAAGGTTGGCAGCATTTGAGCTGGTAACAATCTAAAAGCTCAAAGCACTGCCCCAACCAGAGGAGCCACTCTCCTGTTTTTGGCTTCCTAGCTTTATTTAGTGTTTCCTTTGCTCCTTGACCATCTCCTTTGTTTACATGCAACTCCTAAACACAGAGGGCCATGCTGCATCAACACAATTCTCCTCTAACTGGCTTATTGCAGTTTCAGGTACTACCAGAGAGGTTTTGGAGTGGGAAAACACCAGTGAGGGAACTCTTGCAAGTCTTCCATCATGCCCACACTTTTCCAGATTTGGAGTAGGTGGAATGACCACAGCCTGAAGAAATCTCCAGGTATAACATGTACCTCAGATTTGCAGTCAAGGAGCATGTTATGGTCACTTTTACAGAAGGGAGCAAAGCCAGTGTCACAGCACTTTGGTGTACCCTGGCAATTGCTGGAGGCCACCCTAAAGGCTTTGCAGGTGGACACAGCAACTCAGCAAACCTGGACACACAACTGAATTCTCCTGGAACTGTGGGAATGGTTACACAACCCCAGAAACGTGTGAAAACCAAAACAACAAAAATCCTTTGGTGCTTCCCTCTCAGTCAGCTCCAGCACTTTAAAGAACACAGCTGAGACAAACACAAAAACGCCTATGGTATTTTGAGAAAGGACTGAAATATTTGGGCAAGGGTAACTTCTGCACAGCCACAGCCTTTGAAACAACTGAAGGCTTTTAATATAGCTCCTCAATTCTGAACCCACAATGGCTGGGATACAGCTGGCAGCTGGACAAGAATCTCTGCAATATCTCCACATCACCTGAAACAACAGCCATATATGTTTATACCTTATAAAGTGTGTGTTTATATGTATACATACACAAATACATATATGCACACACTTTTATAATCTTTAATAAATCTTTCCAAAAAGGCTTAGTATGAGACCCAGGTAGGTATCTAATTTTTCACAGGCTTAAGTAGGGAATATCTTCTTCCATGTACTTTTTTTTTTTTTTACTATGAATCCTTTGGTTAGGAGATTTTCATTATTTTTAAATGGAGGATCTCTGGAGGAGCTGTTCGGTGCAAAGACAACTTCAGTTCTAATGCCTACAGCTCCAACAGACTTGGGCCCCTAAGGAAGAAGCATGCTCCTCTTCTTACCCTAAATTGTTTCAAAATGATTTTCAGATAAAACAGAGAATGAAACAACCTTTAGAAAAAAAAAATCAAAGGAAAAAAAGACTGAAAAAAACCATACTCCAAATAAAAGAATGTACCTTTGACCTTTGGTAATTCAAATAGAGTGTTAATCACCAAAGGATTAACACCCTGTGTATTATAAATAACATAACCAGTCATCAGGAAATTATAACACCCCATATAATCAAGAAACACTGAAGTCTATAATAGAACTATGCCCAAGTAGTGGGATGAGAAGTACTAATATGAGAAACTTAACACATTGTATCAATTCAGACAGATTCTGCAACTTCAAGCATTATGGACAGCAGCTCAGTATTTAAATAGGCAAATCTTTTTCCCTCCATGTATGCACATGTAGATATAGATATATATGCATCCATGTGCCTGCCATATAAACACACAAAAAAAATTCACAAGCCTTAACCATTATATGCATTTTTTAATTTTTAAAAAATCTGTACATACATAATCTTGTTTTTTTTCTGAGTAATTTTATGTTTGTGGAATCAAAAGCAAATACTTTCCAACATACTTTAAACAGTTTTCTGCATTCAACGAAATTATTTTTTGCTTAAACAAAGATTATTCTCCCTTATTTGATTCTGTACTATAAGCCAGCAGCATATCAAATGTAGCATTATTACAGCACAGGAGTACCAATTAAGAGAATTCTATCAAAACACTAAGTTTTTAAAGGGATGGGGGAAAAAAATCAAAGAAATCCCTACCCACAGTACTTGGCTTTGAAGGAGACACACAGCTACACCCTTATCTTCTGCCATCTTCCCCATAACCACTTCCCACTTGCAAAGCTTCTCCATCCTATATTCTCTCAAACCACACCACTCCTTTTTGCATGAGAGTCTTTGCCTTCCTTTCCTACTTTTTCTCAACCTCCAAAGCTTTTCCTGCCAAGCTTGTTTTCTATTCCCACTGTACTCAAAGGTCCACTCCACCCACAAACCCAGTTTGAAGTTTTCAAGCATTTCTGCACTGACTCCAAAGCTGCTGTCCCAGGAGTCCTCACTCACCTTGCCTTCAGTCCTGCCATTCTGCCAACAGAAAGGCTCCTCATCCTCTTCCCATGTTTTCACTGGCTACTGGCACCTGCTGCCACTCTCCACTTGGCCAGCTCAGCTGCTGCCCTGATTGCTTCTTCCCCCACCCCTAACTCTTTCAGAAACCTGCAGAGGTAAGTAAATAAGTAACATCAACAAGCCAGATGAAGCAAATAAGAAGGTATCAGACCTTTTCCTCAACATGGAGTACCTCATGAAGAACATAAAGAGCAAGCCATCTCAAGAAAGAACAACTGAGTTCAAATTACTTTAATTTGTAATATTCTGCTGAGGCTCAAAGATCAGTGGAGAAAAGACCCACATTCTCACAACTACACTGCCTTAGTTTACCTCTTCCAAAGAACAATAAAAGAATGTAGAGTCATGGAATCTGGTGACACATCTACAAGCAGGCAAGCCAAGGTTGGGATGAAAATGGACAGCTCTTGCCACGTATAAAAATCTTAAAGTTAGATGGGGATAAAAAGGAGTAGACTTTCTCAGTTTGAGAAGCCTTTACAATCTAAACTGCATTAGAATTTCCCCTTTAAATCTTCGATAAAAAGGACGCACTCCTTTAGTTCACTTCCTCCCATTGCAGAATAACTAGCTAATCTTATCTTTTCCAAGCCCACTACAAATATCCCACAGAATTTATCCAACCTTGTGTCATTCCACAGCTATGAAATACAGTTTCTAAATAAAATACACTTTAAAGCTGTACCATGAGAAAAAGCACAGCTTAATTAAGTTAACTAAGCTGATTAAGCCATGCTCTTTCACCTACTACAGGAAGTATTTAGCCCTGGAGCCATCCTAAAGGCACCTCGCACAGCGTATGACATGTTTTCCAGAGATACTGTACATATTTAGTCACTGTGGAAGGGGAAAAAGCAAACAGCCAATGTCAGCATGCCAACAAAAGAACAGAAGAAGTATCAGCTGATAAAGCAGCTGTTTACATCTCATTCTTGTCTGGAGGTAGGTATTACATTACAAGGGAATAGACAAAGTTAAGAGAACAGTACCCCACCACCTCAGATCTGACTGTTATAAAATAATTTAAGTAGGAACACACTCTCCAAAAATCAGGATCACTGATATTATTACTGGGATCCTTGTAAGTTAACAAACAACTCAGACGAATTGAAAATTGAATAGATTAGAGCAGCTTTATTTTAAAATAATTAAGAATAATCTTTCTCCTTTGTCATATTGAAATGTGTTTGCATCATTAAAAGAATTCTTTAAAAATTTTCAATCCTTTCAAAATCTATAAAAGCAATTTCTAAAATAAAGACATAGCAGTATCCTTATCTTGGCTTTTCCTGGTACAAGGCTGCTGCTCTGTGTCTCATAAAGATTTCTGGCAGAGTGAGAAAACCTGGTCAGTATCAGAGTCTTTCCTGGGACCTGTCTGCAGTGTCGACAAGCAGCTAAGCTGAATATTAATACACTCTCCATCATCAAAAGCTGTTGCATACCCAAAGGATGAAAAATATTTTAATCAGCTTTCAGCTTGTCTAGTAGAAGTCAGTTTATTCCTTTGGGATTATACATCTATGTGCTCAATTTTTGTCTTTGCGCTCTCTCTCCATACATATTACTTTTGAAACCAGCAGCAAAGAGCCTAAATCTGCTGTTTTGTTGGGAAAAGCCAGCTAATGCTGTGATTCAATTACAGTATTTTACATTTAAGAAGAAAATGTAGAAGATGAAAAGCAAAGACAAAACTTGAGAAAACAGCCCTGTTATCAAGTTTTAGGATTTCTTAAAGAAACCGGTGAGACTTTTTTGTTTTGTTCAACATCTCCACAAATTTTAAGTTTTCAAGACTGGTTCATCTGTAGCCTTACCCATTGTTTCTTCTCCCCAGTAAATTACTAATTATTGCAAATTTGCAATTCCTTTAGCATAACAACCACCAGTGGAATTGACCCATGAATGTATAAATGTTTTACAAACGTGTATCAAGTACATCCTACAAAACCAACAAAAAGATCAGTAATGGAAACATGTTTTGAGGAGCCTTGACTGTACAAGTGTACCTGCATGGCAACCTCTCCTTTCTCTGCTCTCCTTCCTCTGAGGGACAACGCCAATCCCTGTAAGGTTGTTTTAATGAAGATAACCTATAGGTTATAGCCTATGGGAGAAGAATTTTGAAAGTGAGAAATATTAATAATCTTAATTCTGTTTATTTTTAATCCTTTCAAAAGCATCATAACATTTCAGACTAGGACCTAGTGAGGACTTGTATTGGTCTTTGCTTTGAGCACCCACCTAAATGCAATACAGAACTAATTTCATCTTGCCTCAGCCCTGCTTCCTGAGGATAGCTGTATTACCACTGGACATGCAACACCATCGTGCTCTTTCCTCTTGCCCATAAGAGAAGACACAAAGAAATGTAAGGCTCTGCTGATTTTCAGATTTTCTATCACCTCACACAAGCCCAGAAAGTACAACCTCTGTGTGATAGGGGAATCACAGCATCACAGCATCAGCATAAACTGGTTTGTACAGACTAATCTTAAAATAATTTCCATCATCCATCAGCAACACAACAATCATTAATTTTGAGCAAAAGAGTGAATTCCGTGGCCCTACTACTATAAATGATTTCAGCACAAAAACTTCTATTTCATGAAATGGAAGCATGACATTGAACAGAAGGAGACCAAAAGGATCACAATGAGTTAACTTGCTCTGCCATGTAAAAAAGTCTTATAATTCAGTTATCCAAGCTGAGTCCACCACAACATAACAAAACAATTGACCTTCTAGCTAGCTGGTGAAGCTCTAATCCATTAGCATGTAGGACACAGCTTGAAGATTGAGCTAAAATGTAATTATTAGCAGTGTGTATATGCATACATATATACTCAGACACATAAAAATAATCACTTCAGTTTATTACACAATGATATTGATCCCTAGGTAGCTAGACAACATGAACTGATGCACTATTCCCAGCCATTAACAGTGCACTTTGTGGATCACTGCATGCTAAGCACAGAGCTGGATTCATCTTGAGCACAGCTCCACTGCTGCCATTCCTGTCCCCCAGCAACAATCCAGCCTGTTCTCACCATCCCCTTAATCATTCTACTCTATTACAGAAATTCAAAATGAGTCCTACAAAAACTAGTCTGATTGTGATAAACAATCACATTATTTTACTGGAATAATTTAAAAGATTTGCTACATTTAAACTTTATATTAGTGCCTCTGTTGTGAAAATTATATAGAGTTCAGATTGACTAGCAGTCCAAGGAAAACTGCCAAAATCTGATGTTCACTTGTAACATTTGAGAAAAGCCAGTAATTATCTCCTTACTGCAGAATAGGAAGTAATAATAGGAATAGTAAACATTATTATAACTACAGCTTCAGGATCATTAAGCAGAAGCATGTGTAGTGACAAACAGAAAGCGAAAAAAAGATTCACGCAAAAGCTCCTGAGAACAAGACCTGGGAACTGCCAGGAGGCAATCAGGGTCAGCCAAAACACAGTAAAGCTCTTTCTTAAACAGACAGAATTTGCCCATCTGACCAAAAAAAAAGGAGCTATGTGGCCCCATCTACACTTTCCAATCATGATATGGGGAGGCAGAAATGTGTTGGTTTCCTCCAAATGCAGGATGTTCTCTCCCTAGGATATAGACAATAAGTAACTATAGGATACAGAAAAAACCATAGCCTCTTAATTGACGAGGAACGTAAGATCAGAAATTGTCTGCAATCTAAAACCAAAGTAAGACCTCAGTGTTTTGATTGCCAGACTGATTTTGAAAACCACACCTAAGTTACTTGCACAAGTTAAACAGAGGGTCAGTAAAAGAATTAGCACCTAATTCATCAGGGCATAGTGCTCTCCATAGCAACTTCTGAAGCCAAGTTATATTTTTTTATGTATAAAATGAAAGCTGTAATTTTGAGCAAAGATGAAGTAACTGTTAAAGAATACATTATAAAAATACTATTCACCCATGATCTTGTTAGGTATTAGAAGGACTGATGATCAGATAGACAGGAACAGGTATCAATGCAGCAGCAGCAGCTTTTCAGAAGACACCACCTCCTCTGCCTACCAAAGCCATTTGGAAAGTAAAGCAGCTGTGTTATATTTTATAGTGGTTACAGAGCCACTAAAATACAATAGCAATAAAACCACAATTAGCAACACTAGCTGTATTTTAAAAAATACAGCAACGTAGATGGTGACATTTTAGTCATACTGCCATTTGCTTTCACTTTCATTCAAAATCACAACTTACCCTAGTTTATAACAATCACAGTACAAATTATTCCTGCCAAACCACTGTAATTCACAGTTTTAACACGAAACCAAAACCCTTTTTTTCTGTGTAGCATGTCCATAAACATATATACACCAATACAAATCCATAAGCTCTGAATCTGATCACTTCTAGGACTGAATAAATAAGAACTAGAAATATTTTTAAATGTTGGTAATAATCAATTTCTGTATAGCATATAAATTCTAAAAATACAGATTAATTTCTTTTCAAGAAATACTATTCCCAGTCTTCAAATACAGTCCTTTATTAAGTTTTTCTGGTAGGAAATAGATTTCTGAAAACATTAAAGCATATCATAGAATCTTCTGGGTTGGAAGGTACCTTAAATACAATTTAGTTCCAATCCCCCCCCACCATGGGCAGGGACACCTTCCACAATCCCACACTGCTCCAAGCCCTGTCCAACTTGGCCCTGAACACTTCCAGGGATGGGGCAGCCAAAGCTTCTCTGAGCAACCTGTGCCAGGGCCTTGACAGCCTCACAGTAAACAATTTCTTCCTAATATCCAAACTGAACCTGCCTTTCATCAGTTTAAAACCATTCCCTCTCATCCTGTCGCTCCATGCCCTTGTGAAAGACTTTGCAAAGAATAGTGAGACTGGTGAAACAACAGCTCAATGCTACAACATCATTACTTCCACAGCAAATAATAAACCTCAACAAACACACTACTGATACAAAGATCTTTTGTTATTCTAGTGTATACCCATTGTTTTGGGAGAACAAATTTGATTTCTGCTGATTGCAGTATATGTATTTATGCCTTAAACACTAGCACAGAATTCATTGCATTTTACATGCAAGTGCAGGTATTTAGAACACACAACTGTATACATCCAAGAGTATAAAAATAGTGTGGATGACAGAAAGAAGCCCTGCTACAGTAAGAATAAAGCACCAGACAGCAGAATTCTAGTTATCCAAAATTGCAGCTCACCAAGATCCAGCTGCGTGCACCAGAACACCTACAAATGTCAAAGTTGTACCTCAGGTGCAAATCCACCTGGAGGGGAAGGCAGAGGCAGGACCACACCACGGGCACAGCTACACACCCCACCCACGGTCCTCCCACTGGGGCCATCAGAAATGCACCTCACTGGCCCACAGGACATAAATGGCCCTCAACTTCTCCTGCCTTGTGCCAGTGTACGTTACCACCTTAATGCTGCCAGTGGGATCTTCCCAGAATGCTGTCGGGGTGGGAAGGCTGCCCTTTGAACAATTCCAGTTTATAACAGAAATGTTACAGTGGTTCATATCAACGCAGCTCAGATCTCAACCAGCTCACGGAAGGGTTAAAAATAGAAAGTGCTATCCACTGGTTTGCTCTGATGTTCCTGTAGATATTGTCACTGGATGTATCCTCAGAAGAATTCTATTCAACACCTCTGTCTTTAAGTACAAAGCTGTAGGCTGTAGCAGCTTTAGGAAACATAAGTATCCTTTTTTCTGCTGCACAGTATCTGTGTGTGAAATTCTCTAAAGGGGTTTAAGTATTTACCCTGAACACTATCAGACAGTTTCTAAAATTTTCCTTATCCTGTTGCAGAAACACTTCAAAGAGAATCATAAACACAGTCTTTTGTGCTTTCAGCACACATGTTGTTTTGGAAGCTTAAGTCTGAATTCCCTCAGAATTGTAAATAATTTTTTTTTTCCTTAAAGATGTGCAATACAACTTTACTTTTTTTTTTTTTTCTTTTTACAGTTTCATTGTGATTCTACTACAGACAATGCTAAATCCTTTCTCCCATTTCTGACAGCTAAAAATATTGGGGTCAAAGAAATTATTGCCAGAAAAAAAAAAAAAAAAAAAAAAAAAAAAAAAAAAAAAAAAAAAAAAGTAAATCTCCAGGATCAGGTTTTGTTGTGGTTGAAGATAAAAGATACATTTCCAGAAACATCTGACTTCCAGTGTACATAAAATATAATCTGCCAAAAAATACATTTATTTAAAGGCTCTGGCCTAAACAGATAAGGAGAGCCCCAAAAGACAATAAATATGGGTAAAATTTGGGTCTTTGAGCTGCTATGTTGTACCTGCATTTCACAGCTCATTAGGCAAATCCCATCACCCATCGCCACATGGCCCTCCAATAAAGTGTGACACTGCCATATCCGAGCACAACGGGAAAACCAGAAGAGAAATTAAAATAATACCTCAGAGTTCCTGGAATTTTGGCTGACAAGGTCAAACCAATTCAAGTGTCAGTTAAGTTGCTATGCAATTTCTGAAAGAAGCTAAACAACCAACCAGCCCTGCTTGTGATCCCATTATCTATTTTTTTAAAAATAATTGGTTAGTTGTTTAAAGTGCCAAAGTCTACAAAAGCTAGGAGAATTCCTTGTAAAAGCATATTTTTTCTTGGAGCTTTTCATGGTTATCCAGGAACTGAAATGCTCCTGATTTAAATACATATTTAAAACCTTGCTTTAATTTGTGAAAAAAAAAAAAAAAAAAAATGGCTCTGGGCTGAGATTTTGTAGCTCAAGTTTCAGTGTAGACTCAATTCTAACTGTCAGGCTGTAAGCCCCTGACAATAGTGGCTTATAGCTGAAACTATGACATACTTCATATATAGCAATAGGAGCAAATAATGGAACAGACCTCAAAAAGGAAAGAAAAATAATTTTACAATAAAATAGCCTTGCTCTCTGATTTCAATTCAGTTATGTAAACTGATAAAAAGCCTGTTATTGAAAATAACAGCAATAATGAGACTTTATAAAGATACTTTTAAAAAAGTTTCACAAATCAAGTTGTGCAGGAAGATACCAGTCTGCATAAAATGCCACTTTGATCATTCTACTTACACCAAGTGTGCACACTTCTGCTTTTGCAGTACTACAAATTAAAAGGTGTGCTGCATTTCATTATCGTCAGCTCTGCTTTAAGACGCCAAAAAATGAAACAAATGGTGTAACAACTACTTGTGTTTCAGTTATCCCATTAAGAAATTACTTCCTCAAGATCTATGTTTCATTCCTTTAAGTAGTCCCTTCACTGCAGGCAAACAGTTGTGCTGTTAAATGTAACTCCAAGTCACTCATATTTTTGTCTGCATTTGAGTTCCACACTTTCTTTCATCTTGCCAAATTCCTGCATAAATAGGTGGGATTAAATGGAGCCTAGCCTACCTAACATAATTATATATGTTGTGATTTTATACTGCAATGAAATTGATACATTTTAATAATGCCAGTCTTGGCTCTTTCCCACTAAAGTCAATAAAGGTTATTAAGGCCAACTGCCATATAAATACATTGCTACATTGCTAAATGGACTGTCAAAGCAGGAAATACAATTCACACCATATAGCACTGTAAGGGCCTTTTTTGTTTTTCTTAAGGACCACTAGATATTTAAAAAAGCCTTCAAAAATTCAACATGCAAGTGCAGCCATATATGTTTAGTTTTCATCCCACAAACAAAAATAATTTCATTGATTTACATTTTACTTTCCTCGTGTGAATCAACCTAAACCAACCAAAAAAAGACTGTCAGACTTCTGCAGTTCTTACAGATTTGGTGTGGTGGTTACAGATTTTCTTAGCTAAAATAAATGTCAGATTGCAAGGTTTGCATGATATCAGACCCTGAGAGACAAATTGTCTCTCCACTGAATCTCAGAACAGCTACAGCAAGACTTACTCACATCACATGAGATTTCAGCTTTTCAGACTTCTCTTTACCCAGAAAGCAAAGCCTGTACGGTCTTTTTTCAAATGGTAACTCTCCCTTTGAATTCTGCAAGCATTTATCCTGATGTTGCAGGCGATAACGTGTTAATCTTGGATGACTTTTAAAAAAAAAACCCCTCCAACATATGAATAGCCTTCATATTTTCAAGGGAGGGGGAGAAAAAAAGGAAGATTGGTTAAACTGCTTCGGATTTAATGGCTCATAAATTCATGAGGTAATATTGTGGGAAATGTGATGTTTTATCAGAATGTCATTCAAATGAAAGGTTTAACATTTACATCACAAGAGTGAGCTCTAAGTAAAACTATCCTCAGGGAAAGAAATGCCAGGAATAAACATTATGATAAAATTTTGTGCTTGCTATAATGTACAAAAATATTAAATAAAGCCCACAGGTTTGAAGACACTGGGCTAAACTTCCTGCAATATCATACTCAGCCATGACAGAAGAGTAATTACAATTAGCAGAATCCGAGTTAATTTTTGAAACTTTCTTTTCTCCTTTATAGCTGCTTTATTAAATAAGGGGAAAACATAAAAAAAAACATAGACAGTCATTGAGACTGACTTTTGTATCATTCTAGACACATATATAAAAAAACAAGTCAAATACATACATAAAAAAACAAGACAACAGTTGTTCAGCTCACACACAAAGGAAAAATACATCGCTTAAATATTTCTTTTAAGAAATAATTCCTTTTAAGCAGCAAAATTCTTCCAAAACAAGACCAACGATTCTAAGACATTTTTACTTTTAGCATTTCGCATTACTCTCTCTCTTTTTTTTTTTAAGAATCATGCAGCTAAAATCATAAATTTGGAGGAGAAAAAAAACCCCACCAAAACATCAAAAAACAAAAACCAAACAAACAAAAACAAACAAACAGAAATAAACCAACCAAACAAAAAAAAACCACCCCAACACCATCGACTATTGACTGCAGCCTACTGGGTACCTTCAAAAATACCCTTTTGATTTAGCTTAGCTGTGGAAGCTAAACATGCACCAAAACACTGCACTTTTTTTTTTTTTTTTTTTTTTTTTTTAATGTTAAATTGCTGTTGAATTTGTTAAGCCGCGATTGGTTTCCTCTGTCAGGGAATCTCCGAGCTGAGGGCTGCCCGGAGCGGCGGGGATGGCCCGGGATGTGCAGGCCGCGCCGCCTGGGCCCGGGAACCGCGGCTCAACATTGCCCCCTGACGGCCGCTGCCCGCGCCGCAGCTCCAACCGCCGCTGCAGGCCCCAGAAAAACCAGGCCCGGCCAACCCAACCCACCTTGAGGCTCGGCAAAACAGACATTCCCAATTAACATTCTCTTCTGTCTCCTCCAATAGCTGAAATTAATTGTGATTAATATGTTATAAGTCATAAAACATTAAAGCGATTCTTAAAATATAAATTAGAAGCAGCTTCTGTCTTGGCCCGAGCTTGGGTTTGCTGATAAATATCATGCCGAGGCCTGTTGAAAGGAGATACACTGACGCCACCGTGTTTCTAATTAGAGACACATGGCAGTGTCACACCAATTGCAGAAAACCTAACCCTTGAGAGCTCCAGAGTTTGCTGGTTTTCCATGTTTTCAACACACAATGGATATAAAATATCAAACATTCTTGTCTCTACCTCATCTAAGCCTGTGTTACAAGAGAGTAAGTTGTCATTTGAAAGAAAAACAAACCAAAAGATTTTTTTTTTTTAATTATAGGGGTCATTCAAGAATGTGAGCACGTAAGAACACAAAAATGAGGGGGGGAAAAAACCCCAAACACATAAGCAAGTTATATCTTCTCTCCTTTTGTACGAAAATTTGATGTTCACTGATTTCTTCTGGCATCTAATTCCACAACTGAAATGTCCACTTTTCCAGGCGTGTTTTCCAAGTCTGAAATCAGCCACTGCTGGGGAAGCTCACAATGTGTTTGAGCAGCTGAGTCTCAACATTTCCTGTGAGACTCCACAGCACGTTCCTGTTGCACCACATCTCCAGAGCCTCCAACACACCCCTGATCCAAATCGTCCTCAGCACCCTCAGCTACAGTACAAACTCTTCCAAGCCAGTACAGGCAAAGTGAGGCTAATTTATGCTGTGGCCAGCAGAAGTGACTGAGAAGCTGCTTCTGCTGCAGATGGATGCAGAGGAGAACAATGGATTTGCCAGCACAGCCCCTTGTGAGTGCAAATCCAGAAACAAGCACGCTGGCAACTGCTCTGAAAGTTTCACAGCACAGGCTCTCACCTGAGGCTCTACATGGACAGAAACAGGATAACAGTGTTTGGCACTGAACCCCTTTTCAAGGAATGCACAATGTACTTTGAAGTACCCGGAAATCATTCTTACATTTATTCTTGAAATAATCCCCTCTTGCAGGTTCTGGCCATGGTCTAAGTGTGCAGGTGGACCACAGACAGTTGTGACAGTTCCAGGTCACCAATTTTGTTCTCAGCTTTCCTCAGACACATGCACCACTGTTGTCATTAGCAGAGTTGTCTGTCTGGGTGTTGTACAGAAAAGTTGACAACACACAGCATTTGTGTGGTGTAATATATGACTGTCATCTTGTGAGGCTCTAAAAGGCTCATATGAGGCTTTTATGAGGCTTTCAAACTTTAAAAACGAGCAAAGTCAAGAACTAACTAAAATCCTGGGGTTTTGGATCTGATTTTGCTCACATTTTTTCTGGCTACTGGGGGATAAAAGTAAGAGAAGACAGTGAAAGGCTGACATTGATTCTGCTTCTCATATGTTCTGAATAAAGTCTAAAACCCATTACTACAGTACAATTAAAAACATAATCGTGAGTGCTCTCAGAATTAGGCCCTAGAGGCTTTAGACTTTAAAACTAGTACTTACCATAATCTCCAGTTTTCTCCAAAATTCTTCCAATTTAGCCATAGGCTTAAGCCACCAATCAGTGCACTTCAAATACCTCTTGCCTTGGAACCAAAACTGCCTAAGCCACTCAAATTCAACCTGCAAGATAAAAACATATGGCACCATAAACATCCACAGTCCTTATCTGGGGCAGGAATGGGGTAAGGCAAGAATCCAGCTACACCTGAACAGTCCCATAGAAAAGGAGGCAGTTACCAAAGTAGGTCATTCCAGCTGTTTATTTCTATTCCACATCTGTCTGTGACCTGAGCCACTCTCTTCAAACCCAAAGGGGTGCAAGATTCAACTCTCTTTTTTTTCCCTGTTTTTTACGTGGTGTACAACAAACATTAAAAAATTCCAGTCAAATATGCACTCACTCTGGCTAATTGTGATTCTTTTTTCATAGAAGATTGAAAAAAAACCTTGCAGTAATAACACTGCTAGAATGCAGCCCAGTTGCTGTGGAATGAGAAGGTGGCATACAAGGAATCACAGCCTCTCATCCTTCACCAGACAGCCCAGTTACCAGAGATGCTGCTTTTCTTTAAGAGTAATCCATACTTCTGGCCTTTAGAATTCCATATTTATCTTTGTTGTGGTAGTTATGTTTCACACTGAGTTCAAAGCTGCTTTAATCATTATTTGTACCACAAAGAAGATTTGTTTATCCCTGCTCAACTCTGAAGATGCAAACAAAGACAACCTACCAAGGTGAAAGAATAAAGAAAACTGCCCAAAGCTGTCACCTAACATTCCCTTTCCTGCAAGAGAAAACTGAACAGCTACAGAAATCTGAAAGTGGTCCAGATAACATTAACTAAAGGTTCAGTCAATACATTAAAGATTACAATTAAAGAATATTTAAATCTTCAGTGTATAAAAAGAATATTAAAGCAAATTTATTAGTAAAATATAACATGATTAGAGTGCAGACACAGATCTTAAAATATTTAAAAAACTCCTGACTGCTAGTCAGTGACTTTTTAGCACAGAAGTTTGATGATATCCTTCCTAAAGAAAAAAAAAAAAAAAAAAAAAAAAAAAAAAAAAAAAAAAAAGCTGAAGGAAACTTTGCTTCCTCTATAATATTAATGAGGTATGAAGGACCCAGTTATGATTTGGTTAAAAAAAAAATCAGTATATGCAGTTTTGGGAAAGCTGAGCATATCATTATTCCATTCGAATTTCAAGAACTTTTTTTTCTCTCTCTTCACTTCTTTTTGAGTTTTTTGGCCTCTACCATGTGATGTCTGGCAAACAGCTTCCATGTAATCAATCATGAGGCCATTAATCAATGAAAAGAATTATTTTTATGCAAATCAATATTAAAATATGACTCTTCATAGATCTATTTCAGTCAATCTGATTTTTACCTAGTCATATCGATTTGTTGCAACAATCTATATAATTTCACTCTAATTGCTCTGGCATATTGGCCAAAATTTAAATGTATCTTGATCCTGAACAAAATATATATATTTTGACACAAAAGAGTCGCTTTTTAGTCTAAGACAAATAAGATAATTCATTTTCTGCAGAATTGGCTGGTCTCATCAAAGGTCAGTGTGTACCTAATTGCAACAAGAGGCTGTTTAATGATGTGGACTGCCATCTCACCCAGCTATAAAATCTGCTCTGCATTCAACTCACAGCACCTCTCTTTAGCTCTAACCTGGGTTAACAAATTGGGGTTGGGGAGAAAAACAATGTTTCAGCCTCCAAGGTGGCCACCAAGCTGCTTGACAAGTGTCTGCTCTGAACTATGACCTCTGAACAGATAACTGTTGATTCTGAGAAAGAAAATTATCTTGATGAGGCATGGGTGATATGATTTCTCTTCTGTAATAACTTCTTTTCTGTAGCAGGAACCCATTCCTCTTGTCTTGTCTCCCTCCACGCAGAGGAGAAGCTGTACCAGTAAAAAAAAACCTCAACAATAAATACTGAAGACACAAAAAGCTCATTTCTAGCTCTACTGGAACAGAAGTTAGAGAACATTCATCTTCTGTGACAAAACTCCCAAGTTAACAGCTCTTGCTAAGGGTTTTGTCAGAGAGCTTTAACTTGGAGACTCTCAAACATGAGAACTAACTTTAGTTATCATTAGAAAGTGTTTTACAGGACTGAAGAGGACACAGCTTAAACATATTTACATATAAAAATATATAGGCTGAGTGTCTGAGGAATATTTTTCATCTTCTAATTGATTTTCACTTATGACTTAAATCTGTGCAAGTAAACTCAGAATCAGGCTTCATGTGTCTAATCCCAAGAAATTTTCAAATTGTCCTTTAAGCAATGATTAAAGGCCAATTTTAGGTTATTGTCAATACTGGGTAGTAAAAGGCCAACAGTAGCATTTGACATTTTGTGAGGCAATGCTCCTCAGTCAATTATTTAAAAGTACTGGTTATTACATGACACACATGTAGGTGATCTATATTTTCTCTCTGCCATACTAGTCAGCCACCAACCATGCTGTAAGCTCACTTTAATGTGCTAAAACATATTAACCTTCCTTTGGCTGCCTACACCTCTCCCCTTCTCATCCATGCCCTCAGTGTCTAACACCACATCTCTTCAGCTCAGCTAGCCCAGGCTTTCTACCTCCCCATGCATTCTCCAAGCTCAATTTATCTACTGCTGCCATCAAAACAGGTTTTCTGTAGGCAAAAGTGACTGTACCTCACAAGCAACAGGGTGACCAATTCAGGCTCTAGTTTTAATCATGGTAATCAGGATCTGATTATCAGAGCTGAGCAAACACCCTGATGTGAACAAACCCCCACCTTTTAAACTTAAGAGCATAGCTTGAAACCTGCCATATATTTCAACACAATGCCATGGCACTATGAAGACTTCCTCTGGTGTTTTACTACACTGAGAACATCTGAACATTAGTTTGGTGCTGGCAAATACAGAAGCCTTGAAAGTACCTCACACCAACATGAACTATTAGCAGATTTTGCATTAGTCAGAGCAAGAAAAATTTTCTTTGAAATGTGAATAACAGGCTGGTGAAGATCTTTTCTGCAGATTTATATTTGTATGTATGAGCATTTACATGATCTGTCCAGCAGTATTTAGTTCCTTTAAAAATAATTTAGTTGCCAGTGGTTTTCCCCAGGTGCTGTGTAGCTGTGTTTGAGATGTACTCAGCAGCTGCATATGTTTAGGGAAGCCAAGCAGGAGGAAAGTAGGAGGAAGAGGTTCCCATTCAGAGAACTGTGCAAGATCACTTCTTTTGGGATAAATGATTCCTGACCGAACAACAATCTGATTGTGACTGTGTGTGAGCTGTCAGGCTATTGTACTCCACAGCTGCCAGGTAACTACATCTGTTCACCTTCCTACACCCCTGCCACTGAAGTATTTGTTCAGACTGCAAGGCCATAAGCTACACAGACAAACTGCACGTGAACACCCTTAATTAAGGTTATCTTTACTTACAACTACAAAGCACACACTGGGAGCAAAGTGACACACATCTAACACACAGCACATACCTTGCAATTACTCAGATATTCCTTTGAAGGCTGTTGTAGTGAGGGAGACCATGACAACAAAGCTAGGTTTAAAGAAATATTAAACTTCCACCTGGCTGCCCACTAGAGATGCTAAAATCCTCCTCAGGTTAACATCTTATTTTTTCAACAGCAATACACCTCTGTCAAGACATCCAAGACAGGGCCCTGACAAATGAACTCTGGGAAATCTAGCATCAAGTAAGGACACCCCCCAGATACTCTTTTAGAGATTTCTCTGCCCACCACAAAACTGGAAAAAAAATGAAGTCTCCACCTATGCTTCAGATCCTCAGTTCAAACACACTTTATCAGCACAGCAAGTCAATTTTCCTGCCCGGGAGTACAAAAGTGAAGGCACAGAATCATTCCTCATTCTTTCAGACCCACTCTTAGGCTTTTTCCCTCGAGCAGACACAGATAATTCATCCAGGCCTCATTTGGCAGAGCAGTTAATTTCAGCACAGACTGTGAATCTGCTAAACTAGTATATTTTAGCTTGGTCCAGTGATGGCTCTGTTCTGGTTAATGTTCTCTGATGATTCCTTTGGAGGTAGCAGCAAGGGGGTAAAAAGAATGAACCCATAGCATTTCAGGAGGATAAGAACCAGGAAGAACAGCTGCATCTAGTTACAGGAGTTAAAACTGAAGAACTTCTGTTATGATAATATTTAAAAATAAAATACAATAATATCATCACCTTTAGATATTACCTCTTTTCAAGCTCATGATCTCTGATTCAGAGAAAGAGGGACAAAAATCACAAGGAGCTTTACAAATAGCACAGAAAGCTGTATATCAGAAATACACAGGCAAAATTGGGAAAACTGGATGGCAGTTCTCCATTAATCCTATGGAGATTTGGATTTTAGTGCTATTTTGATTTTGCATTAAAAATTGCTCACAAACTAAGAGAGTGAAATGAAAGGCTCATTTTCAGCAGTAAGCAGTTTGATTCTCTAAAGAAACAAAAGAGTCTCTTGTTCTCCCACCTGCCTAATAAAGTTTGAACCTAAAACCTGTATTAGTGCCTTAAAAGACAAAGATTTATCATACAGGAGAGTAGGAAGCTTTTATATGCAAGGAAAGTTGCATTAGCTTCGCAGGTCTCTATATTTTCAGCTCAGTAATGTTTGAAAAAGAAATAGGTATTTACCACAGAGATAAGCCTCTAGAAATGGTGTCTACTTGTGCAGCAATAAATGAAATTTAAGTAGCACTCTAACAGCAAGTGAAGATTTGACCTTGGCATAAAAAAATTAAGAAAAAAAAAAAAAGAGAAAAGAATAGTAAAATAGGTGGATGGGTAGTCTCTTTTCAAATTAAACACAGATCCAGTGTGTCTACTAAGTGCACAATATGTACAAGTTAAACAAGGACTGCTGTTACAGTATATCCCATATGTGTAACAGGAAACATCCCTGTATGTCACATTGCAAAATTATTCAGGTGACTGCAAACACCAGGGGCTACTCTCTCACCTGATGTAAACAGCACATGGCTTTGATGTTAAAGGACCCGTGCAAATTTACACCAGCTGTGCCTGTGGCCCTTGCTGTGCAAACCACATATGCGTGTAGTTTTATGGACTGAGCCTGATTAATGTTTTGTAAACCCCTGCATGCATCAGACTTCTTTAAATTGCCCTAGGAGCTGTTTTGGTAAAAGTCAAGGGCGCGAATCTTTTGCCGACACTATGCTCCATTTTACCAACTGTAAACAAAATGCAGATAAAAATGCCTTCCACAAAGTTTTAGTAGCACTACACAATTTTATATTCCTCAGCAGAGAGCAGTTTAAACATTTTACACAAATTCTAATTTGAGTGCAAATGACCTATGATAGAGCTTCTAATTTATCTTAGTAGAAATACAGCACAGCTCCAAGCAAGAAAGCACCGCCAGCTTCAGTGGAATCCTGTCAAAGTGCATTAATACACTTGCATCTTTTGTAGCAATAAAAGACCTGCTTAAATATGTTCCTCATAATTATTTCCACTGTATTTTCTTCAGAACATACTTTAGAGCCCACACTCACAATTGTGCCACCCTTGGCATTATGCAAAAACCTGGTTCCACAAAAACCAGGTAGGAATAACTGAAAAAATTTACTTGCTCCTTCCCCTCTAACCCTCTAATCCCTGCTCTCTTAATTTCTGTTAGAGAAGTGCTAGAGCAGTCTGACCACCACACTGTCAGTTCTGGTGTAGTATTTTGTGAAACTTCTCTTACTTTACCAGCAGAGGGATCTTAAGAAGGAAAAATGAAAACTTCCACTATAATGCCAATTAGTGTACCCATAAAAGCCACACTGCATACTCACACAAAGTACAAGTGCCTTGTACAAAAATGCCTTGTAAGCAGCTGAACACACTTAATTGCCATTAACTCCATGAGGAAACTGCACTGCTCAGACCTGCCTGAAGTATTTTCAGTGCAGATCATCTCACCTCATTATGTATTTCTTCTACTTGCTTCACCACTGCAGCGTCCAGTGATTTCAAAGACAAAGCCACTGAATCAGAATCAGTCTGTAAATTCTGGAGTGCCAGTTCACACTGTCCAAGAATGTATTCCAGTGTTCCTCTTGAGGACTATAAAGATACAATATAATATATAAAATAAATATATAGCCACTTCAGAAAGTTTGTATTTCTCAACTATATTTCATCAGCAATCCATAAGGTGTGGTGCAGCACATTCTCAATTCACACGTGGTAAGTCTACCTGGAAGATAAGGCCAACTAGCAATGCAGAACCAAGTGTACCTCAATCAAAAATAAACAACAGCAGTTGTTAATGAAAAGAGTTTGAGTCAAAAGCGTAACATGAACCACAGTTCTGGTAAGACACCACGGTGCTGCATATATGGCACCAGGATATTGGTTTTATGAGGGACCAAACAGTGAAACATTTTTGATACTTACATCTGCCACCCTGTGAGTTGAGCTGAACCGAGGTGATAAACCAGCCAGAACACAGTGCTGATGTGTCATATTGAGATCATCTAGGGGCAGATTAGAAAACCTTAAGTACAGGGAAAAATTATACTTAATAAAAGTTAATCTGGTTGAATGTGAATTAAGTACACTACTTTTCTTGCTTTAATGCTTAGATAATTCATTCACATCACTCCAATGCTTTGCAGAGCACAGTAACTATTCACTATCCTAGAGTCAAAAATATTTCTACTTACACTAGTTTTCTACAAGACAGTTTAGAAGTGGCATTTTCCCACCTCTTATAGAGAAAGTTCAACTAAACAAATTAATTCTTCCAAAGCTGAGGAGACTATTGGGTCTAGACTACTGAGGAAACTAAACAGACTACTTGGAAGTTACAATCTCTCTCCCCAAAATCACTAAAAAAATACTGAACATTCTCGAACAAAAATGCTACAAAACAAAATAAGAACTTATGAAAAAACTATAGACACATATAGGTGTCTGTAAATTGCACAGAACCCAGTCTTGAAAGGACCATGGATCATTATCATCACTGGACATTGCAATATTTAAATACCACAATCACTTTCAAGTAGAATTGTGTCAGAAAACAAACCTAAACACTTCCACTCCCCCTTTCAGTGCCCGTTCTTTGTGGTTTGATGTAGCAAACCTAGAATTACACTTACTACATTTTGATTTGCACCTTTATTCAAACCCTTGGCAAATCTTTCGTTGTAGAGCACCACCTTGAAATTGCTTCCAACTCTAATCCTTTATCAATCTCAGAAAGAAGCCTGTCATTTTAATTTAAGAGTTTACAATTAATCTAAAACTCTAATTGTACAAAAATAGTTGAAGCTTCATTGATCACATTTTTAAAAATACATTTGAGGTCTTAAAAGATTGTGGCAAAGATTTGCTTTCTTTTTCTCCTAAATATATATTAACTGAAAAGAAAAATCACTCTGTTAAATTGGCCGTTATCCATCTGGCATTAAAAGCTTTTATTCAGATACAGAACACTACACCCAGAAGACTATTTTGGTTTTAGAGCCAAACCAAATCTGCTTCATTCCTTGGTCACCCATGTTGGAAGTACCATAGTGCTCTTGTGGGGTTCAGTAAAAACAGCTCTTAAGGAATCAGCCTCAGTTTTGCATGACTAAGCACTGACCCAGGAGGTCTGCAAAACCAAAACAGAGACCCTTCAATACAGAATGCAGACTATTATTCTCTACGTGGGACCCCCCCTACCAGTAAAACTTTTCAGTGTTTTTCCTGTTATTTACAGATAGCAGATACATTTTGGAATCTGGAAGTTGCACATTCAATTTTTAATTGTGGAGGCAAGTATAATTGTGGAGGCAATTGTGTCTCTCCCTGCACTGTACTGACATCTGGGGATTTTTGCCTCTTGTTTTCTCAAAATACATCCCTCCAGCACAGAACCTCAGCACAGTCCTCTTCTCTCCTTCAAACTACTGCCAGTTCCTCTCTTTTCCCTCTGCTCCTGTTCTCAGTCCCTGGCCCTGCTCTGTCCACTCTGGGCTTTCTTCTGACAGCTGAATTACCCGGGCTCCACCAGCAGCACTGAAAGCCCTGTGCTTACACAGCCTTTGTCAAAAGAACAGACCAATGGATATGTCTGTGTACAAACACTGAAATAACACACATACACTTGATTCTCATTCTACTACTGAACTAATTATCAGTGAGCTGAGGAGCCAAAGCACTTCGAGAGGAACAATGACTATTGCACTGCAGACTATTGCAACATCACAAATTAAAGGTAGAAAGGTAAGAAACTCTTAGCCAATCCTTAAAGGAGTGGGGGCTAAAGGCCCTAAACTTATTACTTGGAGGTAAAGTATTTCCCGGGAAATCACAAACCATAACAAAAAAATGGCTCCCAGAATTAACAACAGGGATTGATACGGTCTTTTCCATCTTCTCTGAAGTGTTCCTCCTGAACTTTTTAGTCAGTGTCTTTTATCCATTTCAAGAAGCAAATAAAAGGTACAATGTTTAAAGCAACTGGCAAAATATTTGATATTCTAACCACCACAAATATCCACAAACAAAAGTGAAATGAACTTTTGCTATTAATTTTCTTAACTACCATTAACAAACAGGAAAACCATGCACAAATAAAACAGAATGAATTTAAAAAGTCTAAAAACTAAAAAATAATGCATTTAAAAGAAATATGTTGGTAATGACAAATACATTTCTGGAGTTCTGAGTCTTAATAGTAGGACATATACCATTTGGATTAAATGTGGACTCCAAAAAAAAGGGGGGGGTGAAAAGCTCCAACACATTCAAGATGCTAGAGAGCAAAGAGGGTTCAAGTTAGTTTGTGAAAATAGAAGCAGATTAAATATCTAGAAATAGTTTAATGAGTCACTATATACATGTGGAAGTGTTTCCATTAAATACTTATCTTTAACCACAATCCAACCTCTGCAATGTGTGCAGCCTACTTCTGGTTGGTTATGAAAATAATTTTTTGATGCTTCTCAAACTATAATTTGCTGGGGGTGGGGAGTGGTATAAGATTCAAAGTTCATCTTCATGCTGTTTTAAAACCCTAACCTTCAAGAAAGAGCTTGATCTATGGGAAACAGCTGCAGAAAAGTAAATCTGCCTTTGAAAGAGTCCAGAATGTATTTTTGTTAAGTATGTTTTGAAGTCATGGTAGGAAAATTAGTGAAAATTGTAAATCTGCTTGCAAATCTGGTCATGTCTAACTCAAAGATTAGGGGAAAAATTCCAATTTAATAGTAGGACCATGACAAGGCTAGTTAAGCATGCTCTAGGACAGAGCAGATGGGGCCCTTTGCTCACCTCCACGCGTTTTGGATTTATTGCATGCACCCAACACGTTTCATATTAGACACCCCTTGACTGTGTACTTGAGACAGCAGGGTTCAGTGTGCACTTCCTCTGCAGACCAATATATTATTCTAAATTGAGCTAAAGTGTTTCCGTTTCGTGAGTGATATAAAGTTTAGATTTGAATTTTTAGGCAGCAGACTTGCAGCCATTCACCAGACTTTTTTCTTCATATTAAGAAAAGACTAAAAAAAAATATTTTAAAAAGTCTGTCTTGCTGAAAGTAATTTTGAGTTTTTGTTGGTTTTGGCTTAAAAAAAATTATTTATATTATTGTAATAGCTTAAAAAAAGAATGGATGCGATCACCTTATATTTAGTATTAACATACATCTAAATTATGATTTCATCTGAAGAGGGCTGCTGAGGCGGAAGGTGTAAATTTAAATTATAAGACATTTTACTAAATTTCTCCCCAGAATAACAAAAAACATTCATAAAGCTAATGAAAAGAGGAACAGAAACATTATTAAATGTCTACTAGAAATGCTAAAAAGAAAAACTGGGGTTTTTTATTACTTTGCTATACCCATTGATCTTGATTTACAAGTTACTGTAATTGCACACCACTATAAGAAATATCCCGTTACCACACTTTCTTATACAGATTTGTGTGTAGCACAGGAAATACTAGTGGTATTACAGGTACAGGAATTGATAGGACCTGGCTTTTAAATTATAAGCAACATATTGAATGTGATGTTTCAGCATTTTCAACATTCACATAAAGCAACACTACACCATTCCAACAACTGGAAGAACAGACCTACAGAGTGGCTGAGTTTTGTGCTGGGGGGGATGAGTCACTGGTGGTCACAACCAATCCTCCCAGCCCTGTTAATCAGTGCCTGTACATGAACCACCACCAGCTGCAGGACTCCTCCATGTTCTGCTTCCTAGATGTCTTGCATTCTGCCACTGCTTTTAACATAATGCCAGTAAGAGGACTCTGCTTACTGAAATGAGGCTCTGGAATAAAGCATGTACAAAAGCATAAGACTTATTTTATTATTATTATTATTATTGCCAAGTTTCTTTTTTTACGGAATTTTCATATTTTATCTTTAAGATGGCATCCTCAAGATGCCCCCTCTTAAAAATTAATGCAAAAAATCTAAACAGTAAAAAATGCAGTAAAACTATGTATGTTTCCTTATATTGTCTTTCACCCCAAGTCAAAATGATAAAGGCAATTCTGCTACACAAAGAAACCTAATAAAAGGGCCATTTTGAGAATACTCTCTATAAGACTATGTAGAAGAGGTTTTTTTTTACAAGTAATTGAAAAGAAATATGAAGACCATGGAAATGCAGAAGAGATTAAAAAAACACCTGGCCTACAGAGCTGAAATCTGTAGCTCTTCAAAAGTATTAATAAGAAAGTGATTTACACATCATCTTCAAAAGAATGTTTAATATATCCTTTGTTTCCATCTAAACATGCTCATGATGTTACTCATTAAATAAACTAACTTTCTGATCTACCCTTCATACAGAATCTCTGAAAATACTTTAGTGACTATATAAATTCCACTAGGGAATAAAAAACACCCTTATGATCTGGTAACTCAATCAACTACAATCTAGAATATTTTGCAATAAAAATACTAAAGTTAGTCCTCTTCTTTTATTAAATACCTTCTGAATCTGTTGGCCAGCATTGCTCTATATGCTCAAAGTTTCCAGTCAGGAAGGATTAGATAAGAAGTTTACTTGATGCCCTAACTGCTATTGCACAAAAATAGATTATAATAACTATTCTAGGAATGTTTAGCTGCCACTTAAGCTTCATTTTCACTATCCCTCTTTCCCTTTAGGCTTCTGCTTTACAAAAAAGGGAGGCACATCCAGACCACTTAGCCAAAGGATCTCACATCTTAACACCTGATCTTTCCATGTCTGAACATACTTCAAAGCACAGTTAGTCCAGTACTTTTACATGACACTTCCTTGATGACAGTGCAGAAGATTTCATGAGATAACTAAGAATAAGGAATGGTACATGATTTTTATGATGACTTGTAAAGGTATTGTTTTTTAGTATATAAACTGTGAAAGGTAAAGTTCAAAAGACTGTCCTGCCCATAAAGTTGGGAGTGTGACAAGTCATTCTAGGGACATTCCACGGAATATGTTTCCCAAGTCACAATCACATTAGCAGGGAGCTCTGCAAGTGCTCTCAGTCTTCAAAGATGATGTCTGCTAAGCCAAGACACTAAACAGGCCAACATGATGTTGTCAGAAGCCTTGTTTTTGTGTGACTTATAACTAAATTTATTTTAACAAAAATTATAACCAAGAGAAACAGAAGCCAAAACAGAAAGCAACAGATTTTGTGCCAACAAACCTTAGCAACAGTTCTCGCTTCGTTTCTTTCAATGGATAAACCTTAGCACATGAGCTCAGCTGCTCAAGCAAATTAACTCAATTTAATTTTCTTTTTTTAATCCTCTACGCTTGAGACATTGAGACTCATTCTTGGAGTAAGACAGCTGTGTTCATTATGATCTTAGTATAATCCCACTACTAGAAAACAGCATGTTTGCATATAGACATAGTAGCAGAAGGAGAGAAGTGTCATGTGTAAAATTGGTGACTAATAAAATATCCACAGATTGGCACAATGATTGAAACCTCAAGGATCATGGTACCAGAAAACTTTAGGACATTCATTCACATCTTACATAACACAGGTGTCACTTGATAAGCCAAGCTGAAGAACAGAAACTTTTTTGTTGAACATAAGAGATGTTCAGAAAAACTGCATTAAGAATACGAAAAGAATCTAGAAACACAAGGATGGGACAGATACAGCATAACTTCTGGCAAGATCTGGGGAAATTCCAGTTATGGCCTGAAGCCTAATTTGCCTAGTAATTCTGAGTGCACAACAGACAGAAAAGGTGAAAAAAGACTATTTCTTTCTTAGCTGTAAAGGGAAAGAAACATTAAGAAAAAGAAGCTCCCCCAAATACTCAGGAAGTAGGCAGAGTGGGAGGAAGCTACTATATACTCCAGACAGATTTCATGTTTTTCTAAATAAGGAAAGTTATAACTGTAAGGAAGGTATGGTAATTTATTTTAACATAGGATATTTTTCTCTATTTTCAACAGAAAGTTCAACTTCTTAGCCCTTAAAAATTACCAAGCATCAAGTAGATGTCTCCTTGGTGAAGTGGTACTGCCAATCCAGGTGTCTCTATGTCCCATGCTACCTTCAAGCCTACGTGCCAAACAGCTGGATCCCTTCCCCTCAGCTCTTGTTCATGGCTTTCTTGTACAGCTGAATCTTGAGAGAAAGAGACCACAAAAATGAGGGAACAGGTAAGAATCATAAATACAAAATCTGGTTTAAAGAGATCCCATATTGGTACAATCTTAATAGGCTTAAAGATTCCATAGTCTCCATTTGCTATAAACATCATCTCCAAATTCAAAAGAATGCAATAGGTAAAAGAAAAAAACAAAACCCATATGAGGTCAAGAATTTTTTGCAGCCAACTTTACCAAGATGAAAACTTTAAGTTAACTACCAAGTGAAGGGTAAACAAGTCAAGGCTTGTAATGAACTCAAGGTTTTCTGAAATTCTTAAGCACATGTAAGGGGAGTTGCAGTTTAGCATCATTAATTTTTTTCATTACTAAAACTACAATCATGGAAGAAAAAAAATAAAAAAATGCGGCAACACTGACGTAACAATAGATAACTTTTGAAAGATTTTCAGGTCATAAACTGCCAAAGCATTTTAGGAACAATTTCATTTGTTTATGTACTTGCAATTTCACCAAATCATAAACTGAGGAAAAGTAAGATGAAATAATGGTTACAAAACACAGTCTAGACCAAGAAAGCAAATCTTGGAACCATCTCTGTCATTCTTTTCTCAAAATTACTAGTCAAACATGCTAGATAACATGTGTGAGAGCCAATGAAGCTTCAATACATTTGTCACAACACTTTTCTTATCATTATGCAACATGAACGTGTTGAGCTTGGGGAAAAAATAATCCACTGCATAGAAATAGTATTTAGAGCTTAATCCCTCAGAACTATTTTCATAAGCTTACTTCACTGCAGTATAAATTGAAAGATACAGTCGGCATTTATAACAAGGTATTTGGGAGCTATGGTGTAACAGTTTTACAGCTTAAGCAACAGTGCATTTTGACAGAGGAGGGATGAAGTTTTAATAAGTAGTTGGCACAGAACAGCAGTGAACACTTAGAAATTAACTATGCACCATGCCCAATTCTTGCTTACAACTTAGTAACTGTGTCCATTTCACTGTCCACTTGAAATGTGCTTTCATGTAATAGTTTTTAAAACCTTTGTCTTAATTTAATTCTAGAAGAAAAATATTAAAGATGTATAGCTCTTATTATAAGAGGCCCACACAAAGTGTGACTACAAACTCACACTTTGAAAATAGTCATGTCATTTATCTCCCATGGTTACTGCAGGTAAGCTAGGGGTGGCCTTTAGAAAATTAAGACAATTTATTAACTATTATGTCAATGAAATGTTGTCTAAATTCAGAAAGCAGAGAGACAAAGCCTATTAAAGAGCCAATCTAAATTTCTTAAGTCCCCAAAAATTCTTACAGTCCCCAAGCTCCCTCCCTTCAGCTCCCCTCCAAGTGAAGCTCTGGCTCAGGAGCAGCTCTAGGCCCTTCCATCAAGGAGCACACAAATGAGAAAACAAGAGCTAGCAAATATTCAGAAAAATCAATACTAAACTCTTCAAGGGGCTTTCATATTTTCTACCCTGTTCAGATAAATCGTAACTTAATTTAAGAAAAATGTTTTCTGAAAACTGCAAATAGGATGGCTTTCAAGGCATTTTTAATGCAATACATCAAGGATATTATAAAAAGAAGTAACCTTTCTGGGTTAACTCTCTCTGTTATGCTGCCTTCCCATTCACTTTGGCAGCAGCACTGCTCACAATATGGCACCAATAAAATATAGAACTACAATCAGAGACAGCAATTTCAATCAAAGTTTCCTGGGGTCTCCTCATAAATCCAGCACCTTTGGAATGTGCTCGTTAAAATGACTTATTTTTTGCAGTTTGATAAATTTTTTATTGCTTAAGTACTCAGTTCAAATACAACTCGCAGTCTCCTTTTCTCTATATTCTCAATTATTGCACCTTATAATTATCAGCAGCAATTGAAACTGATTGCTCCTACCATGTTATTTTGGTAACAAATGGAAGCAAGCTGCTACTTGCTTTTAAATGCAAGCTACCCTGAAACTGAGAGCAAGGGGAAAATATAGACACTTTAACATTTGTGGCATATCCCCAAGTAGCAGTGACAAACTTTTACATAAAAAGAAGTTGTTATTCAAGTCTCTATGACACCTCAAGAATGACTGGATGATGTATATTTATTGATACAATTACAGTTGCCATTTAAGTGAAAACATTTGGATGCATCTAAATCATAAGTATTTGAGAATAAATCATGTGAATAAATAATGGATCACATACCCATCACCTTAAGAACATGAACTTATTTTGTAGTAAGCCATATAGAAATGGTTAAATATAAAAGTATTTAATGGAAGTACAACAAAACTATGTGCAGATTTGAATTCTGGTCAGCAGAGGTTTACAGACTTGGGTCTGCAAGAAACCTTTATGCTGGAATCCCAAATAAAATGGTGCAATGAAGTAAAAAGCTTACCACAACATAACAACAATACCTCATCAAACCTGCAATTATGGTAGAACCATGAAAGAGAGAATGTAACTGCAGAAAATTGGCCACAGCATTATGCTTTTAACTAGACAGCTCGGATTTCAGAGATGTTCCAGCACTTAGATCTGATCTTATCAGGTTTGGGTCAGGGTTAGGTTCAGAACAATATGAAACTTGTTTTCCTGGAACTACTTTGGTTATTGTTCCAGAGCACAGAAAGTAAAAGTAGCTTTGAAAGGTTTCTTTGCTATTCGGCTCCAAAATCTTCCAGTTTGAGACTTTTTTGATGCTCTGAAACCTAAATGATCTCTATTCAAGTCAAACTGCAATGCCAAATAATATCCTAAATGTAACCTTACACACCATTTCTTAAGACAACAGAATCACTGCCAACACATTGGAAAGAACAAGGACTGTAAGCATTTACTTCAACATTAAATCCAACTGACCATTGTTATATTATTTCTTTACAGATTGACTGATTTTTTCCCAGAATGTGAAAGAATTTGGGCACATGTTCCTCAATTAAACAAGTACATAAATTATCACTGTTTTTCAACAGCAAATTATATCTGTTACATGCAAGAAGTGAAAGAAGCAAAGCATGCTTGCTTCTTACACTATGGCTTGAAAAGCCATAGTGTAAGAGGTTAAATTCTATTAACATTTAATTTTTTCTTGCAACTGACATTCACAAAAACAAAAAAAAAATCATAAGATTCTGCCAACAATGTTCTTAACAATTCATGTTTGGAATACTGTATCCAGATATATCAGGAACAAAAGCACTAAAACAAGAACAAACAATATTCTGTCATCCCTTCATTTCTAAAGGAAGGGCTGTATTTGATCAGTGAGAACATGTTTAAAAGAAAACCCACAACCCACAACAGTCTATTCAAGTGATGATTTCTTTTTAGACAACAGGGTTTCTAATCTATTATTGTGAAAGTTAGTGGATCACTAAAAATTTGTGACTCTCAGAACATAAATCAAGCTGGTCAGACCCTACAAGATAGAGCTGTGACCATTTCATGCACTCACTCATTTCTTTAAAAGCAGCATAAAATTTTCTACATACCATTTCTGTTATTTCTATTACAAGAAGTTGTTACTGTTATATTATTGACATTAGAAACCATTTCAATCCTACAAAAAACATCTACTCCATGACTTTTATCCATTAAACAGTACATAAAGAGGGTTATTGGTCAACTACAAAGTTAGATTGATTTCAACACTGAACAACTTCTGTAGTTTCAGGATTTTTTTTTTTAATAGGGTGGGGAAACATACATCTGTAGTGCATCTCAATTATTTTTATTCCCAATTAAATGAAACAGCCATCATTAGGCTACTTGCCAGGATGTTGCTTCTAACTTCACAGAGTAAAAACACACAAACAGCATTTTACAAAAGAAGCAAGCACAAAAAGTCCTTGAAGATTAGTCTTCGCTGCAACTAACAGTAAGTTTGTTAAACCTTTTAACATTACCTTGTCTGCAGACAGAGCCAGTTGTGCAGAAGTTCAAATGTTAAACAGCAAGTAGGCCTTAGAGCAAGAAAGCAAACTAGGTATGGTAAAGAATCTAGAGAAAACTACTTATCTCTTTCTGTGTGGGAAATCCAGGTAAGAGAAAGATGGGCACACTTCAACTGTTTACATTTTTTCTCTCTCCTGTAAGTTCATAACTGAAACAAGTCTCTATTTCAAAGAACATCTTTAGATTTAGAACCAACTAGTGCTCTGCTAAGTAATAAAACTCCCTACAAAACTTACACTGACCTGATGGAAAGCTAGTCATTAGGAACTTTTCATGGATAAAATCCAATTTCTGAAAATGCCCTTATTCTACTGGATTGCAATCCAGTTTTATAACTGCAGCAGGAAATAAATATGTGTTATTAGCTTACTATATTAAAATCCTGAACAATTTTTTTTTTACCTTCATGCTCTCAGGTGACAGGACACTTGTAAGCTAATGTGTTATTAAAAATGCTGAATTGATCAAAATTTGAAATTCCTGTTCCTTGATATATTTTAAAAAGTAAATTAATTCCAAATACTGTTAGTGGCAGTATAATTGAACACACATTCATGCAGCATACACACTAAAAGAAAACCTCTGAAATTTTTATGACACCCCATTCTCATCATTTGACAACCTACTCTTAACCTAAAGTAATGTAAGTAAAAGCATCAAGCAAAATGTTTATCTTATTTTGTTGTTAGAAATGTACTTCATTTGAAGTTGCTTTGAAAAACATTTACACTGGAAACAAGAAAATAAACACTGATACCAATTAGAATATCAGCTTGTTCCAATATCTTTACATTGATGTCTAAATTTCTTTTCTGGCATATTGAAAACTGCTTCTACTCCAATTAATACTGATCAAAGTTTCAAACATGAAATTTTCATTATGGCATCAAACAATGAACAAATGAACAAGAAAACAAGTTGTTTTGATTACAGTAGTATCTGTTTTAATGCTATTTAATCCAGCAAGTAGGTACAGAGCAAATACTGATATAAAGATGTAAATGGAAGTAAAAAGAAAACCACATAACCTGAGCTGTGCATCTCTAAACAGTCTGACAGAGTTGCCATAGCTCAGTGAGACTGCTTGGCTCCAAGGGCTCCTGCTGCTCAAACTCTGCCAGCCTGGGGATTCTGCATTTGCAGCAGGGTAGATCAGGAGCAGCCATGCAGTCCTGGGAGCCTGAGCCTCCACGTGCAAAGGCTGCCACAGACCCTCAGTCCCTGCAGTGCCTCAGAGACCAGTGAGGATTTGAGGAATTGAGAGCTGACAAAACAAACATGCAAGACCTGGCAGAAAAGAGAATCAAGCTGGTTCCAACAAAAATCAATATGCTTAATTTGTGTTTGCATTTCCCACAGAATCAGTGTTTTCTCCCAGAAAATTACTAATCCAGCTCATCTACATCTAAGGAAAAATAGCTCCAACAAAAAAAAAAAAAAAATCTGACCACACCTACTCTTTTTATTATGCATTCTGCAACGGTTCTGTGACAGTCTTTTTACACTACACTGAGAACTAAATGCTAATTCACTAAATTAGTTAATGGAGTAGGTACTAATAAAAAGCTCTCAGCATAAAAACTAAACATATTTGTGGAAAATAAGAAGTCAAGACATGGTTCTACAAAAATATAACAATATTCTTCAAAAAGATGTTGAGATCCTCATGTTTCACAGTTATGGAGACCTGATAATACAGAAATACTGAAAGTCTTTGTGAACTGCAGAAACCATCAAAACATTGGCATAATATAGAATTGGAAAGAATAATGTTATAAACATTGATGAGCTTATAACCACCAGCATTGGAATGCTGTAAAAAGAAAATCAGAAGAGCAAAAAGACAATCCACTTCTCTAAAATCAAATCCTCTTGGATGCAGCAGGTACAAAACCTTAACACAAACAGATATTTACTGACACTTCAGTTACAAAACCATATTCCTAAGCTATAAACAGGATCCATTTCCTCCAATTTATGAATCAGCAGGTCATTGCTTTAGGGATATACAATGACAGCCACACCCTGAACACAGATGGGAGTGAACTGCTGGCACACAGAGCTGGACTGCAGGACATCTCTCCATGAAGTTCCATGGCAGGCACCTGAAACTCCCTCTAAAGCTCAAGAACCCAACATGATCAATGCAAAACCAGAAAAATTTCAGGTAGTGACTTTATTATTATTTTTTTAATGATAGAACTATCAATTTATTTAATAGAAAGATCCTGCTTTCTTTGTTTTCATGTCTATTTCCAAACTTTTCAGAAAAAAAGGTACAAACTTTTAATTGTAAGTGTATTTATGAAATAAACCTTGCATTTGGCAAAAACATTAATTGTACAGATATCAAAACAATTTTTAGCCTAAATACATAAAATATTTCTTTCTACCCACATCAATCAAATCTTCTACAGAATTTGCAGTCGTTTTAAAACACCATAATTTTTACTTATTTAACTTGCTGAATAAAAGAAATAATATCAACAGACGAGTTATGAATAAACATAGCAGCTTGCATTTTTGTTAATTTATAGCTCTCTGAACTTAAAGGGACTCACTTTTCCCCCCCTCCATAAGCAAACTTTATGTTAAAGTAAAAAAGTTTTAAGCATAATACAATAAATCCTCATAGACAGTATTATTATTTCAAGTTCATGTTTAGGTTTCTTTAAGTTAAAATCCTACTGAAAAAATATTTCTCTACAGTACTAATGGAAAAAACTCCAATACATATACTTGACACCATTGACAAATAGGACAGAAAGAAGTTCATGAAGAAAATTACACTTTTACCAGTCAGGAAATCTCTTCTACTCTATTTGCTAAGCCAGCTGATGTTTTATATCCAGGAAAATGTAAATAATATGACTTCAGCTGTACATTAAGTAACAAAGTGACACCTAAGTTTCAAAACTAATAACAAAACCAATAAGAGAATGCACGTGGGAGTATAAACTATTGTTTTTTTATTACAGTCTTTAGCCAAAACCTACAGAAGTCAACACAAATTCTTCCCCTGTTCTAAAGCAAACATCACAGGATTTTTGAAAGAAGAAAAAATACATTGTGAATTATGAAACATAACACAACATTTGCAAATTCAAATCAAGTGTCTAAATTCTAATCTTATGCTTGGAAAACTAAGAGTCGTTAAAAAAAATAAAAATCCAGGCCTTTGTGCAAGCATTGTTAGGAAAACAAAACAAAACAAAACGGAAAAAAAAAAGAAAAAAAAAAACACACCACAAAAAAATCCTCATGTCTGCTCTTCAATAAAGATAAAAATGGGACAGGTACTTTACACTAAAAATGAAATATTCAATGATGCCTCAACTGCACTTTCACCACCACCATCCCTCAAATACTGTATGCAGTTGGTTTTAAAATAAGCAAGAGTCTGCAAAGCCTGTCAGACAACAGTTGTTTTAATGGAAAGTGTCCACCCTTCCCAGCTAGAAACATGTTGGCAAGCCCTCCATAAAACACACATTTAACACTACAGCAGGCCTAGACAAAATGCATCTATTTCTAAGTAAATAAAGTACCACTTCTATCCAAAACCAACTGAAAAAGATCATTCTAAAGAAAGAAGAGTAGTAAATCAGCATAAAGCAAAGCAAGTCTGTATATGATAAATAACGCTATGAAAATGGGGATCCCAACCACAGTGAAACATTTTACAGGATAGAAAACATGTTCATGCATTAACCTAAGAAAAGTATTTGACAGGTTTTGATTTCCTGGCTCTTAGTCAGGGAGTTAATTATGCCAATTTTTAAATCTAGTTAGAGAACAACTGCTAAGCCAGCTGCAGTAAACACAGGTATTTCGTACAGGTTTTAGTGGGAATAAAGATAAGGCTTAAATACAACAAGTACCCCAATGCCTTCAGAAGCATGTGACAAGTCTACACCAGCACGCAGGGAACACAGGAGAGCTTCAAGGATGTCAGGTATTTTTGTGACTGCTCCAGTCCCATCACTCACCTTCACAGCTGTAATTGTACACAGCCACCGTTGACCTTTCCACCAGGTTCTCGTCATGGTGCCAGCTCACTGCCATGTTCCCCATTCCAAAGTAAGGTTCTTGTTTCAAGTACAGCATTTGTAATGGATCCATATAATTTAGTAAAGTCAAGTTATAAGATGTTCTGTCCTTTAGACTTCTGTCATCCTCTGGTACACAAGCACTGCTTTGATCTTTTGAAACAGACCCTTGCTCCATAAGACCAGTAGCTAAACTTTGCTCCCTGTCTTTTTCAGTAGTATCTTTAATTTCTTTGGTCTCAAGCAAATTTTGTCCTTGTAATGCCTTGACTGCTTCAATGTGCAAGTAGTCATTAAGTCTCATTAATGCTTTACAAGCATCATGTATTTGAGGACTGCAGTATTTTATATCATAACCTTCTGTAGGCCAAGGAACTGTAAATAATCTTGTGTTCAAGTACTTGTAAGTGCATCCTGGGTTTCCAATTAATATACGAGACACTGGAGTAAAAAAGTCTTTTTCTTTGATCCTTACAAGATCTTGAAAGAAACAGTTGTGTTCTCGCAAGGTCAGAAAGCTTTCTTGTACCATCTGATGGAGCTCTTCAGGTACTGTATCAGATTTCCTGAAAATCAGCTTGGAATACTTGGTCTTCCACTAAAGCAGGAAAAAACCCAAACAATAAGAAGAGGGAAATAGTTATTCTTTCTACAGGAATCAAGATATTTCTAGACAAGGCAAAGCTGTCAAGTTAACAAGAATGAGTGCAGAATGGTGGTGAAGATATAGATGCCAGTATTTGTTAATTATTTTCATATTCCAGTATATTGCACAAAGTGTGGATATGTACCAGTAGCTTCAACCATTTATGTATTCTCCAAATAAATAAATATGAAGACTCTAGAACAATTCAGTAGAACATACAGCTCATCTGATGAATCTGTAGATAACGCCACCTTTAAGTATATAAACAATAGAATATCAAGCAGTAAGAAGGTTATTCCTTTTTTTGCAATCATTGCAAAGACCCTTCTGTTTCATTCTGATGTACAGAAATCTAGAGGGCTACATGATAAACTCAAATATTTTATATAACAATGTTTTTCAGGGAAAAAAAATCACATAATCAAAATGGACATTAAAACAAAACAAAACAACCCCAAACAAACAAAAAACCAAACAACCTGCTGCTAACATTTTGGTGCTTTCTATTTTTACATTCCTCAGTGCCTGCCAATTATCTCTCATTTTAAGTAAAAGCTCTGTTTTGATAATAGAAAATGTCCAAACTTATTTTCCTGCCCAGCTCCTTACCTGTAGTGTCCTTTTCCCTCATATCCTCTTGTGACCACACCAGCTCTGGTATCAGCTGGAGTTCAGAATCCAGCAGTGTGTGGAGGCAGCAACTCCCAGCAAGGTATAACACTGCTAATCAGCAGCTTCTTGCTTTGTATGCACAATACTGCTTCCCACTGCAGGAAGGCTTGGATAATTTTATTTTGTTAATCTGGTTTTCTAAGGAAGTGAGTATCACATAATCACACTTTTTATTGGTTGCCTGTAAATCTGCTTTAACTACTGCTGAGACTGTTTGGCAAACTAGACAAAGGCTAGAGAGTAAGCTCTTTAAAAGAGTCGGTTCTTACGTATTTCATTACAATTAATAGATAAATGAAAGAAACAGATGCACACTAGTGCCCTCCATAAGGGAAGGGCAGTAATGTGAGTGTATCAGCATCAATTAGCACTTGTCATCAATTAGCTCCTAAGGACTCACCACACCTATCTCCTTTTGCCCAGAAATCAGTCGGTAGTTTAGAGCAAAGGTAGGTACTGATGGTGGTGTGGGGACACTAGACTGAACCTGAAGGCATTCGACAATGGGGCAGCAGCACGTGGATGCACAAAACTGATCTGCCAAAACTTTTATTAGTCTAATAGTTTGTGTTCAAAGTGCTTTTAAAAAGACAAATAAAAGTCACCGGCACAAAACACCGCACTGACCTACAATCCATCTGTGAGCTCCTTCTGGTACAACTCAAACCCCCTTTACTAGTACTATCTACTTCCAAGTCTCATTTGAACCTGCCTTTCAGGAAATGAATTTTAAAATCCAAAGAACGTGCCCTTAAAAAACATAAACCAGGCAGTATATATGCACATTTTCCACTGCATGAAAACAGACTTGTGCATCATAATGCACTGTTATCCTACAACACTGAAGAGCTGGCTTTATAGGATCATTTGTTTCTACTAAAAAGGAGAACATAAAAGGAAGCCTATTTTAAAAATAATGATTACATATAATAAATCTTGGTTTATCTATAAACCTCACCACCATTCCTTGTGATTTTTTTACAGTGAAGCTAACTCCTTTTCTTTATACATTCTTATGGTTCGAAGAACTAGCATCCTAGAGAGAGGGAAAAAAACCCTCTAACAGTACGTACAGATAATAATATCTGACAATTGTATTTACATGCTTAGCTTCAAACACCAAAGCTTGAAAACAGTCCCAGATCTGTGGGAAGGTCCTTCTACAACCCCAGAACACAGGATAACAGCTTTCATTCAAAGAAGTGAATCAAAACTCGATCAACTAAATTCACCTGTGCTTGTCAAAAGCCTGAAATGATTCCTTTAGAGGTCCTGAATTGCCCCTTTTGTTTCTGTGAGTGCTGTGTATCTCCAGCCTTTGAACAGCACAGTGAAAAAAATCCTTAAAAACAACTCGTGAAATCACTAACTGTAAATTTAAGACTTGGAGCTATAGGCTATAGGCTGCAGTCAGATGTGAGAGTACAGGCTGATGGGAATCATAAAAATTTTTTCATACTCTTACTTAAGAATATTATGTATTGTGACATATAAAGATTATTACATCATTCTTTCTTTCACTATGCAAATGCCCTGTATGAAAGAAAGAGCTCTAACAGTTCTATAGCAGTACCCCAGTATTTCTTTAAATAATTCTGTGTACTGCACATACTCATACCACATTACATATGCTATTATGGTATATTTAAACAGTCACTTTTACTGTATGTTTTTAAACCATTTATATGAAAATATAAACACACTGCATTTCTCACATTAATCACACACACAAAATTCCAAACAATTATTAGAAACAGAAGGAGGGAAATAACAATATGACGTAAAGCAATTAAATCCCTGAAAACATGCACTAGAAAGGAAGAACACAGATTCTACAAAGGTAACAACATTGTATTCCCCTCCTGAACTGCAGAGGAAATGCCTTGCACATTTTGCTGCCAGCCAAGTCAGAGGCCTGTTACCTTTGGGTTGTGCTTTAAGATCACACGCTTAAGAACTATTTTATCATTAAGGTATCTCAAAAGAAATCAGGAAGTGGAAACACATTTCCGACACATGGAAACAGCCTGGTCTTCTTTAAATCCCCAACCAGTGCGTGTGCTGTGCCCTCCATAAGGAAAGAATTACAGGATCAGAACATGGGGTGACTGCTGGGTTCACACTGGACACCTTGTTGTTTTGGGGGGATGGGGGAAGGGCAGTAATCATGTACTCTGTGTTGTAACTCTGACAGCCAGTATTAAAGGTCAGCTCACTGTTCACTCTGAAAGAAGTGGCAGCATTACAAGCAACCACAGCACAGAAAAAAAGAAAAAGCACATTTGATGCTCAAATCTTCTTGTGGATGTTACACACGAGACTTTAAATATGCTTTCACTTCTGATGTTGATACTCAACACAGAGGATCACCCTATGGACTTGAGTGACAGAATAAAGTTAGGAATCAGCAATAAGGACCCTTGATAAGCAAACTGCCATGTGCATCATGAAATGATAGTCTGTACTGCAAATATTTGTGAACTACCTTGTTACAGCCCCTTTCTTGTTCAGTACTGGCTTTAAACATTACATTGTTTCAGCTTATGGCTTGGGGCCCATTTCCAAAATCCTTTATCAGGAAAAACACATTGAAAGAGGATGTCAGTGGAAGTTTTGCTTGTGATGGAATTTCTTCTATTCAGGCTGTGCACTTCCACACCCGACAGGATAAGACAGTTTTTTTAAGAGGCAGATCCTTCAAGGAGTAGAGCAAGTCTGTCCAGGGAAGACAGACTATAAAACTAAACTGTATGTGGTATTTTACTTTGCTGATTTGTTGTCTTCAAGCTCTCACCCTTCTTTTCCTTTGCAGCTGCAGTGCATTTAAGCATCACGGAACCTGCAATTTCTACAGCTGTGATTCCAGTAGCATTTCATAACCATCACAGATTTCAAAAGGTGGTTGTCATGCTTATGATTAGCATATATACTTAAAAATATCTAGCATGCACACATACACTACATAGAAAGTATAATTCTATATTTGCAAGAAGAATGTATCAAAACTTTATGAAGGATTGAATAGGTGTGATTTTAGTGCTTATCTTGTTCCCGTTGTCTTCTATATTTATGGGTTACTGACCCTGAGCAAGTAAGATGCCACTTGGGCAACTTTGGCTCGACCTTCTCTTTTCACATCAGCTCCACAAGAAGCTGAATTTACAAAGATGTGAAAAAGAAAAAAGATGCTGGGAACAGCAGCTCTTGGCAGCATGAGAGGCAGAAGAGAACAAACAGGACAGGATGTAACAGACCTAGGAAGGAGAAAAGTCAGCTGCTCAATTTTTAAAAGGAAGAATAGTTTCTTCATGAGCGTTAAGTTTAAGACTGAAGAGAAGATGTTTGGGGTTTTGTGTAAAGAAAAAAGAAATAATAAAATCCATCTGTATTGCTCTCACAAATTCTCCCAGCTCTTCCACACTTGCACATCCTTGAGCCATATATCAACACAAGGCAGGCACCACTCCTGTCTCGTGTAACGTGAGCATGGTACTGGAGCTGTTCACACAACCAGGTTATTCCTTATGCTTTTTCTCTTACTATGATCCAATTTGATCTGATCAAACCTACCCTGAGTTCTGGAGCTGATCTAGAAAGATCCAAGATAGATGCAGAAAATTCTATTTATTTATTCATTATATACTTGCATACACTCACTTGGTTTACTGCTCACATGGCTACTGGGCCTGATCTTACTTCTGCTTGGTTTCATTTGAGGCATTCCAGTTTCCACAGTTTGTTTTGTAAGCAAAATATTAACAATTACTTATTGTTGGAAAGTAGAATTAAGCCCCCCAAACTTTAAATTTCTGTGTTATTATTCCCCCTACTTTGCCAAACGTGAGCTATAGAGATCTCTTCACACTCAGAAAAAATAAACTAAAAGAATGGTGACATGTATTTTGCTTCAACACAGCATGACAAACTGTGATTAACTGTTACACATTCCTTGTAGTGAGGGCACACACATAAAAATCAAGAAAGTTCACCAAGTTCTCATTTGTGAATATCCCAGTTCTAGAGATCTTATTTCACACCACCTGGAAGTGCATTATCAGCCATCAGGATACCTTTTTCATATCAGATTTCACAGTGTCTCTTTGAAGGAAGATTTATTTGTTGCTCAGTGCAAACAGCCATTTTAGTTTAAAATGATTTAAAAGAAATACGTTACCAGCTGGTGGAAATCAGCATCGGCTGGTGTCAGATATGGAAGTCTATTCTCCCCAAGTTCTTCAAGTAGTTTTTTCTTCTGTTTTGGAGGGGTAAAATTGAAACAGAAAATTAGACTAAAAACCAAGATATAAACAGAGAAGTATAAAAATAGTTGTATTTAAATGGCAGGTGCAATTACTTCTCTTACTACCTTCAACTCTGGAAATTAAGTAAGGAAAAACAAGTGAAAAAATAATCAGGGGAACTTCACTGCTTACAAAGCAGTAATTCAGTTTAGCTAGTTTTAGAGCTCATGGGTACTTCTACTCCCAAGTTCTTTTTTAGATAATCAGTCCTTGTTACACTGATCAAAATTTATCTCAGCCTTATGTTCTTCAGATCTATGCCTCCTTTATAACTACACATTAATTTGTTTCCTTTCCATTTTCTTTTTTACTTCAGTTTGTGCGGCCAATAGGTACAAAGCTCATATTTCATCAAATGGCTCAATAACTAACCCACTCTATTAAAACAATAAGCCCTAATGTTGGGGGTACTCTAAAATATTTCCTGAAATAGTTTATGACAGAAAAGTGAAACACAATCTACTGTACCCCAAAGCCCCCCACAGCCTGAAAATATTTAAAATGCCATCCTCAAGACCTGCCATCCCAGAGACAGCCATAAATCCATTTTGATGCTGGGAGTGCACCAAAAACCAGCTGCCTGTAGAAGCAGGTTTGCTCTGCCCCTTGTTCTCCTAATTCCACTTTTACTTCTGGTTTAGACTGAGAGCATTGCCACCAATGTTTAGTCAATGTGATCACTAATAAATTGACTAATTGTGATCACTAATAAAGATAAAAGCCTGATGTCTTTCCAGACTGTATTTTTCAGGTTTTTATTAATCAAAATAGATTATTTGTGGCAGTATACAATTAATTGTGTTAATGATTTGCCAAGTGCAGAAGATGAGTGAAACGTGCCATCAGAATTTTTGGAATCAAACAATCCTGATCCATGACAGGTCCATTCACAGTTACTGAGTCACACACTAACTCAATACTAACTCAGTATAAATACAGATTAACCACAGTGTAAAAATTATTACAGTAGAAGTTCTGGCCTAGAAAATTAATAAACTCCTTCCTCTACTTCTTCTTTCTTTTAGCTTGCTAGGATTGCTTTTTACAAACTTTGATAATTAACAAATTTTGACTTACTTGCAACTCAAGGATCATAAAACTGTATCTGCCATAATACTTAAATATATAACAGGATTCAAATTCTTATTTTTATTGCAATATTTTCAATTACATAAACACTAGCACAAGAAACAACTCAATATTTTTATGTTGTAAGAAGAAGACCAGATGGAAATGGAATACTGTTTTTAAAGGAATATTAAGGGTATAATACAATGGGAAACAGTAATTAAAAAAAAAGGTATGACTAACACTTTCATAAAACCAAGTTCAAAACAAGGTCAAAACAGATCTTTGCGATTCTGGCACTACTACCTAAAAAAGGAAGAGAAAACATCCCATGTATTAACGAACTCCTGGCTTATAGCAAACACATAAACAGGGAGAGCTGAGCTATCGAGTATAACTGTGCATTCTGTGACAATGAGTTCCTTTTATTCAAATTTAAGCATTGAAAAAATGACAGAGGCTTAAAGTCAGGTGAGAGTGTAGAGGATTTTAAGGTTCATAGATGAGTCAAACTACAATAAGAGCAGGTGGCTCTCACTCATCTCCACACTCACAATGTGCTGAGCACCAATTCTTAACAAGCCTGAGAAGAGCAGCACTAACATTTCTCAACTAGTGGTGGAAATTCTTTATGTCCTCAGTTTTCTTTGGGGACAAGTTGTTGGTATGTTGACATGAAGACATTGGTGAAGCCCAGCAGATTGTAACTTCAGATTAAGTTGGCAGAAAATGACACACTGATTTCCTGCATTTTCTAAAACGATTACACTCCTCTATTACCAAAAGCTTGCAAGAATTTTATTACATGAAATTGCTGAAAACATTAGACTGTCTTTGTTATCTGTAAGATAAACCATATTAAAGTGCAGGGAAAATAAATAAATAAATAAAATATTTTAACGTGAACTCACATCTGTGGGAAGAAAAAAAAAAGTGGGAAGAGGAGAGATTCTGACAATTTCTTTGTCAAGTATCAGGCTCTTGGCAAAAAGCACACAACATTAAAATGCACTCTTGTGTATAGGTAGTAGTAGTTCACATTTGATTGTCAGATCTGGCTAAGTGCTGCTCTTCAGCTTGATGTGCAGACTAATACACACAGCTGGGTGGTAGAACATGCTGCTCATCTCTTATGCAAGAAGCTGTCACACAAATGTCAAAAACATCAAGCTGCTCACAAATACCTCCAAAAAGTAAAAAATAAAAGAAAAACTGAGTATCTGGCTATACCAGCTGGCTGATGTGAAAGTCTAAGCAGTGTTACATAAGCGTTGTTTATTGGCTCTTCAAACACATAACCCCCTAAATAAAAACTAAAAAATGCTTTTACTTGAAGGTATCAGGTTTCTTAAAAAGCATTTTTTCTAAATCTGCGTTTTAAATTTTAAAAATTATCAGCAGTGTAACGGTTTATTCAGACATCAAGATTATGTTTCTTATGTTTTAAAAAACAACGTGATTTTTACACAGACATTAGTGGTGCCCATACAGGAAAGACAATCTCATGTGCACCATCACCACACACTGCACTGCTTTAGAAACTTTGTTAACTTGCTCATCTTGGGCCTTCACAAAGGTAAAAACCTCTGCAAATATTTATTTTGTGGGCTGCTGTGAGCGTTACTGGAGCTATTTCAGTGACTGCAATGAAGATCAGAAACACAAATGCTCAGTTTTAGAGTGTGCAATGAACATTCTGCAGACATTAATCTCTGCTCATTTATTAATAATGAATAGGATTACTAATGAGACGGTTGTAAAATTCAGCAAGTGGAATACTAATAATTGGAATCTCTCAATCACTATACATGTAATTACTTATTTTTCCTGGCAAGACAAGCAGTGCCTTGTATATCACAGTGCAAGAGAAGTAACAGAAACACAGCTAAGAGGTGAAGGTTTAGAGAGGATGGTGTAGCAGCTTTGGAACATCATCTCCACTCCCAGTCTATAACAGCCCCCCTCTGCCTCAACTCCTTTCATCAGAAGTTCTTAAACACATCGCCCATTTTTTCATCTTAAAAAGTGTGTGAACTGGCTGCTGCAGTTTTTACACTTCTGACACTACTTGGGACTAGAACTAGTAAAACACTTGATTTTTTGTTTGTTTTTAATGTAACACAAAGTTTTTTGCAAAAATTTCAGGGATAGATCTTTAAAAAATGAGCCACTATTCAAGGCATAAGAAAGTATCATCTCCTTCTCCAACAGTTTTTCCCAATAGTCTTTTGTTTTCCAAAAGGTTACCAGGTTTAGAATGCCTGAGAATGCCCATTATCATGAAAGAAAGATCTGAATCACAGTACAGATGCACACCTTTGGTTTCTCAAAAATCTCTCCTTCCTATTACCTTTCTACTACCCACATAAGAGTGTCCATTAGGGCCTGTGTTTCCCTTTCATTCTTTTTTTAAATCAACTCTAATAAAACATGGATTTCTTTCAAATCCTGCATGAAGCAAAGGCCTAGTGCTCTGAAATGCTTAATAAACAATTTTATAATGGAGGCAGATTAAACATATAGCAAAAATTTTGTGACACAATACTAAGACCCCCATCAAGAAAAAAGCCACGATTTTACAGGAACTTCCAAAACTTCACCTCCTAACAGCCTTTCACATGTTAGGGTTTTTTATAAAAAATAAAATCGGGATAGTTTCTTATGGAAGGAATGTGATTTTGAAGTTGACATTTGTTTAAACTACAAGGTTTTCCAAGTGTTAGCTATTAAGACTTCACAGCTACCAAGATCATTCAAGTGGTTCACTAAAACAAGTTATGTCAGAAATGAATGTAGAGTAATAAAAAATCCACCCATGTATTGTACCATTACAGCTTTTATTTCTCCATTATCACATATATTAGATTTCAGATTTTTTTTTCCTTCAAATTCTTTCTGTAAACTCTACTCATCAAAAGATCTTAAGGGACTGGCCAATTTTACAGCACCATTTACTGACATGAAAATGTTATATTGCCAGTCTACTCTTCATTACACTCAAGACTTACCAAAAACCTTGTCTGTGCCACATTCTACAATACAGCCTCCCAAAAATACTGGTAGTCATACGACCATTCTGTACCACACTTTGCATACTACAAGCTTGCAGGGGCCCTCCTTGCCCCCTAATAGAAGTCAAGAACACTTTTATATTAAGGAAAAAATGCATTATTATTATTATTATTATTATTATTATTATTATTATTATATGTAAACTCATTAAAATACCTACAATAGTGTAGCAATATTTCCTGCCTCATATATCCACTTGATAATTATACTCCAATAAATTATACTTGTTATTTAATATGACTACAGTGAATCCTGTTCTTCCACTGAACAAATGGGTCCAGCTACAGAAGTAACAAAATGCAGTTCAAGTGACCTGGGCATGAAAAAAATTACGTAATGAACAACCCACTGCCATGCAAAGACCTCAGGTCTTACATCAGCATCTGTGAGTAGCTGTCTCAAAGACTGATATTCTCTGCTGCAAAGGTACTGTTTGGCTTTGCTTACTAATTTCAACCTCTCTTACCCTTTCTCATAAATCAACAGGCCCAGGTTTTGGTTCACACACACAGACCAGTCATGCATATGCACAACACATTCAACTGATGTAACTGAACTAAGAGTTAATTTATGCATTGAAGCAGCTTAGCAATGTGTGAAAAATGTCTGCTGCCAGTATCCCCTCTTTCCCCACCTTGAAGTGTTAAGGGCCCCTTAATAGTTGTTTTAACCTAGAGGAACATTGTTCCTTTGGCCAGTGGCTGTTAATGGAACAGAACTGGCAATTTCCTTACCTAGCTGAGTGTGGATTTGTCACACATGGATTAGCACTGTAAGAAATCATAATAAAAATATGGAGTAATAAACAGTTCAAACACAGACACTTTGTGTTGAAAAAATGTCCCTAAGGCCTCTCTGTATAATTTTGAATGAACTTCTGCTACTTCTACTATCACTGCAAGCATCTTGATAACATCATCCATGTCTTGTTCCCTCCTAGCATTTGTGCCTCCTCTTGCAGCAGGTAGTAGTTAGTAAATGGCTCAGGTTTATGCATTAGGTGAGAAAAAAGAACACTCAGACTTTGAAATTATCGAATTTTAATCCGATCTCCAGTTCTTAGTTTCTTCTTATACATATGGACACAAGCTCACACGTACCTAAGAGAACGCTTCCGACAGTGTTTCGTTCAACATGGCTGTGAAACCTTATGGACACTGAGGCATGTCTCCATGTCATCTCTGCATAATTTCTAAAAGCTGGCCAACAGATTCTGAGATCAGATTTCTTAATCTAGCAATTCTTAACCAGCTCACCTCCAAATAATCAGCAGACAGAAACCTTAGTGACTGTTGCCAGTAACTGATTCTGCATGACTTAGCAAAAACACCTCTACACACCCAGTCCCGTGAAACTGAGGGGATGTGACCACTTGTGAAATACTAAGCAACAGTATTTGACAGACAAAAGATTCAATAAAGATTAAGGACAGATAAAACAAAAACTATAACAAAGTTAATGTTAAAACAATGATACATTTGGTGTTGCTGTTCATCTCATGTTCTAATGACATGAAGATATTGATGGCTCCTAACTTCCATGGAAATCTATTACCAGGACACAGGGCACTAGATGTCTGTAGTCTTAGAAGCTGCATATTATGCTCTAGAATAGAAAATAATGCTGACATGGTGCTATTTCTCCCTGAAGGCCTCAAGGAAACAGAAACACTAAGAATATCTACATTATTTTGCAAAATATTGCATATTTGCAATGTAGAATTGTACAAACCTCACTGGGTTTCAATACCTAATTAATGTAGCAAAGTAAGAGCAAACACACTGTCCAACAACCATGGAACAGACCAAGGACCTCCAGACAGAAACCCAAGGGCTGACAGCTTGAAAGGCAGATTCAGAACCTTTGCAACAAGCTCATAACTTCTGTAGATACAGACAAAGAACTTTCCAACACAAGCACTGGCAGGTCACACTAATACAGTTTTACAGAACTACCAGCAAAATCAAAATTAAAAAAAGCTTTCTTGCAGTTTTCCATCATTTCCAGAAACTAACAAGCCTGGTAGGACTGCTGGTCTCTATATATGTTGATAAGTAATGGTAGAAGCAACCAATGTCTAATAGAAACACTTTAAAAAGGAGGAAAAAAACTCCCAGTGTTAAAATATAACCCAGAAGATAAAGCAGTCAAAAGTGAAGTAAAAAGAATATGAAAAAATACAGGTATTTCCTTAAATACTTCAGTTTAGCATCAAATGCAGCTTCTAACCTGCCCTTGGTGACACTGCAGAAGATAGTGTTAATGTAGAAAGAGCAGGTGTTAAGTGCAAATGCATGTGCCATGCAATCGGCTACAAGGGAGATCAATAAGGAGCTAGAGCATTAAATTTCACATACTGTAACTGTCAAGCCCATTATACAGTATTTGAACATCTTCACAGGCCATTGCAAAATTGTTGATTCTTGGTATTTTTTACAGAACCAAATTATTTTCCAGAGATTTTATTAGCACAATAAGCACTATGAAAGTCTAAAGGCACTCAGAAACTTGGTGAAATCTGAAGACCTTTACAGCCTTCCAAGACATCATATGCACATATTTGCAGAATGCATAACTGTATTCTTCACTGCAGAATGAAAAGACAGGAAGATGTTTAAAGTGATTAACTGGACCAGGGAATCCTTGAGGTCCCCTTACAACCTGGTATTTTATGATTCTATGATTTATAAGAGTGACCTGTGTAATAAATGCATGTAAAATAAATAATACATAATACATAAATAAATGTAAAAACAGACACTGGTTTGTATTTCTTACATACTAATTTCCTAACTTCGCATGCACTACACCATCAGTAAAATGATGGAAACACTCACTTAGAAAACCTATATACTACAGTTGTTGACTCAACTTTATAATAAGACAACTCAATGAAATACTGTTGGATCAAATTTTGGCATATAAATTAAAGGAAAATATTGCTATATGGTTTGCTGATAGAAGGTTTTTTGTTGTTGTTGTTTCTGTTTGGGTTTGTTTTTTGTTTTTTTTTTCAACAGAAGTCATTTAAAGAAGCACTTCATAGTGAACAATTCAGACTTGGTTAATTTTGAAGCTTGAAGACTTTGTTTTGTTCACAATCTCCAAAATAACCCACACAGGGAACAGAAAGCTAACATCTGAATATTAAGTTGGCAGGCAACAATTAGCAAAATTCAGGGTCTGAAATGCTGGACATGTTCAGACCAGAAACAGGGAGCACAAAGAAAGGATAATTAGGCATTGGAGGAGACACCTCTGAGAAACCTGAAGTCTCTCTCGTGGGAATTTTTTCTTGTATCAAGTTTGGAAGTTTTTCTAAATGAGTAGTTCCCAAACTGTTTAGACCATCAGATTTCAAAGAACCATGCATATTTCTTTCAGAAGCCTAACCAAATAAACTGGAGGCAGCAGAGCCACACTGACTGAAAGTTTGACGCATCTCATTCCTCAGTTTGGTTTTGATTAATCACTTTGCCAGTCACCAGTGGTCAGGGAGCCAGGAGATCTTGGTGTTAGAAATTCTCTTCTGCCTCACAAGCCAAAAGACCAGGAGTTTGAGATCTGTATCTCACAGTACGGAGAACATTTACAGTACCAGCATAAGGTTAAAGAATCACAGCTAGAAGAAAGGCTACTCACATTTTATTCTTAAGCCATCTTTGCACAACATAAATAATGTCAGGGTATACTAAGAGGTAAAATACAAGAGAACACTGATGTGCTGTGAAAGAAGTAAATCTCTGTTAAGCCTTTTTCTTTGTGCCAAATCCAGGCGAATTTCATAATGCAAATCAACATTTTGCTTAAGAATACATTTGTTGAGCAAACTTAAGAACTCCCACATTTTCAAATAATGCTGTTTTAATAAAGCTATTCTGACTTATTAAAAGGCTAATACTTAATTTCCAGGTTTCATTTCTATTATTTGCATATACAGACCTTACTTCTCATTAATTTTTCCCCTCACTTGCAATGTTTAGATATAATTTTGCAGAGCAGCAATACTCAACTGAAATGGAAATGCACGAAAAATATTTCTTAAATCTTCCTTGAACATTTGTTAAGGGAAAACTCTTGCCTGCCCTTTCTTCCCATACACTTACATTCCTAACTGGCCTAAGATTCTAAATAGTCCTGCTGCTACCTCTGCCTGTACTTTGAGAATGTGACGTAGTGGAGTAATAACAAATCTTTTCAAAATCATCTCTCCCCTTCTCCATGCTGTTCTCAAATACAGGCTGGATTTCTGAAGGTGAAAATGAGAGCCTAGCACTCAGAGGACCATTTCAGATTTCAACCATTTCAACTCTCCTTTGCCCTACTTGCTCCCTTCTGCTGACAAAATATCCTAGACTTACACTACTGCATCTTTCTTCTGCCAAATTTAATAAATAAACAATTCCTACCAAGAGTACTGACTCACTCTAGAATGGCTTGGATTGGTTGTCTAAACAAAGGAAGAAGAGGGGCAGCCATACCCATCCAAAACATAGTAAAGCTGTAGCAGGCTGATTGGAAAATGAAGACATGTTTAATGAACCGTGGGGTGACAATCAAAATTGAATCCATGAAATGACCCAAGAAAAAGCACCAAATAACTTCAGATTGTATTTTTAAGTAAATATCTGTCTATGATAAATAAGACCATTATCAAAAAAGCCTACAGTAAATTAGTACAAGTGAAGGAACAGTGAGAAAACGTAAAACCCCTTTATATAAAGAGATTTAAGCACACAAAAAATGATCCTAACATGGAAGTACAACTTAACAAAGAGAAGGATTGTTCTGAACTATCATAAAATTAAAGGCACACAGCAAAGTCTCCATCCAACTGAAAACACTGCAGACACCTTAAAATCTAAACTCTCTTGCTTCCTTAGAGGATATGTCCAAGACAACATAAATAAATTTCATTTCCTTCAGAATGTTTACAAGGACTGGAGTCAACCATTTTATAATTTGATACTGTATGTTGGGGTACTCTCAACCTGAAATTCAGAAATCTAGGCCCTTTCTGACACGTAGCCTGCATGTCTGTGTAAAACCATCTGAGTGACAGCAGTTCAGTTGCATTAATAAGGGAGGCTGAGGGCAACCAGTTGACATTAAGAGAAAGCTGCCAGACCCACCTTTGTTCTTATTTGCTGGCTTAACATGCTGTATTACTTCCCCTTCTACAATGGAATTGCTTCAGCAGTAACTAGAATTGAAGAAGGGCTGAATGAAAAAAAAGTGAACAATGTAGGATTTTAAAAAAATGTATTCAAAGGGAGGAATTTAAAATTAAATAACAGACAACTGCAAGAGCTTATGACCCACATTTGGCACTACATATGATGCAGTTCCCAACTAAACTAGTGATAAAGGCTTAGTCTCCACGCAGAGCTGAACTTCCACATGAAATATGCCTCAAACCATTGTTAGCTGAGCTAATTCATTATATTAGAATGCCATTAAATTTTTACTTAGGCGTTTAACTGAAAAAATACTAGTTACTTAATAATTTTGGGAACCCTTATCAGCCCCTGCATTTGGAAAGAACCATGATGAGGATCCCTACCCACAGCATTTATTCAGGAATCTTTCCCTTCCATTTCCACCACAAGAATTTTAAGCAAAATCATTTTCAGCTAGGAAAATGCAAAAAATCCCAAGTACTGTTTAACTCAGAATTCCTGCTTTTATTTTCATATCAAGCAGACTAAAACTCTGAACATCAGGACAGCAGAGAGATCACTTTTAACATGAGAATTGTTCCTCTAGAACAAAGTACAGTGATCTGCACCAAATCTCATGAAGAACTAGAACAGGTTCCTAAAGCCTGCCATTGGTAAAAGATACTGTACTCTAATTTCTGTAGTTCCTCATTCCATTTCTCTTGTTTTGTTCCTTAAGTTGACAAGTTAAGTGTTCTGTGCCTACAAGCTTTCAATAGCCTATTACAAAAAGACTCGAAGTTGTTTGCATTGCACACCAAGGGGATTAAAAAGGAGTTAATATATATCTATTCAGAACTATTGTGCAGAAAACAGCTGTGTTGTACAGGGCTTAGGCTGTGACCCGCTTAACTTTATTCATAGAATGCACAATCCATCACGTACGAAAACACAGAGGAAAATGTGAGGTGTTGGTAAGTACCGCTGTTAGCGAGAAATTCTGCTAATTATTACACCAAATAAGCATAGCCAACAGGCCGGAGCTGTGAGAGGGCATGTTTCGGGGCATTAAATGGCTGCCTGGGATGGAGATGAATATATTACCCCGTGCCCTTTACCGATAAAGCCATTTCCCCGGCAGCGGGCGGTGCGGCGGTGCCACCTAGTGACCGCCAGCAGCGCTGGGGACAGCGGCTCTGGGGACAGCGGGCAAAGAGGGGCCAGGGGACACACACAGACACCTCCTGCTTTACCCCTAGGGGCCAGGGGACACACACACCCCTCCTGCTTTACCCCTAGGGGCTGTGGGGACACACACACATCTCCTGCTTTACCCCTAGGGGCCAGGGGACACACACACACCTCCTGCTTTACCCCTAGGGGCCCTGGGGACACACACACACACACACCTCCTGCTTTACCCCTAGGGGCCCTGGGGACACACACACCCCTCCTGCTTTACCCCTAGGGGCCAGGGGACACACACACATCTCCTGCTTTACCCCTAGGGGCCCTGGGGACACACACACCCCTCCTGCTTTACCCCTAGGGGCCGTGGGGACACACACACCCCTCCTGCTTTACCCCTAGGGGCCCTGGGGACACACACACCCCTCCTGCTTTACCCCTAGGGGCCAGGGGACACACACACCCCTCCTGCTTTATTACCCTTAGGGGCCAGGGGACACACACACCCCTCCTGCTTTACCCCTAGGGGCTGTGGGGACACACACACCCCTCCTGCTTTACCCCTAGGGGCCAGGGGACACACACACCCCTCCTGCTTTACCCCTAGGGGCCCTTAAATAGCTGCGTCAGAACGCGTCACACAGTTTGGCTACAGCCTGTACATACAGACTGTACATTTACAGCCTTACAAGCTGCATATTTACTACCTGGATATTTAAAGCCTATGCTATGCACTGGGAGCTTTGGACAGTTTTTGTCATTGATGTTAGAAAAATATTTCATCTAATTTTTTTTTTTTAATTTTTTTTTAATCCCCCCCTCTGCTTTGAACCGTCTCTTTTCACTACTGTTTTTATCTGGAGTGCTTTCACAGCTTAATAAAGTGTTCTAGAGCCTGCAAACTTGCACATTCTTCCTTTCCTAGCTTGCATACCGACACTCTGAATACTCCTGCCATCGTATTTACTACAATGGAGTTGTAAATACAACAAGTTGTAAATACTGCCACTACAATGGAGTTACAGCCATCCCCCATCTCTGGTACCCTGGTTCTGTTCTGCTCAGTGTTGAAGTTTATGCAAACCAACTAAACTCTGCAGCACAACCTCGCTCATGAAAAGCCATGAAGAGGTTAAAATACGTTTCATGACAAATATAAATTAATGCGTGAATATCAGTACAATTTTCTACCGAGTAAAAAGATTCACTTACATGCTTAGATCAAGTTAAAAGCATAGAATGCAAAAAAAGATGCTATAGTACAATCCCTTCCATCAGCCTCTACATTTCTATTCCACAATATTTTTACAGGAAAAGACAAGACAAAGTCTATGTTCTCTAGGCATTTAGCACATGGACAGCATTTATTTATGGACACTCTATAGATATTGATCAATAAATTAAAAATGCTACATCTGAACCCCACATCTATCATTATGAAATGAGTAGCAATATATGAATACTTTATAGTACTAATTTCAGGAGAAAATCACCCTCAACCAAGCTGCTTCCTATTGCTGGCATTAAATTGCCATGACTCAAACCTCATGACTCCCGATTTCACGTGCTTCATTAAACTAAGCAAAAAATATTGTACCTCAGCATACGTAGAACTGTATACTACAGAAGGAGAAAAATAAAATCAAAAATCCACAGCAGGCAGACTTAGTGTTACAGGACACCAAATGTCTGTTCTAATTGAAATATAACTTGTATCACAGGTGCTTAGAGGTTGCTTTAAAAGTAATTTCTCCAAATTCTGAAGCCACAAGAAGAAGTGTGAGGGGTAAGAATGAAGAGGAGGAATAACAAGTTCTAAAACACTGTTCCTGAAAACATTATTCAGGCTGCAACAGACTGGCAGTTGCAGAGTTTGTCTAATTTAATTTTCCCACCACAAACTCAGTGAAATGGAAATATCAAAGTTCAGCAAAGTTTTGTATGTTCTCAGGTCCTGATCATTATACATTATAATATATATATTATTCATACATATAAAGTCTAGACCTTGAGGGTTCTATGATGAACACAGAATCTTATTCAGTTATGTATCTACATCAGGAAACCCTGAAATTATGTGTGATGAAGGAAGATTCTGAAGCTAGAATTCTCATTTTGATGGTTAGATTAGGACAATATGACTGCATGGACTAAACCTTCCATCATATTAGGCAAACAGTTATGATGTGAAGTGCATAAATACTGCTAAAAAGCCCTTAGAAATCCAAATTTAATACTAAAATCCCTTAGAAATCCAAATGGGAGAAACTTCACTCAGTGAGTGGTCAGCACACTGTAAGTTTGGAAACCTTTACTATAAATACACTTTTGAATCTATAACCTACTTTAGGACCTAAACTGCTGTCACAGGAATTGACATTATCCCTACTTTAAATATGAAGTTAAAAAAGGAAGATAAACTTGTTCCTTATTTGTCATATAGAATTCTGCTCATGGCTTCTCAAATTGCTCTTCCAGTTTCAAAGAAAGTACTTACACTTTCTGGAGCATTTTCACTGATCTGACACCTTGGAAAGCTCAAATGAGCAGAGGGAGGAAAGATGTGCTGATACAAAGCAATGGAAATGGTGAGGAAGTGTAGAGACCACAACACAAAGGTGGCAGCATTAACAGCAAAAATTAGGTGACAGCAATGAACAAAAAAAGTCGTAAGTCTGATGGTCACTGAAGTATTATATTGTTCAAGCTTTTAAGAACCTGTTTATTGTTTTTACAAGAATACTTCCTTATTTCTAACACAGAGGCTTTCTCACAGGTGAGAAAGAAAATGGATTTTAAACTAGAGTAACTCCTGATCAGCATGTTAGAAGTTTTAATCCAGAAAGATCCCAAACTAGTAGTTGCCTTGAAAAACACACATAGATCATCTGCTCCAAAACAGGTGGTGTTAAGGATCCTGAGATGTGCTGCCCTCTGAAAGCCAGGGGCATGCTCCTGTACTAGATCCCAGATTCAATCTGAAATTTAAATCCTGCCTAATTTCCAATTCTAGATATTCAGGAAAAAGAAACAAGGAATATGTTTCAAGTTTTAGACAGTGAAATGAGCCCACTTGGGTTTATCATCAGTGCAGTCCCCTCGCAAAACATCTCAGCTCACATCCACTGGCATCAAGTTATCAACATTCTAGCTCTGCAGCCCACATCAATTTTACAGCCACAGAGGAATGCTCCTCAGAACAGCTATCACCTGCAAAAGTTTTTCCCTCAAAGAAAAACTCCTCCAAGAAGAGAACATATCACATTAAATTTCTGTCACATCCCTTTTGGAAAGCGTATCATTCACGTATTTTCAGGAATATAACATTTTTTCCCTCTTGCATTATACCAGCTCTTTCCTCCACAGGATTAAGATTCTCTCCTGAAAAGCTGTAAAAATGTATTTGCCTTTATAGCTCACGAAATGCTTGACTGACCAAAGCTCAACTAGTCATATGCCTTGGATATTGCAGATATTCATAGTTATTCATATTCTCAAATGGTGCACATTACTCATGGCCGTTGATTGGATACCCACTGCTAAGAAAGGAATTGCCAAGCATCTTTACAAGTTTTCCTTATCCACTTCCAAAGAATTATCTTTGCTGTAAAATATTGACACAAAACAAAAAACCAACCTTACTGATGATTTAAAGCAACAAATTCTAGAATTGTGGACTATGTTTTCTTTTGCTGTGACAAGAAAATAAATATATGAAAAAGTGGCTTGATAGCATTCAATTTTAGTTCATTTTCAATATTAATTTGTTTTAATTACATGACAGATCATTAAATGCAAGCAGGCTCATCATAGTAATATAAGCTTCATACAGTATTTTAAAAAAATCAATTTACTGTCACCATTGTTTTATTTCTTTCCTATAAGTGCAAGGTTTTTGAAATGCATTTAGAAGGATAAAAACCTCTAACAAAATTCATATGTTCCTCAGTATAAAACCATATCCTATGGTTCTGATAAAGTCATTTCCCTTTAAAATTATGTGTGAATCAAGCATCACATATTTTAACAAGTCTAGTGCAAGGAATACCAACTGTTCTATAATCATAACTTGCAGGTTCCCTCAAAAAAACAAAACAAGGGCAACAAAAACAAATATGCTGCACTTCAAGAACTTCAGAATCAATAAAATGGATTTATTCCTATGAAACTGCTCAGCAGTGGAGAGGGCAGGAGGACTCCTTGCTTTGATCAACTGTTTCAGGCACAGCCACAGTGCTTTAGGACACAGTTCTTCAGACAGCTCTTATGTTGGAAAATTCAATATAAAACTGCAATAAGGCAAAGCAGAGTGAATCTGGGCTTTTGGTAACAGGTTTAAAGCTATTTTGGTTAATATTAAGCATTTAGTTATTATCCAATTATCAGTTCTTATTTCTGAACTCAGTAATTGTTTTTGCATTATGGTAGGTATGGCGTGATGTTGGCATCTGGAGATTGCACCAATAAAGTCTTGAAAATTGTCTTGTATGACAGTAGATCATAGTATCTGTCTTGCAGAGAAACACTGCTAGTTATTAATAAGAAGTTGTCCTATAGAAAGGTGTACTATATCACACTGGGGTTTACCTACCTTACTGCAGAGACAGTCTCTTTTCTGCTGTCAAAATGCTTTTGCTATATGTAAATATTTAATGTTATTACCATCATTCACTCAGTGCTCATATTGTCTGTTCAAGCATCTATTACTGTCTGCTAGATACACTCGAGGATAACACTTATTCATGTCTGCTGCTCAGTCACATGCAGGCCCCACTTCTCAAAGATTCTTCAAAGTTCCATAATTTATTAAACATGGCACAAAGGCCTGTATCGTTTGCAGGATTTTGCTTGTGCAAGTGTAAGCACTGAATGCATCCAAAAGGCTACAGCAGTTTATACTACACCAAGACTGAACTTTTATCCGGGGCTCTGTAAGCAATTTAAACCACAGAAATAAATTCTACATTTCCTGAACTCTCAGGTGAGAAATATAGATGTTAACAAAAGGATAGAGAGTGCATTTTAGTTAAGTTAATTCTCTGAAAGGATATAAACATCAGTGCTCAGTTTCACACCTAGTTGTTACAAGTTGCATGCAACGTAACTTTTTTGTATTTACCTAAATTCATAGCCCTGCATGTAACATATATATCACATATGTAACACAAAATTTTATCACCAATATTACCCCTTGATACACGTTCCAGTAAAATATTACAGAAATCAGCTTTTTTAAGTTACAGAAGGCCTGTTAAGACAGACAAGAAGAATCACCAGAGTCCTCAAGCAGGACAGTCTCACCGGCAGTTTGAAAAAAGGTTTTGTTTCAAATCTCAGTTTTAGTTGAGACAATTTTTTGTTGTTGTTGATTTTTTGTTTTGATTTTTGTTTGTTTGTTTTATTTTCTTAGGAAACAGTAAGCATCACAAACAGACCATTCTAAAAAGTACAAGACTGCACAATTATTCCTTCTATCCCAGTGGACCCTGACACTTCAGATGACAAGATCTAACTGTTCATCAATGAGGCTAAAAGGAAATGAAAATGTTGAATTCAAAAGATCTGCCTTTCAGTTAACATCCTTAATGTAAATTAGGGTTAAATGTGAATAAAATTAATATTTAATCACTTCAAAAACTTCTATTCCTTTCTTCTCTTTAAACACTAAAACTTAATTATAAAATAATGTAAAACAAGTGTAAATTTAAAAGAATCATTTTGAAGATTTGCATTAATAGTTCAAGACCTATTGACACGGATGAAAAGAAGGGGAATCCCAACATTATGTTGCTTTAAAGCACAGTGTGATTCTATTCCTTGCCAAGAGACAGCAGGAGCCCAGGCACAGGGGAGTGCTGTGGTAGGGAAGAAGGGAGAGAGCAGGATGGAGAGGCATTGCAGGAGCAGCACAGCAAGGCTGGCCCCTGCTAAAAAGTCAAGTGCAGCTACAGGAGCTGCAGGGGAGTAGGAAAGGAAACCCAGTGTTCAAACTGCTTACAGCAGGGCCTCAATAGATTGTTTCAAATATCAGCATGGAAAAAAAAATGTTCCTATCATATAGGGGCACAATCCAATATTTAGTTATGATGCAGCATGATACACAGAAAACAATCCAAAATTGGGGAAAAAAGCTTCTGACATCAGCACAATATTTCTTCAGAGTATTGCAGCTTTTATGCAATCTAACCTGCAGCCTTTTTAAACTTTTATTCACAAAGTGAATCCTACAGGCCTTTTGGTTTTCACAGTGGTTACTGTCACGCAGTCTATATATACAGTTAAAAAAAAAGATATAAAAGCTCAGGCTTTGATAATCTGTGTCTCCATGAAAGGTAATTTGGCTGTGAAGAACCAAAGAGGCTCACTCCACCAATTCTCTATGCTAACTTTGAACTAAGCTCAGGTTAGAAGTTGTTTCCACAAAAAGTAATGAAATTCAAAATCCCTGATGTGTTTCCCATTCCTTTCTTGAACATAACTGAAGCACTTTGTCACTTGCAAACAACACACATAAATGAGAGAGGAGAGTGAGATTCGTGGCAAACACCAGTCACACAGAGTAAGTATTTGAATGTTGGTAAAACTCAAATCCAAGAACTTCTTCCAAATCAGCTTTTGACTACTCTGAGTAGACAACTTTACCTTTGTTGCTTATACCCCAAAACTTGCCCAGGTACCTGCTAAACTTCTTTTGACTAGAATTCTGTTAAAGTTTTAATCTATCTCAAAAAAAATTTGGCTTCCATGAGAAAGTGCAGGTTTCATAAAATTGGTTATGTCTCACATAGTGAATTTTAATATTAACACCATTCAACAAAAATCCAGCAGGATCATTTTTAAAGCATACCACTCATGGACACCACTGCTCAATCTCATCAACATAAGGCAACTTTGCCTTCTAAAGGGAAAATTCAAACCCAGTTGGGTATTATGGTTAACTGTTCCAAATACAGACAAGTTCTCTCTGGAACAGGTGATCATTTCATTTCTGTCCCACTCAAGTCAAAGATATGAGAGAGAGAGAGAGAGAGAGAGAGAGAGATGTTTCTAGCAAACAGCATCAAAATAAGAGGACAGTGATTATCTGCAAAGTATGTTTCTCAGTACAAACAACCCACCACCCTGCCAAAATTATAAAGGCTTATTAAACTTGAGCATCCCATTGATGGTACTTTTTTAAATCCCTTTTCCTAGCTATTTAACATCTGCTAGTTGAACTTTAAATAAAATAAATGGTCTTATTTCCCCCTCAAATAATGTTTTCTCACCCCTTTCTGCGTTTTCTTTACATGGACTCTGTTGACTGTACTCTACCACACAACATTTTAAAACCTGAATCCCAATCAGGGCTACCCTCATTAAAAATGTGACCTTTCACCTTCAGTGAAGCACTGCTAACATAAATTACATTTTGTTGTAGCCCAAAGGTGATAGAGATGAGAGAAGGATAAACAAGGTATAATACAAAAGCCAGTTGGGTCAGCCTTTCATTACAGCCCTTCCAAAAACTATTAATCTCTTTTGTAGTCAGTAGGCTGAAAATAACTACTTCTAACCTACACTGTACTCAAAAGTAGCCATTACTTCAAATTTCACTGATCAGAGGAAATTCAACAATATCAATCTGGCCAAAATATACCACAAAAAAACAGGTATGAATTAATCATGTTAAATTCAAAGTAGCTATAAAATAGTTCATTAGATTTTAAAATGTGAATTTTTAAATGTGAAAATGCTATTCATGAAGTTCAGCTTAATTTGTCTTTCAAGTCAGGGTCCACATTAAAAATAAGAGAAAAAAAGAAAAGTAGGCATTACTATATTTCAAAGAACATGGCACAAGCCAAGTACAAGCCAGTCCTTAAGAAATACCATGACAGATTTTAGTAGTAGGCAACAATGATTTTGTCTACCTGGATCCTTCTTTTGGTACTTCATGGCCAATTACAGTAAAAGTTGCTCAACAGGATACACACATAAGAAAATTCCTGTCACAGAGCAGATGCAAATTTAATTACTTTAAGTTAAACCTTCCATCTTGTCTAGAGGTCCTTCAAAAATGCAACTGTAAACAAGCACTACATTGCAATCAGGTGTCAAGGGCTTATTTGATCTCTTACAAAATATGTCACAAATCACTGGCAGAAAGTGGGTCGAGAGGGAGAACAAAGGAAGAAACTGTCAATGGACTAGGTAGCTCATGTGAGCGTGCCTATTAGTGCACTGGATCTTTCTGCTCCTGTCTAATGCTGTCCATATAAAACCTTCTTAGTTTGACAGTGTTCTGTTATCCTCCATTTGATGTAATTTTTCTGTAGTAAGCAAAAGAGAAAAAAAAAATCTGTGAAAAGAACTGATAGAGTAACCAGAGAAAACATTGAAGATACCAAAATTATTTATTCTGCTAAAATATCAATTTTGTGCTGTTCTTCATGTGTGATATGTTACAGAACATCTAGAAAGCTCTGCATTTTTTGAGAAAACAATCACATAAAAGCTGGAAGTAAATTACTTTACATTGCAATAGAATTATAGATGGCCCAAGTAAGTAACACATAACACATTCTCTTAAGGAAGAAAATCACAGCATTGCACAACTGGCCAGAAGAAAAGCATGTGCATGCGATGCACACATTTTACCTTCTCTGAAACACCAAGTATTTTTGGAGAACTAGAGTTAAAATACCAGACAGTTCTCTGCAGTCCCCTGGCAGTCCTGAAATGCTGGCAGGTCACTGCTCATGAATCCCTGCACTACAACATAGCTCAGAACGGAGTATTGGTAACTTTAAGGAATTTTTGGACACACAGCTATGAGGACGTAAGTCTTACGGTAGGAAGACATGGTGGGTATTTTATTTAGTAGAAGAACCCCTCAGATATACATAAATGCAAAGACTGTTTTCTGTACACAGTTTAAACCATTTACAACAGAGTTAAAACTGCAATTAAAGAATTGATTAAAATTCACAACATCTCTCAGATTTCCTCTGATATCTGTGGAGTTAAACAGCAGGTGACCTGTGTAACTTCAGCAGCAGGGACTCACAGCTTGTCTGCTATAAAGAACATTTGGGGGGTGTGGGGGCAACTAACCCAAAATACATTGGGCTACAAGAGCCATGGACCACCCAGAGCCACTAGGCAAGGTCAGTCTAGCCTTAGGACACATAAGCCTTGTCTAACTTTTACACTCTTACATCTTGGTCTAATACATTACTACCATTACCTATCAAATTTGTCTCAATACAGCAAGGAATTTAAACTGCTGTCAGAAACTCAAAATTCATATTCCCTGACTCAAACAGCATAACTTCTACTTAACATTTACTGGAGGTTTTGCTTAAGTGCCTATTTTTTCAGAAAAAAAAATATGGAGACACCCCTTAATTATGGTTCCATTTTACAGTGCTTTTTCATGAAACCAAAGTAAATCCTTATTACCTGTAATACAACAACTTTTTCAAGAATATTATCTTGGAGAGTCAGTTTAGAGAAGCCCTACTAAGTCTGACAAATCAGGCCAAGGAGTTCCTCTTTCATACAATCAAAATTACTCAAAATAGAGGCGGGGGGAATATTTTCCTCTTAGGCTTACAAAATCAAACCTTTCTATATTGATCTAAGCCAAAAAAGCAGATAAAGAATAAGAGTAGCTAGGAAGCTGCCTGCATTGGACAAGGCCTGACTTTGCTTACTATACAGGCTGCTATTTTTGCTATTTAACCAGAGCTGCATGCCATATTTATCAAATTGATAAATTTAGTTAATTCTGTTTAATATATGTGTCATGTAGACTTCCTTGCTGCTGAGCAAAGAAACCAAATTGTTAGTTTTCCAGCACAGTTCTCCTTATTAGCAGGATATCCCCCATCAAGAATGAACTTGAACAGCTGACTCTCTCCCTTATTTTAAAAAGAAAAATTTCCTCTTGGTTCAAATCCCATCCCCCCAAAAAAGAACTTTACGTCTAAACTATTTTATTTATATATTAGATAAGAGACTAGTTGCAATCACTTTGCTTAGAATTGACTTTTTTTTAAATCCCCCAGATGACTCTACCATCACATTTACGAACAAAAATGCACTAGATCTATTTATCTCATTCCAATAAAATTTAAATAGTGCAACACATTATTCATCTATCCATATTATAAACTGTTGTGTACATTAAGTGGATAATATTATTAACACTAATGTTTCTGTAGGCTATTCATTAAATAAATGGTAGACACAGTAATTCCATCTATTACACACGGAGCTCAATAACAGCTGTAAATGAGAAAACTGCTATAGACATACTGAGTAATAATCAGAACTAAAACGACAACTGTAACAATATATCCATTGTGTAAATGTTCTGATTATAGAAACACAGACTAATCTGTAATTTTTCATCACTGATAAACATTGGTAACCAGCCAGAATTTAAATTATATTTTATCCAGTTACTAAAACACAGCTACAAAATCTACTTGATTTATTAATTTAATGAGATACAAGTATTTTGTTTACTATGATACAGAAATATGTGCAGCATGACATCAAATCACCATACCTGCCTAAAAACTACAGCTAGCAAAATGCACTGTACCTTTCCACGTATGTAGATACAAACATGACATACAGAGTTTTGCCAGCATAATGTCATAAAGCTATACTTGTCAGTAGAAGTTCTCTAAGGCTTCTTGTTAACATTTACAGGCACCACGTAATCCCAGTTCAGAGCCTGCAAGAGCAACTGCTCATGTCAGAAAAGAGATTGAGGTAACTTTCTAGTTTGAGAGCTTTGGTGATCCTAGTTAAAAATCTTAACATTTTTACTACTGTGCATGGAATAATGCCTAGAAATTATCTGTAGAAGCACAAAACAAAATCATATGGCACGCTACAAACACAATTAACTAACGCTGTAGAGGTTACCCAAGAAAACTCTGGATCATTCCTAAGAAAAAAATGCAATCAAAGGCCTAATATTTGGGATATGAGGTACTACATCACCTGATGCAAAATTGCTTCAGTCAAACACCCAGAACTATTTTCTGCAAACAGTGCAATTTATTTTTATTTACTAATTTATTTAACAGGAAAAGACTCAATGTGGCAAACACCAGGGGTTATCAGATAAAGGCTCCCTAGGAAAATGCCAGCTTTCTTCTATTTTCTGCCTCTGTACCAAGAGTCACACAAACTTGCCAGCACCTGAGGGAAGAGGTTGAGGTGTGGTCCACCTTCCTGATCCTGACCAGATGGGGAAGATGCTGCGATTGGCATAAAGCCCAAGGAGAAAGAAATCTGTGGGGACATGGGGAGAGACAAACGTATTTGACAAGAGCAAGACAAGAGCTCTCCCCCAGGCATCATCCATAGGGATCCTTCAGTCCCCTTTGCTTATATTGTCACTGCATATGCATAGGATGACTGAATATATTATGCACGGGAATTAATGACACCACTGGCACTGTCAAGTCACTGAGCTTTTATTATGCATGCAAAGTTCTGCCATTTTGCACACACAGATGAAATTGGGAATTCTCAAGGAATTTCAAAACTAAATTAGAAAGGAGAGAAGATCAGGCCCAGGGCCACAATAGTAGAGAAGATTCCACGTGCAAAGGAGATTTTCTAGGAATAATAAATCCCTTCCAAGCAGTTCAGACTATTTCAGCCAGGTACCTCTCTAAAAGGACTCAATGGCCAAGGCCCAGCAGGTACTTACACATGAGCAGGTCACGTGTTCTTCACAACTATTTTCTTTGGATTTTTCTTTATTTTTATTAATTGTAGCTAACATTCCATGCTTTAAAAAAAAAATCTCCCATTTTTTCCCTCAGTATCAATTAATTACTCTCCCTCACTACTCCTCACAAAACAAGAATTAGCAATGCCCAAGTGAAAAATAACTTGGCTTTAAAAAAATTTGATGTACTTACATTGCCCAACAGCCTCTCTTAAACAGCAAACCACACATGTAAATTTACTTATATATACAGTATACAACAGTCACTCATTACATTTCAGCCAAATAAAATGCTAGAATATTATACTAAATGTCTGGCTTTGTAATTCACTTTTTATTGATTCTCTATCATTCAGTTCCGTATCACTTTTCTCCTTATCTTCCTCCCAAAATATCACATTGCCTTAGTATTTTATAATCTTTCAGCACATCTCTCTTTCTTGAGTTTTTCTGCTCCTTCATTGCCCACTTTCACTACTGACTTCATTCTCTAATTTTTCTGTAAGAACTGGATTATATCCTGCTCTTTACCTAAACTCCTAGGAATAAAAATATTTACAAGAAAACAGGAACAAATCCCCCACTAATTATGGGGGGATTTTGAAACAAACAAAAAAGATGATAAATAAATGGACTTGTTAATGCAAATTTCTAAACACTCTTTAATTGCACATGCAGGTAAAATCATGGGCAGTTAAGCATAAGCCAATGTAATATTGAATTCTGGAAACACTTAAAAATTGAAAGCGAAAGTTCTATAAAGCAATAGGCTTTTACTTTATAACTAGCTACTAGCCTTATAAAAAAATTTCTAAACAATTAGGAAAGATGAAGTTAATTATTTACGCTTCAGAAGAATACAATGTCAGAATTTTCAGGATCTAACAAGACACACTTCACTGACCTAATTTAAATAAGTTACATTGATTTTTCAAAATTTCGTCTTCTATTGACATTAAACCCAATATCAACAGATTTCTACCTTCTTCATGAATACTTAGAGCTTTAGGCCAAAAATATCTTAATGAGCTTGACTTGCAAGCAGCCAAAATTAGACCAAAGTTATGGGGTTTACACTTTTCTAAATAGGCTCCCATACCTTTTAAAAAAAGTTTTTCAGTTTCTCTCATGAATGTTCACTTATGATTTCACTCATTTTGGGCACATTTTTGGCACAGATTTCAGTTTTTAAACAATGTAAAAAAACAGTGTCTGTTTGGCAACGAGAAATCACTTTCCCATCCCTTGGAGTCTCATATCTCTAACAACAAAACTTTTAAAATTTATTTATGCAAACAAGCGACAAGATTACTATGCAAGGAACTCACACAAGAGACATATAAATTTCATTGTCATTGTGCAAAACATGAAGAAATGCTGAAACCCATTCTCCTCAGATTTTGATAAAGAATGCAACAGAAATCTTTCCTTTGTCCTTAAGTCCAGTTTCTGACTAGCAGGAAGCACACCTGCCTTTACAGAATTGCAAAGAAGTATTAATTAAAGCTTAAAGTACATTTAACAGTTTGTTCCAGCTCTACAATTTAAATCAACTCTCTATATATACTTCATCACACATAGCAATAGGCAATGACTAACAACGACTTCTAAATTAATTATTACAAATTATAAATGCTCTGGAATGCTACTGAGAAAAGGTCTTGAATGTGACACCAATTATTTCTAGAATACAAGAAATATTGTCACTTGTATCAGCTAAGTCCATGATTAAACTCTCTAAGTCGCACTCTCCAGTGGTACAGCAGAACTTCAAGGCATGACCCAAGACATGTCAGCCTTTTGTGTGCCAAAAGGCCCTGGACAAGTGGAGAGCAGGGTTAAACGCAGAACTTGAACTGTGAGTGTCTGAAGTGGTCAGAAGGAATCTCCTGATATGAATCAAACGTCCTGCGATACCAAGGGCTCACACAATAAACAATCTCTGCCTTTCTTCGTAACCTTGGTTAATACTGTAAACCAGTTTTTTCTTTCTACCCCTGAGTATATTTTATCAGTAGCTGGAAATGTCAAATATTTCTGTGGTAAACAGAACTATCCTGGCCTTTTTTATTTTCCTACACACCAATACTAAAGAAGGTGACAATGTAATCTGCCCCAGGCAACTCTATCACCATCCACAGTAGACAGGTCATTTTCCTTTTTATCAAAGAGGACAGTAGGTCATCACATTTTAGTACATGTTGACACCCCTGCTAGTAAAAAGAGATAAGAATTCAGTGCCCTTAAGGTGCCTTAACCTCTATTTTACCTAATACAGATATTTCACAGCTCTTACATTAAAGCCAGAAGACAGATCTGTTCCCTGAACGAATGCACCACAAAGGTCTCAACCTTTGTGACAAGCTGGTATTTGTATTGCAGAGGGTATAGGTGACAACAAAGCACTTCCCTTAAGGTATCTATCTACCTCTCTTTTATTTTGGGCAATAGGATTTATTTTGTTCCTGTAACACCACAGAGCACCATGGATGTCTAACCTCTCAAATACACTTCTGCAGCTTTTGAGCACTTTTGGAAGTTGAAATAAAAAGCACAGGGACACCTCCTGCCATCCTGGGAACCACTTCAGAAGTGTCTTTGTTTAATTAAAACATTTTGCTTTCAGCCGGGATATTCTTAATTCAGAACACAAACAAAACAACGACACTTAACTGCTGTCATCTTTATTCACTGTGCTTTTACTTTCAAACACTAATGTTTAAAGGAAGTTAGAAAACACTTTTACAGTCCTGCTTTTACCTTTTAAGGCAATGGGGAAAGGCATCAGCTCCTAATAGTTAATGAGAACTTACTTTTTACTGCATTTTATGTTACTAAACTGGTTTCTCCATATCCTTGTTAAAATAGCAGTAAGATAAAAAGATCTGCATGGCAAGAGTAAAAACATTGCAAACTCTTAGTGAAGACACAGACTGTACAGAATTCATGAAGTACTTCCATTTGTAAAAAGATATGAGCACACTTGAAATAAACTGCATAATGATGCAGTTTATTTCAAGTGTTTCTTCAGCACATGAGTGTAAAATGTTATTTCTAAATAGGAAAAAAGCAACCTCTGCTTAGAGGAGGATTAGGTATTTCATACTTCAAGTGAAAAAAATGAATTTGTGCTTTAAGATTTAAAACTTTTCTCCCTCAGTAACATAACTACAAAGAGTATTATTAACTCCCAGCAGAAACTAAACCTTCATTTGTACAGTGAAAGAAAGAGTAACATTTTTCTAAAATGAAAAATAACACTCCTTTAGTTTGAAAATAGCTGAGTCAGTTTTTTTGTTAATTTTGGTTAGCATTTTTTTCAAACTATGGAAGCTGGAAAGGAGTTCTGAATTCAGAGACTGTATCAACCAAGACAATGGCTCATTATTTAAATGCTCATTATTCATTTGTCTACATAAATGCACCTAATGATTGCGTGTTTGTATATTTGCACACTTTGAAAATTCAGGCCTTCTTCACAAAAGCATATTTCATATATACATTATATATAAATTACTCAAGAAAGAGGAAACATGAACCAAAACTTCCTAACAGTAACTTCATGGGCAGGATAAAGAATTTAGAAGATAATAGTTTCTATATCTAATAACAAACCACTTCATTTGCCAAAGAATTTTGCACATTTATGGCACAGATGTGTACACAAACAAACACCTGAATGCATGCGTTTTATACTCTATCTCAGAGTAGCCAGATGTCAACACACTGGCAAAAACTAAAAGATTTAGGCTACTAAATAGCAACAGCGTTTATCATTAAGAGTAAGAAGACTGAAAAGATCTCCATGACACAATCTAGTATTTTAGATCCTTGCCTCTGAACTGAAGTCTCTTGCAAATTATACTGTGAGCAGAAAAAACAAAATCTAGTTCAGAAAATACACTGAGAGCAAAACTATTATGAAAATAATACTTTTTTTGTTTCTCGGCAACCTAACCAATAACCATGGGTCTACTATGAGTCTACTTTTTTACTTAATTAGCATGAAGATGTTTTAAAACTTAAAGAAAAAAAAGTAATTTTTTAGCCAGTTTGCAAGATAATGCTATTTTTTGGTTTGGAAAGAAGTCATTATGAACAAGCTCTAGTGAATCTCTGGTTTTCTTAAGATAATATTTTGTGATGTCATTTTAATATACCATTTCAATTACAAAGGAACTGATACATTTTGAGGGAAAACAGACAAGTTTCATATCCAATAAAATAAACTTCAGTTACACATCACTGTTGCCCAAGTGAATAACAAATACTCCCCTAAAGTAGAATATGGTGCTTCCAAGGAGGAAGCAATTCAAAATATTTGTTAATATATGACAGATTGCATAAGTGATTTACCTAAACACCAGGTCTATAGTCACAATTCCTATCTGTTAAATTAAGTACGAGGTTCATCCCAATTCTCTTTGGGATCCATTATCAGAAAACACACAGATATCTGCCTCTTAAATATTTTCAATGTCAAGCATTTATTACTTAGTGAATTTCAGCCTGGCTCCTCATATTGGATTCTGATGCTCTTTTATGTGCTGTATTCTGTACTCAAGAGAAAAATGACCATTTTATATTGCCTTTGGTTTTTTTATGATAAATTCTATTTTCTCGTCAACTCTTTTAGATGGAAAAAAAAGTACCTGAAATAAACATTTCAGTCATTTTAAGTTTGCACAACTGCTTTACAAATCACACAGCCTGACCTCTTCCTATGATATTACATTACAGCAAGATCCAAAATAACATTCCAGTTTGACAGCTAACCTCAGGCACCACTGGTCTGGTATCTCGCTGCTTATACTGCTGGCTGAAAAGCTGATAGGATACGCAAGACAAGCTGAGAGTTTAACTGGCAGAGCTGTTCAAATCTAAATTGTGCTATTTGAAACTTAGACCACAGGAGACAACAGTTCACTTTTTTTACCATGGCAGCAGAATCAACCTCTTGGCCTTGGGAAGCTCATATGAATACATTTAGCGCACACAAAAAATATCTCCCTATATTATGATCAAAGACATATTCAACACACATTTTTTATGCACATTCGATCGTCCTGTTGACAGTCTTGGAAGTTAAGTAATATGGACTGCTGCACATAGGTTTCAAACCTTGATGGAGCCCAATGGCAGGCTACTTTTGACAGTCAAATAATGACAAGCACGTTGCAGGCCAATGCCTGTCATTCACCAACATCTTGGCCTGCTCCAACCGTTGCGCGGCAACAAAGTGGGCGGTCAAAGGTTAAGTTCGAAGAAGACAGCGATGAAGGGCAACTGTCATGCACCACTGAGTACTGTGAGGCAGCAAGGAGTGGTTGTCTTCTCAAGAACATGCAAAATGTTCTCATTCTGTCCAGGCAGACACGTATTTGAAGGTCCTAAATGAGACCACTGCCAATTCACGGAGAGCCAAACTGACAACATGCCATTCAAACTGTCTCTCTCAAATTTGGCTCTTTTTTTTTTTTTTTTTATTTCAAATCACAAATGCATGCAAAGTATACAAAGTATAACATTAAACAGAACTCCCAGCCACATTTGGCAGGGTAGGAAGAGTGAGGGGAAACTTCTCCCCTTTCCAGTTTTTTAAATATTTAGAAGTTCAATTATTTAACAAGAAATTCTTCCATTTTCCTGTATGCCAGCATTTATTTCCAAAATTATGTCCATTTTAATCCTTGTTCTAAATACTGGTGTTTCTTCCAGCATTAAAAACCAGAGTCTAACACCTTACAATTAGGTCTAACACCTGGAATTTCAATTCTGCATTTGTATATTAATATCACAAAAGAAGCATACATTAAAGCATGCAAAAAATACTTTGCATCAGTCTCTAAATATTCTAAGCATTTCTATTATAAATGGCCCAATAACAGTATATTCTATTTATTTTAAAGTGCTGTTTTGTGTGGAGTTATGGCTCAAACAGCATGATTAACAATGAAATTGCATTATTTTGCATAAAACATATACATCTTACTTTTAAACCATTGCCAGTAAAGATGTATATTTTTTACTTACACATTTAAATTATGTGATCATGGTCATGTTTGCCTCTATTAACATATAAAAGACTTCAGGAAAAATAGAAATACTTTTTTCTATTAGATAAACAGTGATGTGTCTCATCTTTCATATGAATGAACACTTGACACTAAATTTAATCAGGCTGACAAAGGATCATTTGGGTTAGTTCTCTGTGCCCTTTTCCTGAACAGTCCATCTCTTCTGCACTTACATGGCCAAACACTGCCCTCTCACAAAACAGATCAACATGCAAAGTGCTTGTTTCTCTCACTGGGTCACTGGCATCCTCCTGCCTGTGACATTACTGCTTTGACCACTTTCTGTCATGACATCAAGCCTTTAAAGACCCTAATCACAAACCATGCTTTGCAAACTGAAGAGAAAACGAATTTTCATTATTTATGAGGAATATGTTTGGATCATAAAGCATAAACTCATGTGTCTGTCACATATACAGACACACAGAGCACAAACCCTTTAGCCCTTACATTCATATGTTCTATTGCACAAGTCATAATATCAACATTTATCAAATCACAGAAATCACAGATAATGACCAATCTACTGTTGTGATCACACTGAATTACTTTCAGGTAGCCAGAACCATAAAGTTATAATTCAGCTTTTTTGGACTGACTACCACATTTCAAAGCTTTTCTACATAGGCAAGATAGTCCTACCTAAAGCAGAAATTGTAAATTTTGGGAAAGATCATCAGTGTGACAACACCACCTTGTCAACCAGACCATGGCAGTAAGTGCCAAAGGCAGCCTTTTCTTAAACACCTCCAGGGGTGGTGACTCTACCAGCTCCAATGCCCAATCACTCTTTCTGTAAAGAAGTGCTTCAGTAACATAAGGCATTTTTAAAACAGTCCAGGGAAGGCTGACCAACACCTACAGTTCATTATAGAAGTTTAAGCTATAACAACACTAAAAACATTGCTATACACTCTCATCAGGCACAACCTGCTACAGTCAAGTGATAATGACAAGTTTTCTAAAGTACCAGTTCCTATGGTCAGAAAATTTCCTATAAGTTTCAACTCTTATTTACAATGATACTGGAGAAAAGCTTATGGTATCTAACTAGAAAATATGAATATCAAGAATGCAAAGAAACTCAAAAGAAGAAACCCTTTTTAAAAAAATTCCCCCCTATTTGCCTATTCAAGCAAAATAGGCATCCAGGAATACGAGTTTCACTAATGCAAGTAAAAGATTTTTTAAGTTTTTTTAAAATGGAATACAAGACTGTGAAATAAAAGCATTGGCTGTACTCTTTGTCTGGTTTTATTTCATTTATGGCTGTTTATAAATGCTTTCCATAAACACTTCCTATTGAACCAAGATTGATAGTGTTCATATGAATATCTCATGGACTATTTTCCTAGACAGCAGCAACAGAGGCTCAAAGAGATGACAGCCAGCCCATACCAGATGCCTCCCAATGCAGAAGCTTAATGGCTTCTGGTTTAAAGAATGGGAGAAGTCTACACAAACCAACAGTTGTTCCTGTACTTTTCCTCAACTACCACCTTCTGCATGAAGCTTAAAAAGAAGCAAACCACCAGTATGGTACCCATTTTACATTTCATGTGCCAGAGGTGAAAAAGCAGAGCACTGAACAACCATAAAAGATAACTGACTACTGAACTAACCATCACAGGAAAACATCCAAACCAAAACAGTTTCCCTTCCCCTTTACCACACATGCAAAGAACCACATAACTGATTCAACCCATCTTCCTCTAAATAACTGACATGGGAATGGAAAGTGGGGAATAGAATTGCTTTTTCATCTTACCTCCTGTTAAGTTAGTTACATTATACTCAACAAATACAGTATCTGAAATAACAAATTTAGTAAAAAGTTACTTTTTGGCTCCTACATAGAAGACAGGATTGGATTTTTTACAAGTTCATGATAGCTGTAGTACATTAAAAATGTTCTACATTTTAGATAACATCCAGGCCTACAGAAACAGTTCCAAACTGATCAGAGTTTTGGCATAATTTCTGGTGGTTTTATATTATATACTAAAATATGGCACTTACATGGGCTCAGAATACACAATAAAATATTTTACTTGAAATTAATCTAATTGGAACACCTTTCCACAATTTTTTTTTGCATAAATGTCTTGCAAAAGTGTAAAACAGTTTATTAAGAATTTCTGTTAAGACTCTTGCTCTAAATAAGCTTTCCAAAGTCAGGAAGATGGTCATTTTCCTGATGTTTATGTGTACTGTTTCCAATGAAGGCCTAAAAAATTTTCTCCTACCTAACATCATTAGACTAAATAGTGTGTTCTGTTTTTATTCAGTGATTACATACATAGATACCCATCACAGCTCAGTTCAGTATTTTACTAACTGCAGTTGTTTGCCATCACATGGTTTAGGTATCAGACAATGAAGTATTTCCTTTAAGCAGAAGAGCATCATTACCTGCTGCACTGCCATGATTTAAACTAGAAGTAAACACAGAATAGAATCTGAAGATTTTTCCGGATCTTGAGTGCACATTCAAAATCAGCAGCACTGGGCTTCTAAAGACCTTTAACTGCTTGCAAAAATCCTACCTATTTCCATCAGAATAATAAAAAAAAAACCAAACCAAACTATTAAATGTGCATTTTAACATGAATTTTACCAGATAAACTGTTAGAACTATATATAAGTGTATGGGTTTACAAGGCAGTAATAGCAATATTTTCCAATCCAAAAGTTGTTTAAACTTACTGCTTACTTTTTGGAGATGAAAACCTTGATTTGATCTTTATTTCTTTTTTTTTTCCTCCCATAAGCATATACAGGGTACGTACAATCATGATTTATCACTGGCAAGATCCAGTGCATGAAATTTTTGCACTCAGACGACAGAACATCCATAAGATGTAGGAGATTTTAAGTAAAATCTTCTGCCAGCGAAGAATGGAATCTCTTAATATTACAAAGTGTTCAACAGCATATTTTAATCAGGTACCTTTTCAAGTATTCACTGCATGAAGTACCAGTTGCCTGAGGGTTATGAAATAATACTAAAAACTTTATAATCATTCATTGATTTAGTTTTGAGCATAGTATATCATTTGAATCCAATGGGAACATAAAGAGCTATTTGTGAGGTCAACCACAGTACAGACAGAGGCTGACATGATATCGATGGCAAGGTGGAAAGAAATTGCCAAATACAGCAGATCAATACCTCGTTTCACTGTTACACCCTTCTGGAGACATAAAATATATATCTTTACAGCTACGAAAATAATAATAATGAAAGTGGGAGATAAATGCTTCCCTCAAGGTAAACTATTTGATTAGCTGAGGGCAAAGGTGACAAGAGCAGTTACACTAAAGTAACTTTACAGTCTTAAATAAAAATGGTGGGAAGAGCAGCAGATGAAAGGGCAAAATGAAGCTGAACAAGTTCTAGGAGATAAAGATGTAATTCTTTTTAAAATTGAGGCAGCATGTATACAAAGGCAAAAATCTGCTAAGCTACATAACACAGAGCGGTTTCCTCCCATAAAGAGACTCCATAATCACAAGTGTTTTGAAGTGAGTAAATAATCACAAGTGTTTTGAAATTACAGCACTATAATATTCTATCCAGAAGGCTTCAACTATATGTTTAACCTGTGCCATACTTTAAAAGGCAATAAATGCACATAACCATGTTTTGCACTTCACTAGTGAACCTAACAGAATACAGTAAAACACTGCAGTGCTTTCCAACCTCAGCTGGAGGAAAGAGCAACATCTGATATTTTGGTTGCTTTTGGTCATCACAGGTAATTAAATAATTTAAGAAATGGATGAATTATTAAAAGCACGACAGCCCAATCCTGCTTTGGCTGAAAGCTGCATAAGTTTGATCAACTACTGCAAGGGAATAGAAACAAGATTCAGACAATCACTGTTTAACCTGTCTAGTTTTCACTAACCTGTGTCAGCTGAAACTGAATCTTCTCTGATGTAAAAGAAAAAAGTATAATAATTATTCATCAAATGTTTTCAAAATCTAAAAATAAAATTGGAAGTTGGCCCTGTGCTGCACCTCCAGTAGAGATGTTACACTATGGCTTTATTTCAAAAATACTAATTTTCATCTGAAACTTCTAAGATTATAAGCTCAGTTCAGAACCAGAAGACTAAGGGGTTTGGGTGACTGCCTAGCTTTCTGAAACTGAATAATCTGCTAACAAGCTTCTCAAGATTTCTCTTGAGAGACATTACGTCAAACCCCAAAATTCAATTCACATAAAGTTTTATTTTTCTACAGAAAACAGGAAGGAATTTCAGAACTTCCTTCCCCTCATTTCTGGGGGCAAATTTAATTTTCCTGAACGCTACAAGCTACAGAAATATTTAAAAAATAATGTAAAGAATTATCACTACCTTTTTAGAAATTTGTGTCTAACACTGGATTTGTAAATGACTGTTTGTCTCAGTCTTGCTGAGTTTTTGAGCACAAACTCACGTTTAATAACAGTCCAGTAGCAATTTACTAAGACAACAGGAAACTTTAAAGTTCATCTTACATTAGGTAGCAGAGCTTTCAGCCGAATAAGTGAACTCCTCCAAACCATATTGTTACACAAGATGCTTTACTCTACACATTTCTAGTCTACAGCTTGAAAACTAAAGAGGCTTCTCACTGGGTAAAGTGGAATTTAGCAAGAATCATACACTGTGTTCATATTCTTCCTTAGAACAGAGAGGAAAAATTAGTGTTCTGAGGCACACAAGGAATCAAAATCCCTCAAAAGTATTGATACTCCAATACCTTTTAAGAACTTGAAGTCTCTCCAAATGATACATAATTGAAGTATAATGAAGAAATAAAGCACAGGGGTAATTAGATAGATAAAAATACTGTTTTACCAGAGCAAAAATCTAATTTAGACAACAACAAAATTCTTCTAAAATGCATGGCCTACTAAAGTCTTTAAAATAAAGAACCAGTGGGGCAACCTGCCCCACTTCTAGGATGCTCCTTGCCCACCATGAGCATGGCTGCCACCTGGCAGGAGCCCAGAGCAGTGAGTCCAATGAAAGGTCAGGGTTCATGGAACCATCTCCCACACTCAGGTCCTACAGGGTATGGTGCACTGGAACAGCCACTGCACTGAGACTATTCAAATCAGAGACATGAGCTTCCATTTTAAACATGCAAAACTATGAAAAAAAATACACAAAACAGAGGGAAAATAAAAAAGAAAAATAAGCCTTCCCATATTCAGAACTGGGACATGGACAGCTCGCCATAAGACTGTCTCATGTAGTGGAGCACCAGGACAGAAGTAAACTGCAGACCTTTATATCCCTGGCACTGAACTTCCCCGACACTACTCCCATACAAGAGCCTCCCAGGCCACCATCCACAAACCCCAAATTTGTGTTCTGAGCAGCTGTTCTCCTCACATCCTTAGCTCCAAGATCTTCATAGAATGTAAAGCATAGATTTGTCCTTATTTACAGCAAAAAACAAGTGACTGAATGTAAAACAATGTTTAATAAATCTGCAGAGCCTAAAGTACCAATATAATTCCAAGCAGAAAGACAGACCTGCACTTCTTAATTAAGTGGGTGATGTTCTGGTTAAAACAAAAAGACAACCCTGGGCCATAGCTAAGATTAAGCACATGCTCTTGCAAAGGAAGCTCTGACTATTATCGATGTAAAGGCTTTAAATCACAAAAAATAAACCATCTAATAGTCTGTATTCAACAGTAAGTAGAAAGTCAGGACACAGACTGATTTGGATTAACACATTTTCAGTTATAACAAGTAATTTTACAGAGGATTAGTATCTTGATGGTCTGATCAATACCAGGCACTGCTGCTATTACAGATGAAGAGAAAATTACCCCTCCAGTAATAAAGTGTGTGTCTCGGTTCTCCTTCATTTGCCGAGTCCATTACTGTAATGGTTCCAGCATTAGCAGCTGAGGCAATTTAAACAGCAGGAATGTGATGAATTTAAAAGCAAGAAACATTTGCCACTCATTCTTTCTTGTATTTTATTCTGCATATGCAAGGCTTCTACCTGACCATTTCCAATATACAAACCATGTGTTATGTGACTATCAACACTATTTCTTAATTATTGTCTCATTAATAATGGGAAGGTCCAATAATGTGATTACCACAAAAATTGCTACCGGCATATTGGTTGCTGATTCTGCTAAAACTTGCACACCATTTACCTAAGCAGAAATATGACATGACAAGAAGCTTATTTAACTGCATCTAAGCTGTTTCATTAATTTTCCTAAATACAACTTCTAAAAGAATCTGTCAATTAGAAAATTTTGTTTCGTTTGGGTCTTTTTAATAATGTTTTTTATCTTAAGAGGTAGAACAATAACTGGAAACAATAAATCATTGTAATATTAGAACAAACCATGGTAACAATATTAAAGTTTTTAAACTTCATTGTATGGTACGGGCACCATCTTTCAGCATTAATACTAAAACCAAATCCTTAATCATGCTTTGAAGTGCTTTGAGAATACTTTCCTAATTTTCCTTGAGCATTAATATGTTGAAGTAATCTGTTTTACCTTGTAAAGATGGATTATTTTGCAGGAGCAAAAATGAGGATGATGCAGGAAATAAGACCTTCAATGGTATCAGTAACACAGTATGTTCCCTTTTTCTCCTTGTAAATAAAATACATACAAAGCTTTGTGTTATTTAAAGCCTTATATTTCCTTGCCACTTTGTCCAACATATCTCACAAATGTGATACTGCATATGAATATCTTTGTAAAAGCCCTTGTGAATATTCAGATATGTGCACATTGATGCATTTATTCTTTGTAAAGCAATAACTTTATTGGATTGGGGTCCCAGCTGTGCTGGGAGCTGTACAAACATAACAGTTGTGTCTGTGGAATACATTCTCTGCAGTCAGTATTCACAGTAATATGAATTAGCATAAACAGCTACATCAGGTAATTGTGAACTGGGTTTAGTGGTCTGTTCCAAAGAGCCATCACGGTAATACCTTTACTTTAAAAGAAAATAATACTCCAGACTAGCTGAGTATCTTCTCTTTCACCTGGTAATGGCACAGGGTGTTAACATGCAAAGAGTGGTAGAGGAAGCATATACAGGAAATAACTAGAACTTGGCCTCTGTCATACTGAAACTTACTTTAAAAAAAATCCACTTTGAATAAGTCTTGAGAACGTTAAGTTTTACATTAAATATTAAATTTTTAAACTCATCAATCAAGATAATAAACATTCTAAAAGCAAAAAGCTTTCTTCCCAAGTCTAAAAGGAAGAAATGGCCTGCTTAGGTCACCAAATAGGCTTGTTTGATTTTACTATGCATGGTACATTTCTACATCCAGTGAAAAAGAAGTCACCAACAGTGTAAAGAAAAAAGAATCAAAATAACTATAAACTGTATTAATTAAAATGGAATTCTAAGCTAAAACAAACAAGCATGAACAACCCCATAACAGACTGTTTTATAAAAATGCCTTTCCAGCTAATGAGCAATGTCTACTCTAACAACTCTGGTTTTATGCACAGCAGTAATATTTGCTATGGGGAAGACTGGAGCAGCTGATGGCTTGCAACAGCTCCAAAGGTCTCTTTAGAAATGTCAGAATTGTTGTGTTTTGCTGTCCACTCAAGACTCAGAGAAACATTCTACAGGACACTAGCATGCCCGATATGGTGTTTAGAACAGATGAGTAGTTAACTTCTAGCTATGGTTTTCCTACTTTTTTTTCAGACTCTCTTCCCAAGAATGAATTTGCATCCTCCTCCTTGGAGGAGGAACACCAAATACTAGCACAAACAATTTCATTTCTGCTACACATTTAATCCAAATGAGTGATCTGCAAAGTGGAAATTGCTATATGACAGCACTGCACTCTACACAACTTCTACCACATGTACTTGGAACAGAAACGTTCTTCTATAACAGCATAAATCTAAACTTGCTATATACAAGAAAATTTGAGCCAAACAAAAGTTTATCACATATAAGAAACACACTACATAATTACAAAGCAAAAGCCAATCAGTGGGATTCTGATAGACAGCATTTAACTGTACACAATTATAGCAAAACAAGAACTTTTATTCAGGATTTAATTCTGGAAAACAAGAGATGTTGCCAGGAGACATATAATCCAAACCAGCTTCTCTACCCAACCACTTCCCTCTCAGTAGAAGGCCTCATAAATCTTACTCTCCAGAAGAGGTTGGGTTAACCTCACTAATATTTGGTTTGCTAAAAAAATATTTTAATCAGTACCTAAATGGAAGTCTTGGCAGAACTACTACAATAAAGACACTGTTCCTTTGTCTTCAGCATTTCTCAGGTGATCAACATAAACTAGGAATGGCCAAGCCCATGGACTGAAGGGTGACTTGGAACACTGCCAGGAGACCAGAGATTACATCTCCAACTAAATTGTAGAAAATAATCAGTATGAGGATGCTTCCATGGGGAAATAAAAGCGTGTATGTTTCTTCCAGCGTATCCCTCCCTTTCCCCATTGCTGCTTTCCCCTTTGGCAGCCTTTATTCTAAGACATTCTACAGGCTCATTTTGCTTCACTTTCAATATATGCAGCTTGTCTCAAGTAGTACCCAACTTACCACATCCCCCCTAAGGCGTTCTGTAAGTACTGACACCTTTAAATTCTCTGTAAAAATCTTTTCTTTTTCATCCTTCTCCGTCCATGCACCCACAATATCAAGCTGTATCTACAGCAGTCCTCTTGCACTTTACCTCAAGTTTTTCTCATTCATTGTTCTTGACACCTCTTCATGTGTCTTTCCTCCTACACCCTTCACCAATGTAGTTCATGGCACCATCCTTTTACCCCTCACACATATCCCTGAGTGATTATCTTATCAAGGGCCATTAGTCTCCTAATGCAAATTATTCCCAAATACATTCAAGACCCGTTGAAAAGACAAAGGCCCTTGGATGGACAGCACAAATGTACAGGTAAAAAAAAGTATGAGTTGAAGTTTTTTTCTGCAAGGTATTGGATGGGACATCTGCATATGTTTTGACATATATGGAAAGGGCAGAACACTAATGTAATACTAAATTGCTGTCCTTCAGCAACTTGGGATAGCAGAAAGACAAATTACAAAATGACCAGGTAGTCCTTAAGGAGTTGCTAAGAAACTTACTGGGGCAAAGAGACTCCAAAGTTTTCTCGTAAAATACTTAGCAAGCTTACATCAGGCCTTTTCCCTGCCTCTGCAGGGAATAATTATTTAATACTGAATAGTAAATTAATACCAAACCCAGCATGTTCCCTGTTCAGGTGTATGAGATTACCATTTTCAAAAGCATTTCCTAAATTTATAATGGAATTAACCTTCCTTTCATTAACACCTCTAGTATCAGCACTATGCTTTCAAACAAGTCACTTACTGGTTCTCAGTACTACTGTTTTGTAAACAAAATCAGTAGAAGTACAACAACCATAAAGAGCTGAAGTAAAATATTGTACAATGTAGTAAAACAAGCCCTTCAAAGGCACCTGAAAGAGCAAACATTCAGCACTCCTGTTTGCTTCCACACACAGTGAAATAACATCTTCAATGTAAGCATGTAACAGCATTGCATCTAAACACGCGAACAAGAAAAGAAACATTGTAAAGCTCGGGCGGTATAAGAGACTTAAAAATATTTATTTAGGTCAGGCTTAGTGTAGAGTACTTCTAAATTTAAGAATTCGGCACAGTTACACAGTGCATCAGCTCACTGTGAATGTTTCGACAAAAACAAACGTACAGTCCTTGAGTTATTTTTTTCATCTGCCACAGGAATCTCTTTTAAATTGAAATATCTTGCCCAGATGGCGCACACCTTTACCACTAGCCCCCGTTACCGCTGTACGAGGTGTCCCTCACTCAGGGGCGGGGGATCGGACATTTCCAGGTCACCAGAGGGCCCTGCCCGGGCAGCCCCGGCGGAGCCCCTGGGGGCGCGGGGCGGTGCTGGGCACACGCGGCCGTGCCGAGCTCACCCCGGCTCTGTGACCGCGGCGCCGAGCTCGGGGCCGGGGCTCCTTCCTTCTCACAATGAACTTCACGGCAGCCTCGGAGTCCCCTCGCTCGGGGCTCCAGCACTGGAGCTACCGGAGCCCCGGCGGTCTCTGCCCCGCACAGCCCTACGAGCGGCGGAGAGAGGGCTGGCCACGGGCACACTCCTCGGGGCTGAGGGGAGCAGGAAGCAAACGGAAGGTACCTTCAGTTCTTTCTCCCGCTCCCCTGCTCTCCTCTTCATGGTGCCGCCTTAGCCGTGCGCCCGGAGCGGAGCAGCGCCCCAGGCACCGCGGGTACCCCGCGCAGCTCCCACCGGCAGCGGCCGGACCGCGGCTTCGCGGGCAGCGCGGCCCCACCCCGAACTCCAAGTCCCGGCAGGCCCAGGGCGGCCCGGAAGGGGAAGGGCCCGGCTGGCATCAGCGGCAGCTGCTAACGGAGCGCTGAGCGGAGCCCGGGGCTGGCGGGGACCGTGAGTACGGGGAGAGCTTCTCCTGCTCTGGACACGGCGCGGGAAGGACGGGGGCGCTGGAGCTGCCCGGGGCTGTGGCGCCGTGTCCTGGAGCGGGCGGTCCCCGGCCGGGGGGGTGAGGAGCGGGGCTGGCGGGTCCCGCGCTGCGGGCGGTGGTTCCAGCCCGAGAGGCTCCTCGCTGGGTGCCCGTGGGAAAGGGCTGGGAGCCTCATTGTTTGGTCAACAGTAGGCCTGCAGGTGTTTTGTAGCCGGAAAGGCTGCTGGGCTGAAGCGGGAGCTGAGCTCCTGTGCCCGAGGGCGGGACAGCCCGGGCAGTGTAGGCGTTCCTTCTTGAGGCGAACGGGGCCTTCCCTGCGACCCTGCCCCTTCCAGCCCTGTCAGTCACCGCCAGAACTGGCGCGGCTGAATCAAATCTGGGAAGCTTGGTAAAATATGTTGAAGGCAAGACACGGTTGTTTCGATTTTTCTGTGTTGAAGTAGGACTTATAGGTCTGAGAGATGTTTCTTCCCTCAGGCAACAGCAGGAAGTTATGATCCCCTTTCCTAATATCTTCCATATCTTCTGTTTCTTTTTTTTCTGTCCACCTCCCAAAACACACAGCACTGCTATACATGGTATTTGAAAGACGATATATGTGTGTATTTCTATCAGGTAATAAATGAGATTATTTTAAGTTAGAAGACCAATAAAGTACAAACGTATATCTTTTAAGGACCCAATAGAGGGAGAATGTAGGCTGGAAAGAGGTTGTGATAAGGTAAGATAGGTGGGTGGTCCCTCCCACTTCCTTTTTTAAGTTCCCTCTCCCAGGGAAGGGGAGTAGGATTTTGTAACAAAAGGATCATCTTGGCCATGGCACTCAAATTCAAAAGCCATGTTGAAACAATTAAGTTGTAATTTTTATGATTTCACTAGAAACCCCCTCACTGGAAGTCACTTCTAGCCCCATTGGCTGAGAACTTCTAAAAAATTAAGTAATCCCCACTCACTTTTGCTACCTTTGAATGATGTTGGTACAAGAGTACACTTCAGTGAGTTATATAAGAATCTGGACCTAAATCATGAGCTTTGATAAGTATTAATTTTATTACTGTCAGCTTTGTCAGCTTTGAATAACAGTGAAAAGTCTTGTGCACTTCTTTGTAGTAAATTTTCAGATACAGGTCGTGATAGAACCACTTTTGTAAGTAGTGAACTGTATAGAGTTACAGTTCCTTTAACTTTAGTAGTTATTTGGAAACTTCTTGCTTATACATAACTTGGAGTTCTTATTGGTTAATCCCAGAGATATGCGGAATATTCCTCTCTTTGTACAGTAAGTTCTTTTCTCTAGTTTCGAGGAACAGTCTGTGCTGCAGTGATTGTAGGGTATCCTTTCTTGGAAATAAAGCCTGGTTTAAGTTTTTGAGGTGTAGGATGGCATGCGGATCTCCCCAGATGCAAATACAAATTTATGTGTCTCTCACTTTGTTATGCTTTATTTTAGGAAATGCTGCACTTTTAAGTCCCATAACTTTTGTAGCAGTGTTGCTCTACAGTTCTGTCAGATGTAATCACTTTGGAAGTGCTTTCAAAAGTAATACAGAATGCCGTGGAGAAATCTCATATGCTTTTAGAAATAACGCTGGAACTGGACTGCAAGGAAAAGTAATTTTGTTTAAGTGTTTGTGATTGACACTGAGATAATATTCAAAGAGGAGCTGTAACATATGTGACACATGCTTTGATGTTTGAATTGTCCTGTCTCAAAGCAGCAGCATAACTGGTGGTTATTAGTGATTATTAAAGACATGGGTATGTTACTAATCAGGCAAATAAGTTGCCAAGCCAAATTCTAAATCTGTAATTATATTTGGACTCCTTAAAACCAGGAGGCATGTTTGTACTATTTCTGTCTAAAACCGCTGTATCTGATAAAACCAATTAATATGGTTGGTTTTTTCATTTTCTTTTTCTGTGGCCAAGGAGAGAAAAGGTAGCTGGATGCTTACTTTCTGACACTTTGTAATGGAAATGAAACAATTCTTCCTCTTCCTTTTGAAAATTTCACCTTCTAAGTTTTCAGGACACTTTAGATTTGAAGTTGTTTTATTTTGTCACATCAAGTCATGTCATATTGCCAGTAAAAACTGGCTTTGTGTGCATCTCTGCCATGTTATATTGCTTACAGCTTATTTCTGTGGTTTTACTGCAGCCAGTAATGGATTACTACTGACAAGAGTTGTTTGTTTGTTTGTTTGAGTGATAATTTATTTGAGTGACAAGCATATGTCATTTTGTCTCTGTTTTTAAATAAGTAGATTTCTGTCATACTGAAGCTATAGGTAAGATATCCATAGTAAAGTTTTTTTAGCAAATACTGAAAACCAGTAATGTTTGTCTGTGCCTGTTACTGTTCTGGAGTTTTTGAAACCTGATTTTGATGGATAAAAACCACTGTGGAGTTGTGCTGATAAAGTACTTGTTTAACTCTTGGTGTTCCTTGAAACTTGCCCAAAGAAAACCTCTGTCATTTTTGATTTGTGAAAGCAAGGACAACCACATTCTAAAAAGACATATAATGATAGCATCCTCTCCTTGCTACCATCATGAACCAAATTTAGATGATCTTCTGGAGATAAAATGTTTCAGTTTCCCTTTGATCTCAGTTGCTGTAGCCATACTGGTACAGGGACATATAACAGTAACCACAATAATGAGCCTAGGCCTGAGTGAAGCCAATGACTGCAGATAGAGCAGTTTAACAAATTACAAAAAAGTTTTGAGGATTTTGTAAGAGCAATGCAAAAAGAGGATGCTGAGGAGCTGGATTCCAGTGGATGTGTTTTTGTCATTGGTTGCCAGTTGTGCCGTTGGCTGAGTGGTGTGGACATCAACATCAGAGTAGTCTCTGTCACTGGCAACATTGAAACTGCAACCATACTGCAAGTCTACAACTGTAGATCAGTTCACTTCAACAGTCATGATAAGGAAACATTTGTTCCACATGGAAGAAAAATGTGTTCCTGTTTATTCATAAACAGTGAAGTCTGGAAATAATATTTTATCATAAATTTTAGTGATGAAAAAAACGAAAGATTAAAAGCGAGACTGACTTGTTGGAAACTAAATTTCCATTAATCCATTTTTTTTTCCTTTAGAACAAAGCCATAAGGAGACTTATTTATGATGGAAGAAAGAGCTTAGGCAGCACTTTTGATTATGGTTGAATTAACAGATATTTCATGGGGTGTCTGTTGATTGTACCATGTCACTTCTGCCCTCTGATGCAAGTCTCTAGTAGCATCACTGTTAATTTCCCAATGCTTTCCTAGGTGGTGTTGGATTCACTAAGGATTTATGTCACCTGAAGAGTGTAACAATGGTTTTGGGGGTATGACTTGAAAAGACTTCATGTCTCTCCTTTTCCTGTTGTTTCAGCATTACTTGACTCTGTGACCAACGTGTAATTTTCTGCACCAGAAGACAAGAAAGAAGCAGCAGTTGTTAACAAGTATGTTCATATATTACACCAAAACAAATGCACTACTTTTTCACATTAATACTTTCCTAATCTCACTTTGTCAGGTAGCTAAGCTTTCTGTTGCTGCAAGATAGAATCATGTTCAGATTTATGAGAATCATTCATAGGACATTCTCTGTCTTAAAAAGTAATTTCTTATATGACAATGATTGAAAGAAGACTAAGAGAATGCCAGGCAACACTGGAATGACTTTATAACCCCCAGCACCTGTTTCAAATGGTTCCATTCAATATGTGGAAGATGGCATTACTCATCTACCAGTTGATGCCTTAAGCTTTTACCTCTCTTAAAATGAACAATTAAAAAAAACAAAAACCTAACAAATCAAAAAACCCGCAGATCCCCTTCCCACATCCACTTGGAAATACAGCCTTGGCCCAAAGATTCCTGAAAACAGCAGAACTAGAACTTCAGAAAGCTGATTGTACATATATTAAATAGAACTGGAGTTATTGCTCAACAAAGGTGTATTTTGTGAATGGATTAAAACTGGCATTAAAATTAAACTTGAGAACCTGAGACTTTAGATTGTCCTCTGAGGAATCTAGTTGAGATAGGAGCATTCAGAAGTCTGTCATTTCAGTAAATCTGCTATAACTTTTGCCTTCATTTCATATGGTGTATTGTTCATTCTAGTCTCAGTTGAAATAACAGATGAAGAGGAATTTCATTTGAATTTTGTTATCCCTAGATAAGCCATGCCTGTTGCAGCTGATGTAACTGTGGGGGACCTGCCTGTGAGACATACAGGTCTAACTCCAGCTGGAATTGAAGGATTACAAGGTTTGTACCAGCTGCTATTTATTACAGCTACAGACTTTGATCAGTGGCTTCTTTAGTTTCTTTCTAAAAATGTTTCTGATGTTGCCACTCACAAAATTAAGTTCAAATACCATTCAAAATCTGGGTTAAATTGTGAAAGATGCTGTGACCCATTCTATGTTCAAGTTACTTGTTATAAGAGGGGAGTTGCTGTGAGATGCTAAAAACTGGAAATGTCATTGAGCTGTAACATTCATCCTTCCAGAAGAAAAGAGGATTTTTTTGCTGAATTGAGGACAAGGCCAGATCCTTTTCACAAAATGGGAACCAAAAGTATTATGTAATTCTGCTGTGTTACTCAGCTGCTATTAGAATGGAACAACTGGGCTTAATCTTGTATCTGAGTAAATTTACAGAATTATGAGTTAATATTTTCAAGTTTCAAGATAATATGTTAACTTTGGAACAGATTAGAAAGAATCCCTTTGGTAATGCTTATTTTTAGAAAGTATCTTTGGCAGAACCTGGTTACTTGGTAAACTGTTACCTTTGTGTTGTCTAGTATGTGGACAGGTTGCTATATAATTTTAATAGCTTTTTTTTTTTTTAATCTGTAAGAGGAAGGAAAAAGGAAGTGATTAAAATGACACTAAATCCAAAAAAATTAACAGACTCATGCAACTGTAAGATATAAAATTACTTGAAAAGTTGGGGGGGATTCAGTATTTCAAAATGAGTTTTGACTTTGATCTACATGTTGAATGTATTGAAGATAATTTAAAGTTGTCTTGGTTTTGGGTAGAATCATCAACTGCACAGAATATAAAAGTTCAACAAGCTGGGTAACAAATCAGTCAAGAAGAACTGAAGGACAGATTTCTTCATGTACATGATGATCACATCTTACTCAAGCAGCATGCCAATGAGCAAGAGGAGAAACTGAAAGGTATGGGGGTTAATACTTTTAATTTAGCTTACAGTAATATTTTTGCCCTTTAAAACATCAAAAAGTTAAAAATGCTGATTTCTCTCAGAGCACTTTTAAAGCAGTTGCAAAAATCACTCCTTGGAATTAATTTGTTTTAATTTCTGGTTCTGTCAGTGTTTGTATGTCTTTGTGGTGGGTTGTATTACATCTCCATGTACAGAGCTCCAAAGCACCGTCTGTGACTTTGGAGCTGGTGCCTTGGGTTCAGAGCTATGCTGTCAGAGTGTTCTGGGAACTGTAGAAGAGGCTGTAGAAGCCTAATGATTCATCAGGAATTTCATTCTAGAATCAAAATTGTCTATATAGTGAGATTCCACTCCTATTATTAACCTTAGTGCTGGGCTGGCAAACTGGTGTGGGCTCAGCAGAACTGTTCATAGTGTTACTGCACTGCAGGAGGGCTAATTAATCCAAAAGCACTGTGACTCTGCTCACGTTGTGCTGTACTTAATAAAGTCACACTGCATCCAAGCAAGGTGTGATCAGAAGCTAACAGATTCATAAAAGGGCAGTTGAAAATATTGCTTCTGTAGATGGGACTATTTCATAATTTTTTTAAGTCCAAAGCATTATTTCCTTTTGACTCAGTATTCAGTGAGTCAGGAACAAATTGACCAGCATGACATAACTTCCATCTTTTCTGTCAGCTGATGTCAAATCCAAGATGGTGGAACAAGTGAATTGTTGTCTTTTTCCAGAGGGCATTTCCTGTATTTCTGTTACATGCCTTAGCAAGTGCACTCATCATCCACTTAGGTACCATTACACAGAATGTCCAAATTGGAATACCTAAGTTAATACTTTATGGCACAAAAAATAAAAAAAATACAGTGTTTGCCAGAGAAAAAACTTAAGTTAAATTTCTTTTCCATCATTCCTTGCCAAAACCCTTTTATCTAGAAGTTTGGAATGAATTTGCAGTAGAAGAGCATTGAAAAAACACCACGTAAACAAAAAACCTGCTTACAGGCAAGTAACATTCTGTGACATCCTGAAGTTATTAGGGATTTTTTTTTTGTTTCACTTTTGTTCTTTTAAGTAGAAGCTTCTGTCCACAAGTACACAAAAAATAAAACAAGCCCCTTTAAACAAATGAAGTGTGTCCTTATTTTCAGTTTTCTTTCTGGGCCTTCAAAAATAGATTTCCTGTAAACTAGATACAGGTCTCGAAGATGTGCAACTGACCTTGTAAAGTCTTGAACTTGTCTCTCTCATCAAAGCCACCTTTTCTTTCTTTATATGCCAAGTTTTTTGCATTCACTTCTGGGTATGTTTTCTGTTCGTGCATGTTACATCACCCCCATGTGCCCTCTCTGCCTTTTGTTCTAGTTACCAATGTTTATCAGAACTAAGGGAAATCAAAGGTACAACACTTGAGATACCAAAAGCAAAATTTGTATCCTTCTAAAGACAGATGACAACCATACACTGTATATCTAATTATATTCTGCAGCTAACGGTTCCTTCTCCAAAGCACACTGGAAATATTTGTCAAGTGTAAAATTGAGTGTGGTAATGAGAACTGTTAAGTCTCTTTTTCCAGAGTACCTTCTTAAATATCTCCACCTATATATTTTAGCCACTTTAGACATGAAATATATATTTAAATCCTCAAATACTAGAAATTGCATATAATTGGAATGTTGCATATTATTAGCATTCTTTCAATGGTTGAATGTTTCGTGGAATTGTAGCTTTTATAGTTTGCCCCACCACATCCCAAATCTGTAACTTTACTTAACAGCATGCAGAGGTTCCTATATAAGGTCATGCGTTAAAAATTACATTTAAGCACCATATGGAGTAAATATGTGTCCTCCCTTTACTAACCTTAAATGATAAGCCTTAGGAAACTGTTATTTGTCAGTGCTATAAAGCAGATTGCTGCACAGTGGTTTCAATTATCTTCAAAGGGTTCTTCACAGGCAGTAATAGTTATATCAAAACCTGAAATTTATTATTCAGGTTCTATGCTGAAGTCTTCACAGTGATTATGTTCCTTTCAACAGAATGCTTTTTATGCTGACTTTTCACATTCTTTTTCATCTTTTTTATTATTTTCCCCAGAATGACCACCAAGTTAATACAGCTTGTTAATGATAAAAAAAGTCTGAACAGGTTGGTGGCGGCCCCAAGTGGTTGGGTCAGGCCTGGAGCTGGAAGGAGGGATTGAGCATTGAGGAGAAAAAGTCATGAGCTTGAGAAACAAAATGAGAGCCTCCCCATCAAACTCCTGTCAGCTGAGCAGCAGCTCCAGATTCCAGGCCATAGACCTTGTCCGTACAGCTGTATTCAGTCTTTTATTAGCAGTGGTCTCAGTAAAGTCAGGGAGGCTGCTGCTATGCCAGAAGACACAAGGAAAGGTGTAATTCACATTTATTAAAAACAATGGTATATATCAGTATCCCTAATAATTACTTCACTGTATGGACTTTACTAAAAGTCCATACTCTTTTATTCATCAGTGGGCAGTAATAGTACCTTTCTAGGTGGAAAGATTGTTCTTTCCCCTTGTTCTTGTATTTACTTATAGCTGTCCTGATAACTTTCTTGCCTTTGAAGTCCTTATTATGAGAATCCACAGTAGTTGGGGTTAAAGAAATGTGCAGATTTGAGAAGACAGTAGCTATCAGGCAAGTTTTTTAATAGTTAAAATCATTGGACTTCCTTAGTGTAACTTCTCTACATGTTAAAGGGTTATAAAAGTAGTATATGAAAAAGTTTAGTGTTTTCATGTTATAACAAAGCTTCACATCTGTAGTTTGTTTGCACATGTTTTTCCTTTTTTAATTTCAAGGTTTGTTCTAGTCTCTTATACATGTGTGCACAGCACTGCAGACTTGAAAAATCTATCACACGTGTGGACTTTGAAAAGCAAATACTACAATGCAGCCATCTAGAGTGGTGTTTTTTACTGTCGAGACTTACTGCTTAAGGCAGTCTCCCTCTCAGTCCTTTACTTACTGTAGTTTCATTTGGAAATCACACTTTCAAACTTTCGTATTTCCATAGGAACATTTGTAGAAGTAGTTGTAGTCAGTTAACCTGTACACTGAACTGATAATGTGTTTTATAAAACACCAACAGCTACAGCCCTGATTCAAACCTGAGTAACCAGAATTTTCTCCTTAACTTCCAGAAGCTATGTGTCAGGCTGGTGGCCAGTTACACCCTCACACCAGCCTTCATTTTAATTACATTGATTCAGGTATATGAGAAGAGCAACAATTCTCATGTGTTTGGACAGATAAAAAATGTCTTTGTTTCTACCAGCTTGCCTCTCTAATTTATATGTAGGGCAAGTTTCAACAATTTCCATACGCCTGTGTTTTTATACTTCATCTCGTTAATTGGGCAGTTTTATTCTCAAAATCAATTTGTTTGGTTTTTATCTTAACAATGTAAAAATAGGGTGGAAATATAATAAATTTATTCAGGCCCAGTGCTACCAGATGGAAAAGGGCAGTTTGTTTCTGGGAATACACATCAAATGTTGATATGACAGAGTGGGAGGACTTAATCTTGGTATAAAAACAGATCCAAATCTAAGATGTCCTGTGCAGAACTAGGATTGGGACCATATTGAGTAAGGCAGAGATTCTTAAACTGAAGCAAACATGAATAATTAAAAAAAACCCTAAGAAATCCAAACAAAACCAAAAAACCATAACAAACAAACAAACAAAACCAAAGGGAAAGTTGTCCATAGAAGGTCCAGCTCAGATAACAATGTTCAGGAATTTTGCAGATGTTCTAGTGTGTCTCTCTGTTTCCTGAGGCCTTGTCCAAACCAGAGGGGATTCTGGTAATTGCAGTACTCTGAATATGCAATTTCTTGAACACATTTTTCTAAGGTGAAGACTTACTAGAAATCTAGTAACCAGTACTCAAAACTTGAACACAGTAGTATTGTCTTTGATAAGGTCAGAGAATACTTTCTATAATATTCATTAAGTATAGACTAGTTCATGTTTTTGTCTTGTGTATGCCATTTTGATCAACGAGGATAAACCCAACAGACTGCTGTTGGGTTTGTGCCCTCTTTTTTTAAAGAACTGAACTCTTAGATTGCTCAGTCAAACCCTGAGTCTGAGTCTCAAATAATTTTTACTGCAGATCAGAAAGCATGCAGGACACTTATCCAAAAATAGAATGCATGGAAAAATTCAGGAGAGCTTGGCTGTCTCTAAGGTATGAAAAGACAAAAAAAAATCCAGAAAGAATAAGTATACCTAACTGTATCTGCTTTGTGTTTGGTTGCTTTAAAAATACTATAGTCAATTGATCCAAAAGATCTTCAATATAATTCTTGCAAAATTTTAGGTATAAGTTCATAGCAAGCAGTTTAATGTTTATTTCTACTCATGAATAATTTGGAATCTAGAAATCGTAGAAAATTACTGGCCTTGTATAAAGGTGGAATAGCAAATTAGGTGTACCTGTGCAGGGCAGCCAAGTCAGGCACACACGCATGCAGAATGTGTTCATAAGAAAGCCTCTATTAGTTAAATCTTTTTCCTTTCTTCCTTTCTTCCTTTCTTCCTTTCTTTCTTTTTCTTGCATTTGCAAAAAATTCTTTTGCAAAATTCTACAGCTTTGCATGTATTTTCCCCTTTTTGACTCTTTCAGTTTCAGACTGTAACCTTCAGTTGTATTAAGGATCTAGTATGGCGTGATCCTGCAGTCCTTACTCGTTTGATATCAGTGGAAGTTCTCCTTGGATGAGAAATATGTCATCAGTTCTTTAACTGCCTTTCAAGGGAGGGACCCCGTTATTATGTGTGAGCATTCTTTTGTGCATCAGTGGTGCTACATAAATAATACATCATAATGTTTGCTATTAAATTATTCACAGAGTCATAAGTCTCCCCTATTCAGAATTTCCTTTATATACTTCAAATAGGTTAAAGAAGTTGTTATCATAAATAATTTCTCAGTCTGTGCCTACAGTGAATTCAGAAAATATTTAAAATATTTTTTTCATTATTTGAAAGTAATCTGTTTTGAAGAACTTCTCTGCTTCATTTTTGTATAAACACACTTTTTCAAGTACAGTGGACAGAAACCAAAGATACCATCCAAATTCAACATCAGCCACCATATTTATGTGAAAACTTTTAAGGAGTTTGAAAGTAATGATGCGCTTCAAATTCAGCTAAAAAATCTTTAAATAAAGCCAGGCTCTGAAAAACAGTACAGATCCTTATTTATGTTTATCAAATTACTTGTATCCAAACCATGATACTTGACCTAAGTTACTATCTATGAATTAAGTTCTGAAAGTATTTCCTTTATTTCTAGTTTGAAACCTGATAGAAGATACATTAGTGTTTGGGAGTTGCTGTGTTTGACTGAAAAATACTAGGAAATAAAATGAAAAATGTTCACTAGTACATATGTAGAATACTGTGTGTTCTATAATTTTGCCACCAGAATACTTTATGGAAGACTTAATCCTCCTATTTTCTGAGTCATGTATTTTTTATGGTGAATGAACAGAGCCAGAAGTTAAAGAGATACATGAACTTTTTATTTAGGAGATTTTCATTCGTTTGCTTTCTTGGGAGTCTTGTAACTGCTATCTAGAACAGTCTGTGTGCATTGTTCTACTTTACAAATAATCTTATAGGTTCTGTGTAATGCTTATTTTTAATCTTTGTATCAGCAGAGAAGAAACTGTCAATACTGGAATAGTGGAGAAAAAACAGGACATCATACCTGACTATGGTATTTTTAAAGCAATAAGGTCATCTTATTTCATCTTTGTAGCTTATGTCTTTGAATTTTGATATTATTAGCAGCTTTTTCTTGTGTTTTGTAAGAAAACATGTGGCTATCATCCTGCTATATAGCCATGTAAAGACAGTGTTGAAATTCTTCAGGAACTGTGTGATGCCAAAAGTACTGGGCTCCCACCAATTTATTTGGTGTAGCACCATTTGATGGCAGCCTGTTGTTAGATTACAGCCAACCTTTAGGAAAACATTCTTTATTTTGCTACATGTTTAAGAAGTCCTTGTGATTGAAATAACTGTAGTTACCAAATACTGAAGCAGCCACAGTTAATCATTCGTCCATCATCAGTAAGGAAGGGAGGTACTGGTTGTCATGAGTCCTATATACACAAAAAATCCAGTAATATTTTAAAGCTGACTTTGCAGCTTCACTGCAGTTTCTGTCTAATGCAAGAGCTGTATAACAGAGCTGAGTTCACGTGCAGCGCTCCTTGAGATGATTATTGTAGTGTGGCTGCAATCAGTTTTTCCGTATTTAATTGGAGTTTGTTTGGTGATTCTTTCAGGAATGTATAAATCTGCCTTAAGGGACAAACTTGGCCTATGGATTATTCGACTAAACACATTCTAAGTAAAAAATTTATCCACAATTAGCTTGACTGCTTGTAATTAAAAGATGGCCAAACCACAGCCTTGTGATTTGATATCTATGGTACACAGTGTGAAAGGTAAAACATTAATTCTAAATAAGATCATTTTGCAAGCAGGTATCTTCAAATTGCTTAATAACTCATAGTATTTTCCAAAAAATATCATTAAAGCCATCCCAGACTGCCTTTGTGAAACAGGTATTTGGATGTTTGTGGTTTTTTTGTGTGTTTGGTTTAGTTGATGTTTTAATGAAAAAGCCTATTTACTTGTCAGTTTTTAATTCCTTTGGCATTTTTTGCTGCATTGTGACTCTAGATTTAAATCTATTAGCTGTGTTAACTCAATTAGCTGTATGTAGATCTATCAGATAGTACTATACATTCACGTTCTTTTCTTCTCTGCTTGGGACTCTGTGTCTTGGCCATTGGTGTATTTATGTTTGAGAACAATTTGGTGAAAAGCCTTTTGCTTATTTTGCCAGACAGGGCAAGTGACCCTGAGAAGTTTGGTGGTGTTATGTATTTTACTTGCTTAGTTTTCTAGTTTTGAATATGAGTGGGTAAAGTTTTTGAGCCACTAATCCAGTTAATAAAATAGTCAGGACTCCTTAAGAGTGGTCTCAGTATTGTATCTGTGTCCTGCTCATATGGAAGCAAAGACAAGATGCAAGGGATGTGGTTTAATTAGACCTCAATTTTATTAGCTTAGCCATCTGGGATTTACTGGCATAAATTTGTACAGTGGAGGTCAAGATCCTTTCTTTAATCATTTCCTTCTGGTGTAAGTTGCTATCAGTGCCCCATTCCCACACAGCTGGTCCCCAGCCTGTTACTGGTTCTCCACTCTGTATGCTTTTAATCCAAATGATAAGAGGTCTGGAAAAGAGATTGTCTCTTTTTGTACTTCAGACATTAACCCCAAAGATAATTCATAGTGTTTTTAAGAGTCACTTTCTCCTAACTTTGTTTTCCATTTCAGACTTTTAAAGCCAGCACAAAGATGAGGTTTAAAGGAAGGATGGAGTTCATGTTCCTTATTTCTGCAGTTGTGGTAGAAGGCATAGAGCTAGATCAAGTTTGCCCATTAATTCATATTATTGCCTTGAAAGGGATATTAGTTCCTTTTCTTTTTCTGACTTCTGTTCTGTGGCAATTTTTAATTTATTTTTTTTACTTTTTGGGCACTAAAGAAAATATTACTAAATACTAGTTACTTTCTATTAAATCTGTATATAACCCCTATTTTTAAGTAATATCAGAATACCTGGGCAGATGCTCAGGGAACAGAATATACCTACCTGGGAGGAAGAAGCCTGTGTAGATCATAATTTTCTTTGTGACTTAATTTTTAGAAAAATGCTCCTTCCCAGAGTCTTCCTCAATTAACTGTGCCTTGCCCACAAAACCTGAAAAGATCTCATTGTGCAACAGCAAGCTCTTTTTCATATATCTGGATGCCATGGACATTTCTTAGGCATATTTTAATTAAATAAATAAATAATTTGTGATCAGTGTAATGCAATAATGAGTAATTAATTGCACATGCTTTCTCTAGCTCTTACAATTGCAAGAATTGAAATCATCCAAATAAAAAGTAATTTTTTACTTCCGAATTTGAATAATTTGCTCCATAATATTAGTATCTAAAACCTGTTTAAATCAAATGCTGTTTCACTCACTGTTGAAAAAATAGTTAATGTTGACTGTCAGAAGCTATGGAGTTTACATCTGTACATCATAAATTTCACTATCATCTGCTCCTTTTTCTACTTAAAAAGAAAAAAAGCCCCTGCTTAAAAAAGAAAGGAAAAGAAAGGGCCTTTGAAGGCATCAGACCCCTTTGTTTGATGTGTGGAACAAGATTAATAAAAACGTGCCACTACATTAGCTTTTAAATAGCTAGCATGAGACAGTGCTGCTGTCTATACTCACCACAACTTTAGTTTATGTAGATAACATGTTTTAGACATATGATAGTTTTAGCATTGAGTTAGGCCTGTTTCTTGGGGAAGATCTCAGATTTCTGACTGTGTTTATCTTTTGTGTAAGGACAATTAACTGGGCAATGCCAAAACACAATAGCATTTGATATTTTGAAGAATAAAAGGAAAATATTGCACGTACTCAGCTGGTTTACAGATGTGTAAACTTTGTAGTCCATTCTCTTGCTCCAGCATGGCATTGTGACAGTATGTCCAATATGTGTAAAATGGATAAATATTGGAAGAGAAAATACCTTTTCAAATGCTAAGGATTTATTTGGGTTTATAATAATTTATATTAGTACAAATTATCTTCAAATCTTGTATTTGTAATCTTAGAATTGTAAGAATATCTACATAAATACTAAATTATTTTCATGTAGTTAAGATACACCTGCAGCATGTTTGAGTACAGGCCTTCAGGTGTTTCAAGTTTCTAAAACCCTTTTATTAGCAGAATTTGATATGGTTAAACTATAAGAGGGAATTCCATAAAATGGTATTCTGCTGGCACCAAACACTTCAGATGGCGGAGAAGTGAATGGAGAACAAATAATCTCTTTAAGTATAGGATGGAGGCTTTTTTCTGTCATGTCCTGTTTTATACAATAATCAGAGATGTTGATGCATTGTTTAAATGCTGTGTCATCATTCTTATTTACCTACATTCTGTAATGTGAATTATAGAAGAAGTAATTAATTTGGGTACTACATGCTAGATCTTCTCTTAAATTTTTGGAATTAAAAAAGCTATTGTAGAAAGCTGATTTGCAAAAAGAGTTCAACTTTTCAAAACAAAACTAATATGATAATTCAGTTTCTATTTTTAAGCTCATGATGCATTTCTCTTTAAATTTGAAGACTAAACATTTGGGACAATGTGGAAATTATCAAGGTATGTAAAACATATACCGGTCAACAAAACTGGTTGAGAAAAGCAGTGCTCTTTCAGCAGTGCAAGGAAAATTTCTCCAGTTTCAAGAGTTACTTGGAATTTGGTCAGTACATTGCTCTACTCATCACATAAGCCAGTGTAAAAGGAAAAAAAAAATACAGACAGTTCTTGATTTTGAGTCAATACTGAATACATGAAAATGAAACACATATTACACTTCTCTCAGGCTGCTCCAAATGGAAGAAGGATTTTTAGTCTTAAATTTTTGGGTTTTTTCAGAAGAGTCTAGGAGGCCTTACTGCTTTTATCTGGAAAGTCATCCCAGGCAGATTGTGAAGAATTAACTGAGTTGTCTGGCTAGTGAGAGAGATTCCTGATGATTTGAATATTGACTTAAATATACTGTTTTCCCTAGAAGGGGTACCAAACACCCTCACTTTATCAGTCTTTGATAAAGTTAGCAAGGTTTGTCTGTTTTTTTCTCAGATTTGGTTTTAACTCATATTCTTATGTTCACGGAAATTATTTTAGACAGCTGCTGTAATAATTGTCTTTATAAAAGAACAATCTTATGAAAATATCACCTGAATGTGTAATTGCATGGTAGATTCTCTGTAGGTTTTAGTTATACAGCTCTTGCCTGCTTCTTCCCATATGTATTTGCAGAACTGCATGTGCATATGGAGGCTGTATGATTGGCAGCTTGGAAATGGGAGAGTTCCTGAAAGTAGAGGAATCCTAACTGCAGTAGAGCTATGTAAAGTATCCCAGCCTTATGAGCTGGAAACACCAGCTATCCCTATAAACTCTCCTGCTCTTACTCTTTAGCATTCTAAATTGCATTTGTGCTAGTAGATTTTTGTTCCATTCCTTTTTTTCCCTGGGTTGCTTCATTTCTACTTTTTGCTGTGCTTTGCCTTCTTCCCCCCTTTGGTGTAATACCTATATCCTGTCTGCCAAAGCAGCTCTTCTGTTAGCAGCTCAAATCTAGTTCTTCATAGGGTGAGCTATGTAAATTCCAGGGGAGACGAGTTTCAGGTGGCGTTTTGGATTCTTAAATAGAAAGTGATAAGTAAACCATTCCATTTTAAATCACATGCAACTTCCTGGTAATTTACAACAAACATTGAGTGCTTTTGCCTCTTTCTTGGCAGCAGCTGAATGGAAATACGTGTGAAGGACTCAAACTGGTATTTGAAGACATTGTTTCTAATATTCACAGTGACAAGTGCATTTCAGAGAAGGATGAATGTTTTCTGTGGCTCTTTTTCGTTAAAACAGAATGGATCCAATGGTTTTCCCATTTCAAATAATTTGAATGTTTGAGATGTGTCTACTCAGTGTAAATGACTGTAAAATCCAAAATTTCTAGTTTAGATGGCACATAACACACTTACCAACACAGCATGTTCCAGTATTTCTTGTCTTTGCCTTGACTTTGCCAAGGTGGCTAGTTTGTTTGTTTGTTCTTCTTCCTATATTGTGTGTTAAAATGGGAAAGAACTTCAGATAAAAAACAGAAGCCAAGAGATGGGAAACAAAACATGAGTCCACTAGCGCAGTTGGAAGGGTTAGAGACTTTCAGGGTTGTGATTTTGATAAGAAAGAAAATAAAATATGGAGAGATATGAAGGCTGTAAAAAATTATTTCTAAGGTGTAGTTCATTGAAACTGTTGCAATAGAGTTCACAGGTACAAGACAGAGCAAGAAGAGCACTGGAGAAAGATTGTTGATGAACAATACACTTTAATAACTCTGTGAAATAAGACTAACCACTAATATTGTTTATTCTCAGTTATGTTTTCTAACTGAGAAGTGAGATATGAAAGGTTGAAGATCAAGTTGGTGATTGGTATTCAATGAGGTTTTATTTGTTTCTTTTATATTCAGACACAAGTGAACCTAAGCAATTTGTACAGGATTCAGATTCAGCCCCTCTATTCAACTACTTTGTAGGAAATAGTATATTGAAAAAGCTGAAGCTAACTTTATTCTGTCTGCAATTAAGCACTATCTATACACACATATGTATTTAGTATAAATTTTCATACACTCATTTTATTAAACAGAAGATTGGCTCTGTGCTCTTGTTTAAAGTCATGCTTTGAATATGATTTACATTGAAATTCTTAATGAATGAAGCTTTATTAATGCATTTGTGGAATGTAGCCACAATAGTATTAACTAATATTCTGAAAATAGAGGTTCTATCTGCATTCTTCATTTAATATTAAAATTGGTTAAATGTGCTTTAATGTCATCCATTGAAATAAATGAAAATGTAAAAGAAATCAGAAGTCCCTTTTTAAAGTACTACTAGTAGGAAAATAGAACTGAGTGTATAAGGATTATGAAACAATTATGTATCTACAATTAAGGGTTAACAGAGCTGTGGCAGGCTCTGTGATTACCATAACTGTGGTCAACATTCATTCTTGCTTGCTGCTGCAGTGTTTTTTGGTCAGCATGTCTAACCACCATAACCACAGCAAAATCTTTTAATTGCTGAACAGATGTATTTCTTGGTTGTTTTCATTGTGACTGAACTGAGGGTTTAATGTTCATGAGAGCACCAAGAATGCCACCTTCCCCCAGCCATTCATTCAGTTACTTGGATCAAGAGTGTCTCCTGTTGATCACACTGGGAATATATGCACTAAATACTGCCAGGGGAGACCACTGTTGGAATATGCTGTGTTGTAACATTCTACTGGGTGTGGTTTATTTTATTTTTTTATGGATATTCCTTCCTTTTCATAGAGTCTAAAGAACTTACGGACCAACCATGATGCATTTTTAGCAAAAGGGGATGAACTGAATGAACAACTTAAAGAGGGGCAGTTAAAATGGTTCCATCTTCAAAACAAATTGCAATCAGTAACTATTTCAGAGGGACAGAGGAGGTGAGGTTGTGGGCAAGAGCTGGAATCTTTTACTTTAGGTAGTGCATACGGATAAGGGGAAAAAAAATGTTGGGTTACATTTCAATGGAGATGTGAATAGGCCTTTCAAACATACTTAGAAGACTGACCTGGTACTATATATTTTTCTATCTTATTCAAAAGAAAAACTTCTGACCAAAATGCTGTTTATATTTCATAGAATTGTGAATCACACCTGATCTCTGTGCCACATTGTCCAAATACTGGTGTTTGGACAATATTTGAAGTTAAAGCATAAGATATCATGTCAATTCTGATACTAAGCAAGTGGTTTATTAATAGAAAAAAAAATCATAATACTTGGTTTATTGATCATGTATTGCTAGTTTTCAGTATTCTTTGAACCTGATTTAATTATAGTGTTACATCTTGCTCAACAGTTCAAGTCAGTCACTTCTGTTTCTTTGCCTAGTGACTCTGAAAGACTTCTGTCTTCACTAACAAGTTGTCTAGATACAGAGCTAAACATCATTTCTTCTCCATTTTCTTCAATGTATGAGGAATAAGAGCATGAAAACTTATTTGATTTTTCTTGCATTTTGTAGCAACTCATATTTACCACCTGCTTTAACTAATGTAAATGTATTTTATGTGAGCCAAGTTTACCTCATAGGTATTTTTGCCAAACCTTTAAAGTGTTGTAATGCATGGAGAGTAGATATTCTTGGTTTAAGTATCTCATGTCTTTAAACCATATCCTGCTAAAAAGTGAGTGTTTTGGAAGCAAGGGAGTGTTGTTTCTATCATGTCAATAATAATATTTCCTATACAAAAACCATGCCCTAGCTAATACTGATATTCACTTACTAAAAGGGAATTCAAAATGCTCCAGGTTTTTATATTGTTTTGCATAAGACAGAATGTGATTAGATACTGTTGATCAACAGCAACATGCTACTCTCAGCTTCATCTAAACATCATGAAAAATATTTTGGGCCTAATGTAAATCCATATGGATTTATCTTCTTATGAAGCTTCTAAGACACAGTTTTATTAAAAGAACAAATAATAGTCTGACACTGCTTAAAAATTATTTGCTATTTCTGTTCACACATTCATTGTCATTTTCTTTTATGTTGTGCGTTACTTGAAACTTCTCTCTGCATTTTAATTACAGGAAAGAGTAAACAATCCAGAAAATAAAATGAACTCTTGAAGAAAAATTATGATAAGCTGTGTAAGGTAAGTTAGGGTTTCTGGATACAGAAAAATGGGTTCTGGTCCTTTTTTAGTAGATCTTAATATACTGTGTGCTGTGATGTGTATGTACACATTCAGTGCTTTTGCACATGTGTAGCTATGTTTGTGCTGCTGTTCACTGTGACTGTGTGTATGGAAACTGTCAGGTGCTCTGCTGTATTCCATCAGCTGTGTTGGAACACATTAGCTTCCATATTTGTTCTCATGAAAGAGTAGATTACTTCTTAAAAATGTAATTAAAAGTAAGTAAGAATAACTTTATTTTGAGCATAAATTCAAAAAGCTCTTACTTGAGCATGTCTCAATGAACTTACATAAAGTCTGATATTTGACAGCTTCTCCAATGTTTATTTTTGAGGGATGGTTTGGTTGTTTAATAGCTACCATTTCACTTCCCCTGATTCTGCTTGCAATTTTTGTTTAGGTTCATATGAGTTTTACAAAGGTTCCTATACATAATAAGATGTATAAGTTTTATCAGCAATGCTTAAAAAGATAATGAAAACACATTATTAAGATATGATTCAGAAATTCTCTGTTATGGAAAAGAAGTAACAGACACTAATTATATTCAGTTACCACAATAATATAAATGGAAAAAATGACCTTCCAATGAACTTTTCCTTTATTGTAAACCTGTATTGTCTTTTACACTGAAGAAGGTTAGAAAATAAGACACGTCCTACAGCTAATAATTGCAGAAGGTAGATCTTGGAGTCTTTTCTCTTATTCAGATTATTTCTTCTCTTAAAATTTGTTTGGCTTGTCAGTGTGATGTCTATCAAAAGAATACCACTGAGTAAGCATAATGTAAGTGATATCAAATTTTGTTCATATTATTCTTACAATATTTGGCATCCTTGTTATATGGTCTACGGTGAACTTAAAAATTTTAATAGTAAAAAACTGAGAACAAACAGCTTAAAACTGGGTTTTTTTTACTTAGGAGAGGCAGCAGTTGTATAATCATAATATTTAGAGTTTCGTATGGAGAAGTTGGTCACTTGTCCTTGACTTAATTGCTGGAGGATCCAAAATTTGATCATGTCGTAAATATTTCTGATGATGTTTTGTTTATTCTCTATCATTTATTCAAAGAAACAATTCTTACTAATAAATTAACAATCTTGACTTGAAAATTTCTGTTCTACTTAAAAACATAATGGAATGACTTAAAAAATATATTTAACAAGAGAAATTGAAAGTTATCTTCCATTTTAGCACAGTAATCTATACTGTGGTGTTTCTTTTACTAAAATGATCTGTTTTTTCATATAAAAAACATTGATTCATCTCTCAGCATTCCCTGTTGCTGTATAGGTATCAATAAATTATAAAGAAAAGGGTTATATAACCACCATTTAATGGCCAGCTTTTTTTGGTTGCCTGTTTGACCAGTGCAACTTTCAGACCTTACCTGTGCCACCAGTAGACAGGCCAATGTCCACAGGTACCACTTATTTCATAATATTTTTTTCATTTTTTTAGATGGAGGCAAAGGTGCATAAACACATTCCTTGCTAAAGTTGTTTTTGGGAAATTTATTTGATGTTGACGGGAATTTTGCCAAAGCCAAGACTGCAGAACTGGATTTGAAAAGTTTGCAAAGAACAATTTGCAAAATGAATTTGTCAGTTGACTCTTATTATTTAGTCAGTATCCAAGAAAACAATTCATTTGTATAAAAGGTTTGGAGGAATTGTTTTCATATGACCTTGTAATGCAAATCTAGCAATGCTTAAACTCCCTCCAAAGGAAATAGTGCCAGATGTGGTTGACCGTTATAGTTACACAGATGGTCCAACTCCAGTGAAATACAGTAAATATGAAAGAAATTCCACATGAATTCAAGTAAATGTAATCTTAAAATTCAAAAGAAGAAAGCAACACACGTGGGCTCAATTCAAACTGACATAAACATTAGCATTATATGCCTGTTCTAAACCTGTCTTCTAAAATGTTCTTCATTTAAGCATCTAAATTCTTAACAACCATCATAATAATGCTTAATGATTTTTCTGCCAGCACAGTCTTCTAAAAACCTGAACTAATACCTGGCTGCATCCTTATGTGAAATAATTGTACCTAAACACATATGACTGGGTGTTGTGGTCATTCACACTTGAAAACATTTTCAGAAGTGTGAAAACTGACAGTATTTCTTTTGTTTTGAAGAGAGTTATGCTTTCCTTATGGAAGCTGAAAAAACTCTAAGCAATTAGAGAACACACTGTCTCTCCTGTACCTTTGCAATACTGTGGAATGGTTATGGCTTCGATGCATTATATTGCCTGCATATTACCTTCAAAATTATAGGAGAGTGATGCATGTATTACTGCAGGACTTAGAAGCTCTGCTTAAGTTCATGTGTACTGTGAAAACAGTCACACTATAAAATGATCTATGCCTAGAGAACTATGCATAGTTTAGATATAAAATGAAAAAAAGACAAAATACAGGGATATACAACTTTTTAATGAAAAATACATATCAGGAATATGAATGCTATATACTTTAGGGTTTACAATTCATGCTATAATATTTATTTCTTTAATCTTAAAGTCATTCTTCAAATGTATAAGACATCAGTGCATTCACAGGTACTCAGAACTTTCAGTCAGCATGTAGAGTCTGTTAACCTGTGTGGGCTGTCCCTTCTGCAGCATTTCTTTCTCCTCTCATTTTGTGGTCAAGGCTTGTTACATAGATCTCTTGAAGAGATAGGTGGATAAATAAATAGATATCAGAAGATTTTTAATTCATAGATGTAGGTAAAATATAGTTTTTTAGCTGATGAGCTTCACCAAAGAATTGAGGAACTGACTTTTTTTTTGACAAAACCCTACAATTACTGATTTTTCACAGAGTACAAAAGCGAATAAACTGCTTTGTGCTTGGTGAAGATCAACATTTTTCCAGTAAATAAGAATGTAAATATAGTAATATGAAGACTACACTGCTCACTGTCTAATTTACATGAAAACTCATTGCAGAGCTTTGTCTTTTTGCCTATTGAGAATTACACTGTAAATTACATAATGTACTTAATTTAGTTTTAATCTGAGTAACACTTTTTGTTGTGGTTTCAGCTGTTCTGGGTCTGTGTCCATGCAATCCTTATTGCACGTAGATTTGTAGTTTACAAGTAAATAATGTGTTACAGGCAAAAAAGTTATTCTAATTTCTTGGCCCACCTCTGTTTTTTATTTCTTAAAGTAGGAGAAAGATTACTTTAAATGTGCTTCTTAATCAGTATCAGAATTGTTGTTTTACAGTATGAGAAAACTGTTGTCACTTTGTGGTCAACATTTTCCTTTGAACAGGCAACTGACTTTATGCTCTGCATGTTTCACAGATTTAAAAGAAATCAGGTGGATGATCCCAGTTCTCCGCATTAAGAGGTTTTGTATGCGGAAAGAATGGTTTTGTTAGTTGTCAGTTGCTGAGATTTGGAGATGTGGATTACTCTGGGATATGCATCTGAATTCCTTTTCTAGTCCCACAAATGTTGCATGCTGCCAACTTTTTGACTTTGGAGCTCTAAATTAAGGCCAGTTCCTTTGCTCATCCCACAAACTCTTTCATGTTTTTTAACCGCAGCCTGAGAAAGGCGCCTTGGTTTCAACAGCAGCAGACCAGCATGTGTTTACTTAATTCCTAAGACATGATGACAGTGGTCTCTGTGCCACTAAAAGCTTTTTTCTTTATTATTTTCTGTTCAAGCTGATTTCTGAAAGTTTTTCACATGCCATATGTTTTATTACAGTGTCTTCTGTATGACCCATGAACAGCAATGGAAATCAAAGGAACAGCAAATGAAACTGCAAATTGCTAAACTAGAGATGGCTATCAAATCTGATTTAGCAGACAAAAATGCAATCCTTGACAAGATCAAAGTAGAAAGAGGTATTTTTCTGAAAAAATCTAATATTTTCTCAAGATGTGAGGTCATACCTATGTTTAAGTTCAGGAATATTGCCCAGAAAAGTGTAGTTTCTATTGCTGGTGATTTCAAAGCTGCCTTTTAAGTGAACATTTGTACAATATGCTAAGGTTATGACTAGCTATTATGTACAAAAATTGACCAAATACAGATTATATGCTGAATGAGGCTCATATTTTTTCAGCTGCATTTTTTCTTCTTTGGTTGGATTAATACTTACTTTTTATTCAATGTTTCTTCTCTCCTCTACTCTGAAAGCTCTTATGGAAAAGAGGCTCATCTGACAGTCTCCCTCAAATTATAAGCCACTATTCTATTTACTGTACAAAGTTACATGAAACCTATACGGGCCCTTGGCCATGATTAATTGTCCTTCAACTTCATTAATGCAGAAAATTTTTATATTTTCAGTATACACCAATTTTTATTTACTGTATTGTATTTTATTTACTGTGATGTATTATTTAGAATAATACATTTTTCTTCTAATCTACTGAGGAGATTATTTCATATGTGTTTCTCCCATGCTGTAGAGCAACTTCTCAGTGAATATTTAAGACTTTGCAATCTCTTTTTGTATCTCAACGCCGTGTTATGTAATGTGGCAATATAAAGTTTACGAAAGAAGAGCACAGGCAGGAAGTAACCTAAATATTTTTAGACTTGATTCTTCAAATGTGTATTTTTTTTTTCTTCAAAAGCATATTTCTGTGAAGAATCTAATGGAATGAAATGGACTAACTTGTTGGGAATAAGTCTTCTTATGGGTATGGCTTCAGTTCATCATGTGCTTACCATTAAAGTTCTGAGTAGCTTTATTGGCATCTAATACTAAACTGAACATTTAAACATTTTCTTTGACTACAGCAAGTGTTTTCAAAATTGGCCTTAAGTGATACTAAAATAAATAAAGGTACCTTAAGCTACATTAATATGAAGTTACAACATATTGGCAGTTGTTACTGACAGCTCAATTATATAATGCTAAATTTAAAACTATATTCAGAGCATGAAAATATCATAGGCTGTACTATTATTTGGTTAAGCTGAATGTAGGAAATTAGGCAATGCTTTCCATCTTCTGTCCTTCCTATAGGCATAATTAAGTGGCAATCTTTGCCTTCCCCAGATTGGCACTTCATAGCTTCTTGGATTCCTAACTGTATTGCCAGGGTACTACACTTTTGAATTGCTGTTAAGTTGCTGCAGCTTGCACAGATGTTCTAATACCCTTCAAGCCCTGTGTATCTAGGATTTGATTACAGCTTGTTATCATTGCTACTGCAGAAGTAGTCACAGAGTGGTTCAGGTTGGAAGGGATCACAGGGGGATCATCTCACAGAATCACAGAATTGTAGAACATTCTGAGATGGAAGGCACCCACAAGGATCATGAAACTCCAGCTTCTGGCCCTGCACATGTTGCTGTTGTTTGGATTTAGTTTGTTTTGCCTTCCCTCTAAAAATTACTAATATATAGCAGTGGGGAATAATGAATAAATGGAGTGACTTTGGCATATAGCTAAATAGGTATTGTGAACAAGTGGTTTGGCCACTTAATGAAACACTATCAAAGGTTTTGGCAAGAGAAGAGGTTAATATGAATTTGTGAAAACTTGACTTTACAGAGTTTGTTGGCAAGGCTCACTTACTACACAGATTAAGGCATACAAAGAAAGATCAAAGTAGAAGCAATTTGGAATTATTTATACTAAAGTCAGGAATGCAAAGGGACATAAGTGTGCCAAGATACGGATGCAAAGATAAGGGTGCAAAAAGAGTTTAGCAGCACCAAATCATTGAGTATTTTAACATTTACCAAGCAATTCCATAGGGTTAACTGCATTATAACAATGACTTGGCTGTGGATATGAAATAGTAATATGCATACCATAATCAATTCCCATACACAAGTGATGTGTGCACCTATTTCTATGTGTGTACAGGTATCTATCAGCCTAAGAGGTACCTACTGTGGGTTCAGTGAATAAATCACATCAAATCCCTTTGTGTTTCCCAACAAGCCGCATTCAGACCTGGAAGATTCTGGAAATGTGTGGGTGGGGATCAGCCCAGGCCTCGCTGTCTGCAGTGGTCCTTTGAGTGTGGCAGCTGTGAGGGTGGGTGAGCCCTGGGCGTGCCCCGTGCAGAGGAGGTGCTGGCAGGGCTGCTGCTGGCACCGCTTCTGTGGGGTTTAACAGGATTGACTTCACTGGGTCATCCCTACCTTCCCAGCCTGCACATAACCCTGCAATCTTGTATCCATTGAGGAGGTGTTACTGTATGGAATGGAACTCAAAGGGAATCTAGAGAGTAAGATTACCTCAGAGTAAGTTATGTACTAAAGATATTTTACCTTACAGAACATTTGTACTGTGTGACAAGGCTGATTCCTTTTTATATGATATTAGTTAGCTTTTGAAACAGAAAATATTGTACAATTTAGTTGTAAAATTACTAACTGAATAAGTAGTGGAGTAGGTTTTTTGTTTGGTTGTTTTTGTTTTGTGTTTTCTTGGGGATTTTTTGGGGTTTTTTTGTTTTTGTTTTTTTTTTTAACTGAGTCTTGTAGAACTGAAAGAGCTGAAAAATAAATGAATCTGGAAATCTAAGAGGCTGTATATATGTTGACAGGTACCAAATGATTATAATAGTTATGTTTTCACAAATATACATCGTTAGAGAATTTCTTTTTACTGAATCAATTATTTGTTACTGCAGTTGACAAGTTCTCATTGTTTCCTGTGCTGCATAAGCAATGCCATTGTTTAAAGGCTTTGAGTAATGAATATGGGCCATAACTCTTCAAGTTTTGAACTTTAGTGAGTTTTACTATTCAAAGGGTATTATGAAGACTGTAAGTTTATCTTTTTCTGTAGCATATGGGACATGAGGTTAAACAAGAAAGGCTAGCAGATGATAAGGTGGAGATGGCTGAAGAAATTTAACAGGAGACAGAAAAGCTCTCACATCTGTCAGAGGAGCAGTTAGCTGACCAAACATCAATTACTTCTGGAAATGAGAGAGAAATAACTGAAGAATTGGAACCAGAAGGTAGAATTCATTTTTATGAATAAGTAACTGTATTTTGTTAATAAATCTGTGTCTCATTCCATTTTCATATGCATTTCTTACTAGCAGTGGGAGCTGCCTTGTTACAAGAAGCTCCATGACACAAATTATATTCTGGTGTACTTTATAGCTGAAGCTGGGTAGTGGATATGGTGGTGTTATTTTCTTCCCAAATGGAAACTGTATCGTAATTGAATGCAAAAATCTGGTATCTGACCTAGATTCATAAAATATTAAAGGAAACCTGGCTTCTATTTTAAATGTCTTTATATTCTTCCTTAGAACTATGCTGTTCTAAAGACCATTTTAATGAATATGCTCCTTTTGTCTGCAGATAACAGCCAATGCTGCTATTGGAAATCCTTTCAGACATAAAGAGGGGTAGTATGTCTTATCATATTCGTGACTTAAAGTTGTCCGAGGCAGATTCATTTAAAGATTATAAAAGGCAGGTCATCCTGTTCCACCTCTGAGCTTAAACTGTTTATCATTGAAATAAACCAAGTCCATGATACCAACTCTAATGTAAAAGCACAAACAGAATGCTAAAATTTCATGTTCATTTGTTTGCAGCTTCTGCGTAAGAATACATTAGAAAAACTGGAAAAGCATGATGCTGAATCCCTGTTGTGTTTATAAGTAATTTGCTTCAGAGAAAAAAAAAAAACAAAACAGAATGCTCTGAAATAATCCACCTGCATACAGAACGTTTTTTTTATTTTTAAAAAGGATACATTATTCTTTATGTGTGCATGGTGTTAAACATAGAGGAAATCCACAAATTCAGGCCATGTTTCTGTATAGAGCTAACCTCAGTTCATGACAAGACTTATATCATTCCAGTCCTCAACTTTCATCTGGGAAACACTAGTTTTTTGTGGGTTTTTTTTTAACCAGAAAAAAAATGCAGTTTAGATGACTCTAAAGGTCATTGATTTGCAGGGTTAATCTTCTGCATGGAAGAGAAGATTTGCCTGGCACTTACTCTTCATTTGTTACTAAAGCACCTATCAGGTTCCTCAGCAAGACTCAGATGGACTATAGTAACAGGGTTTAACCACATTGATTCTTCTAATGTTTCTCAGATCAAAATGATGATGCTCTTGAAGCAATAAAAACTGACAGCAATGACTGTATTATTCCAAGTCCATTATCCACGAATATTAAACAGCTGAGTCAGAATGTTTATGGCAATTATTTGGCCAGACTAAAAAAATATTTTAAACCTAATGCCCTCTAAGAGTAGCTTTGGTGTATCTAACATCAGTTTTCAGTAAAGTTATATATATGCAGTATCAAATCACTTCAGTGTACTTCTTCTTCCATTATTATTTGTGGGCAAGTGCACTAATCATGTTCTCTTGACTTATTCTTGAAACGAGCAATTAATTACCATGAAGACGTATATAAAAAATAAGACGACATTAATACAAATTTGGAAAATTTACTTTGAATAGTATTTCAGTAGGATAGTTCTGTAAAAACAAAATCATACTTTTTGATATAAACGTGATTGAACACTGTTAAAAATATAAAACTAGTACTTAAAATTGATGCCAGTACTTCTAACAGTTAATACTTTTCTGATCTCTCTTAGCCTTCTTTTAAAGGACCAGGGATGTACTGGTAGATCCTATCAGACTTCATGGTTTTTAATGTTCTGCAATGTGATATCCTAGAGGTAGCTTGATTGTTTTTAAAATGCTCTTTTCAAGGCTGTGAAACATCCTACAAGGCATCTAGAAACAATTCTTTGTATGAAAAATATAGCTGTTCTTTTTTTAAGCTGTAGAAGAGGTTTAGAAATGCTATCACTCATATATTCTTCAGAAAGATGCAGAAGGTACTTTGGAAGATGGAATTGCATTATTTCTATGTATAATGTTAAAAAAATTTCACCTATAATTTTGACAACTAAAACTACTGCTACTCATCTCTTGTAAGTCAAAATATAATACATTTGTTCTGTAGTTTTCTAGTCATCATGTATTTTATTTTATCACAATTATTTAAGAGCACTTCTGCAACAACTTTGTGTGTAGTTTCATTTCAGGTTCATCAATTTCTACCTTTCTCCATTGATCTGTTCCTATGGTAACAAAAATGCATGTTCATGAAAGGTAGATAAAACAATAAAACCTCTGAATTATTAAGACAACAGTATATTTGATACAGATTGGATTTTAAAAATATGCATTGGTTGGTACAAATTATTGGGTTAATTATAGAATACAGCATGTCAAAATTGTTACTGAAGTTGTATTTTTTTAAGATTAAAAATCACTGCCTTTTATCTTTTGAGATAAATATCCTGCTGGTAATCAAACACTGTAAATAAAACTTGTGATTTTTAGAGATCGTTATGCTAATTATCCCCTAAATCTGAGTTGTATGTCAAACTGTTTAAGCCATTTAAGATCATACTGAGGTTTTTTTGCATGTTGCAAATTAGACAGTTCATGGTTATTTCTTAGATATGTTGATCATAAAGGGTATCTAACAGATTTTCCAGTACTTAACTGTACCACTTGCTTCTTTCTCTTTTCTTCTTGTCTATGATGTATGATTAATCATAGATTACTTCATTTTGTTTCATTTCATTTACAACATTTATGAGCTTCACTTTGTCGGTATGAAATGCTTGTCCCCTTCTTTCCTTTCCAAAGTGGCATAATTAGTGTTAGCATCTTTTTTAACAGGCTACATAAAGTTTAGTGGCTGGATTAAATCAAGTCATTAACATAATGTGCTATACAATTTGCCCCTATCTCTTTTCGTTTCCAGTACATCAAAGTGCCACAGAGTGCCAGTGTAATTGGGCCTTGCTAGCTTGTCAGGTTCAGTCAGGCTGATGGCTGCTGCTTTTACTAAAAAGCTTCCAGGCATGATAATTAATAGAGAAAAGAAGTCTGAGAAATGTAAAAGTTTGGACAGTTCTCTATGAATATTTCATACATTTGAATAATCAGAAGTTAACATTATCAATTTGATGTATAATACATTGATTAAAAGCCTTGTTTCAGATCCTCAAAATAGACATCAAAACTGGGAATTTGCATTTTCTTTGGCATGGTCTTTATATAAAAAAAAATAAATTAAGAAAGTCTTTTCTCTTCCATCCCCTCCTCCTTTGCACTCCCATGTCTACACCAGATCCTTACAGGAAATTATATAGCATTCAATTTTCACAATTAAATGTATTGCTGTCAACTTCCAAGTTGTCTTAAAATGTGCCATGAGGCAATTAATGGCAAACCCAATTTGTTTGGTAGTGGTTCCGGTTTTTTCTCTTTTTTTTCTTGCAGATACCATAAGTGCATTCTCTTGCTCTAATAGCAGTTTACTGATAGCAGCCATTATCTGTACCTGTAAGTTAACATCTCAAGTTGTAACTAATTTTGACATGAAAACCTTTCTTAAACAGCAAAAAAGCAATGCCAATTGCTCATGGTTCTCCTGGTGAAGGAAGGGCACGTGGTTGTGCTAAGGTGAGAAGTTGTAAAGCTTCAAGCCTGTGCATAGCAAAGCAATAAAAACTATTCCTTTTATTATGGGTTTTTTTTGGTACAATTGCTTGAATAGTGTATTTCTGCCTATGTGCTAGCTGTAATCATTAAAAAAAGGAAATTGTTTGGATATTGTATTGCAGCTTTCAATTTTGGCTGATACGATTTCTCTTTACACTTATTTTCTGCAGGACTTGAATGTCTTTGGTGTACTTCAGGGAGATTTATGAGTGTTCAATGTTTTGGGTTTTTTTCCTCAACCTGGTTTGTTTTGTGAATATCTAATCTGAATTTAGAGAATTAAATTTTAGGGGGTCAGTATAACCCCGCGTTACTGAGTTGGCACAATTCTACTGTGCCAGAAATACAAATCCTTTGTATTCTCCTAGTCTTGTCTGGAAGTAACCTCTGTTGCTCTGTGCTTTTCTTCTGTAAGAAAATTAGGAGGTTAAAGTGCTGCACCAACATAGTGAATAAAACAAGAAATAAAATCTATGAAGCAGAACCATCTTACCAGAGTACGATAAAAGTAACTTGTTATACTTTGTAGTCAGTACTTTCAAAGAGTACTGATTGGTCTAAAAGAACCATTTGTCATTATCCATCCTTAAGGTGATTGTTTGCTGTTGGGGTCACAATAATCAAGAAACCAAAGTACCTATGCTGTGTTTTGCAGCCAATAAAGTGTGAGATGACAGAAGTTTGAGTAGACACTGCTGAAATGATGGATTTACAACTTCTATCTACCCCTTGTCAAATACACTTTGAAGCTGTAATTGAAAGCATGTACTGCAAGTCATTCTTTGTGATAGAAGAAATGAAAGAAGAGGGACAAATAATACCAAATAACACCAAACAACAGCTTTGAAAATGATTGAAAACTACAGAATCTTAAGTCATTAGTCATTATTTTTTAGGTAACAAAACTAAGTAGTCAGAATATGAAATTAAGTAGAAGTCCAGATTTAAGGCTGAATGAGTAAGCCCATGGGAAAAGCATCAGCAGGAGTCATTCTCAACCGAGTTGGTAATTTTTTTTTTTGAGGGTATGAACAGAAAGCTCCTCAGTTGCTTACTGGAGAGACTATTTGTCAGTGCTTGTGGACATGGAAGTGAGTCATGGTGACTTTACAAGTAGAATGTATTTTTCTAACTGGAGGTCTAAAAAGCAAAGGATGGGATTTGAAACTGAGTTAGAGTTTGTTTAGTTGTGATAAATATCACCAAGCATCATTTTTATACAATATGCATATTATAAGAATCGAGTTTTTTCATCTTTGAAGGTCTGTATTGCTCTCACACAATTCTGTAATGACAAGGGGAGGACACAGTATCAAATACTAAGTATTAAAACTAAATAAGAAACTCAATCATGTTAAAAATGTGCAGTTTGATGCAGTTTTTTACTACAGATGCACTAACAAATGAAGATGCTATACTGATACTTCTGTTTTCTTCCCAAACTAAGAGGTACTTTTTTCCTAAATGGATTAACTTTCAAATACAATTTTTTAAAATTTAATTTATTTCTTAAATCAAGACAGGAGTCTGTGACCTACATATAGAAAAATGCATGCATAGCTGTATGTACAAAGGCAGAAATCTATATTTGTCTTGGACTAGATTTTTATGTAATACTGCTATTTATTTCATCTTGTTTCTGTAAGTTCAGTGTACCAAAAATGTACAGATATCTTTTTTCCTCAAGGAATTTTCTGACTTTTGTGCTTTTTTAACTTAAGAGTTATGCTTCCCTTTGAAAGGAAAGGTAGTTGTAAATTTAAACAACCTTTGAATTTCTTAATTGTGTGAGACTGGTTGGTACTTCTGTAGCCAACTGGCTTTGAGATTTATTGATATAGTTGGTGTTTGGCTTTTATTTTTTCTCATGGATCAATCAAAGATGAGTGATTAAACATTAAAAAAAGTTGTGTTTTCTCTTTGAGACAGTCTGCAGGAGTAGGTGTACCTTCGTTGAGGACAGTAAGAATATTGCTTATGTAGTTTTCCCAGCTTTTTGGGGAGAGAATAAAATTCAGACTTATGCAAGTTTGTATCTCACCAATCAAACAGGTGCAGATATATTTATATTTTTGTATTTATTCATCCCTAGAAGTAGTTTATCTTTAAAATCTGTTAGTTGAGGCAGTACCCACAGACAAGATGCAAAACCAAGTCTTTAAAACCAATTCCACTTGAGGAGAAACATGGAACAATTTTATGGTTTTTCTTCAGAAAGCGTGTGAGACAAGCTGAAGAGAAAGCAAGCACTATGCAAGTGATCAAATGTTCTATTATGGGCAAAGTGCAAATGTGACTTCATGATCAGATATATAGTTGTCATGGTTGTGGTGGGAAAGCTATAGTTCCCTCAAGAGCCTTCTATTTTCTAAAATGTTTGGTGCCCTATACTGAATTAGAAATTTTCATTTGGGAAAGAAAAATGTGCATGGCTGGTACATTACAGATTTGGATAGAGAGCCAATACCTAATCATTGAATTGGCTCAAGCTGTAGCAAGTAATTCATGCCTTTGAGGATATTAAAGATGAATTTATGCTGGTCTTCAAAAGGATGCATTTGGACTCTGCACTAGATAAAATGGCAACAACCAGAGTTTCCTTCATTGTCACAAATAAATCTTTTTGTTCAATGTGTTCTTAATTCTAGTCAGAGCTGAAGGGGTTGCATCAAACCTTGTCATGGTGCTAATCTCGAGCCATTACATTCTTCTCCTGGCTCATGGCAAAGCAGTGATGCTGGGGGAAGATTATATGTGCCTTTCCCTGCTTCAATAGGGATCCTGCTCCACCAGAGCCATTCAACAAGCAGAGATCTCTGCCCCATGTCTTAGGGATAGCCTAAGGTGAATGCACTTTAATAAAATCCCATCCATGTGGAGAAGGGACAGAGAGCATTTCTGTATCCCTCTTCCTGTTCTCACATCTGAACCAGTGTGGGGAAAAGGTAAAAATAGAAGATGTTATTCCTCACGTGAAAAGTCACTGCATACAAGACTAGATTAATTTTTTTGCAATATTTATGTGTATATGATTCTGTGTTGCCTTGTTAATCATAATTACTTAGTGAGTAATGTTTGTGTCTCTGTACACTTGAATTACATTGGAGTTCCTGTAATAGCATTTTTTGTGGCTCTGATCTGACATTGTTAATAAGATGGTCACAGGAATTCAGCACTTGCTAGAGGAAGAGGATTATTTCTCATTCAATAATATATTTCTTAATCAATATTCATAATGATTGAAATATTGATAGCAAATGGATGATTTCTTGTGATTGTTGGACAATAGCCTATAGTTTTATCTTACATGCTCTTTGCTTGAAATAGAAGTGAGTGAGTGGACTCTGGAAATAAATATATAAAATGCTAAAGTGTAAAATATGCATATTTTTGAACATTGGTAGATATAGGATTCAAGTTGATCTTACAGTTTAGAAGTTCCCTTTATTTTCAGTTTTTCAAGGCAATATATTAGTTAAAACTGTGGATATAAAAAATAGGAATGTTGGTCCTATAAGCAAGGTATTTTCAATTCAGCTGTTCTGTGCAGAAAGCATAAACTTATTTTTAAAAGCTCTTACTTCTGTAGGATACTGTTGTTGAGCATTTGAGACAGTTGGAATTCTATTTTTCATATCAAAGTGTTAGCCTTTTATTGTGATCAAAAAGGAAATCAAAATATGGAATATACAGCTGCTTGAAGATGGCAGTCAAGACTAATTACAGATTAAACCAAGGGGTTTTTATCTCAGAAATCAGAAAGGTGAGAAAAGTTGAGATTTTAAATTCAGATGTAATGTCCAATGCATTTAGTACTTCCCTAATGCTAAAGCTTTTTGAAGGAGTTCAGCGATTCTTCCAAATCTCTGGGTAGCATTAATTACAAGGAGTGAGTATTAAATGGTAGAAAAAGCATTTTGACATAGACCAAGTATCTTACCCATGTTTTGTTTTCCTCACCTGAAGTGAAAGCACTGAACCAGTTTCTCTGAGACATTTTTTACAGCATTTAGTAATCTTAAATATCTGTCCATTCTTAGGTGAAATTAGGTGAATTAGTTGAAATTTTATATTGCATTTTTTTTAAATACTGAATGTAAAGACTAATTTTATTCCCATTAAACAGAATTATTTATGGGCAGTAATTGACAAACTATTCATTGTTCCCTTGAACAATGTCCTAATAAATAGGATAAGGCTTAAAAAAACTAGCTTAGGAATAGATTTAAATAACATACTTCACTCTGCATCATAGAAATATAAATGGTTGTTTAAAAATGAATTCCTATAATATATTGGATCCTACATATATTTTGTAGGATCCAATACATATACATGTACATATACATGTATATGTATTGTATACATATACATACATACAATACATATACATGTACATATAATGGCTACATAATGTGAGTGGTTTTGTATTAATGATGAAATACAACATGATAGCTAATGCTGTTCTTAAGCAGTTCTGTATATTTTATTTGTAAATATCTTTCTTAATGAGCTTGTGTTCTGCTTTGTATATGTTGTATTCACATTTAATATCAATAAAACTGGGACTCAAAATAGTCTTGACTGTTAAGCTCCCAGATAATTTTTTCTTAAAATTTTCAAATAGTATGATTCAGTTATTTTCTTCGGTTTAAGTTAGAAATCAGAATACCTGGATTTAGCCCACTAGCCTTGAAAAAGTGTAATATTCTTTGCCTACTGTATGCAATTACAAGTGTTAAATATGTCAAACAAATTTTAAGATATGTAAAAGGAACACTTTATAATACAGGATATTGTATTTGGACTTGATTCATAAGCTACTGTCTGTGTACAAACTAGTCTGACATCGCTGCTAAATACTTTGGGGCGAACAAAACCACTCAGCATATCCCTTTAAATACAGATGCTAATACATCTGTTCAGTGCAAGAAGAAAAGAGTTGTTTCTGAAGTAAAATTAGACAATAGAGCCAATTTCATTTTTTATGCATGTGAATGTAGAGTGCTTGAGGTTATTAGTTGAAACTGAGTAACCTTTCCAGGCTTTCATCTCTTTCTTTTCAAATTTGAATATGAAAAGCATATTCAAGTCAGAGACCATCACTTTAATGACATTTGGCAGTCATTTGATTTATTAGATTTTAGAAAAAAAAATTCCTTTTAAATATTTCATCATTCTATGCTAATCCCAGTAATATTGCCAGCTGAAGCCGTGTACCTGTATTAGTGGAGACAGAATGGTGTGGAATTTTTTCTGTCATCCTAGTAAAATTTCCATGAATCTACTGAATAATAAAACAACCTTATTGAAATATTCAGATTTGGGTTTTTAGTTAAAGTGTCTTAGGATACATAATAAAAGGAAATGTCTTTTGAAAGGAGGGGGTAAAATTACTTCATCAAATATTGAAAGGACTTGACAGCAATGGAAATTGTTCTATATGATGGATATTTTTACAATAGGATACACCTGCTTTTCGGTTTGATTAATCATATAATTTGCTTGGGGAAATGTAAGCTATCTCCATAATAAATTAGAATATTGACTTGCAGTTCGAACACTGAATCTAGAAAGCTAATTTTCTGCATATGATTAATACTTCAAGTGATTTAAGTTTAAAATCAAAAATTGTCAAAATATTTCCACATAGGGGAAATATTCTTAATAAAGATATGAACTTGAAAGAAATGAAAGAAGTAAAAAGAATTTTTTTTGACATTTCTGTACTCCAGCGTGTTGTGTTTGCTCTTTGAAGAATGTTGTCTTTGAATGCTCACCTACGTACTCCACTTTGGAAACCAGAGTGCCTTTTCTTTCTTCAAATTACCTAGGGAAGTATATGTGACTTTCTGTTGAGTCTGACATTCACTCTTAAATACAGAAACCTTATTACAATGTATCTGTACACAATACCAGAAACCTTGCTGAATAGTGTGAGACGATTTTGCAAGGGAAAGAAGAATGTAATTTTACTTAAAAGAGATCAAGAAAAGGTCTGATGGAGAACAATTGTGTTTAATTTTATGTTATTATTAATTTTAATTCTTAAAGGTATGTTTGATTTAACTAATCAAGTTCAGTATATGAAGTCAAATTCCATATCAGTGCAGTTGTACTTTACATTCCTAACAACTTCGTGACTTGGTGGATTTTTCTTGAATGTGGTATAGTCTGCAGTAGTATTAACAATTCTCTTCCATTTGGAAAATTTTGGTACCTAATATTACTGAAACTGCTTCCAGCAGTTACACGATCACTTTGCTGTGTAGCTAAAAATAATGGCAACTGAAATTAGTGGTTCAGATAGCGTTAGTACATAAAGATAATCTTAATCTAATCTTCTCCAGTAGACTGTGACTATTGCAAAAATACCTTAAGCATCAAATGTCAATCAGTATCTGTTGCAACAATATTCTTAACTGCAAACCATGGGGTTTCAATTCTTAGTGTGCCTATGTCAAATCAATCCATCAGTGTTAATTCTACAAACTATCCAATGGTTCTCATGTATGTTTGATTTGTGTTAACACTTCAAGAAACACAAAATCATTGTTTTGGTTGGTGTTTTGTTTTTTTAATAGGAAGTTGAAAAATCTGGATTAAAATTACATCACTTGGTTTTACTAAGTCATGAATTGCATCAGATGAAACAATACAGCAGCTGAGTGAAGAATGCAGATGGAACTATTTCCCTGCAGAGGACACTTCGCTGTCACTTCCAACAAGTGCTCAGAGGAGTGACTGTAACTATAGCACTGGTGAGTGGGACCTATCCCACTCAGGAGCAGGTGTGTTCCTTCCCTAAAACTCTGTCTTATGAAAATGCCTGCAACAAAGCCCGTTTCCTGTATATTATGTTTGCATTTGTCTCTGGACTGGTTGTATTTCTCGTTCTTCCAGCTACTTTGGGAAATACTAATGATGGTTTTTAAGAACTAAGATAAGGATGCAATTATTAAGTATAAACTAAAATACAAAAGTAGGCTTGTGTAAGAAATTGAAACTGCAACATATTTAAATATGCTGGTAGTGCATACATTTTAAAATTAGGCTTTACATAATAATTTTTTTTTGAAAAAGCATGACAAACTAATTTTTCTATTGATACATGATACGGCAAAAGGAAAATGTTCTATCTAACCATGTACAACTGAAATACATTTAGAGAAAATATGTAATGGACTTGATCATCACGTGTGAATACTCAGTTTACCTTTAATAAGAAATTTTTTAAATGGTAAATTACTAGACAATATTTAATACTAATAAATTGCTATTTACTTCAGAATGCTTAATCCTGCATGTTGCATGTGCTGGACTCTAATAAATGAACATCTGAAAGTAGTTGGTCTCAATCCACCATGCAGTTATTAACTTTTGTGACTCCCAGAAGGACCCTGATCTTTGTAAGGCCCTGGGAAAGAAAAAGAAACCCACCAAAAAACTAGAAGTTCTGTGAAGTCCTGATTTCACTGAGTCTTCCTTCCGTTCAGACAAGAGGGATTTCTGGCATCATGCTAAATAAGACATTGCATACATAAATAAGAGCTTTTTTTTATGAGCTGCACAATTTCATCTTGTTAGCTTCTGTAGGCACTTTCTCCAGTTGTCCTAATTAGGCAGACATAAATGAAATATCTTTCTCAAAACCTATTGAAATAATACCATAAGCCAATAAAAGCTTCTTAAGGCTTTTCATTTCTCTTGTTTTTTGAATTCTCATTGCTTTGAATATAACAAGCATTCAGAAGGTATAGAAGTCTTACACAATATTCTGATTCCTGGGTATACTAGTTATGGTCTATGCATAGTTGTATTTTAGCTATTTGCTCTTTAAAATTTAACTGAAAATGCAAGAAAGGTATGATGAATACAGAACAAAATTTCAGAGTTTTAAGATAATTATAAAACTTCAATACATCTCAAGCTGTGATATTTGAAAATAGCATCATGCTTTGGAGAGACTGTAATTCATAAGGCTTTCCAATGTAGTAGTGCTGTATTTTCTTATTTCTGTTTATCATAACCTGGCTGTGCAACTTGGATTTTTCTATTTAGTGCATGGGTATGGATTATAAGACTGTTTGAACTTCAAAATATCCCAACAAATCAATATTAAAAGGTGGGTTTTGGTCTTAATTGCTTCAGGACTGTATTCTGCAGCATTATACTGATGTGGTTATTTGTAGAGGTTTGCTTAGATAATTGGGTGTCTAATTTCTACTCAAGATTAGCTTTGCATATGGGGGAAAAACCTAATGAGTCTTCTTTTTGATAATACCAGTTGAGAAGCCAGTAAGATAATAGTAATGAAATCTGCATGTGTGTTTACTATAGCTTTGCTGCATCTCTTATTCATGTCTAATTAGATTTGAGTATGCTGAATATTTGAGGTTAATTGAATATTTTCTTTAATAAAAACGAGATTTGCATGGGTAGGAAGAAATTTACTTTGAGCTTAGAAGGAAACTAACAGTCTTTTAGACTTTTGCATGGAGAAAATCAGAGTAAGTCCATAAGTAATCTAAAAAAAATCACTTATTCTTAAATAAAGCATTTTATATTATCTATAACTGGAACAGATTGGCTGTTTTAAAAACATCTCAACTGCAACAGAAGGCTTCATGCGATTCATTGCTTAAAAAACATTTGAAGTTTTTCTCCTACCTTTGCACATTCTTCACTGTCATTGTTTGGCACGTGAGATACAGAAGATTAACAGAACCTTGTTGAAAAAAAAATATAATAGAGTTGCAGTGATCTGGACATACAAGATCCCATGAATTTCCATTTTCACAGGTGGTTCAGGCATGTAACTTGGCATTAATTGGGTTTTTTTCAACTATGACTTTTTCACTGAGAATGGTTAGAAGATCTTTTTCTTTCTTCCAGAGTTTTGGAGTAGAAACTTGGATGGGGAAGTTTAGACAGTGCAGGATTGTGGTGCAAACCTCTTGATTGCCCATGACATTGATGATGATCATGGTGACTGAGAGGAGCTGTTGGTGTTTGCTACCACTGAAAAGAGTTATTAGAATATTTGAGAATGCTTCCAAGCACTACAGGCCCATATATTCGAAGAGCAGTGAAACTTGCCAAATTATACAGTGGTTCTAGAGACAGCAGAAGAAAGATTTATGAAAGCTGGCAAAGGTTTTATATGAAATTTAATTGGGAAGCTTTCTTTTATCAAAAACCTTTCTCTCTTAGGTGAACATGTGACTATTTGAACAACTTGAAATAAAAGTGGAAGTAGAGAGGATAGGTGTGGGAGAGATTCCTTTTTATTCTACAATAAGCTTAAGACTGTGAAGCATTTTTTTTCTTCATATGATGAAAATCTGCTTCATCATGTAGTTATTTAGTTTTGTTAGAATGTGAACTATGAAAAAACTGAACTATAGAATAAAAGCAATATTTCAAATTGCAGAGATTTCTAACAGGGTTCCAGGGTAATCTTCAGCTTTTGATACTTCTTTAGAACTAACTTGAAAATTATAATTTTAGAGGCAAACTCTCACAAGTTAATTTTGAATTATTTTTGCAATTAATTGGATAGAAATATGAGATGTTCCATTCCTTGCAGCAATGTCAATGCTTCTAAGTTCAGGCTGTACTAAGGGGTGCTATGAAAGCATGTTATTCATCAGGATCTAAAAATATATTTTCACTCTGGTTAATCATTTTCTGCCAGACTTGAATGAAGTTCTTGTGCCGAATGTTTTACTTATGAGTCTGAATTTTTCCATTGAGTGAAATTAATTTGAACTCTTCAAGTTTGTTAATAACATGCATTTAAAATTGTTTTAGATACAGTATTAATAAACTTAGGAAATTCTATTTGGGATGCTTATGGGAAAGGGAAGAATCTGTTGATGTGGCGTTTCCTTTGAAGTTCTCTGGCTGTCCATCTGTCTCCCTGCTGCCTCCCCATCACTTCCTGTGGTGGCCTCAGGAGCACTTGGTCATGAGAGTAGCACATGTGGAAAGTCATCCACATGTCCAAAAGAAGAGCAGATGACAATAACAACTTCTTTTAACCTAAGAAAGTAAGAAATTGTGAATGGAAACTAAGGATTCAGAGACAGAATGCCAGTGCTTTGCTTCCTGCTAGTGGAGAAAAAGGTGGCAAATTGCAAGATTGTGTTGATTGAATGACTCAGCAACTGGACTGGCTGTTTTGTGATAGTAACCCATTCCTAACAGCAGTTCTGCTGCCCATGTAAGAGCTGGGCAGCAGCTTTGGAGAAAACTGAAAAATCAATAGCTCTGAGAAATGGGCTTCCTAGGACTAACAGAGATATGTCCTACAATAAATCCCTCTGTAAGGCCTTCTTATCTCCTCATATTGATGTATTCCAATACTCTCAGCTCCGTAACAGAGTTGATACTTTCTGTTTACAAGTAAGTTTATTTTGGGTAGCAGAAGACAGTATGAGATACGTTAAAGATTTCTGTCTGCACAGGGGCAAAGGAAACCTTACTGTGATGTAGAGAGTCAAAAAGAATTATTGTGAGTACAGTGGCAGAATAACTAGAAGAAAATTAATATTAAAAATATTGGAGCTTATTGACAGACAAATTTCTAGCTCCACCTTCTCCCCTCAAAAACTCTTCTGAGGAGCTGTGTTTGATTCTTAGGGGGCTATATTCATTCTAGTTCTGTCCTAGCAAAACCTTTTCAGTTTCATTTCCTTATTTAATTGAAAAAAAATTCCTTTAACACCTTTTCAGTTTTTATAATCTCTCACAGTAGTTTGCTGATATGTGCAGACTGATACCATTTGCAGGCAAGCAGGTACTTTCTTTAATGTAAGATGCCCAAAAAGTTCTTAGAGAATTTCTTAAAACCCTGCTTCTCATTCTTCTAGTATGTTTTCTAAACCAAGGCTAGCTTTCACTCTAGGTCATATTAATAGTACAAAAATTAAAAGCTGATCCTTATGTTTGTATTTTAAATTAAAACAATGGAAAGCTTTCAGAGCACTCACTCACACTCCCCAGGCTGTGGATTTTCTCCAGTCCATTGGTCTAGAGGTTTCTCTTCTTGAAATATTGTGGCAGGAAAGGAGGATTAAATTACTGAGGCTGTCAAAAAGGACAAGCACTCTGCCATACATTATCATTATCACTGGCTTCCTCAGTGGAAGAAAATGCAGTAAATCACTTCAAATACAAAGCAATAAAGACCACTGGCTTTTAAAATCATGAGTGCTATTGCCGTTAACAGAAAGTGACAGCTATGTGGCATGCTTAGATGCTGCTTGTATCTTTTTTGACAGTGTGCACATAAACCTGCCAGTGACACACCACTCGGTCACATGGCCTTTCAAATTTGATTCTAGCATTGTTGCTTCTCCTCAGAAAAAAAGAAAGAAATGTTTCTTTTTCTTTGTTCTTTGCCTCACACTCCTCTAAAAGGTGAAAAACATTTGATACTGGTAGTAATTCTGATTTGCTTTGCAGTGGTAAATGTGGTTTAGGCAGATAATTGTGCAGAAAGAGGTCTCAGGTCTGTTCTAAAGCCAGATCTGCACACTGACAGGTACATGTTAGTGCTGGAAAACTCTGCTATCACTCTTAGTAAATAATGCTTGTGGATCACTGTGTTGTTTGTCTTTTTTGAGGTCTGACTGAGGAGTTAATACCTAACTAACTAACTAGAAAAAAAAACTGTTTCAGCTAATAATGATAACTGCATTCTGATGGGACAATTGCTCTTATTTCTTCCCAGTGTAGGTTCATGTGGCATGGAATACTGCAACCTCACCTAATGCTGGTTTAGTGCTGTGGTTTGGGGCTTGGTTGGGAGTTTGGTTCGTTGATTGGTTTGTTTTTAACAAACTTGTTCCACAAAAGAGAATCTATCACCAGTATCCCATCACTAATGAATCTGAAAAGCAGATATCTGCCCAGTGTAGTGTACATTTGTTGCTTTCTGAATTCAGAATACTACTAAGAGTCTAAGAGCTGTAGAAATTGTTCCTTGGCCCTGGAATTTCTAGACAGGTGATCGATCAATAGATTGGCAGCTATTATGTGAATACTTATGAGAAAGAATATCAATTATTCTTGTCCAATTTCATAATAATAATAATACATTTGGGTTTATTCTGGTTTTTTTATTGTAGAAGTATTTTATTTATTTTATTTTTTTGTATTGTATAAGTAATGTACACACTATTGTGATAGTGTGTACATTACTTATACAGAATGAAAGACATCCTTTGATTGCATTTTCTCTTGAAGGTCAGTCATTAGAACGGAATAGTCACTAATTTAAAGATTCATTCGATTTGTGGAAGAATAGGATATCTGCTGATTGTATTTGAAGTCTTGAAGTTCCTTGTAAACCTTTTTTTAAACGTGTTTATTCACAAATCACTGATTCATTCCACAGTAAGGAGGAGTGATCTTTCTTCATTTCATTTCTAGATCTGAGTTTCATGTCTTGGCCAGAAAACAGGTTTTACTGGAATGGAACAGGGAAGGGAACACCATGAAATGATTACTTGTTGGGATGGAAATATCATACCAAAACAATTCGAAGGTTTGGAGATTAAAAAAACAAACAAACCAACCAAACCAAACCAAAAAAAAACTACAAACAAACAACAAAACAAAACAACAACCAAAAAAAAAAAAACCACCAGAAAAATACTTCACTTAATAAGCAAGCAGATGACTTATTCTACCATATAGAATAGGAAATTGGATAATGTTCTACTAAAATTTGACAATACTGAAGATAAAATACTCCTTTTTTTCTCTTTTTTTTTTCTCCTGACAGATAAATTATCAAAGGAAGATAACTAGTCAGTGTGCTGTGATTTCTCCTATAAATACTTGGATATTTTTAATAATTATTTTACAAGCCTAAGGTGAAAGTAAGGTAAGATTACAGCAGTTAGCTTTTTCTCTGAACAGAAGCATTCATCAAAATAGAAGCATCTGCATGTTGTTACCATGGTACTGTCCTCTGTGTTTGTAGGTGGGTTGTTTTCTGCAGTCACTGGTCTGTCTGGCTTGGCTCATGTTGAAATTTCAGTTCTGCATTGACTAAATAGGAAGACAGGAAGTTCATCAGTAGTCCAGTTCCCCACTTGATCCTAGCAAGAGGACCACCAAGAAACACAATTTATGGAAAGATTGTGCCCATACACTGAAAGTTTCCAACTTTGTGCATTTTAAACCTGGCCTAGTTATATCTTCAACACATGTTTTCTATCACAAGCCTTACAAACTGGTATCAGAGCTTTTTCAGCTGAAACAGGAACTGAACTAAACTAATGCTTTAAAGCTCAGGAAACCAAATTATCAAGGATATAAATATCATTGAAAATTGCCTGCAGATGGTTTAGCCTGACACTTTATTAGTGTTTGTGCTAGGCCAAATTATAGCAGCATAGACAGTGTATTATGTGAATTAAGTAGTGTATTAATTTATTTTTTTCCTGTCACAATGAGTGTTGCTGGAAATGACATTCATAATGATTGGATCCATATTAGAACATAAATAAATGGATAAATCACATGCTAATTTTGTCTTCTAAAAGAAGAATTACTTTAATAAATAGCTCTTGAAAAAGATATATTATAATACATAAAATTATTGCTAAGCCAAAGTTGCAGCTATTGGCTAATTCTGTAGTTGAAACTGAACCAATTTGGCCCTGAAAAATGCATTTCACAGCTTTAAACCCTTTTTTTTTGTGCTATACAAATAAATAAATGGTAGTTAGCATGGAATTCATGTGGAAAATATGTATTTTTTAGAGTCATATTTAGTCTGGAGAAGAACTTTCAGGTCATCAAATTCAAATGTTAATCCAGCACTACACTTTTAAATATCTCCAGGGGTAGTGACTCCACCAGTTCCAGGGCTTGACAACTCTTGCAGTGAATAATTTTTTTTCTTAATATTCAGTCTAAAATTTGTTTGGAGTGGAATTCACTATTCATGAATATAAGATTTCAAAATAAGGTTAGTTTTCCTCTTCTTTCAATTTCATTTATTGATATGGAATAATTTTAAAAGTTTATTAGAAATGTTGATTTTGGTTCCACATTTGAATTAATGGCTTTCATTGCAGAAAATGCAAAAATAATCAGTAGCAAAAAAATCAAGAAAAATATGTTGTTAAATAGAATGATATAAAATGTGAAATACATGAGCATGAGGTAGTAGGAGACTAGGAATACTGTTTGAAATCCTTTTTAGGTTTGTAATTGTTGCAAACCACAAAGATGGTTCTCTTCTTTTGACAGGCATATTTTCTTTATGTTTTCAGACTGTCGTTGTCTCTGTCATTAATATGGAGATTTTGTCGGAATATTTGCTTTTCCTATACCTGTATTGTGTGACATGGGTAGCCTTTTTGTTTTGTTTCTTTTTCTGTATGATGGGGATTCAAATTCCTTATTAATTTTAGGAGGATATACTTGCTAATATTTGTAAAACTTTGGAATAAAAATAGGATACAGAATTATTATTTCAGCATCTGAACCCCATCATTATTTACACACATGTTCAAGTCTCTAAATCAGTTAACAGGACACATTTCTGGCCATCCATTTAACTTTTTGTAACTGTGTCATAGTTATTTTTTTATTCTTCCACTGTTGCCTTTCAGCATTTTAAGAGTGTAGAAATTTCAGTCGTGTAGTGAAACTTCCCTGATTCCACATGCCAGACTGTAGCTGAAGTGTTGAGACCTGGAGGTAGAGTGTGTGCTCTTCTGACAAGTGTCAGGAGAGACATATGTGAAGAATGGAGGAATCCATTCTTCTAACAGTCACCCTGCTGTGATAACAAGAGTGAACAGCTTTATGCAAGAGGTTTCCAGGCTGATCCTGACAGGTGCATCATTTCTTGGTGGGAAATGATTGTTATTCCAAGGAACAGACTATATGAAATCATTTTTTCCCAAAGTAACAAAACCTATGCCTCCATGTTATAGAATAGAGCATGTGTGCAGTGTAGGCTTCACATTAATATACTGAATTCATGCACAAAATTTCCTACTTGCTGCATAAAAACTCTGATCTCTGGAATAAATAAAAAAAAAAGGATCAAATTTGCCTATATAAGAGCTTCTGTCCAGTTGCTCTAAATTACCTGCTGGTGATAATGCCTTTGAGTGTTGTTCTAAAAACAAAAATAAATAACCATTCAGGCTTACATTGTAAAACATGTTTTACGCTTAAAACACTTACTGGTTTTTTTCACTTTTCTTTTGACAAACAAGTTTTGTTTAGTTCTCTAGTCTGTCCTACACTGCCTAGCAGTTATCCTCTCATGGTACTTTTTAACAGGATGTTAAAATTTCTACTGATTCAGTAAGTTTGGAATTCCTGCAAGGAGGTGTGTACTCATACCTGGTATTACAGAAAAGAAATGTGGGAATCAGCTGGAGAGAAAGTCTGGGATCCCAGAGAGAAATACAGGAGAGTAATGCTACCCATAGCTTTATTCATGTATTCATATTTTGTGTAAGATATCCTTTCCTGAGATGTAATGTAACTTGATGTTACCCATTTGAAATTATGCCTGTTGTTACGTTTTTAGGTTGTAAAGCTCACAAACATTCACAGTTTGAGCAATGTTGCCAAGACATACCGAATGTTAGCTCTAAATTCCTGTCTTTTTGTCAGTCTTGGTGTTTTTGGCCCCAGCACAAGCCACTAACTCAAGCCAGCTCCAACACAATATTGGAATTATGTGTTTGAAAGGAAAGCCATACTTGGAGGCAATGGGTGTAATTTAAGTTCACAGAAGAAAAGCATCTATTTTGTGTAGTTGTTTGTATAGCCATATAAACAAGAATTGTACCATGGGGTGGTGGGAGGGGGAACAAAAATGAAACATTTCTGTAAGCCTGTGGATCTATGGCTACAACTTCTCTGTCCTTCGAGTAAGCTAAATAATACTAAAAAAGAAGGGAAGATTTCAAAGACAGGGCCTTGGATTATTCTTGTCATGGAAAATGCTGAATTTAATTGATAAAGAGTTCTTGTTTATGCAGTGGAAGAATAAAAAGCAATGCAGTTTTACAAACTTTTTTTCTGTTTTTTAAGTTGATTAATCCTTTTTGAATGCAATTATTTTTTGTGTGCTTACCCTAAAATTTACAGTGCTCAGTGATGCCCCAGAAGATGAGCAGCAACTTGAATGTGAAGATGCTGATTTTGCTGAATCTCTTTGAATAAGATTCCTCAAGCAAAGAAATACCATTGAACAAGACATTAATGGTGAGTTTTAGAGACCACTTCCATGTAAACTTTTGTAGCTTAAAAATGGTTTGTTGAATTTTGACTTTTCTCTGCAAGATTTACTGAGAAAGTAATTGTTTGACATTGTGTCAAGAAGAAATTCTTTAATATTAACTAAAGGCTTCCACATTTGTTTGCAAAAGTCTGCAGAAACTATTACTGTCATTCCTTAAAATATGTTAAAAAACCAAAACCAAACAGTATCCCCAGCTCGTAGCAATTAGTTTATAAAACCTAAGAATTTTAAGGACATGTTGTCTGCTTCCTGTAATTCTCTATTTTGTACAACATACTTAATTGTAATAGGACTATAAATATATATATATATTTAAATTAAAATTTATGTCAGTAATTCTGTATTGCTGATGTCTGTGTCTTATTTAAAGATACAGTGTAACCTCAGAGTAGCTCCAGCTTTTGTGTCCTCCATACAAAAGTGTGTCTGAGACAGTCTGAAATACTGGGGGGGGCTTTGTTAGGGGTCAGTTTAGTGTGAGCCCCCTTCTGAAAAAGCCTGTGACCAGCCCTCCACTGTGAGACACCAAAGCAAGGTGAGGTGAGTAGGAACTGTGGAATCTTCCCCTTCCTGGGCCACTGGAGAGTGTTTTTATAGTGCTCATAAGAAGACTCGAGAAGCTTACTCAGTCCTCTCACAGACAGTGAAGGAAAATACTCTCCTGGCTTAGTTTCCTGTTGCCTGTGGTAGCAGGGTCATGGTTACCAATGGTGCATTTTTCTCTTCCCTCTTCATTTCAATCCTCTTTCCTATTGTGGTGAAGCTCAGGGAAGAAGCAGAGAGTATCTTTGTGATAAAGCAGTCCCTCTGTGGGTGCATGAAGCAGCTCCAAGCCTGGACACAGTGCACACAAGGTGGATTTTGCATAACAGGAATTCCAGTTAGCCCTACTGGAATGCCAGGCCAATTTGCTACTTCTGCTGTAATTACCAGACCTGGAGCTATGGGGAGCAGAGTATTGAGGGAAAGAAATAGGCTTTCTTACCATTTCCGTTATCAGGCATGATTTGCATTCATGCAGTAGCTAAAATACTCAAAGAGTATAAATACTCAAAGTTCCAGGAACGTGATAAGGAAAATGCAAAGAATCAAATCTCCATACCCTGGAAAAACAATACAAGATTTGATGCACTTGTTAATGTGGCTGAACACTTAAGCTTTTCTGCACCAGTAATTTTTTTCCAAGTAGTTGTACAAAAGCACATCTCCTCCAAAAAGATATTTTGTAGTCTCTCACTGGAAGATTGTTTTTGTTTTGTATTTTAAGGCCATAATTCCCATTGTCATAATTCCTATTTGCTAAGACTTACTAGTGATATAACGTTTTACCCTTGAAAAAATTACAAAACTCTTAAATATCCTAATCATCTGAGATAATTACTATGACAGGAAGGACTGGTTTTTGTTACTAGTTATTGTGTCAAAAGCTGATCATTATTATGCAATAACAGCTACTTCAATATTGAGGAGCATTTCTTCCCCTAATCATAAGACATTTGAACTAATTTTTACTTTATGTGCATTGTATCTATTAAAGTGATAGTAATAGGTAAAAATACTTTTATTCTTATTCACACTGCTGCCCTTCCCTGCACATGCCATGCAGTTATATTTTTCTGTTGCATCCATGACATAAAACACTGCATATTTTCTGAAAATTTAGAAATTTCAGAAAACTGAAATTAATTCTGCACTAATATATATGTCCAATCATGGCAGAAGAGCATGTAACTGTATTTTCTTGGACAAATTTATTGGAAAAGGATCTGTGCTCAAGATCTGGACATCGACTTCAATTAAATGTAATAGCATGATAAATAGAATTCCTGAATAATATGTACACATTATCTGAGGTGGATATTGGTTTGAGGGGGAAAAAGAATAAACTTAGACACAGAAAAATTCATAGGACACTACGACATGAGGATGTAGTCATTCTCAGATGAGCTTCATTCACTGTATTTGAGGACTGCAGGCGTGTATCTTTCAGATCTTGTTCCTTTCATTGCTAGATGTGTGGAAGTGGTCTCCTTGAAATTTGAAGCAACTAAGTGCATGACTAAACAAGAGGATGAATGTAAGAGAGACTGTATAGTCAAGACATCTAACAATAAGTCTCAGAGATAATATGACAATATGAAAAATGATAAAATAGAGTTAATGTTCTGATATAATTATCCTGCTGTTCTTACAGTAAAAAAAATACTGTCCTCTGAAGTTGACATTTCACTGAGTGATTTGTTCAAGAATGTACAAAATGCTTTGGGTCTCTAAGAACAGCACCCAATCTGTCCTATAATAGGTCTTTCAACAGGGTAAGTGGTGGAAGGTTTATCCCGTGTTTTCCCTTCTCTAAAACTCTTCTGAGCTCTTCCAGCAGCCTAGAAGTTGCAACATGAAGCACCATTGCATGTCCCAGAGTACTTACCCTAATTAATAGAGTAAATACATAACCTTGCTGTTTGTCAGCTGTGTAATTTGCTTTGAAAAGATATGCTGTCAAGATTATTTGTTTTTATTCAAATCCCTTCTGGAGTCATGTTAGGCAGCCTCATTGCTTTTTGTGCAGGACTGGGAAAGAGCCTCATTTTTGACTTAGCAGCATGTTTTAATCACAGCAGCAGAGATTCTGGCCCTCTGGGCTTACTTAGATATTGTAAAAGGGTGCAATTTTAAATCATGTCAGCTAATTTCTGTAACACAGAAATTTTAAATACTATTTTAAAACCCACATACACAAAAATGAAGGTAGTTAGTTTAGTCTAGGGAAATTATCACCTTTGCTCATACTTCATTATTTTACAACACACAGAAGCTTGGAATTTAAATAATTTTGCATAGCACAAACAGGAAAGGACAACTTGCTATTTAAATACTAATAATTGTCCAGGCTGACTTGGACCCATCATTCACACCATATAAAAATGCATTAATTGATATATTTTTTACTTAAAATTACTTCTGACTACGCATATATGTTTTCAGTAGAACCTGGGACACCTTTATTTACACATTGTGAAAATCATTAATTTATATAGGCAATTTTTATACTAATAGGTCTTTTTTTTTTAATTTCAAAGTTAATTCCAGCTCTGATACTTTCATTGATGTACATTCTGGTTCTCAGAGTGCTCAGTTTCCAGTAGGCTGAGTACCTGAAAAGTGAGATTTACCTCTCCCCTTTTTTTTTTCTTTAAGCATATAGCAGGAGCCTTTTAATCTGTCCAAATGCTAAGGAAGATTATCAGAACAAAAGTGAAACCTTAAGTGAAACTGCTAATGCTGTTTTGTAATGTTTCCTTTCTAGTTTTTGATTCACAAGACGATAGTGCAGTAATGGGAAAGCTCAAAGGAGCAGTGGAAGCCGTCCATGCGCTGCCCTCAGTCGAGAGGGGAATGCAAAGATGACTACGAGGCATGAAAGGAAGCTTGCCTACAGAAGATCCTTCTCCCAGTGTAAATACATGCTTGATAGTGCATCAAAGATGAGATCTTTGTAATTCCTACAGTATATTTAATGTATAATTTATATGAAGAGGACGCTTGATTTGTAGTTGTAAAGTTTTGTATACTTTTCAGTCTGTTTGTTTTTATATTTCCCCCCTAAGGCTAAGAATATCTCCACAATGGACAACGTCTTGTAAATAATTAATACCTACATGATTGAACGATGTGCTTTATTTGCATTTTTAAGATTTTTTTCCTACATAAAACAGTAATAAAAATGCAAGTCAAAATTTTAATTTTTAATAAAAAAACCATAAGCCTTAGAAAACTGATTAAAAATACTTTTATGTTATCCCTAATCACCCCACTAAATGGAATGCCTGTGATTAGCCTCATTAAGAATTTTATACTGTGAAGATTTTATTAAAAGCAATATATGAAAATTACTTGGATTAATGTGTTAATCTGCCTCTTTAAAATGCTAATATCCATTTTATGCACATTAAATCTCAGTATGTGTTTTCTTTGATGCATGCAGTTCCTATCAATTAAATATAAAAAATTAGGCTAGTTGCAGGACTTATTAAATTACTGCAACCTTTTTTTAAATAACTTTTACCCCTCTACTAACATAATCAGCTGTTTATGGTTACCATAATTTGAAGAAGGGGGAGGGCAGGCACAATCACTTTCTGTACAGTAGATGATTTACTTGCAGCCAACATCTGTCAAAGCACAAAAAGAAGCCATAGAGTATCAGATTTTGCTTCACCTACTTTGGGCTTTAGGGATGGGCAACTGTTTTCATTTGGGTTTTGTCACTTTTAGAACTTACATCAAACATATACAATAAATTGTTGTATCTGAATAACTACTGTCTAGTGTGGAAAGTTAATTTTACAGCTTTTAACCAATCTCAGTGAAGGATTTAATTGATATTTTTAATGGAGCTGTGAATCAATGCTGCAAAAGGATTGTCTCTTGAGAACGAGGGTATAATACATTTCATTTTTTAATTTACTTTTTTATTTGTCATTTTCTTCAAAGGATTTTATAGACTGTGGATTTCCACTGTTTGCAAACAGGCTATGTTTCTTCATAAGCATATGTAAAGTATTCAGAGAGATAAGTAATTTATTAAAATCTACCTAATTTGCCGTGATATATTAAATCTCTGCTTCAGTGATCACAGACCATTTCATTTAGAGAATTAGGCATTCCCTCTTTGTGTGATTAAAGCTCTGGAAAATGAGTTCTTTGCTCCTATTTGTGAACATTCAAAGCCTGCTAATGGCAAGAAGATGGAATAGATTATGAGACAATTCATTACAGTTCAACAGAAAAAAACCCTGCTATAATGCAGAAATGCAAGTATGAATATCTGCATATAGTTTGAACCATCTGTGCTCTAATGGCTTCAGTAATGGCTCTTCGTCTTCAGTAGGCTTTGAAATGACATCCATACAATATTAATTTGTTGATGTACATTATGAGGCCAATGGAATGAATATATTCTGACCACAGAAATCTCTGAATTCCAGCGTGGTCTGCTGGTTGACTCCATTTTAGGACCTACCATCTTCAGTAGTACTTCTCATCCAGACTTTGCCAATCCTCGCAGCGTTTCATTCCTCTGGAACTTTAGGAGACCACAGACAGCTGCATTCCTAAACCCCTCCATTCTTCAGTTAATGGCCATATGTTTGTTGTCATTTGGGCTGGCACTTAGTTCATCATTTTGGCCACTATTTCTAGCTTTTTTTGGCTCTGTGCATCTATATTGTCAATAAGACTGTTATTATACATTACAATAATTTGAAACAGCCAGATTCAACACTGAGATTAACTGAGTGGCTTTTTAGAAATTTAGTTGTGGTATTCTGTCAGGAGGTTCTTATTATTCTTCTAATACTTTGCAAACCAAACTAAATACCCTGCACATAAACAAAGAAGCGAATTGTATTGAGTTTTTGTGTGTGACTGTTTACTGACTTGCAGGAGAACTATGTTAACTGGTGCTTGTTTTCTTCTGAAATAAACCATGTGGTAAAATTAGAAAATCAGCGATGTTCATCTCACTTAAACATTTACAGTAACACCCTTAACACTTAATCTTCGCCATCTGAAGTTGGAAACCTAGAAACCAAGCGTTCATATATTCATTAAACACAGATCTCTTCAGTAAGTTACTGCAAAATATTCCAGTTAACATTTGGTTACATTGTGTTAACTGTTCTCAGTGACTTCAACATTAACATGTATAATTTACCTCAGGTTCCTAGATACATTTGTTCATAAGGCTCACTGTTAGTTTCAGATTTAAAAAAAAAAAATCCCAATTTCTATTCATGTTTATTGCTAAAACAGATATAATATTCAGCAAGGATTTTCCCAACAGATGGATTGTATTATCTTATGCAACATAAACATGTGATCATACCAGAAAGTTTTGTTCTTGCATTAAGTAGTCTGTATTTTCAAAATGCTCTTAAATCTTAAATTCTAAATGCTACATTGTGCAGGGAAAATGGAAAATGTAACCTAGTACTATTTTGTCTAGGTTTTAGAAATGAATAGCTTGAAGAAAACTTGCATATGTGTAATCTCTAGGCTAAAGTACAAAAGAGCCATATTAAAGTTGGGTACTAGCATGCTTTGAAATATTACTCAGTTAGCATTCATTTTTGTGGAATAGATGGATTTTTGCTATGGCATAACTTGGTCACCACAGTGGTTCTGCATAGGATGAAATGACAGTGTCAAATGATCAGTTTTGTTATTATATCTTTTCCCATTTATTGTTATAGCTTTATTATATCTTCTGGTGTGATATGATAACTGCTGTTTTCCAGGTTCCCAGGAATGTTGATCAAGATGGAAAATTTTTTAGCTCACATAAATTTTATCTGTTTTAAATGTTGCTCTTAATTTTTATAACCTTAACCTAGGAATGGAAGTTATAAAAGTAAATACATCATGAACCAGGTAACAGCTCTGTGAAGTCAGTCAATCTTGCTGTAGAGTAAGTCAAAGTTTATCTCATTAAATAAGAGCAGATATAGCATGACAAAATTTATGACTTGTTTCATAAATCGATATTAATAATAATATTGTTTAAAATGCTTTTTATTATTTCAAGGCATAGTGAGACATTATCATAGTTCAAGAAGTCTCCAAACATATCAAGACTAAATATTAGCTGCTAAATTTAATTTTGTTGTTTTGTGTTGTAACTGAGAAATAAATTAAAATGCAGGTTTAAAATTGTGCTACAAACCATATTTCATATTTCAGAGCCAGAGAAGTATTACATGTTTTAATTACAGACAGGTCTTTTTGCAAGTGATAACAGAGACCTATCCATCAGTTTTTTGAGATATTCCAAAAGATAATAAATATTTTTATATGACTTCACCTACATTATTGTTTATATTATAGCTCTTAGCAATTGGACTACATCTTAATCCTGCAACTGATACTGAATTGGAAGAAATGTATGAAATTAATTGCAGAATATAAGTTCAGGTTAGTATGCACGTGATAAAAATTTGCTTTTGACACAGTAAGCCATGCACATCTTTTTGCTTTTCATTTCTTTTTGGTATTTATGACCACTTTTAATTCTTTTTCCATCTTTTAAAATGGGACGAGACAACTTCTGAGGAACTTGAATCATGCATCTGTGGGTTTTAGGAGCATTTTAAAAGGTTTTTTTTATTATTATTATTTATTTTAAGGTCTTTGCTGAATCATACTTCAGGCTTTCAGACTCTGGCATTGTCAAAGTCTAACTCAGTCTTAGCAAAATTTCATCTCCAACAAGAGCTGCGTGTAAATGATCAGGTACCAGCTGAGGAAGGAATTACAAACCTTCAAACAGAAATGCTTATGGATATCAGTAGTTCTGTCACAATTCTATGTCAGGATAGGATCACTCAGGTTAGAGGGACCTCAGGTCTCTAGTCCAGCCTCCTGCAGGGTTAGGAGTATCCAGGCTGGGCTCAGGGGGCAGTTTCTGGCTGTGTGCCTTTTCCTGAGCTGGTTCCCAGGCCAGATTGGATACAGCCCTGAGCAATGGGGTCTAACCTCAACAACTGACCATTATTGGTGTCAAAATATGTCTTACTTCAGTAGTCCAGTATCTGCAACTGTGCAAGACAGGTCCTGAACATGATCTAGCAATTATTTTTGTTGTGGATTTGGAAAATAAACTGTTTCCTAGTTAGACAACATGTTATGCTTGTTGGATGCAAAATAGTCTCCTACATAATCAAGCAGCAAGAGCTGAAGTGTCCTTGAAAAACTGTTGGAAAAAAATAGAGTCTTTCTATCACTACAACAACAAAAAATCAGTAAAGTGAAGTTTCTTTTTCTTGAAGAACTATTATCAACCAGCGATTATTTTGATTACCTACTCATAAGTATAAATAGCTACAGTAGCTGATAGTCTTTGACTTCAATAACAATGAAAACCAGAAGATGTTCTACCATATACAGGGAAATTTTCCCAGAGAAATGAAAAGAGGAGACACCAATCAGCATCTGATTCCAAACACAAAGTGCACGAACAATAAAGGGAGCACAGCAATCTTAAGAAAACTTAAAAAAATCTTTACAGAAAATCTTTCTGTTTAAGGAACATTTTGTAAATGTTCCTTAACCTTTCCTCTGTAATAAGCAGTTACTTTAGTATACCAAAATCAGACCCTTTTGGAAAATTTCCAATTGATACTGTCAGTAGTATAATTTACGTCTTAGATGAAATGCACAAAAATGAATCCATTTATAAACCAGAACCAGTTGTGTATCAGCATGCAGTAGATCTAACCTCAGCAACAGTATGTATTGGCAGGCCTATGTATAGTTCAGGCAAACAAGTCAGTGTAACTTGTCATTTATTTTAGAATGGAATTTACAGTGATTGACTCAAAGTCTGTAGTAACAGAGCTTTTTGCAGACGTTTGTGAAAGTTATGTGGGATTATATTTCCACCCACAACATCAGACAGACATGATAGGGGCCTGTAACAGAGGCCCTGTACAGCTGTTGATGGATCCTACAACAGCGTGTGTTGTGGGGAGCACTGAGTGCTGGAGCTTTGGTGAATCTCTCCTCTGTATCTTCTCTTTTTGAGCTGGCCTGTTTTGGAGGAGCACAGAATTTGGCTGTTATGTAAGACAGGCTGTTTCTGCATTTTCATCCTTCTCTGAAGGACAGTCTCCCTACAGCAGGGAAGTGGGAGGCAGATTTTCTACTAATGGTGAGTTTTGTTTTAAAATCAACCGTAGGGCTCTGGGGAAAGTTGACAAGAACTGCCTGGATGCTAAAAATCAAAATACTTTCTGTGTTTCACTTGCACAGCAGTAAGTGGGAAGTCAAAATTCTATCAGGCCAATAACCTTAATTCTTGCACTTGGTTCATTGTAAATTTTGGTGAACTTTGGCAAGTTGCAGTAGTGACAGAAAAAAAAAAAAAAAAAAAAAAAAAAACCACAACAACAACAACAAACCCAGAAAACAGAGCACAGAAAGATGTAGGGAAAAGAGATTAAGCTCTAAGAATTAGTTTATAGTTGAGGGAAACAGATTGGTTTGACAATCCAACAGAATTGTTTGCTCCTAACAGAAACAATCCTTGAAAAGGTCCCAAATAAAAGCATCTGTGATGTTGCTGGGAGAAAGGGTTTTATTCAAATAAGAGTTGAAATTATTTAGGCATTTACTGGAAGCTTCCCTCCATCTTTATGCTTGCCATGTGAGAAATGAGGTTTTACAATTAATGAAGGAAGAAGCATAACTACTTGTGACTGTTTTGCTGTATTTAAGCTGATTCCTACACATCAGTGCCCATCATTTGGGAGGAAGCAGAAAGGACTGGAAATCTTTTCATAACGTTTGCCATTTCTGCTGAGGCATGTGGAGGAAAATGCCTGTAACCACAGAGCAGCAGGGTGCAGCCTGGCTGCTGCAGGAACACCTGCTGGAGGAGACAGCAGAGGTGGCACCTCTACAGAGGTGGAGAGATTTAAGAGCTATGTCTACTCAAGAGTAACTTGTAGCTGTGAGGATTTGGTGATTCTTGAGTGCCTGCAAGGAATATGGACTCCTTCTTGGGGTTGATGTACGTCAGTGGGAAAAGGGAGGGAAAAGGTGGGTCAGGGGATGAGGAATTTATATGGGAGATATTCTGGGAGACAAGGAACAAGAAAAAAATGAGGAAATGAAAATGGAGAGAGATGTTAAAGAAGTGTGTGTCCTATCCAAAGTGAGCTTTCCCACTGAGCTTCTCCTCAGCATCTGTAAGCCTGGGTTTGGATGCAAAGGGGAGGGATGGCCCAGGTGGGGATCCTGGAGGGGTGTGGGGGGAATAGTGTGAATATGGTTTTGTCTTTTCTCATTTGCCTGGTTTAGGGTTCCGCAGGATTTTTGCCTTGGAAGTATACTTGCCAGGACTTCATGAGCAGGTCTGTCACACAGAGGTTATTTTTACAAAGGGAGGATGCAGGACACAATTGAACTTCACAGCCTGTATTGTTGTCCCTCTAGGATGGCTCTCCTCAGCTGCATCATCTACTGTCCATGTGAAATCAAACTCTGGATACAAGTGCATAGGCAAATGAACTGAAGTTGAGTCCTGGCACACAGCTTATGAAAGGGCAGACAGACAGAAAAACATTATGGGGAGACTAAGAGGGTGCTGGAAAGCAGCTGTTTGATTTCACCTGGAATTCAGTCCTGTCAAAACACATTAACAAGACAGCAGGATGCTTCTCAGACTTACTTAAAAGACAAAAACCCCCCAACAAAATACAAAAAAAAGAAATAAAAAAAAGCAGAAAGAAAAAACAAACAAACAACGCAACAAAACCCAAAAATGCCCACCCAGTAATTTGTAAAACATCAGAAATTACAGGATCATGAGGTAATCTCTTGTAGTAAAATGTCTGGTCTGCTTTTTTGCTTCTTTTTTTTTATTTTATTTTTAACTATGTTTTTTATGATTAATTTTTCTTGTAAATAGTACTGTTGATAGCAGTTACACACATGCTCTCTTCTCTCTGAGTATTAACATGAAAATGTAAGTTCGTTTTGGGAACTGCTGGAGGGTGAATGCTATTCACATCTTGTAATCCTTGTTTATGTTATGCTCTGTCTATTAAGCAAAATAGTTTAAGTGCACTAAGTGAAATGGGAGATTTATATTTTAAGGTGGGGTTATGTTTAGAGAAATAATTGTTAGCTGCATCACTGAGAAAAGCAAATATATAGTTCATTTTCTTTAGGTTTAAAGCCAGACAATTCATTATAAATTATTCTGACTCCCTAAGAAAGGCTCATGAATTTAGTTACCTGCCTGAATTACTGAAGGATCTCAGGCCATTTTTGGAGGACAGTCTGCAGTCACTCTCTCACTTTGTTACTGCAGTTTGACACCCAGTGTGTTTTACTCTCAAGCTTGAAGCTGAAATGGAGCGTGACACTTTGTCTGATTTGGTTCCCATTATTTGGCATCCTTCACTTGAAATCATGGTTCTACCCTAATTTGCTAAAAACTCACCCGAGTTTCATCACTTCAATGACCACTTCATTGTGTGAACCTCACAGCAAGACTAGCCCTGGTTTTGGGGGTTTATTACAAGTGTTATTGTTCTACTTGACAAGGTTTGCTGTAAAAATATTTTCAGTGCTACTCCTTTATTTTCACCAATCTGATAATTTAAAAAAATTAAATATAACTTTGAAAGGTAAATCAGTTCATTGCATATTAAATTATATAAATTATATAATATTTTAATTAAAATTATAGTTGTATAATATTGTGAGGCACATCTGGAAAATACTGTTTTATGTCTGACTTTTTTTTCCTTTGTTAGCATGCCTCATTTTAGCATGTGCTGTCAAGGAAAATGTATGGCAAAACTTTCATTTTTCAGCTGATTCTAACTTGACACAAAGTATAGAAAACCACTTCGTTCTTAAATATGAATACATTGTTAAACACAATCCCATTATGCATGCTAAAATCATTAATAAATATTTTGGTTTTTATATCACCTTCTGTATTACTCCATGTTCCGAGTTTTAGGGTGTTAAATTATTGCTTTTAAAAATTGCTTATTCAGGAAAGAATTATCTATCAAAATGTAAGTGTGGAAAAATAATCTTTTTGAGATAGGTCTCTCAGAAATCCTTTGACAGCAAACTAGTGGAACATAATTGTCCTTCTCTTTCATTTCTGAACAGCTTTGAGACTGTAGTTTGTTATTTTATCTTGCAGCATTTTTCTAGTATGTACACCAGATATTTCCTCAGCACACTGCCTGGAGAAGAAAATGGGAATTTAAAAATTAAACCTTCCATTTTAGATAATTGATATAGACCACACAGTAAACTTAGGTAAGTGCTGAAAGTACCCACTTTGTGTCATGATATTATAGATCAGAATGAACGAAGTACCACTTGTGGATGAAAGTTGCCCCCTACTGTCTGATGTGACATTTGCATACAGAATTGTTATTCACAACTTTTTCAGATTTGCCTATGGTTCCTTTAAAGAACACGTTTTAATTCTAAATTTTGGAATTTCATCTGGACATATGATACATAGAAGATCAGATATTACAGGAAGAATATGAGCTGAAAGGCTGCTCTAGTAAAAGCCTGGTCCTAGCATTTGCTAACAAGCATTTATTGAGATAATGATTGGTGTTTCATTTGTAATTTTGAGGGACTCTCTATCCTTGATAATATTATGAACCGTTAAAGCAAATTTGTTTAAAATATTAATTTCAGGGTCTATTTATTTGTTGCAGACTACCCTTTTGTGAGGTCTTATTTCAATTATACAGTAATTACAGAGTATCCTTCCATAATGTACCAACTGCACACAATTAATCTGAGAAATATTTTCTGTTCAAATAGTTGTAGACATTAAGAAACAAATATACAAGCTTTTAAGTTTTTAAAAAATCTTTCCTGAATAGTGTAAATTCCCTTAAATAGTAGTAGTTAGTACAGTTTCACTATCTATGGAGACTTTCTGAAAATTTGTTAGCAGTGCAAATTAGCCAGTCAAAAATCCTTACATGCATAAATAATTTAAGGACTGAGAAATTAATCACAATTGCCAAACCTCTGGGAAGTTTGTAAAGCATTGTTCCAGTCACACTGTAAATATGTGCCCCTACTTACACTGCACAAATGGTACTTGAAAGCAGCTACAGTGGTAACAAAATTGCCAATGTTTATGCTTTCAAATTATGTCTGGCACAACAACTTGCCTGTACAGACCTTCAATGATTCAGTAATAAATGCCAAACATAACTTTGCAGCAGATGATGACTGGTATCACATTGATATTATTAACTTTTTTTACATTGTTATTCAGTTTTAGATACCATTTTTGTTGGATATTGAAATGCAGTTTGTTCTTTTTTCAAATACAATCTCTGGATTGCAATTTCCAACAAGAAATCTTTAAAGCATTTTAAAAACCATGTCTAGAAATTACTTTGAAAAGAGAAACAGGAAAAAAGCCTCCTTCCTCGAGGCAGTTGGTGAGAGTTGAGGATCTGTCAATGGCAAAGAGGCAACACAACAGTGCAAGGACTGAGATTGCAGAGTTAATGGTCTATTTTGAAGGTCCCAGTACCTGTTGCTGCCATTGGTACTACTTAACTTCTGTAGAAAACCCATTTCTCTTTTTGAGGATTTATTGGTGCTGTCAGGGAGATGTCAAGCAGGAGGCAGCTTCTCCTTGGATGTTGCACTAAATGTTAAGCTTTGTATGCCTACAGGGGACAACAGGAGAAGCTTAAGGAACAGAAATCCGTGGAGGCTTACTAAATGCTTAGAAGTATTAGAAGGCACTTGTGGCTCAGAAATGCCCCAAGCTGAAAAAAGGTAGAGGGTGAGAGAATGTTAGGAGGATGTGTTATGTATTCTTTTCCTGCTGTTGCTATTTAGGCACTCCTAGTAACTTCACTATGTCAGAAAAATGAAATTAAGTCCTGGTTGTTAGGTTTCTTACTTCATTGCTCAAAAGAACTTCTCAGTAGCACATACTGCATTCTGCATAGTCCTGCTTGGGACAGCAGTAGAGCAGAGACTTTTAAACTGGAAAAAGAGCAAAAAGAAATTAGGAACTGACATTAGGAATGCTGAAGCATGATACAGGTCATGTATTCTAAAACCTCAGGATCTTTGTTCTTGAATTCCTTGCAGTCCATAGGTCATGAACTGTACACAGTTTTCAGTTTGGGGTCACAATGGGACTTAACTATTCTGTAACCCAGTAATCAAATTATCACTCAGTGGTTTGCAGACTTGCCACTCTCGCTGTTCTTTGGCCACTGTTATAATTTCAAGAATTTCATGTTTACTGCATATGCTTTGAAGTTTTTATATGCAAAAATGCATACTTGAACAAGCAACTACTATGTTGCACAAGTTGGAACTTCCTCTCATCCAAACTGGTGTGGCCCCAAAATATTCAGATTAGCAAGGTTTCACTGTGTCCCAACAGACTGTAAATTTATCTGTTTTAAATTTAAAACCAAAAAGAATGGCATAACAATGATATTTATAAGGATCCACAAATGAGGTCAGACCAAGTAACAGATCTGATTCAGTATTTCTGAAAGAATGTAGACTGATCAGCCTAAAAGAACAAGGCATCCTGCAGGACTGCAGATGTCTTTCTCAGAGAAAGAATGATAAAACAAAGTACTTTAACCCTAGAAATTTAGGGAAGTTGGGAAGGGAAGAAGAGAAGGTTGACCAGATATTTGAAGGAGTTTTTTTCCAAATTTCTCAGGGTTTGCTTCTTGACACTTTCAATTTTAGTTCACTTTCATCACATGTGCAAATGTTGAGTCCCTCTTTAATTTTGCGTTTATATATTGTCACCTTTGCATCAAGGGTTATTGACTTCATTGCTCTCCTTGTGACATCAGCATGTTTTCTCCTGACTTTATCTACCACATTCCTGCTGTTCAAAGTGACCAGAAGTGGAACCTTACCATTAGTATTGCACATTGCTCTGTGCATTGGAGATGATAAGCTGTATAAATTTAGAGGCACCTACTAATATGCAGTATAAATGTCAATGTGATATAGAATATTGACTTCTGTATTTCTGTCCTGAACATGTACCTTAGCTGCTATAGCACAGAAGCTGACTAAATTCTTCTATGGATTGTGCCTTGGATCAGAATAAAAGCAACACCAGAGAGAGATATTACACTGGGAAATCTCAGAGAAAAGGCTGGTTTTGCTTTTCTTTTTCAAATGTATGGAAAGACAAAAATCCATCTGTCAGAGTAATAACAAGGTCCTGTTTAAAGAAACAAATTTCTTTGTAGTGTCAATACATTTACTGTAGTTTCCCATTAAGCCTTGTTGCAATTTATTTTCTTCTTCACTAGATGCAACATATTTAACTGAAAAGTAGTTGCAACAATGTGAAGTTTTCTGGAAAATCATGAATACCTTATGTGTGTGGAAATGTGTTCAGTTGCCTGTTGCTCCACAGCCATTAATCTGATGAATAAAGAGTTTGCACATGGGTTCACTCAGAGATTTAACATCTGATTTTACGTGGAAATATTTGAAAGAAAAAGTAGAGTATAGCCTGAAGCCTGTTAGATTTTTAGAGATTTATTTAATGCAGTTTCTTGCTTTGGTTCCTATTGTCTACTTAGAAAAAGAATGTTTTGAAATTTAAAATGAAATAAGGGCAAGCAATTCAAACAGCATTTCTACAGGACAAAAAAAAAATCCTTTACTTCAAACACATACAAAACCTGTCAGTTTTCATTACTCCTCTGTTGTTCTACTATTTCATTATCTTCTACATTAAATCAGACGATTCCCCACCTTTACACTGGTGCTTTGGAGATAAAATAAAGGGGCAGGAACTATCTTCATTTATCAACCCAAAATAACATCAGCATTTGTACTGAGATAATATTTCTGTCAATAATTCATTTTTAGAACAAAGAATGAATAGAATTAGTAGTTATTGTTTCTCTCTGTGGAGATAAATGCTTGATGTCTTAAGTTATAGGGCAATACTGAATCTCATCTTGATCTAAAAGGGATTGGAGTTTCCTGGTGAATTCAGGAAATCCTCAAACATAACATGTGTCCCTGTTTTCTGCTTCTCTTACTGATTTTGAACTCATTGACTCTGGGATGTTGTTAGTGTTGGAGAGAATGCAAAATAGGTGAGGCATATGTATTAATTAGCTGGATATGTTGAATGACCTGTTATTAATAAGATTGTAAACATTTGGTCTCTAACAGCTTCCTCACTCTACCTATTACAGTGCACTGGGTGTGCATGATTAGAATAATACTTGATTGGAATTTCCCCCACTTCTTCCTATAAAGTTTTTTAGTTACACTGAAGAGACTTAGGACTTGAAGTAACTCTCATGCCATCAAAAAATGCATTGCTTTGACAAAGAATATGTCATTTTGTGTTTGTATTGTGTACTTCATTTTAAAAGCAAGACCAGGTGTGCCACTTGCTTGTTTAAGATGCTCTTTGCCTCCATTTTTTAAAATCTGGTTTTAGAATATTTTTGGTCTGATTTGGTAAATTGTCTAAAAGAAGTGTGTTTTGATACAAAAGACAACATGAAATCATCTGTTCTGTGTCCAGTGGTTTAAAATCTGATGCTTGCTCATTTCTGAGTGAATTAAATTCCTTAATGAAGTTGTACATACAAGCTATTTATTTTGTTTGGGGATTTTTTTGTTGGTGTTTTTGTTGCTGTTTTTTAGAGTTAAATCTGCCAACTCCTACAGTTTTTCTAGTGCTCAGTAGCTGTGAGCTATGCTCAAATGGCATTTGGGTGTGCTTGGATTATAAAGGTAACATTCATATTCTGTCCTGGGCTCTGTCACTTATGTGGGGTTGCCTCAGAGACCAGGTGACTCATGTGCAAGATAGGCCAGGCCTCTTTAGAGAGTTCATGACCAAATACAGAGAGCTGAGGCAAGAAAATGAAAATTTATTTCTTTACTTTTAGCTGCTCCAGTAGATAGCAAATATTGACTATGCACAAAAGTCTCAAATCCTTCAGACACCGCTTGGAATGTTTAGCTGTGACTTGTCTTCTAAGGAGCTTCTGTAGCAAGGCTTCCTTTTCTTGTCAAATCTTTCTGTATTGGAAGAAAGCTCATTTCAGAGCTTTGAATTTTGCCTTCATTTAGCTTGCTTATTAACTTTGGAAGATTACAAAAAGATACAAAAGATGTCTGAGAGATATAACTGTAGGTCCATATGCTCAGGATGTATTTTTTAAATGGAATATTGACACCTATCAGCTGCTTGAGAAAGGTTCTGCTCCCTTGGTTGATAGGAAAATATGCTGTTCACAGAGCATATCCTGTTCTATTATGAAATTAAATTTACTTAAATTTACCTTTCCAGAAGAACTTAAATACTCCTGAATGGATAAAACCAGTGTGTTTAAGGAACATTTTGATGAAGTTAAATTCTTTTACACATAAATGTATATTGTCGATAACAATAGAGGCCCTGGAGTTAATGCATGGATGTGTGTGGCAGATGCAAGGACTGCCATATGGATGTTAAAATCCACATCAAGGCTTGTATCAACTCAGCATGATACAGCAATTGAGAATGGCTGTTTGTAGAGCTCTGGTCAGCATTAGTAAAAAAAAAAAAAAGAAAAAAAAAAAAAAAGGCAGGGTTTGCATTCCACAGTGGTGTTGTAAGTCAGCCTCTGTAAACCCTCCTTCATGTGGGTGCACATCATTCTTCAGGCACATCCTTGGTTTAGTCTAATTCTGACTCCCATCGGTGATGTGTTAATCTGACAGCTAATCTTGCTAAAAAAATAGATTAACTGCTATGTTCATGACAGAAAGTATCTATCAAAAGGCATGATTCTGCTTTTCAAATCTTCTGTTCCAGTGGGTTCCTCCTTTGTTCAAGGGGACTATGCTCATCAAAATGATTTATACTTGCTTCTGCTTCTTGAAGAAGGGTGTCTCCTTATTGCCATTTAACCTCAGAAAACTTTCGAGGTTTTTTTCCCCTGATAATTTGTCTTGACATTTTCATATAATCAAAATTAACCATATTGCCCACAAAACTGTTGAGGATGCAAAACCATCTGTGAACTCTGCCGTGAGTTAAACACTTCCCAAATTAGGATTAACAGCCTCTGTTTTGTTTTCTTGTTTACTTTTCCCCCAATAAACAAAAACACTTGTGCCCTTAAAAAGAGGATGGATTTCTGATTAACTGAAAATTATTAGGTTTGTCTGTAATTAAATATGAAAATAACTGAATCTTACTTTCACAAGACAGTAACTTCTGCAGTATATCCCTCCTAATGGGGTCTGAAGTAAAGTGTCAAGAGTGTCACAAAACACATTGTAAAATAGGAAAGGGGTAAAGGTCATTCCACCTGCTGTGGTAATACTAAAACTACCCTTGTGGACCAACTGAAATATATTAAAAAGAAAAAAAAAGTTTAGGACAAAAAATTGAAAACAATGCTGAGGTAGAGTATTTACCTTTTATTCTTGGAGGCATCAGTATGCATAACTGCAAACAGTCACCCAAAAGAATGAATAGAATTAAAAAGATTTAATTGACACCTGGAGCTTCGTCTTCATGACTAACATTCAAAATTGCTGTCTTCTAGAGCTATTAAATATGTAAATTGGAGGTAGCTATTGCTCTGCTTTTATTTTATTGCAATTGCTTCTGTTGCAGTAGTTTCTGAAGTGAAAATAAATCCCAATCATTTATTTTTTATCTTTCTTAGTACATACTGCAGTGTATTGGTTTGCATTTTGACTATCAGAAGCTTTCTTGCAGAAGACTGTGCACACCCATGTGTTTGGAAATTTGCTTAAGTATTCACTGCCAAGCAGGGTTTTGTGTCTTCAAGAGTGATCAGATATTAGTTTGACTGTGTGTGGAAATGTGCAGTAAATCAGTGATGGATTTTTCCATATGTCTTGCATAAAATCCAAAAGTGGTTATCTAATGTAAGCCAGAACACCAGAAAAAGAATTATACTGTCATATATTTGAAAAGGTCTTAGCAGAGTTATGAAATAAATAAATAGCATGTTGATCTTAATAAAATGAATTGCTATAACTGTTTTAGTTAGAGGATTCTTTTACTTGGCTAATGAATTTCTTGAAATAGGAGATTATCTTGTTATACCTAATTATGTACTGTATTTGCTGCAGGGTTTAAAAGCTGCAGTTAAATGATTCAGTCTGGGGGTCAACAGGTACCCAAAGATGCTGCAGGTAAATCCAGTTTCCTTACTTCCCCTGTGTGATCCATGGAATGAAGCAGAAGCTCAAATAACTGCTCAGAAACATTGGAGCTCTAAGGGGAGTTCTCTGAACTATGTTGTGCTGGTTTAAATATATTGATTCTGTCACCATAGGACAGATCTAACCTATTTTCTTCACTTTCTCTCTGCTCATTTCTGTATTTATCTTTATAAAGAGTGAGAGTTAAATAGATCTCTTGATGTTAAACAGTATGTACTTCTATTAGACAGTATTGTATAAGTGATTACAGATTAAAACAACAAATAGCTCACACAGGAGTTTACTGAGCATCTTTTGGACAGGTTAGCTTTTAAAAGCAACTTAGCTTTATTTTAATCAAGTAGAATCTGAAAAATTGTACTTAAATAGAACACACAGACATCTTTGATATTTCATACAGTATAGCTTGGAGCACAGTTCAGCATCTGGATAGACTAAATTTAATATCATTCATCTGTACGGGCTGCTTTTCCTTGAATTAAAAAATTATATGTAAAAATTACCAGATACCTGCGTCTTATGATTGAATAAAGAAATTAAAGAAGCTGAGGAGTGTTATTATCAGTCATTTGGGCAAATTTTCTGAGTGATGAGAAAATAACTTGTAGCTCCTTAGTTAAAAAAAAAAAAATCAACTCCCTTTTATAAATGAATAAAAAGTATTTGGTTCCAAAATATGGCAAATTAACAAAATTAAGGTGCAAATCTGTATAGTACATTTAAGTACTTAAGTACATTTGTTGTCCAAGTCCAACTGAAAGAAGCAATTTATAATTAATCAGATATATCATATTTATTGTCTGAGAACCCATTAGCATGCAATAAACCTAGATATTCCCAAGAGCTTTTAATATTAACATAACATGTTAATTGAATCAGCAAATAATTTTCAGTCTGAAAATCATCTTCATGGCAATTACTGATATTAAATATACAATTTATATGAAATGCATAGCAAGTGTAATTGACCTAACTAAACATTAGTTTGAATTCTAGTTTGTATTTAACCTCTGTGTCTATATTCACTGTCTGTGTATTGAACCTGGAAGTACTGCCTGGTTCAAATTGAGATACCAGTTCATGTGTCTCGTTATGTAATTTAACATGAGCTGATAATTGTACAACTTTACTCCACAATTAGAAATTTACTTTCATGAACATGCACTAAAAAAATTGTGTTTTGACGATTCTGCATGTAAAATTATGAGTTTCACACATAGCTTACCAGAAGTTAACCTCAGTCTCAAAATAAACTCATTTATCTATTGATTTCACATAACTTAAGGGATATAAATTATTTGCAATTGATAGTTTTCTTTTAAATCACCTGTGGTTCACATGTGTTTGAGGGTTGGTCAAGCAGCTATGCCATGTCCATGTGGAAGTCAATGGGCTCATAATTACCTTAAACTGTGAACTGTAGAGGGAGTGAAGTGACCCAGTCCCATCCCAGAGTGCAGCACAGCGTCCCCCTGTTCTGGTCCTTCCTTTTCCTCTCTCAGACTCTTGGGAGTGACCTTTGGCCATGGGAACTGTTTGATGTGCAGCTTTTAGAACCAGTGAGGTTTGTCAACCATGATATAAAATGAAGGTTTTTCACTAGCTTTTAAAAATAAAATAATAATAAAGAAGTAGTAGTGTTCTAAAACTGTGGTTGTTACAGCTCTCGGTTTTCAGTCCTAGATGCCAAACACCAATCCAATACCAACAGGCCTTGCATGTCTGTTTAACTTCCAAAACATTTGTGATACCCCAATTGTTTCTTAAAGTGTGAAACAGACAAAGTATCTTGAGAACAATGAAGGAATATATTGTTTTGATATTTCTGCTTATTTGTTTTGTGAAAGTTTTTGTTTTGTTTTGCTGCAAGGAATCACAAAATACTTTGTTTATTGAACGAGTGAGTTATAGGAAGGAAAGGATTAATTATACTGGTGAACCCTGTATTGTTAGCCACAGTAATAACTGTAGACATATTTTACTCCTATAAATAGCTCCTCTTTTATCTAACATCTTTCAGTCAGATGGTGCTGAGACCCCTCCTTCTTCACCAAGAAACTTACAGTCATATTTCAGCAGTATGTTTTATAGGTAATACAATAAAATCCACAAAATGTGCTATTGCCTTGCCTTTTAGTACAGTAGCACAAAATTATGAAAGGAATAATGGGTGCAGGGGATGAATAAGAGCAGCCAGGTTTGGATTTCATTTTCTAAATGAATTCAGCTGGTCTGACAACCCTAGAGGTGCCCTTAAGCAAAGAAATTGTTAGAGAAGGTTAGATTAGGTGATAATTGCAGGACAGAATAAAAGTTGAACAACTGCTTTTCTTCCATCCTGGATTTTTGAGGAGAGCTGAATCAGTTTGGCATATTGAGAAACCAGAAAAACAGTGGGCCTCTCACATTGTTTGTTCTGAAAATTAAAATCTCAATAAGTAAAAATGCTGAAAAGCCTCAATATATTCTATGAAATTCCAAACTTGTATTGCCAAGAGAGTATTTACTTATGTTAGGGCTCCATCTACAGTCATGAGGAAGCAAATCTTATCATGGATGGTAGTGATCTCAGCTTCTGGGGCATTGTTTACCATAATAAACTCTCCTTTTATTTGGGTCAGCATACTTTGGGCTGCTTTGCAGCCACAGTTAAAGTATCTGATCTCTAATTATTTCCAGTAAAGCAGCAGGCAAGGTTACATTGACTATATATGCCAGTATTCTGGTAGGGTTGGCTTAAATTTCAAGTAATTTTATTATCAAAAGGTTAACAGGCACAGAGAATGTTATCATATAATCCCACTCACACATTCCATTTTTAAAATAGTTAGGATTTTTGCCTCCTCACTATTTCAGTTTGAGAGGCTCTTCAAGAACATCATTCCTCAGATGATGAGCACTATTCTAGTACTGAGAGTCTAAGTGTATTTAAGGGACTTCTTGTATCCTTTTGATTTCAAGCCACTGTTGACCTTGAGCTAAAATAGATTGGATGTAATCCTCATCCTTGATTTCCAATAACATTTAGAAACAGTCATGAGACTATAACTAAATAACTGAAATGGTTCTCTCATATTTGGTGCTTTTTGCTGTCAGCATATGAATTGGAATTTGACTTAGGTCTTCCATTTCTTTGAAACAACCAAGCAGAATTGAAGACAGCCACTTGTGAGGAAGGTAGAAGCTGAGCAATATGTAAGTGCAAGCCTGTTTGTTTTGTTATTATGTCTCTATGTTAATCTGTTGAATAATTAATTTTATGTAAGTGAAAACAATCAAACAAAGATCCCCAAATCTTGTTCTTCACTTGTGTAACAAACAGAAGGCGGTAGTTTATCAGGGAAAATATTTAAATATCAAAAATAGCAATAAAAAGGGCTAAATATGGGACAATACAAAGCACTGACATAATTTACTGGAAGTCTCACATTTAAGCAAATATATAGATGAAGTGGGTGGGACAAAGCTTCGAGGTACAAAGATCACTCCTGCATGTTTATATAAAATTATAGGAGTTTAGCTACCACTTCATAATAGTAGCTAAGAAAGGCATTTACTTGAGCATGACCAAATATGTTTAAAAATCTAAAAGGAGTGTTAAAAAGTGGGACTGTGTAATAATAAAGGTTAACACTGAACTTTCTGATTAGAAAAGGAAGACTAAGTAATTGAAATAATGGATAAACAGAAGATAATTTAGGGTTTTTTCATTGGTTAATAACTTCTTTAAAAATAGCATACAAAAAAATGCAGTTCTCAGTTTTCTTCTAAAATAAAGCTCACACAAAGTGAATTCTTTCTCAACATCCCTTTGCAGCAGTTCTCCAAGCAGTTGCAAAAGTCTCAGCAACAGCTGTCTAGTGAGGGCAAGTTTCAGTTCTCACTGCCAGTACCTCAAGGACAGTGAGCTGCACAACTTTCATATTTACTGGAGGGTAGAGCCCAACAAGAGAATGCCCAATGTCCATGTGGAGCAGGTGATGGAACCTGCTGGTAGCCTCTGTGTCAGAACTACTATTTGCCAATTTTCTTGGGGATATGAAGCTAGAATGGGTCTGTTTCCTGACTGCTTGTGAGAAGTAGGAAATGCACAGGAAAGAAACAAGAACTGCAAAATGATAACAAGCAGCTCTAGCAGGTACTGCAAGAGCTAGGTGTTGTAAAGAAAAGAGTGATGGATGTTGGCACAAAAATATTTCTCTAGACTAGTTTTATTGCAGTGCTCCCCCCCTTAAATGAGGAACAGAAAATTTATTAAAGAAACTATTCTGGTAAAAATCAGGACTAGTGCTCCAAATCAACAAGACCAAGCCAATGGGAGTTGAAAATAGGGGAGAAAATAGTTGTTTCTCAGTTTCTCAGCATTTTCCATTAGGGGGAAGGAAATATCTTAGCAACTCAGTGAGGCATTAAAAGCGACACAGTTCACCTGAAGAAAAACCTTGCAGTACTGGATGTTGGGTGAACTACAGTGAGTTCAGTAAAATAATTTTGAATGGGTTTTCTGTTGATTTTTTTTTTAACTCATGAGCAGATAATACTCTTAACATTGTGTCAGCTTTCTCCTGCTCATCTGGAGTGGATTTATAAAAAAATGACAGCAAATAGAAGAAAAGGTGGAAGACAAGAAAAAGCCTGCTTACAGAGAAGGACTGCTCTCTGGTCATTTAAAGTGATGGCTTTTTGTTACTGCGTTATTGTAAGTGTCACCACATTTTAAAGGCTTATAGAACATTGTTGTACTCTTTTTTTTTTTTTTCCAGCCTACCTAAATTTTATTTTGAAGTATGGAAAATTTTGGTGAGCAAAAACCAATACATTTATAAACACAGTAACCTTACAGTATGAATTTAAAATTCAATGTGAAGAAATGTGAATAGATTTTAAAACAAATTAATTGTTGCCAGCATACAATCAGTGAAGAGAAACACAAAGAAAGGAAAGCTGAGGCTGTTCAAAACTTGCCAACTCTTTGGATACTCACATATGCTCAGAGTTTTTAGGCCTCATATTACAAAAAGTTCATTTGTAGGTTGGCCAGAACAGCAAAACCACTACATAAGTTGGGTACAGAAAAGAAACCATTGCAGTGATCAGCAGTGTGTGATTTAGCATTTGGAGAGTCAAAGAGGCTCTTGTGATTGCTCCTGTTTTAGGCTGTGTGTTTCAAGCCCCCTTTCATATTGTGCACAGCTGCTAGCACTTACAGTTTGGGGGTAGTGTTGACACAGGAACACAAAGGGTTGAGATATTGCTCACTTATTGCCAGGGTGGGAGGTCAGGGGCAGGACACATGGGGGTAGGAGTTTTCCAAAGCAAAATCATTGCAAAACTAACTCGTGACTATGGCTAAGGAATATTTTCTTCATTGCAAATTTATGATCAGGGTAGACCATGCCTCTAATTCAATAGCTCTGTAGATTCAGGTATTCTCAGGGAAAGTTGCCAAGCAGTTGCAAATCTACCACGTTTTGCCACAAACTGGAGCACAATCATGGCAATGCTACTGCATTCACATAGGATTTGGATTGCTAGTTACAAGTATTTCCATAGACAAGCATGAATGAACTTGATATCAACAAAAAAAGCCTTTTCTAGTTTATACCCAGGAGCTGCTGGAACTGGAAATAGGATATTGAAATTTTCTGTTGCCTATGAAGAAGCAGTTGTTGTACTGTTTACTTGGAAAAGTATATTTTTGAGCTATAAAAATGAAAGCCTAATGTGAGATATAAAGTATTCTACAGGAGATGAATGATGATGACCAGGACAGGGCACTGTTGTGCAGAAGAACAGGGTTGGAATGCCAGATCACAGACACACAGAAGCATGAGCAGGATGTCGCCCCTCTGAGTGTGGGCTCACTCTAATTATGCTGGTTAGGTCTCTCCAGTGATGGGTACCTGTAACATCAGACTGTATTTAACTTGGGGGAGATAAAGAGATAACATGATTTTTAAGCTGCTGGACTGCAGGAACTTTGGCATTTTGCACATTATGCTTGGAGCTGGGAGAAATTGTCACAGCCTTGCAGCTCTGGACATTTTTACCAAATAGCCCATAAGAATGCAAGGTGAAGCTGGTTGCACTTGGGCTGAGATGAACGACATGCTGTTCCAGTAAGTATTCTGGACCCATAGTCTGTAGAGAAAGACAGGTTGTTTGCAAAATTACTCAGATCAAGAATTTAACCAAACCCTGAAGGACCACCTTTTCAGTGGAATCATTTGCTAGAGAGAGGAAATCTAGAGAGCTTACACATAACATTTGCAAATACCCTCAAGGAATTTCATGCAGTGTTTGGTAGGGACCTGAAAAAATATTGTTCTCATGGATGAAGTTCCTAAAAAGGATAGAAAATAATTTGGTTTATGTATAAAGCCTACAGATAAAATTCATATTTATTTCTGCATGAATTAAAGCACTCCAGCAGATAAGGACTCTTAGCTGTACTCTGTGTAATGCTTCCAAGCATGACTTGACAATCCTAGGAGAAAGAAAAGCAGAACTCCTTTGAGGAGTCCAATAAAATGCTGATACACACATGTAAGAAGTAATGGATGGGATACCTTGAGTCCCAAGACTTTATTAGGAGTAGTTCATAAGGAATAGATGATGTGATAACAGGGATTTCAGTAAAATTGCCTCAATATAATGATTGTATGATGTGCTGACTAAGAAAGACTTTGATGCAAGAAGCGAAGAAACAATTTCCATCTGTTCATAACTGTTGAACATTCTTTATAAATACAGGATTAAAGGGAAAAAACACCTGATTTCAGCATCTGTTTCTTTTCAAATGGTAACAAATGGAGGTTAGTAAACTTTTGGTTGTTGGAGTGGTTTTGGTGGGTTTTTTTTTCTTGTATGTTTTTTCAAAACTGAAGTTAAAAAAAAAGGAGGGGAGGGGGCAATAGTATGTCCAATAGTAACAACTTGGAATTGTGTTCATAGAGAATGAATTTCAATTCCTATCCAAAAGGAATAGGATGTGTTTTCCTATAAAAGTCAGAAGATGTGAAAAAACCTCAAAACTTCGAAGCCAAAGAAATATTGTGCAAAATGAACAAGTGGATGTTCTTCAACTGGCAAACAGAGAGTTGCCTGTAACCTCCAGGTATTTCTTATAGTGTGTGACAGTCTGCATAGAGCTGCAGTTTCACCTGATCATTATGATACAGGTGAGATCTTCACAAATCCTTTCTCCTCCAGTGTTATTTCTTTGCAAATTCTGTAAACCATAAACTGTTGGTAATGTTTAGCTTGTGGTAACTGTGATGTTAATGCTAAACTATGCCACTAAATTAGTTGATTTTACTGCTTGCTGAAAAATGAGAGGCTGGAGTTGAAAAAGTAGGAAAACTTTTTTTTACTTGAGGTATCTTGCTGATTCTAATCACCATCAGAATTCCCATCTTAATCAGCATGATTCAAAGCAGCCTACATTGTCACTATCAGAGTGCAAACCATCCATCTGAAGATGTTTAAGGCCTTGACATGTAAAGTGTTTGACTGGACTTTCTCTCCATTCTGCAAAGCATCCAGGGAAATGCTGCTATATAAATGAATTGATAAAAGTCTCGTGAGCAAGGCCAGTCCTTGACTTTGTCTCTTCTTCCATTTCTTCTCATGACCTGTTGTCTCGAAGTGCTAACCTGCCAAGTTCAATTTGAGTTGTTTGCAGCTTAGATATTTACTAGATAAGCTGTTATTTGCTGTCATTGGCTTTTGTCCTCTGCAAGGAAATAAAACACTCAGAAACTGAGACAGATGGGGAAACACACACAGCTTTAAAACATTGCAGGGCAGAAATGTTACGATGTGGAGACGTCAACCAGAATCAAAGTAGTTGCATGTTTGATCTTGATATTGTTACTTTGAATTTATATTGATGCCATAGTGGAAGCATAATTTTAGCATTCTTATACACTTCTCCCTCATTTCCAGTCAAGTGCATTACAGACAGAAGTTTGACTGTAATTGATCTTTGCTGGTTAAATGCATATACGGAAAATAAAGGAGACAAAGGTTTATGATGGCTGAAGCCTTTTGTGTCCGTGGCAGGTAGAGATACCATATAAAAATGTGTGCATTTTCAACCAGGGTTATTAGCAAACAGAAGCAAGTTCTGATTGTAATAATACCGAGTGACAGAAAGAAGATCACACTTTTGAAAGACATGAAACTTGATAACGGTGAGATGGGTGAAGCTGTAGGTTAACTTCACACATGGTATTGGAGGGTCACCACTGCTTTTTAAACCTATCCCAAATATGCTGCATGTTCTCAAGCATTATCTGGGACAGACAAGGCTGGACAATGCATGACTAAAGCTCAGTACTTAATATCCACTATCTCAGTACTTAATACCCACAGTATGATCTGTAATAATCAGTGATATTAACAATTTTGAGCAACTGTGACAATTTCTTAAAAATCTCTGTTGTGATTCAAAAGAGATGACTTTGTTACTTTTTTCCATGGGACAAATCAACAGGAGTAGCTGTAATGTTCCCTTAACTTTCTAGAGATTCATTTGTGTACGCCAAAATAAAAGCCAGTATTGAGTTTTAGGGCATGAACACAGGAAGAGATTCTGTTCTAGACTAAGAAAGTATGTGAGTGGTCTTAGTTCTTGGCAAATGGAGGAATTCAGGCTACAGTGCCCCACTAGGGCCACACTGAGATGTGGGAACTACTCTTATGTAAGTTCCTGCCCAAGTTTACTAAGTGGTGGTTTTCTTGTGCAAGGATCTAGTTTTCATTGCAGTTCATCTAAGCAGATTACTAGTTGTATTAAATAGTTATTTTTGGCAATTGTTGTTTTTTAACTTGGAATAACTTGATTTTTAAAAGTAAAAATGTTTTGCTTGTAGTAGTAAAATTTTACAACTGTACTTCAGTACAAGGCATAGTTTTTATTAAATTATATTGTTGCTATCAAGCACTTGTATTGCCATTGAGTAGAATGATAGCTTTAGAAGTATTTAACTTTTTCTGTACTTTTAAAATTGCATGTTTAATGAGGTCTGACATTATCTATCCAACAATTTTGCATCTTCATTTTGATAATCATTGTACAATTAATAAGGTCCCCTGATAAGCCCAGTGAAGTTGCACTGAAGCTGTACTGAGCTGTAATTGCCATTTTTCACGAGAAAGCTTAGCTATAAAATATAATATGACTTGCCTGAAGCCACACAGCAGCAAATCTTTAAGAAAGCCAGTGGGTTTGGATTTATTCTTTCTATCTTTTGTTTTAAATATAAGATATATTTCTTCCTTCAAATAAGGTAGGACATGCAGGGAGAAATTATCGTGGTTGTATATCCAGAAAGAAATAGATCATGCACTAGTGTACATTAGCATATATGTTTGCACTTGCAAGTTAAGATCAGTCATCAGAAATTTCATCTTAAATGAAAATTTTAATAAGTATGTGCATTTGAACAACTATACAGCTTTATTATCTGAACTGTGGCTTTCTCTAAAAATGCATAAATATGCATCTACTTGAAGGATTTCTAATATTGCTATATTAAAATTCTTACTATCAATAAAAAAAAATCTGTGCCGCAACAAATGATTTTTCCATATGCAAAAATCTTTAGAAATGTGTGGTCTGAAAATGAGACATTTCCAAATAAAATTGAGCTATGCAGAAGAAATTGAGGGAAAAGTCCTTAAGGTGACTTTTAAATGAAAATGAAATGTCTTTTAGTAAGTTTCAGAGGTACAACATTACAGACTAGTAGAATTGTATCTCATTAATTTCAAACACAGATTTTATGTGAGGCTATTTGATTATAATTTGATTATCTGACCCTGTAATTAAAGTTTATTGCCAATTTCAAAGCTTATGTGTAAAATGAACTGGTTTTCTTCAAAGCAATATACAATCCATTGGACTCATTGACTTCTAGTTTTGCATTTAAATCGAAAAGTCTGTTATAACATGACAAACAGGTTCAGTTTTTGATCATTAATCCTGCTAAGCAATATTCATAAATTCAATTTTGAATCAGTTGGAATACTTTTCTTTTATTAGTTTCTGTGTTATTAAATGAGATTGTCTCTGACTAATATATTTCTGGACTCAAACTGTAGCTCCAAGCTGTTATTCAAATCAAATAACATGCCCCTTACTTGTGCCTAGCACTAATAAATGCCAACTTGTGATACATTTGCTGGAGACTGTCACGAATATTAAAGGAGGCAATAATGCCACTAATGTCTCATAAGTAAGCTTATTTTTCTAAAGGACTGAAATCAGTCATCCTACTGAGGGGGGCAAAGGGGGAAGAGCCTTTAAGACTAAAGCCTAAAGCATTATTTTACTCAGCTAAACATTATTATTGAGGAGGTAAATGACCAAGAAATTACCACTGCAGAGGATGAAAAATACAGCATGTAACTTCTGGTGCCACCCTGCACAACAGAAATGCATCCACTGGCTAAGCATATGCTGGGCTTAGTAGAACCATGTTCATTGGTTTGGAGGCATGTTTTCCTCCTTCTGAGGGTTGGAATTAAAGGAAGAAAAAGAAATCCAACACCCTTTTACTGTAATTGTCAACCACCTACTTCAGTTCTTTTGTGATATTACTGGCAATAGTTAGGGGGTTTGGTGCAGAACACGAGTTTAATATGTTGACATGGAATTATCTAAACAGGATTAACTTGTCTATGTTGTCCTCCCACAAGCTGGGCAGTTTGTGAAGGAGTTTATTGGGTGGAGCAGGGAGTACAACTGTGCCTGAGAGACATGGCATGGATCCTACCTGTGTCCCAAATGGATACAAGGGCAATGCAGAGATTCAGCACAATCATTTTGATTTCTCCTATCTCAGAATATCACCCCCCCCTTTTTTTTTTTTTTTTTTTTTTTTTTTTTTTGTTTGGCTGGGTTTTTTTTTGGTTTTGGTTTTTGTGTGTGTGTGTGTGTTTTGTTGTTCCATTTTTTTGGTTGTTGTTGTTTTTAGTTGTTTTTGTTTGTTTGTTTGTTTGTTCATTTTGTTGGGTTTCTTTGTGTTTTTTTTCTTTCTTTTTCTTTTTTTTCTGGAGGTAGAATACCGGTAAAGAGTGTCCAGTCTAGGGCTCTCTGTACTTTTTAATGAAACTTAGAGCCATGTATTTATCCCTTTCTTTCTCTAGTTTTTTGGTTTGTTGTTGGTTTTTTTTTTCCCCAAAATATTTACGATTTAAATAAAAAAGAGGCAATTGTGGTTTTTATTTCGTGCAGTTAACTTCTTAGCTTTCCTACTTCATCAAAAGTTCTGCGCAATAACCTTGTATTTCCTTTTCAAAAATAATAATATAGAAAAATTCCATGCCTATTAAAGTTCAATAATGTCAGTATCACAAAATGTACCAAAATAAATGCTATGTTCTAGGAGAGTGACTAATGTGTTTGGTTACGGTTGAGGGGGTTGCCTTTAAATGAGGATTCTTACACTAAAGGTATTTATTTTAATTGGGACGGATGAAAGCGCTGAGAGACAATCTGATGGTTTGTTTGATGATTGCCTTTAGTTGTCCAAACTGTTCTGTGCTGTGCAGGATGTATTCCTGTTGGATTTGGTTCACAAAAGGTCTGTGAGCTCTGTCTCAGTGCTCAGAGCGGCGCTCCCTCGGCCGTGGCTGGGATTTGCCAGAGTGGCTCAGGTTTGTTCTGCCTGCAGCTCTGCCACCTTCCCTTGGGCAGGGCTCCTGTCCCAGCTCACAGCTCACACGCAGCAGGGGACAATGGCATACCCACAAGGCCACATCACATTACCCCCTGAGCTCCCCCTGACCCAGCACCTCCCTTCTCTTTACAGTTTTTCATGGAAAACAGAAACTAAGCATGACTTATCATCATTAGAGCTATTACTGAACTCTCTGGAGCTGAGGCAGAGCTACAGTTCACAGAAAAGATGAACACTACTTGACTAAAGTGTAATTTAACTGGTTTTTGTTTAGTGTTTTTATTTTAAATCTAAATTGTTGTCTACTTTAACAAATACAGTGATCCTCCTCACAGAGGGATTCAAGTCAGTGCCTCCTCTGTCTAATATCTCATTATTTCTGAAGTGCAGTGGAAGATTTGGTTTGAATGCTTCTATGTTATTTTTTCAATGACAATTTTTTTGTTATTATAGATATAATTCTTAGTTCTCACAATGAATACAGCAAGGTGACAGACTGTCATAATAATGCAGATGATGACTGATGGTATGTGATCCTAAGCTTGGATAGTATAATGCATAAATGCCTTGAAATGTATTTATATTTCCATCTTCTTGTGACCAAGATTAGTCCACAATCTGTGAGTGAGAACAGCCTCAGCCTGCATGGTAAGAAAGGCCATTCAAAAATGACTTTGGTATCTGATTATCTTATCTACATAACAGTAGCCAAGTTATCCCATCTTCTGTTAGAACTCTGTCATATGCTGCCCTGCTTGGATATTACCAGAGAAGTTGAATCCAGGCCAGGATTTAGTGGCCAGGTCCAGTTCAACATGTAGCTTTCTCTAACAATTTAGGACTTCTTTTCTCACTACACTTTCAGAATTTTTTTATTAAAATTAGGTTATTTTGGATGCAACCTAGCACAGTCAATTTTATTAATAGCGATAGCAAAGGCCAGGAGTAGTGCACTGATTGTTTGGGATTGCTCAAGAAGCTTTGTAAGAACTCCAGAGCAATGAAAGGTTTTGCCTGAATAAAATATTAGGGATCTGGAGGCAGATACAATGGCAAGTTGTGGTTGGTTTTTGCTGTACATTTACTGAGATGTGCAGGGATCTGGGCTTTTTATCTCTAGAGCCATTAATTAGATTATAGAAATGTATAGCCAATAACATTTTGGTTTAGTCTTCAATTGCTCACATCCTTCAAGTTTTCTGGAGGAGTAGACATTTGAAATTGCACTTGGCATATGCCTACTCCTCAGTATGTACATAAGGGATTCCCTAACTGATTGTGGGAATAATAAGTGTGAAAAATAACACTGTTAGTGTTTTCTTAAGCTAAGTGTCTACTCATCATTACTTCTTGAGCAAATCAATTAAACTTTTCAGAAAAAAAAAAATGGATCATCCGAAGATGTGTTTGACATTTAATAAAAAGTTAATTAGGCATGACTATTTAAACACTGCATAGGTTGCATTCTGGTTTGAAGTATTATTTTCAGGAAACATTATGATAGTGGTTATTATAACATCTGGTTATCTGCCTCAAAGGATCCCTGAGGTAATTAAGAGGTAATACTTTTAGAAAATGAATGTAAAATATTTTCCTTATTCATATTTCAGTTTTGTAAATATTTCTTCTCCAGTCCTGGAAAATTCTTCTTCCTGATAAATTTTGTGCTAAAATAGTAAGAAAATGAGATTGTAATGATACAAAGAAAGTCAGGTGAGTGAATGCTACTGGCTGCACACTTCAAGGACTTGAGTTTCTCAGATTATGGTCTAAATTTTGTCTTCTGTTTGTTTGATTGAATTTTTTTCTCTTTTCTTTCCTTTCGTCCACATCCTTACTACTCTTGAGGATGAATTCTGGCTCCACAAAAGCAAGGAATGAAGACTGTATCCCCAAAGGACTACCTGATGTTTGCATACCCCTAAAAGAAGGCTTGCAAGGTGAGTCAACTTTTTAAACAGCCCAGGAGTCATGATGAGGTTAATGTCTGGTTTTGCTTAATTGATCCACTTGCCTATCCATACTCATTTTGCATAGAATATACAGATATGTGATTTTTTGAAATAAAATTGAACTGTTTTCTCAGAGTGAACAGATTTGTGCTGCCTTCTGCAAAATGTTCAGCTTTCCACTATAATCACAGATATTTTCCTTTTTTTAGGGGATCATAATATTTTTACAAAGAGGTAAGGCTTACATGGAATTCATTCATCCTCTTGGTCCTATTGTAAAAACTTTGGGCACTTCCCCTTTCTAAATTTTCAGAAAGATGGGGGTGTTGTGTGTGCATTACTTAAATGTTCAGTGGATGATGTGCACACCCAGCATTCACTGACAATCTCGAATATGCCTGACTGTTAAGGAGGGCCATGTGCAGACCCAGCCATACACTAAAAGTGGAAGGAGCTTCACCACTCTGAACAAAGGAGGTTCTATCTGAAGTGTGATGGAAGTGACAAAATATAAATACAAAAGCCTTCAATTTTATACTTATCTGGGTTTTTTTTGCAATGATTGGCAAAACCGCAAATCTCTTTTGTACTCAAGCTTAATATCTCTCCACATTGTGGTGGCAACAGGAGAACGTGTTAGTATGATGTTTTAATAAATTTCCAAGCTTTAATATTCTGAAATAAATTTAAGTATTTTTTTTGGCATGCAATTAACAGCATCCCAGTAAAATGAACAAAAATTAACACTGTGTTCTGAAATCCGCTCTGTAGTCTCAGCAAACACCACTGTGTCAATTAACTTTGAATACATTCTTTGAATATTTTTGTTTCTAATAGCTTTAGGTTCTAAATTGTCTCTTAAAAGATCTTTTTCTCTTAAAAGAAATTCTGCATTTTACAACCTAACATGCACTATTTTGGAAGTGACAGCAGTGATATGACTATATTTTACACCAGAAGACTCACAAGTAATTTAGGATAAATCCTGAAATTGTTTTATGTAGTTATTATTTTGTTTTAATATCAAATACTTCATATTTAAAACTTAGACTCTAACAATTAATTTAATTGTAAAATCTCGGACTTTCTTCTATAGGAGAAGTTTAGTTTTGGCATGAAATTGTTTAGATTTTAATAAACTTATTTAAATACTTGTTTAACTGCTTTGTGGTAAAAAATGCTGCATATCAGGGATTAGGTTTTGAAGATGATCCAAATGTGGTAACCAGAGTATTTATTTTCGTTTTTAAAGACCAGAGTGCATCCAACTGGATACCAATTTGAAAAATATCAGGCATTCTGAAATTGCTAGGTTGTAATATTTCTTACACATATGTATCAAAAAGAAAAAAAAAGTCACAAATTATAACCAAAGTATTAAAAAGTACTAATACAAAGTACAAAGTATAGTACTAATAATAATACAAAGTATTAAACCAGCCCCAAACAACAATGTTAAAGCATAGGAAATTCTTACACTGACAGTTTTTTTCCTGGTGTGTAAATGGTATTGTCCATCCTTTTTTACATTTTACTTCAAAACAGTGGAAATCCCTCAACTGTATGAAATTCGATTCTAACTTTCATATGAACAAAAAAATTCCTAAATAGTTTCCAATAACTGGACTAGGTTGGTAAAGTAACTTGTTTTACTGAATACTTTTTTGTAGAAATAAGGTTATCTGATGCTTTTAAGCAGTAAATTATAGCATTTTTAAAGTAATTTTTTATTATAACATTTTGATTATACAACAAATTATAACAAATACTAGAGCAAATGGATTTGGTACTTAATATTTTATTCTATTATTTTTTTTCCTCCCTTAGTTCATACCCCTTACAAGCTCACTAGAGTTGGAGGGCTCACATCCTGGAAAATGTAAGTAAGTTCTAGAGACTTTAAGTCTTTTTTTAATCAGGCTTCAGCTATTCTGAGCATGTCAGCTCTTGAATTCTGAAGTTAACTTGCACAGTTAAAGCACAGCACAAGAATCAGCTCAGGCTATGCAGAACCTTGCAAAGCTGATCTCTTTGAAATATGTCCAAATAGATATTCAAATCACTATTACAACATAAATCAAAAATGCTTTCCACATTTTACAGTGTACTTCATATGACAAGCACATTTCCTCTCAGTTATGATTCTCTTTCAAAGAGTGGAAATCTTCAACTTGATGGTGCTTGATGGCAAAAGAATGTTCACTGAAGTGTGGCATAACGCCGTGGCTTGTTCACATTCAAATTTAAAGTAATAAAAAATATGAAGGAGTGGAGGAAAGAGATCTATTTATCACATGGTTTTACCCACTAAAACAATTTCAACTTGTAAGCCCAAATTTATTCATGATGTTAGTGCCATTGCAGCACAGGAGATTTTATCCCTACTGCTTTTCTTCCATGGGTGTTGCTGTCAAAGCTTCCCAGTCACCTTGGTTAATTCATTCCGTGTGCCAAAAGTAATTATCCAAAGTTCCACGCTGCCTGCAATGATGAAACCTTGGGCAGTGTGCAGCTATGATGTCACAAGGCAGTCATTAATGTGAGAGTGCCTTACCTGGAGGCCTGAAGGCCCGTGCCAATGAATCACATTCCCATATGAAAGGTACTGATTTAATCGTTCTGATGGCAGGACCGTCAGAAATGTAATTGTCCACTGGCAGCACGGCCGTGTAAAAGGACATCCCAGCAAAAGGCAGCAATCTTTCTAAGTAACATTTTACATTTATTCAGATCGTTCCACTTGTTTTCCTCCTCCCCGTGCCCCCAGCCCGAGTCTGTTATTGATATAAAGGTTGAAGCTCAGGCAGCTTAGCTGTTATGTGGAATGACCTTTACTTTTAATATTAATATATTATTGTAAAGTCTATGAGACTCATAAATGCAATTTTAGAATTCATATGAAATGCCATGTGCTGAACCTATTGCAACTTTTCCTCTAGTCCTGTGGCAGGTTGCAAACTATGCGAATTAATATGCATCATATTCTTTCCCCTTTATTTACTTAGAGAGGTTTGCAGAGCAACTTTATCAAGAGTAACATTATCAAGAGCTTTCCTGCAAGCTTCTTTATCATATTCACATCCGTGTCTGCTCGACACTTGTCACTGTCAATCAAATGGCAATAATACGCAGATGATTTGCTCATTTGGTTTAATAAAATCTCCCTGCTTATTTGCACTGCAGTCATTATGCCACATAATTGCTCCGCCGCCGAGGTGAAAGGCAGCCAGTTGCCTGGGGGATAAGAAGAGACTATTGCTATATGAAGGATTTGTTTCTTTGCCTCTGTCTCTCCCTAGTCACTCATATCCCTAAAATTAATATTGTATTTGAATCCAATCCTGCTATTCTTATGCAGGCTAACATTGTTATTACTTATTATTTGGATGTGAAGTCATTTATTTTTAGTTTTGATGTCCAGGCTGTCAAGCTAAATTTCATTGTGTACTGCCACATACGATTTTTAACTGCCATTTAAACTTGATTCAAAATCCAAATTATGAAGAGAACACGTTCAAAGGAATGGTCTGACAGGAAGTATAGCTACAATTTTTATTTCCCAGGAAATCAAAGTATAGATCTTGTTATTGTTCTGTGGTGGAGATATGTGCGGTTTTCATACCTCATAATCTTTTTTGTATTGGCTGGACACTGTGATTCAGAAACAGAAAAAGGGGGGGCTATTTATGCATATGAGCAGCCCTTAGGGTGCAAAACAAAGGCATTCACTTCCAAAAATGATATAGCACAGAACTAGCTCAACTGACTGTTGTAAATTCCTGAATGATTTGTACTCCATTTTCCAGTAGATTCTACTATGACAGATGGTGGAAGTAAAAATGAGGAATCTATCCCTGTAACACAAACCCTGGCTCCTTCACTGCACAGTTAATAAATCCTTCACTGCCATGTGATAATAATTACCATCCCATACTTTTGGGGTGATTCCACCTCAGTGGCATACTCGTTAGGAGACTAAAATACTTCATATTTAAATGTATTCCAAATAGCATGTGCTTAGTGTTTCTTTTAAAGAAAATTAAAAACTAGGCTAAAATTCCACATGAGACTATTGTCTATGTTCAGCTTCCCTATTTTTCATTCAAAGTCCTGCATTGAGCTTAACTGGGACTCTGTTGGTAGGCCAGAGTGCTAATGCTTTAAAGCTGTTGAACTTGAGCATACATTTTTATTTGTATAAACTCAATCTAATAGTATTCAGATATAGAAAGAGAGAGTGATGAGCTGTAATGTTAACACAGGGACAGTTAATGGGGAGCCCATTTATTCACAGAAATCCCAAAAAGGGGTAATAAGTCACCTCCAGCCTTTCTGGTAGGCCATTTCAGTTCATCCAGTCAATGTGATACTGAACCCAGTGGCAAGATTAAAAAAAATATTATACTGTGAGATTTTCAAGCTCACTTTGTAGAAATCAAGAGATATAACTCCATTCAGTAGCTAAAGTGGTTAATCACTCTCACTATTAAAATATTTACTGAATGTCTTATTCGAAATTGGTTCTTGTTATGGCTTTCCACACTAGATTAAAGATATTTATCTCCCAGAATTTTTGCTCTTTTTTTATTGTCTTGTAATTGAGTTCTTTCTCAGTAGTGTTTAGCAAAATTAATAGATCCCTTAACAGATCCCTGGTCTCTCCACCAGCTTTCTATGGGTACAGGGCTTTTTGCTTTTCTCACAGGTATCTAATGAGATCCGTTATCTAAGCAGTGTTTTGTATAAAGTTAACCTCTTTTCCAGAGGACAAGGCGGCATAGCTGTTGTAATGAGCAGCTAACACTGAGCTTTTCTAGTTCTGCTTTGGTTGAAGTTTTTTAATTATAAGGAAGGACTGCTTTTTTTTTTTTTAATTTTATTTTATTTAGTATTTAGTTTGGATTTTTTGAGCATGTCTGTGAAGCAGTTGTGATCATCCTCTAGCTACATGTCTTATTATTTACCACTGTGAATAGATTAAACATTTCTATTATCCAAGTATGCTTGTAAATTATTTCTTAGGGGAAAAAGTATTAGATCTGTTACCAATCCATGGTATAAAACATTCTAGATGTGCCAGTGTGTGCAGTGGAGCTCAGCTGGGCTGCCTGGGCTGTGTGCTCAGACCCAGCCATGCCATGTGGGCTGTGGGTATCAGAAGCAGACTCCAGCCAGGTGCCACACCGTGGCTTGCCTAGGCTGCTTCTGCTCCATGAATGATCTTGCATGCTCCCCATGTGCATTCCACGTAGCAGTACAGATTTATTCTAACTCAGGACTCTGATTATCCTTCCTGAATAACAAAATGTTCAGCAAAGGAAATTGGTAAAAGCACCTACATTTCCTTCAGGTAGTTAAACACCCATAGATAGTTAAACACCCATCTCCATAGGGAGATGGAGTAAGCAGGAAAGGGAGAAAAGAGTTTTTTCTCTTAAGTTTGAGACAACTAAAGATCTTTTTGGCACTCTGCACAGCTGTTGTAGTTTACACAATATTTTTTTTCTGTAGAAAACAGTTTCCCATCCTGTCCTCTTCCATAATTTACCTTTGCTTTCATATTGTGTTCTGCCCCAAACAGCTGTTCACTGCAGACCTGCTGTTGCTGCTGATACACAGTGGCCTGTACAGACAGGTCATGAAGCTTGAGGTCTTGTCAAGGAGATCAAGTAGTGAACAGGTTGGTCTGAAAGGTTTTAGCATCTCTCCACCTCTGGAGATATTGAAACCACAGCTGCATGTGCTCCTCAGCAGCCTGCTCCAGATGGCCCTGCTACTGAGCAGGGGGGCTTGGACCAGACAACCTCCAGAGCACCATGGCAAACTCATCTTTTCTGTAATTCAAGGATGCAGAAGAGCCATATGACATGCCAAACCTTTTTATATAAAGGGTATAAACATATGAAATTATCTATTGTTATTGTTTGGTAGGAAATAATTTTACAGTGAGATCAAATTATTAATCTGCATTACCATTTGTAAAGAACTTTATTTTGCCTTATCTCACTGAGTGTCTGTGGGGGGAGCTGTTTATTCGCTTGTTTCTGGAATCTGGGGATTTTTTTGTTTGTGGAGTTTTTTGGGTTTGCTTTTGTTGTTTTATGTTGGGTATTTTTGGTTGTTTCTCTTATTTTTGGTGGGGGATGGAAGGTGAAAAATGCACATTAATTTAGCTAATTTTAGACCACACTGTAGCCACAGAAAACTTCAACAACGTGCCCTAAAGAACTGCCTTGAAAAAAAAATCCTTATTTCAGATTAATCATAAAAACATTCCAAAAGGAAGGAGAGTTTCATTTTCCTGTCTTTATGGTGGGTTTTGATCCTTCCTAATCTCTAATATTAAAAATATCTTCATTTTAAATATGTTTATTTTGCCATGGTGGCTGATTAGGCTCTATAAATGTAATGAGTGTCAGGAAGAAATGCTGGCTATTGTGTGGGTGATGGTTTTCCCACATGGAAGTCCAGCTGCTGTGTTGCTATTGTCTGGGTGTTGGCTCGTGTTCTCCTTTCTGTACACAACCCATTGCCTGTTCCTTTCCAAGAGCTTCCTTCTGCCATTTACAACAGAAAGTAGCAACAGTTTTAAAACAAAAATATTGCCAGTATTTTTGGTAGAGATATCTTGGTTTCAGACAAACTAGCATATTGAATTATGTATTGCAGTAGGAAAAAAAGATTGGTTTATCTAAGAGTACAGTGCTTGGCTTGCAGCTGCCATAATTACTTAAGGAAGGCATTGATGTGTTTGAATTAGCACTCTGTGCATTTACATACACAGACTTGTGCATCCACACACATACACACTGAGGCTGTCATAAATGAAAGAAAACGGGGAATTTCTATCCAGCTCAAATACTCAAACCACATGCCTGTGTTCAAAACTTTGGTGAGTAGGATTTCAGAAGGACTGAAAATAAAAATTAATTTATAATTGCACAGTCTATAATTAAATAATGAAAATTAATTAAATTGTGACAGTAGTTCTTTGCTTGACTATTGAATAAGTTACTTGACATTTTTCAGCAATATTCTTGCCTTTAAATTTGAACCAATATATAAAATAACACAGAAAATACTACACTAGGGAACATTCTACCCAGGATTTTCATAAAAGAGAGAAATCTAATATTATACCCTAGTATTAATTAACATTAGATTTACTATCTGAAAGAAGGTATTTAAAATTCTGCAAAATGAGACGTTTATCTTTTTATAGTCTCTTTCTCATAATCTTCATTTTCCAAAGGCATTAAGGGACCTTATGTTTGCAAAGTGGAAATTATTAAGGATAATTAAGATGAAAGTTTTATTTGACAGAAGAATTCTCATGATGTTTGGAAAGACTCAGTTTAAATCTAATCTCAGTTCACACTGTTGCTTTTTAGAATGAAATGCTGTGTAATAAAACCACAAACAGCCAAGCCAGATTTCAGAACTGCAGAGACATTACTTGTGTCCCTCAATAAGGAAGAAAAATTAGATCCCCCAACCTCTTGTGGATTTAGTAACTGACAAATATATAGAAGATATGATTGAATTAAATTATTACTCTGAGGAAACAGATAGAACTGAATGGGAGATAAAAAATAACACTAACTTACAAAGAAAAGGTTGAAGATGGCATAGAAAAGATACCAAAACTCAGGTAAAAAATAAACCATTTGAAACAAATGGGGACAAAGATGTTCTATTGAAGATTTTTTGCCAGCCTAAGTGCTTACTCATAGATGAAATATCTCAACTGAAGTCTTGTTGAAGTTAACAGGAATTTTGTTGATTTTTAAAACTGGTCTGTAATGTCCTTATAACATTAATTTGTGACTAGTCAAACAGGTTGTGAATAGTCCAAACTGGGAGGCAGACTGAGGTTTCTATATCCTGGCTATGATGCAGTAGAAGCCAACAGTAACCTCATTTGACTTCAAATTGCTTCCTACTGAGCAAATATTTGATTTTCCATCTACCAGATTTCATTTTTCTGAGGTTCTTCAGCTGTAACTGGATATCCAGACCTGAGTCCAATTGCATTTCCAAGAGAGTTACCTGAGTCTATTCTTGCTCCTCTCCTGCTCATTGAAGGGATCCATTTGCAGTGGAACCCAAATGTTACTCTGTTTTCCTGCACTACTCAGCTTGTGTTCAGCTTGTGTTGCCTAAAAATTTGAGGTCAAATCTGAGATATAGCCAGCTCCTATCTGCCTGTTTCCAGTGAAAGAATGACCCTACCACATTGACATCTGCCCCAGGTGCCAGGTGTGCAGCCTGTCAGAAGACGCTGAGCTGCTTGTCCTTCTTTTTACCCTGTGTGTTCAGTCTAGCTCTAGAAAGACCTCATGTAGTAAATGTTTTCTTTACATGCAATCTTCTAAACATATACTATCTACTACACTCCTTAGTTTGAGCCAGAAATGTATATACAGAATGTAGATTTGGAAAAAAAAATTGTGCATGAGGGAGAAGGGTCTTTCTGCGTTTCCATTCAGCTCTTTATGTTTGCCAACATAGCTTCTCTGCTCCCAGTTATAAACTCTGAGTCAGTAGCATCAGCTGCAGTTTCTGTTTGGAGAGATGGAGGGAAGAGAAAGTGTCCTTTCACAAGTTTTTCTTTATTGGAATATTGAGGTCACCAAGGTCAGACTGCATGGCAGAGCAGCTGGAAATGGGGACTGGACCACGGAGGGTGGAGCAGCCCTAGAGACAGGATGTTGTTATGGCAGGGGTTGGAAGTGTGGGCTATAAGGTGCTGCTCAGTGGCTGACTTTTATTTAAGCCCAACACCATCTCTGCTTGGAACTTTATTAACTGAGCTACAACCCTTGATAGCTGTTTGTAGCTGCTCTGCATTGAATGTGAAAGCTTCCTTTGCATATTCATCCCCTCTCTCCCCAGTCTTTACTCTTCATATTCAGTTCTTTGATCAGTCATCCACTAAGTTTTTTAAATATTCAGCTTTTTAAAATTACCAACCACTTACATACCTGCTTAATATGTCACTTTACCAGGAAAGTAATAAGAAGATGAAAGGAGGAAAGTGACTTCTGTGTAGAAATATGGCTCAAGGTGTGAGTGGAGAAAAGAATAGTCCTACTTTATTATGTCTTATCATCTCTGAAATTATGTAGTTATTTTTCAGTCAACAAATTAACTGTGATTTTCCATCTGAAAATTATGAATTGGTTTTTGTCTGCCTTTCACTCATCATATCATACTATTACAGCAAACACTGGAGTTCATAATGATATTGTGGAAACTGCTGATCAAAGCTTGTTTACATGGACTGTGTTCACTGATTTGCCAAAGTTGTCTCATACAGACGCACTTTAATAACTATTCTCTGCAAAACGGATTTTTCTAAAAGATTCTTCCTTCTGATTACTCTGTAATCTTAGTTATCCTTGAGAGTGTGGGGTTCCATACATTTTGTTACAAAAGTTTGTTCTACGTTATTATGATTCAAAATGTTCCATGAAAGGAAAATATCGAGGAAAAAAACCCCAAACCTCATTCATAAGGACATATTAATTACAGCTGTAAGTCTAGTTACTCTGATTAAAAACTTATAAAAACCTCTCAATGAATGGCTGTGAAAATTCTGAAAGGAGGATTTTTACTTCATCAGTAGACATTCAAAGGTAGGAATTAAATATACAAGCTTTTATCCTGACAATGTCTCTACTACAAATAGGTTGTATGGATACGTAGTTTTAAGATTAATTTTTCATTTTAGCATTAAAAAACAGGACTTGCATGATTTTGATAGCTAAGGAACATATTTTAAAAATTTGTGACTAACAAACCGAGGGCTTCTCATCCACCTATCTTTCCTGGGATGTTTTACCTAGAAGCAAGTACTCCCTTAAGGAGAAGAACCAGTGCAATTGGGACCTCAGTCTTCCTTTGGGATATATTTAGACATTATAAGCCTCTAGTCAGACTCAAGGGTTCAACTTCTTAAAAAAAAAGTGATAAAATAGTCCTTTCTCTCCTTATAATAGGAAATTATTTTCAAAATCATACTGTGCAGAACCAAAATTCATCTTAGAACTGTAATTCTCACCATTCAAATAAGAGCTATTAGGAAAGCAAATACAAAGGAATAAAAGAGTACAGTAAGTCAGTTTTACAAGTTTCATGGTTCTGAATTCTGCACAGTTGTACTCACAGTAGCTGAGGTTTCATAAATTAAGGAATGTGAAATACATTCAGATTTAAATGTTTAATGTATTTTTTCCTCACTGTGAGACATGTTGAAGAAAGTGTAGTTTGAAGTCTATGATCTGATCTTTAATTAGTCGTTGATAGGAGCTTCTGCTATTCAGGAACCATTAACACAGTCAATCTCTCAGGTTGTGAAACACACTGACAGCCATGCAAATACAAAAGTGTCTGAATATTATACACAAATGTATTCTTTTTATATTGAGTCTAGGAAGACAGGAGGCTTTCTATGGGGAATAGATAAATTTAATATTTTGTCCTTGTTATAATAGTTTGCTGCTGACTGAGCAGAGACCAACAGTAGGTCCTGTGATTCTACCCCAAGAACTAAATGACAAATTTTGATGATGCAGTTAGTGCTATTCCATCTTACCTATTCCTCAGGGAAAATAGATACACAGTCAAAAGCATTTTTATATTGGTGCAGCTATAGCTGCATCCATTCTAGCAATTCCATTGTAATAAAAATAAAATAGGAAAAATAAGTACATCATCTTGAGTCAACACTACTAGTAGAAAAAGTTTCCATCGTTAGGGTTGTTTTTAAGAAAATAGAGAAATGCCACACTGTTAGGTGTAAACTTGAAGGGTTTGTGTTTGATTTGCTGTTAGTTTCCAACAGTGTTCCTAAAAAAAAAAATGAGCTTCTAATTAATGTTTTCTTTCTTGCACTTTGCTAACTTAATTTCCAAGCCAAACACAGCGATGTGCCAAAGCAGCTGAAGCCTCAGCACAGGTAGCAGCAATCTGGGCAGCATTTCCTGTCTGGGAATTCACATTTCAGGCACTGAGTTTCAGGAAGGCCTTCCCAAAGCAAATGCCTCCCTGGCCTGCACCTGGCATTGCCATTGAAGGGCCAGAGCCATGAAATAGCTCCAGCCTTACCAGCAGGCATCTATTCCAAACAGTTTGTTTAATTATTGTTTGTACTACAGTCCCTCAGAATGAGGCGACAACTGTGACCTGATGTCTTCCTCCTTATGGATAACTTGCACTGCTGTGCACTGTGAATCCCCCCCTTCCATCCACTGCTTCATAGATACGTCTAAATTGAAAACACTCATTTTAAAATACTTTTTGTAGGTTTTTCAACACATTTTAGAGATCTGATAATTGCTCTCTCCTTGTTTACTGAAAGGATATGTCTTGCTATTAAAATTATGCAAATAGAGACCAGTATGGAGAAATTTAAAACAATCTCTTTACGAAACAACACACAATTTTCACCAAGGTAAAAATGGAAACAAAAATCTAAACTGTTTATTTGGCTGCTTTTATTTTTACTTAGACTGCTTTATAAAGTGCTTGCTAGTATGTTCTTGTAGTACACAAATCAGAAAGAAATTGTGCTTGAAAGTAAAAAGAAAAAAAAAAACAAACAAAAAACAAACATGTTCAGGGTTTAAACTATGTTTATAATTCTACTTTTTAGCTTTGAAAAAAAAAAGAAAATGTCATCTTTCACCTTTGCATTGTAGGAATAAAAAGTCATGTTAATATCAGTAATTATCAAGTAAGGTTATGTAGGTTTGTGTGGTTATGTAGGTTATTAAAATTCTTTTATCAGCCTCCCTGTAGAACCACTGGGGACTTCAGTGGGAGGTGAAGCTCAGAGGAGCACTGAGCCTGATCATTTGTTTGTCCCGCAGCACGCGGTGCGCTCCTGCCAAGGAGGTGCTTCTGTCCCTTTACCTGCCCAGGGATTGCGATGTGTGACTAGAGCAGCTGCAGGACACCATCTAGTGGTGCCGAGCCCGAGCTAATTACAGACTTATTTTATCTTTCCTTGTCTCTTTGTAGCTCAGATTTCTTCTCAAAACCACAGCCACCACAAGGGGAAATTCTGGTCCACTCTGAACTATCCAGAGTCTTCCCACACAGAACAACTGAGCATCACACTGTCCATGCCTTAAATTATACACCCATAGCATCCTTCCTTCTTCCACAAAGGTACAGGAAGGGCTTGGCAATTTTGGGGTTTGGATTGTGAGTATGTATGGTTTTGGGGTATAACATTGTGGAAAGACTCCTTACAGTATTTAGAATTCTGGGTGAAACAGATACAGAGTATCTAAAAGTAGGAATTTTATATTTAAAGGCTATTTAGACATGCACTAATCATACAATGTTTTCTACAGGTACCACCCATGGTGAAAGAAATCTTTCATGAGATAAATAATTTTAAAAAAAGGGCATTCTAAAGGCCTGATAAATCTCTTAAACTGGTCAAAATCCAAACATTTGTTAAGTAGAATTATTCCACATTTGGTATGACTAGGAAAGGAATCTAAAAAGCATTTAAGAAAATTTATTAGACAAAGGCTTTTTTCTTGTCAGAATATTACTCCTCTAGTTAGCAAAATAAGAAACTCTGGACTATAGTGGGGTTTGGAGAACTAACAATGTTCTGTTCAAAGGCCTGATAAAGTATTCCCCACAATCTTTCACACCAAAGTCAAAATGTTAATCCCTTTGTATTATAGTTTTGCAACATCCTGAACATGTACAGTCAACACCAAAATGTTGTTCAAGCCACAGAACTTTGCAGGATAAGATCTATGACATCTGCAAAGCATGTAAGTGAGGATTTCATGATCATCCTTCATTCCTCAGCAAGGACAGCACCTGATACAAGACACTTTGAGGAGTGGTTAGGTCTGAAAAAGCCCACTGATGGAGGTAACCACATGAAACAAGATTTCTGGGAACACAGCCTTCAAAGGAGAGTTGGTGGGAAGAGATTTAGAGCAGGAAAAAGGAAAGAGATATCAGGAAAGAGATGAAGAAAAAAAGGAGGTAACAAGTGACTGCTACTGCTGCATGAAGCAGTGGAAAGCAGGTAATTTAGGATATCAGCCTAAAGGGAAGTTGTGCAGCACTTCAGTGGTGCGGGCAAAGAGCTTGCATTTGAAACACTGAAGAACAGGAAATTGCCAAAGGGTTTGAGAAACTTGAGACAGTGGTTTAGCCAGAATAATAACGTTATTAACTGACTGAAGAGTTTAAAGTGGCATTTTGAGGACAGGGGGATAGGAGAAGGTTACAATAATTAAGACAAAGTGATAACCTTAGCATGGTATTTTTGCTCATAGCTTAGGAACAAAAATAAATCCACCCTACATACATTGATTTTTAAAATTCTCTGTAATTTTTATACTTGAGATAGCATGGATTTTGTTGTCACCTTCCAAACCTTGACAGATTACTTCAGTTTTGGTATAGCACTTCTGTAATTGTCCTACTGGGCTCAGAAAAAGTCTAATTACAAATAAAAATTAACTCCTGAGGTTTGTTGTTTTTTTTTTCCTCCTTCTCTTCAGCAAATTTTAGAGGCATATTTTGTATGTATATCTGTGTGCATTTATTGTTAATATAAATTTACACTGCGTGTGTATGTACCTGCTCAGCAATAGCATCAGGAGCCGGTATTACTAATTTAAAAAGGAAGTTTAAAATGTGCCAGCAAGTGTACTCTTGTGGCCCGTGAGGGCAGTGGGATGCTGGGGGGCATTAGGAAGAGCGTTGCCAGCAGTCAGGGGGTGACCCTGCCCCTTTGCTCAGCCCTGCTGAGGCACATCTGCAGTGCTGAGGCACATTTGCAGTGCTGAGGCACATCTGCAGTGATGAGGCACATCTGCAGTGCTGAGGCACATCTGGAGTGCTGAGGCACATCTGCAGTGCTGAGGCACATCTGCAGTGCTGAGGCACATCTCTGCAGTGCTGAGGCACATTTGCAGTGCTGAGGCACATCTGCAGTGATGAGGCACATCTGCAGTGCTGAGGCACATCTGGAGTGCTGAGGCACACCTGCAGTGCTGAGGCACATCTGCAGTGCTGAGGCACATCTGGAGTGCTGAGGCACACCTGCAGTGCTGAGGCACATTTGCAGTGCTGAGGCACATCTGCAGTGCTGAGGCACATCTGCAGTGATGAGGCACATCTGCAGTGCTGAGGCACATCTGGAGTGCTGAGGCACACCTGCAGTGCTGAGGCACATCTGGGGTGCTGAGGCCGGTTCGGGGCCCTCAGCACGGGAGTCACGGAGCTCCCGGAGCGGGTCCATCCAACAGAGATGATCAAGGGGCTGGAGCGTCTCTCTTACAAGGAAAGACTGAGGGGGCCGGGGCTGTTCACCTTTGACAGGAGACGGCTGAGAGGGACCCTCACTGATGTCTGCCAGTACCTGCAGGAGGTACCAGAGCATGGACCAGGCTCTGCTCCTGGTGCCCAGCAATGGGACAAGAGGAAGGGGCAGGAGCTGATGCCCAGGCAGTTCCACCTGGACATGAGCAAGGATTCTCTGCTGTGCAGAGCCCGAGCACTGAACAGGCTGCCCAGAGGCTGTGCAGTCTCCCTCACTGGGGATATTCCAGAGCTGGCTGGACACCATCCTGTGCCCTGTGCCCTGGGTAATTCTCCTTGAGCAGGGAGGCTGGACCAGGTGAGCCACTATGGTCCCTTCCAACCTGACCCATCCTGTGATTCTGTGAGGGGAAAAAAAATCGAGTTGAAAATGTGTTTTAAATGTCCGTTTTTAATAGCCTGCCAGAAGGAGTGACGAAAGTCCGTGACTGATTACGTCACCTCTAGTAGGACGTTGGCGTTCTTGGCTCACACAGGCAGCGTTAGCTGCAAAATTTTGGAGAGGCTGAGTGGATTCCTCCGGGCACACACACACACGGTGTTCACCGAGCTGCAGCGCTGTGCCAGTGTTCCGCTGCCCCTCGCTGTCCGGTGCGGGAACGTGTCGGCGCGGCTGTCACAGATGCCATCGCCACAGCTCCGCTTTTCCTGCCCTTCCCCGGGCTGTCCCCGGCAGCCCGGCTATGGCCATCCCACGCCCTCAGCCCGACCCTCCGCCCGCACGGGCCCCGCGGCCCCGCCGCCCTGAGCTCCGACACGGGGCGGTGCCGGACGGGCCGCAGGCCCCGCCCCAGGCGGCCTCTCGGGCCCACTGACCAATGGCGTGCGTCCCCGCTCTCCCCGCCGGCCAATGAGAGCTGCTCATTTCTCTAAGCTCCACCCCCGATGCCTTCAGCCAGCTGAGAGAGTGACAGGTGCACCCGCTCTATCCCATTGGTCCGCCTACCACAAGACAGACAGGCCCGACGACCAATCGCCGTGCGAGGGGCGGGGCTCGCAGCGGCCGCCCTCCCGGCCCCGCGCGTTGACGGAGCCGGGGCGGCCCCGGCGCGTCAGGGCCCGTCCCGAGCTGTGAGTGGCGGCTGCGGCCGCGCCGCCCGCGCCGCGGGGCGGTACCGGGAGCGGCGGGCGCCGATTGGCCGCGGGGGGCGGCCCGGATGTGCGGCTCGAGGGGCGGGCGGTAAATGGGGCTGTGCCGCGGCTAGCGGGAGCGGCGGCGGCGGCGGGGCCTGGGCCGCGCAGGGGAGCGGCGGAGCCTCGGTGGGTGAGCGAGAAGGGTCACAGCGCCCGGCCTTGCGCGGGCTGAGCCTCCGGGCGGGACGGCGGCGGTGGGCACGGGGAGGCACGGGAAGGCGGTGGGGCTGTTGTGTCACTGAGGGGCTGCGAGGTGTCTGCGCCCTCGGGGCCGTCACCTGCCGCCGGGAGGGGCCGGGCGGGCGCGGCCCGTTGGGGCTGCCCCGCGCCGGGTGCGAGGGGCACCGCGAGGTGCGAGGGGCACCGCGGGCTTGGGCAGCGCCGGGCGCGGGGCGGCTGCCAGCGGGGCCCGGCCCGGCGGCTGCCAGCCCTCTGTCCGTTGCTCCCCGCCCGGCGAACGGCTTCGTGCTGCGGCACGGCCGCGGCCTCGGCGGGGAGCACCGCGGGGCCCGCTCGGGCTCCGCAGGACTGCTCCTAACCCCCCGTGACCCCCGGCTGACAGATCCCTCTGGAACACCCTGTGCTGGGGGACCCGGCCGGCGAACTCCCCATGTCCCCTAGGCTGCTGTATGTTAGAGCAGGTCTCGCTGGTGTAGACTGCAGTTTCCTAGAGGACTGAACTCGTAGCAGCAGGTGTTAGTATGGAACGTGTAACCCGCCTGTGGAAGAAGAGTTGGCGAACAGGCTCGACTGGTCAGTGTTCCTGTGCACCGCCACCAGCGTCTCCCCTGCTGTCCGGCAGGTTAAGGTGTGGGTGAACGAGGGCCTTGGGTCCAAAGGAGGTCAGGAGTTGCTGTGGCTGGGAGAAATGAGCCACAGTGTGAATTGACAGCTGCCTTTGCTGGACAAGCACGTAGTCCAACAGTGCTTGTCTGCAACATGCACTGTTCTCTGGTGCTCTGCTGAAGTAGCTCAGTTTGCTCTCAGGTGGAGGAGTAGTTCCCTTTGATTTGTTGATGTTTCCAGAAAATCTTTAGAAGAGCGCTCTGTTTCAGGCAGATAAAGTTTTTTCACTTTGCTTTAGTGTTGTGTTTGATCAAATAACTCTGTTTGTGAGAAGAGAAACAATATGACACATACTGTGACAGTGGGTAAAATGAGACTTTTTTTGATGAGAATATCTAACAAAGAGAAGGAAAAGATGCAAATGCAAATAACTTAAATGTCATGGTTTTGCAAGGGATAATATTGGGTTTTTGAGGTCTTTTAAAGTGCTGTATCAGTATCAGACGACTTCTCTGACTCTGGTATGTATTTTCATACCTGGAGAATATGGACATGAAGTTACACCTGGCAGCACGTGGCTTTTGGTGCCCCTGTGGTGCTGTGGATAAGTTAAAAGGCCTTTCCAGGAAGCAATATTTGAGGGAGTATCTGTTTTGTATCTGTTTAGTTGCTGTCTTACTAAGAGGAAAGCGCTAGAGAAGAAGGTAGCCGTGGGAGGAGGACAGCTCAGGAGGGTTGCTGGTACTTGCTATTCTGAAAGCAGGAGAAATCAGTAGAAAGTACTACTGAGTGGCACACTATTGAGCCTCTTCTGCATGAGGTAGTGTGAATGTTGACAGTGTGAAAGGAGAGAGAGGGGGGTGGTTTTGAATGTTTTTATTCCCTTTCCATAAAATGAGGAGAGAGTACTGGGTTATTTCGGGAAGCCGATGGTTTTAGTAGTTACAGCACTGGAAGATACTGTAATGGTGGGTGCCTTGGGGTAGATACTGAACTGATCCCTGTGTAGGAGTGAATGCCTAAACTGCCTAGAAGTTCCACTTAATGATATCAGGACTTAGCTCTCCCTTGTCTGCTGCAGACATAGTGAGAAGTAGGATAAGCAGTCTACTGTAAATTTGCTGTTATTGGGTTATTGTTTTCAATACTGATTTTAATAGTTTCTGTGATTAGTGATGGGTGGTAAATTGCAAAGTGAAGGTGGATAAGTTTCCTTTAGAGCTATGGTTTTCTACTTCCATGCTGCATAGGAGTAAATGTGATTAGAAATAAACTTAAAAGACCTTGAAAGGCCTCTTAAATGGCCCTCCTCTGGGAAACTTGTACTCTCAGGTTCCAAGTTCTCCACTGTAAACAGTATTTTAACAGATGTATGAGACTGGAGGCAGTTTAACAATAAATTTAGGATGATACTATGTATGATTTGGGATGATATTATGTATGGCAAGCAGCTAGATAAAAGACCTCTGCGCAAGACAGTCTGTGGAAGTTATTATTTAGCTTAACTAGAGCTAAAGTAACGTTTTATTTGCTCTTAATAGCATGTAAGTAGGCAAAGCTGGAAGTGTGCTGAGATACGTGGCTGCTTTCTGAAAGGTGGATCTGCTGACTGAACTGCATCTAACATCACTTACCAAGAAGTACCATTACTTGTAGAAAAGTTCCCTGTTTCCCTGAGGGAATAGGTTGGGCTGGTTTTCACCTACACGTGTCAGTCTCCATCCTGCTGACTCCTTTTCTCCTGTCTCTGGTTCCGGGATAATGCAGCTTGTCGTAAAAAACACCAGCCCAAAACAAACAAAACTAATCCTCCCCCAATCCCATAACCACTCCAGATTCCAGCTAATTGTCTTCCAACCTGTACCTCAACTTCCAGCACTTTTCCCTCTTGTCAGAGCTGGAGCACTCAGGTGCTTTTTGTGCGTCAGTTCCTCCACCCTCTGGTTGCACCAGAGTTTCCCGAGGAAATGTCTCCTACCTCCCTGGCCCAGTGTCTTCCTGTCTTACTTAGTCTGGCTGGTTTGATGGAAAAGCCTGTGGCACAGCCCTCTGGCATGACTCTGCTTTCCAGACAAGAGATGGGGAAAAGTGAAAACATCTTCTCCCTGCTCTCACGGGGCAGTAGCTGTGCTTTGACTTTCTCTCTTCAGTGGTTCACAATGATGTGAAACTCTGGCTGCTGAAGAGGAAAAAATACTTTGAGGAACCTGTTGCTTATTGGAATGTTTGTGATGATTTTGGGTGGGGAAATTAATTATTTTTCATCATTTTTCTGCAAGGTACTTGCATTTTTTTGAATGCTTACCTACTGCAGAGCCTAGAAGGTTATTAATATTGATGTTTCTTTTAAATATTTAGAATTCCTAGACTTTATTTGGATAAGTTATGTGGGGTGGGTTTTCTTGGTTGTGGGGTTTTTTTTTTCCTTTCAATAAGATTGGCATTTATTTTAGTTTTAGGAAGATTTTGGTCATAATGCTTCCATTTTCTCTATAAACTAATCAAACCAGTGGTGGATAATGCTGCCTTCCTTATTGTAGTGAAAATGTGGTGTTGACCACAATAGAAACCTGTGCCACTGGCTCTGTCTCTATCACATGACATCAGCTTTCTTGATCCATGTTGTGTAACTTTCTAGTAAAGAAACTGAGTAAAGTGCCTCAAAACCTTAGGTGATGGAGCCAAAAATGGGAGGGTGAGATGAAGAAGGAAAGTCGAAGTGGAGAGGAGAAAGAGTGGAGGCAATAGGCTGTGCCAGACAAGAGGTGCTATGGATCAGAGTTCTTAAACAAGCAATAGCAAGACTTAAAAAAAGGCAAGGACATACACACACAGCAGATGACACTGAAACTTCAAATAGTGCTGAAGTCCTTGTTATTGGGCTGCTGGTCTAGAGAACACTAAGCCTTAGAGCTCATAGTGAAACCATTAAATAAGCCACAGAGAAACTTCTGTGTTCTATGGCTTTGTCTATTCCTGGTGGTGTTCCAGTGCAGATGAAAACGAAATGACACATACATGATGCAAACTCAATGAAAGGATCATCTCTTTCACTGGGAATGACAGAGAATTTCTCAAACTGGGACACTTCAGAAATGTGCAAAGTCAACAGTGTCTGTGAGGGACAGCACTGAGCAGGGCCATAGTTCTGTCTGGTGCTGGACTGAAATGGGGAGGTGATAACTTTAATATTTGCATGTGTAGAGGATCTTCCTAAACTGTACTGATCCAAGAGATGATCCTTTTTTCTCTTCTCATTGGCAAAATGAACATGGGGTGCAGAATGTAGAGTCTTTTTCTCAAAAAGATATTTTGCAGTTCTCATGCTAAAATAGACGTGTTACTCTCCTGGAGCACATAATAGAACTTTGGCATTTTAAACTATTGTTGCTTTTACAATGGTACATGAAGTTTTTTTCTGAAGTTACAGAAAGATAATGCTGACTGCAGAATTAGATCTGAATCCTATTTGTATGTTGAGTCCTGTTTATCTGTTAAATGCGTGTTCATTCTGTATACTTTTAGGTGGGCCTGAGGACATTCTGAAGACACTAAGAAGTTGCAGCTCTTTATTTGGAATACACGTTATGAACCCTTTCTGGAGCATGTCTACAGGTTCTGTGCGTAAGGTATTTAATGAATGGATGCCAGAAAGTTTTGTCATGCTTGGGAGGGGTGGTAGCAGTGCTGGAAAAAAACATCAGGTGATCTGCAAATAGTGTTTTACTGTGCATTTATCCCGAGGGTTGTGATCACCTTCAGTAAAAGTGTAAACTAGCTTTGAGCTGTGTTAACTGGAATGTGCTTGTGCATAGAGTCTACTCCAGAATTTATTGACTTTTTTAATCTGAAACATCTTTAAGTAGGAAATGTGAAACAATTTTGTTCAAGTGGTGGAAACACTTTTTTCTTAGGACATTTTAGTCTCTTATACAGAGCTTAGCCATAGCATGTACAGTGGGCTTTGACAAAACTATGCCTCCATAGTGCTGTTGCTACTTGAGATTGTAGCAGTAATAAAAGCAAGGGAGTTCTAGGGTGAATCACTTCCCAGGTGTTCAGTAATAGGGCAAATTATGTAGCATTGAACATGAGGTATTGTTACTACTCCAGGTCTTGGGCTCTTCAAAACACCGTAGCTTAAATGCTGCCTTTAGTCACCACACGTAGCCTGTAGCCTGCACGTTTGTGTTGGCACTCTGTAGAATGATTTTGGGGTCTGTGAGTAGTAGTGTTTGTTGTCAGTGGTTTGTGTTTTTCTTCCAAGAAAAGGCAGCAAAGGCCTAAAAAGGTTCCTGTAGTAAAACTATTTAAACTTGGTACAACTGCCAAGTGGTGATACTTTTACTGTGGGAGTGAGCTATAGGATCATTTCCAAGTGAATTGTTGATGTCTTAAGCACAGGCAGAAAGTGAAATAGGTAAAACTTTGGTTTTTTCATCTCAGTTTTACTACACTACTTTTAAAGAGTCTTTGAAGTCTACAGTGTGAGGATGCTTGTCAGTAGATATGATTTATCTTGATGCACTGTGTGCTAGAAATAGATTGACTTGTAAGCTGATGTTATATACTGTCTGGTTTCAGGTTCTAAATAAATGTAAGCCTCCTTAAGCATTTGCCCTAATCTGCAGATTTCCTATCCAGCATTGAATACTTTTGTACCTGTAGGTTGTGCTTAGTTGAACAAAAGTCTATTTAAAATGCAGAGACACCCCTCCATGCCCTTCCTCAAGCAATAGATTACCAAGACCCAAGATACGTTTCATTGGCATAACTTGTAATTACCATAATTTGGTTTAAACCTATGTTAAAACACGTTCATATGTTAAATGTGTCTGAAATATAGCCTGTGATCTGATGGCTCTCCTTTGATTTGACAGAGATCTGACACTGAAGAGAAAACATTGAGTGGAGAGCTTCGAACCAGTCCCTTGCGAGCCTCTGCAAAGAAACAGTTGCCTTCTATCCCAAAGAATGCAGTGCCAATAACCAAGCCTGCTTCACCTGCCACCTCCTCCCAGTCCACAAATGGAACACATGCTTCTTATGGACCCTTTTATTTGGAGTACTCTCTACTTGCAGAATTGTAGGTTTTCACTTTTTTTCATCTTTTTTTTAGGTCACTGGGCTTATGCTTCAGTGGGGAAAAGCCCTTCAGGGGCCTAGTTCTTGCATGGTGTCTCTGTCATAGTCCTTGAAGGCATTGTCTGCAGAGTTCTTTTTCTGGAGCAGCAGTCTTGATCTCTTGAGACAGGGAGAAGAAAGATGAGGTTTTAAGGGATGTTTTTAGATGTCACTTTCTGAATTATTACATTTCTTAATCTTGAACTAAACACGTTGTGAGTTTAGGTATCCTGACCAGTTATCCTAATGGCTTTTTGGTCAGAAATACCAAATATTTGAAACAAATATTAAAATAGAAACGAGCAGATGCTGAGTGGGAAGATGCTTATGAATATATGGTGCTATCTAACAGAGTTAGGATGTGGGAGCTTCCTTCAGTTGTCACATGAAACACTTGAACACTGCCTGATACAGCTGATCAAATGGATGTTGGAAAGTCTGTATTCATTTCTGTGATATTTAATGTGAAACTTATGAGGGAGGAGTTGCATTTCACCCAATCTAGTGATTTGGAGGCTGCTGTGGGAGCATAGAAATCTCTGTCTTCTAAAGTTTCTAGTTATATAACTGATTAGTGCTACAAAGCTGAAGGGACTTCCTCTGTAACAGACACACTGGATTCCCAAGTATGCAGTGCCTTTTGGAATGAAATCCCTGGAGCCCTTATGCAACACTGAGTCTCAGTTCTTGTATTTATCTGCTAAACTGAAAGTGAGAACTCTCAAAATATTTATCTCTTTTTCAAGGAATTGACCCTGACTTTTTAATTCAAGAAAAATGTTTTTCTTCTGAGTAAATATATTAGTACTATAATGCAAATTCATTATTGGGGAACTAATAACAAATACTAGGGAAATGGTCAGCAGAGAACTGTGTTAATATTTTGCTTTAAGATTGTTGCTTATTTGTGCAAGCATGTAGAGTTCAGTTTAGCAGACCTATATGCCAAGTAACTGGAAAACCTCTGAAGTTAATAATTCAGATTTTGGTTTGTTTTGGCCATTGCCAGTGTAATTTCAGCTTGATCTGCAGCATAGTGAGCTACTTGTTTAAAATTGAGGTTGAAGTTTGGTCACATTTCAGCAGCAACTACAATTGACTGTGAATCTGTGTTCAGAATTACTTATAAACTGAATTTCTTTTTCCTTCGTACTTTGAAATTGGGGATTCAGTAGAAAATTGTAAATTTCTGTACTAACATATGTTAAATGCATCTACTTAGTTTTATCAAGAGGAACAGTGTTCTCTGCTAGTGAGTCTTTAGGTGGAGTGGTGCCAAAAGCAGGAGGGAGAGAGTATGATTTCACTGTATTTGTCACCTCCTACTGTGAGCAGCCTTGGGAGTTGGGAGTAAGTTCGTGGAAGAAGGCCCTGTTGGGCTGTGGCTGTACATTCTGTGTTTGCTGTGTCAGTGTGGTTGTGAGCTCTCTGAATGCTGACTCTGATTGCAGTACCTTGGTGGTGAAGCAGAAGTTGCCAGGTGTCTACGTGCAGCCCTCATACCGATCAGCTTTAAGTAAGTTTAAACTTAACGTTTTAATTGTTTTATAGACGTACTTCTTTTTAATTCTTTCACTCAAGCAATCTTTCTCGCTTGCAGTGTGGTTTGGTGTAATATTCATAAGACATGGGCTCTACCAGGATGGTGTGTTTAAGTTCACTGTCTATATTCCTGATAATTACCCGGATGGAGACTGCCCGGTAAGTGGTTGTGTCTTGCCCTTGTCTTCTTTCCTGGTAGTGTGGGTATGGCTTTTTGTTGAAGCTGATACACTAAGTAGCTTTCCTTTTCCTTGAACTCATTTTGTTCACTTGATTGGGCTCATTTGCCATGTCTTGTACACATTTGCAAATCACTGTGGAGGAATTACATTACTCTGATTACTGGGACTGGTGTGGAGTGAACTTCCTGAGGTCAGATACATTAGGGTGTTAAGTAATCAACCAGTTCTTTCCCTCCATTCTTGATTTGCTACTTCCTCAGCAGGAACTTAAAATTGAAGCCCTTAAAAAGGTGTCAGAATTCTGAGTAGTAATGTAATGGACTGTAAAATCCAGACCCCTGTGCTGTGCTTGCTATAATACTGCAGAATGTCTTGATTATCTGTTCTAAGTCTTGAAAAAAAGAACTAAAAATTTGAGAAGAACATTGAAGCAAAGGGAGAAGGAGATCAATAATATGGTGTTGTCTTCCATCTCTGCTTTCTCTTTTTATCTTCAGTGAACAGCTTTTAAGTTATTAGACCAATTGTAAAATAAAAATAAATACTTTGTGGCAGTTAGACTCTTCAGAGCAGCTTACCCTCCTGGCCACACTTCTTTAGGAGGAAGATTTGAGGGCAGGTGTACACAACTGCTGTGTTGGGTAGCTGCCCTCTTGGTGTCAAGTTTTATGCAAAGCTATCATATTTAAAAGAACAGAACCAGTAGGAAACAGTATCTTTTTAAAGGCTAGACGTCAGTATCTCTCAGCCAGACAACATTCTTTTGCTAGGAGAGGGCTTTAGACCCTTTCTCTTGAGACTCAGATGTCGTTTGGAAGAGTGTGAACACTGGAGGAATTGAAACTGTACAGAGCTGAAGGCACCAAAGTGTCATGCATGGCACAGTTTACTTAAAAGTGTGCAGGGTAAAAAAAAAAGTATTGATTGTAGCTCAAGTATGTAAAAAGCTTAAAGTCACAAATAGCTAAACCAGAAAAACTCCTTTAATCTGTTCTTATCTGATATTATTACCTGTGTTGGCACTAGTGCCTGTGCAGTTAACTGGATTAGTTTCCTGATTTGGTGATAGCATGTGAGAGAGGACAAGACTCTGCATGTTACACAGGTGTGTTGGGTTACAGTTTCACAGCTGGTACCAATCACTTGCAGTTACTTTCTTTTAATGCAGTAACAATTAATTAGTATTTGGAACATTTGACTGACCTTCCCACACTGGTGTTGGCATTAGGATTGAAGTTGTCATAATGAATTTTTCTTTTCTAACGCAGCGCTTGGTTTTTGACCTGCCTGTCTTCCACCCGCTAGTGGACCCTGTATCTGGTGAACTGGATGTGAAAAGAGCATTTGCAAAATGGAGGTGAGTGCTGACACATTGATGGATAATTGGAAAAGTTTGTTCCATTCTTCATGGTGCTTTGTTCTTTTTAGGAGAAATCATAATCACATATGGCAAGTGTTAATGTACGCTCGCAGAGTCTTCTACAAGATTGACACAACCAGTCCTCTGAACCCTGAGGCTGCAGTGCTGTGAGTACCTTCCATGTGTATGGGCATGGCCTCTTAAGAGGTTTTGGCATAGCCTTGCAGAAACAAGACATTTGTAAAATTCTGTCCATTGGTGGTCTCTGCATCCAGACTTGGTTGTGTTAGGAACTCAAGTTGGGGTTTGCCAAGTCTGTGCTTCTAGAGTGAACTTGTGTCTCCTTGCAGTTACTTAACACTACTTACTTCTGTCTTGCAGGTATGAAAAGGATATTCAGCTATTCAAAAGTAAAGTGGTAGACAGTGTCAAACTATGCAGTAGTCATTTATTTGATCAGCCCAAAATAGAGGACCCCTATGCAATCATGTGAGTATTCTGAGCAAATTCACCCTGTCCTAATATTTTGAGAGCAAGTTTTGGTGTAGCTGCTGATGGCAGCCTTTCTCTGTCAGGCTAACTGACCTGCTTTTGTTTTAGAAAAATCTCAAAACAATAACCTAACAAACCTTAGACCAAGCAAGAAGCCCTGAAACACCCACCTGCCTCAGGCAGAAATGCCCATGAATTAATATTGCTTTCTGGCTTTCCTGAGCTCAGTTTGCATGACTGTAGCTTTGGTCAGACTTTTAAAATCCTTCTAAAAATTGCCTGCATGGGGGATGGAGCAGTCAGCTTCATGGTGAATATGAGTAGTTTTTCATGTCACATGTGCTGAATTTCCAGTTCTCAGAAATGAAAACCTAACATTTATTGTTGAAAAGATCCATGAGAATATGCATTTGTATCTTAACTGTATGTTTTAATGCCACTTATAATTTACTTAAAATTCAACAAAATAAACAAAGGAAAATCACTGTTTTCTGCTCTCTCTGTGCTGTAGTTTGCAAAAATGCCAAGTAAGATTTAACTGTACTTTTCCCATAGTTTTTCTCCATGGAATCCAGCTATACATGATGAAGCTAGAGAGAAGATGTTGACTCAGAAGGTACGTGCAAAGTTCACATTTTCACTCTAGGACGGGTTTATTGCCTGATACAGGAAGAAAGATTCTCTGTCTCTGTGTACTGAAGAGACCTTTTCCCACCCCTCTTTTGGCTCAGCAGGAATGCTGGAACTGCTGTGGTCTCCTAATGAAGCAGTTATGTCACTGCTCTAACTTCAGTGTGTTAAGCAATTAGTCACTTAGCCAGAAAGCTTTGTTAGTACAACTTTTGGCACAGAGCAGGTAGTTTTTTGTTCGTGGATGGAAGAGATGAAGTGATTCACTGGCAGCCTGTTAGCTTGTCCTGCACTTGTCATGGCTGTTACCATTTCTGCATTACCTGACAGCCCCCAGCTTCATTGTTTTCTTCTCTTGAGAGATCTTCCATTACTGAATCAAAGCTTCAGCACTTTCTTCTTTCAAAGTTTCTGAAGCAGCACAAGCACAGTTTCTTGCTCACTTCTCCAGTGCTGCTGATTTCTGATGAGACAACATCAGCTCACCAAAAGGTGCTGAGAGTTCCTTCCATCATAGAGTGCTCTTACTGACAGAGCAAGAATGTGTTGGCTCATAGAGCTTTCACCTGATGGGTGATAGGATGTGATTTGGGATTCAGACTGTTCCTGTTTTGTTTTTGTAATTACTGCATTGCACTTGACAAGAGCTGGCACACAGCAATTCTGAGTCTGTGCTGAGTGGCCTGACAAGTCAATCCACTTGTAGTACAAAGGGATTCTGAAACAGTGGCTGCTGTCATAGCTGGACTGGCAAGGAAATGCACTCTGGATGTTTTGGTTACTGACTTGGCCTAAAGCTGTGTTATGGTTTGTTGGGGTTTTGTGTAATGAAAAATTATTTTTTTGTCAGTTTGAACTTGTGTTCTGCACTGCAAGCTTTACCTCATGTTCTTGCATGTCTTCTGGCATGAATGAGATTTTTAAATGGATCTTAAAACAATACACTTCCTGAGCTGAGTGTGGCAGTGCTCCCAACTGCCAGAGTCACATTAGAGCCTTGGAACACACAGGAAAATATTTTGGCCAGATTGACTTGATGTTCTTACAAATTTAAGAAATACTTTCAATACTTCTTTTGCTCATCCCTTTCTCTTTCATCCTTCAACTCCTTATCCTTTAAGTCAAAGAGAAGTAATAGGTCATAGTGCTTGAAATGGAAAGGGTCTGATGTCTCAGAGACTGATAGCCAACAGTGACCTTTCTTGTGTCCTTTTCTCTTTGGAGATGCTTGTTGATTTGCTTTTAGTGAAAACAAACATCTTCAGTAACTATTGCATGCATGGTACTTCGTTGTTCCAATTGTTTGTTGATAGGAATGGAATAACTTCTGTGCTGTAGTTGTGTCCCAAAATGTCAGTGTAGCTGAGAACATTCCCTGTAAAAACAAGTTCCCAAATCTCCCTACAGCCCTGGATGCATGTTTATTACTCCTGAATTCCTGTTCCTTGGCAAACAGCTAGGCCATTCAGGAAGGGCAGTGATGTCCCAGTTCCCTGCTGAGCACTTGGCTTTTCCAAGGTGTGGTTCCTGTGTGCAGCATGGGAGAGGCAGCTGCCACTGCCAGGCTTAACTCATCTCTCTTGTTTGCTGCTGTCCAACATGTTATGGCAGGTCTGTCACACAGTGTCACCTTTGGCACAAAGCAGGGGGAGGGGCAGAAGTGCAGGGTCCTTTCCTGCTGCCTTAATTTACTTTGTCGAGTAAAAGACTTCCCATGTTACAATCAAGTCTGCTCATCAATTATCACTTTCTAGAGCTCAGCACACCATTCCAGGTTTGATGCAGTTGTTCCTGATATTGAAATAGCCCTGCAAGCTCTCTGCTGCTTTGGCCAGCTAGAGTAGATGTCTGATTTACTGATCTCTCACTACTTTGAATCTGCAGGTGCTCCAAGTTGTATCTTTCTTCTTCAATTTGAAACTTTTTTTTTTTGTATTCTAAATTGCAATTGTCAGTTCAAAATGTTTGTTGCACTGCTGGGTAATAGCTACTGTTGAAGCATTTAACTGTGACAAATGCTCAAGGAAGGGAAGGACAGGACCACCCTTGGAAAGCATTAGGAAACTCCCATGTTCAGCAAAGGCATCAACTGCTACTTTGGCACATTAATTTGGGTTCCCAACCACTTGTGGGGTGCAGTGCTCCTCCCCAGCATCGCCAGGCAGAGCCTGTAGAGGCAGTGCTGGGACAGGTTTGGATTGACACTTCTTTCTGTAGAGCCAACAAATGTGGTGAAGGGCAGTGCAGTGGTGCTGGGCAAGCTTGCCTGCAAGCTTTTGCTTGCCTGCAAGCAAAAGGAGGTGGGATAGGGCAGCTGTACCCACGTTTAGCCCTTAAAACTCCTGCATTGTCAGGGTAGTTCTGCAGATACCACACACATTCCCAGAAATTAAACCAATGGCCATCTTACTGTTCCTCTTTGAGGAGAGGAGATGGTGCAAGCCTCTTCTGTGCTTGTATTTGCTAAAGGTAAAATGGGTGGAGGGGGAGTTGAGAGGGTTTGGGTATCTTAAAAATTGTAACTTCAACTTTGTTCTCCCCAGAAGAAGCCAGAAGATCAGCACTGCAAAAGCATGCACGTCTCTGGCCTGTCCTGGGTGAAGCCTGGCTCAGTGCAGCCCTTCAGCAAAGAAGAGAAGACGATGCCCACTTAGCTGTCCTGGACACTGGTGCACAGAACACTTTCTGGGGGTGGAGGGAATGTAACGGAGGGAGAAACAGCAAAGCAGCAGTTTCCTTCTTGACTACGGATTAGTAAAACCCGAATGGTAGCAGTGACTCCAGTAAACCTGTTCAATGGATTACTGACTCTAAATGTTTTACATATGCGTTAGGTTTTAAAGGCTTGCCTGGAGTTTGGAAGTCTCTCTTGAACACTACAGTACTTCTACCTGAAGACTGTCTAGGGTGGGTAATTCCTCAGGGCTCTGAAATGCCTGGAGGTTTTGGGTTGGTTTTTAAGCTTTTATTTTTTCCCTCCAGGAATAGCAATTTTTTAAGAAGAATCTTAAATTACTGGCGGAAATATTAGTATTGGAAATACGATGCCAGAGTTAAGCTGTGTTCATGTAAACTAATATAGCAGAGTTAAAACACTATATTTAATGGTTTTAAATACTTTTGGTTTCTATTGTAAATATGTTAGGATTTGAAATTGTAAATAGACGGTTCGTTGACTCCATTTAGCACTTTCCAGAAGTAAAGCTGGGGATGATGTATGATGTATTATTGATTTGTAAATGGATACTGTCACTAAAGCGCACATTAGTCTGACAGGGTCAAAGCAGAATGTCAGGCTTGTTAGACTTCTTAGTACAGAAACACTAAAATCAAAGCTTTTAATGGTGGTCTCTTGAACTAATAAAATCTTAGAGGGTTTTAGATTCCCTAGATGTCCGGGGGATTTCTTAGGATAGCTTGACTAATGTGTGTTAATAGTGACATCTTAAAATAAAAAGAATCCGTGCTCTAGTCTTTGTCCGTTAGTCTGTGCTGTGGACACTTAGTGAAGAGTGGGAGCACCTGGCTGCACAGGTGCTTGTCTGCACAGGTGTTTGGGGTGCCAGGAGCAGCTCTATATGGAAGGAACTCGTGTTCCACACACAGGAACGTCTCTTCAAAGCTCAAGGGAACTTGGGACTGACTCTTACTTTCCCTAATGGCTCAGCCTGGTGTGATGTCTCTTCTTGCCTCCCAGGAGTGTCCTATCAAAACCTGTAGTGTTAACCCCTTGGAGCTGGGCTGCTTTTCCTTTGACTCCCTTTGTACTGCTGGCATTAGTGCCAACTAATTGCCATACAGCCTGTATGTACTGACTCGTGGTGTTTCAGGAGGGTGGGCAGTGAAGTGGGGTTTGTGTTGAGCGTTTCTGTGTTTTATTTTTGTCTGACACATTCAATTCACTTGTCATTTGCAAACTGTTCTCTTTGAGAACAACTTCTTGGCTTCTAAGGAAATAGACAGAGTTCCCCAGTAGTGTCATGAACTCAATGACAGGAAAACCAGATGGCTTTGTGGCACTTGCCTCTGTCAGTGTTCAGAGTGGCAATAATGTCCCAGTAGTCTCAGTATTCTGGACACCTCGCAGGTTATGAGGAATTGAAAGTGCCTTGGAATTGCCATGTGCCTGATCACATTTGCAGCAGAAGACAGATATGGAGGAACTGATTTGAAGGTGAGTTTGTATTGCCTGGAAAAGTGCTGCTGTGTGCTTTCAAGGAAAGGATGTGGGAAAAGTTTGAGGGTGCATGTACTGGCTTGGAGTGTTGCCACTAAAATACTGTGAAATGAGTTCTGTTGCTGCTGTTGTCTTTTATTGGGAAGGCTGAAACTGAAATTGAAATGCTTCAGACTTACCATGGGCAAGGTTTTGGTTAAAGGTCTTGTGGTGTAAAGCAGACGATGGGCCTGGCCTTGTGCTGCTTGGGCAGGGGCAGGCCTGGAGCTAAACCAGACTGTGGCAGCTCCTCTTTACTCAGTTTTATGATTATTCAGAAGCCTCTGTTATAAATTACTGACTTGCACATTTCCTAAGCCACTTAGCTGAAGGACTGGTGTAGAAGTCTTCTAGTCTTGGGCTGCTCATTGGTCTTTGCTGCAGGGCAGCTCCAGCTGCCAGGGCTGCTGTTGGCCAGGAACCCACAGCTGGCAAGAACAATGCCCAGCAGGAATGACAGGGTAATGCTGGGAAAGTGCTGGTTATTGGAGTAAGTTTTGTTTCTCTCTGAGCTGTCACTGACCCCTGCAAGGCTGGTCACTAGGCTGGATTGCTTCAAGTTAAATCCAGCTAATAGGAGCTTGTTGAGAATAATTTTCTTTATTTAGAGAATGTAGAATTTTGTTAGAATGAATAATCTGAAAAATTGTTCTTTTTATTAGACTGGGAAAGGGGAGAGAATGCTGTGTATTTCTGTAATCAGAAGCTGTTCCAGGAGCAAGGTAGGTGAATGAGTACTGAAACAGTGCATTGCACTGCACTGCACCATGTTTTTCTTAGAACAAGTACAGAATTTGATGGAAGAGTGAGGTCTGGCCAATACTTTAAGGGGATGTTTCTGAATATCATCTTTGAAATTCTGAACTGTCTAAAGACCATTTCCATGGGATCTGCAAGTTACACCACTGGAGTTTCATGCTGAAGTTGCAGTTGGATTCTGACTAAACTCTTCTAAGTCATGAAAGAAATTATTTGAAGTCACTTAAGATTTTTCTTTTTTAATAGCAAGTTTTCATGCCTTTTTTTCTTTTGGGACATCTCTGTTGGGTTTTTTTGGTGTTGTCGTTTTTGTTTTTGTTTTTGTTTTTTTTTTTTTAGCATTTTCTTTGAAGTAGAAACTGCAACTTCTATCTTTATGGACAGCTGAAGGTAACTTCACAATCTCTTTCCAGAGAGGGACAGGAACAGCAGTTGATGAAATAGTGTCAGGCCCCCTAGGTAAAAAGGCAGGGGAAAACCAGTGCACCCTTTGCTGTACAAATACAGCACTGGCCAGTGGTGGTCAGAGCTGTTCTGAGCTACTTCAGAATGTTTAGAAATTTCCCTCAGTTGAAAGGTGAGTACACAGCACACAGGCAGTAATTCTGCTGCCACTGTGTGGGAGATCTTGTGTTAAAAGCTCCTGCAGGGACAGCAGATGGTTCTGGAGCCCTCCTGTGCTGTGTGGTGAGGCAGCCACCCTCCTCCTCCTCCTCCTCTGCCAAGGGAGCAGCAGCTGGAGCTGGGGCATTCCCTGGCACTGCTGTCCTTCCCAGGCCCTGCCTGGGGCCTTTGGATGGAGCAGACACATGCTTGGAACAACCACGGTGACTAAACCAGGGCAGGAGTAAATCCTTTCCCTTGTGGTGACTAAAATGTGATTATTTATTTATTTTTATAAACCTTTAATTGCAGTGTGGGACTGAAGTCCTTGCTGCAGACTTTGTCTTTGCACATACAGACATGGAACTGTGAGTTTATAAAGTCTTTATTGAAAAATACAACTGCAGTATTTTCATACAAAGTGAAGGAAATGGAATATAGTAACAACAAGAACTGTCTGACACTTCCATAAATATTTTTACAGAAACATCTACACAACTTCTGGACTTCAGCTTTTTGTTATGCAGGTAAGAAAAACTATGTTTTTATTTTAATTTAGTTGAATTTATAGTGGAATTGAGTCTTAAATTTTCCTATTATTCAGAAAGGCAGGAATGACTGGAAACAGGGCTTTTAGCTTTTGCTTCCTCAGAAAGCTTTTTGGAACCTGAGTGTGCCACATTTTTACATGAGGAACACCCCTTCCCCAGCAGAGGACTGGAGAGGGTTGATGCTTTCCTAACAGTCTGGTATTTTGGACCTATTTTAAATGAAAACAAGTGCTAAGTGTAATGTACCTGCTGCTCCTGGTAGTAGTGGAGGGATTTCTCTCAGGCAGCCTCGTTTAGGCCTTTTACAAAAACCAAAGCAAAACACAAAACCCAACTCCCACGCCCTGTCCTTTAAACACAAACAAAATCTCTAAGTATATGTTTTAGGAGATGGGCACCACCTTCCTGCTGCTGACTGAGCAAGGGCTACAGTGCCTGGCTATCAAGAAAAGCAACAAGCATATAAAATTCCTTGAAAAAAGCACACATCCCTGGCTTCCTGCATTCATTGCTGCATATACATCAAGTTACAATGAATTCTTAATGCCACTTGCTGTCAAGAGGAGCAATGGGATGTCAGACTGAAATAAATACAAAAGTCAAATTGTTTCACTACAGAAAGACAGCTGAAGTCAACCTTTGCAAAAAATATTCACATTTAGAAAGTGCCATTGCAAATATACAGCAAAACTCACCTGCACTAAACATGATGCTTCACAGCCCCATCCCCAGTGTCACCTTGGGAAGGAGCACTCACTTTTCAAACATTGCACAGCTCAAACCAATCAACACAATCACCTCCCTTGGTACTGCAAAGGGCCACAATTAAAGCTCAACACTGATACTTCTGAAGGGCATGTGGAGCATCCTGAATATGGACAGAGTCCATCCATCCAGCTTCCTTCAGGGCTCAAAACACTTCCCTTGTCCCTTTGCAAGCAGAATGGTTTTGTGTGAGCATGTTCCTCCTAAGCTGTTAGTTTGTGAGGGGTTAGTGAGGAACCCTGACACTGTCTGTGGGTACTTTGGTGCAGGACCCTGTGCTGAGGCACCTGGACCTGTCTGGCCACAGCTGACAAGGGTGAAGCACTGACTAGAGCAAAGCAAAGCTGTAAATACCTGCTGCAAGGTCCACAGCTGTGTTAGGCAAGGCTGGAGTGGGGTCACTTGCCTTGTGAAGAGCTTAAGCAGGGCCTGGGGTTGTGTCAGGGGTCAGAAGTGGCTCGTCCCTGTCCCCAGCACTGTGTCCCCTCGTGGCCTGGCCCAGGCAGGGAGGAGGAGCTGTGCAGGCTCAGTGAGACCCTCGGTCATTCGCCACGTCCTGGAGGCGTCTCAACAGAGCCGTGTGATTCTCCTGGCAGATGCGCTTGGCTGGGGCTTCAGTTCCATCTTCCAAGAGGATGCCTCTCTTCTTCGTGGGTGTTTCTCCCGTTCGAACCATGCTGTTGATTTCCTTTAGCCTCTGGAGGGAGGGCAGAAGCAGGATTAGCTCTCATTATTTTATGCCTGCCTCAGTAGGATGGGAACTGTTAGATGCACTGCAGTGGGGCTGGGCAGGCTCTTTTGTGGAAACCTGTACTGCACTAAGGTATTTTCTTCATCACTGTACTGGTTCTTTCCCTTAGCAGAGTAAGTCTTAACCTCCAGGGAGTTTGCTGTGTGTCTGCATGCAGAACGCCAAGGCCCATCCAGCCCTACAGCTGTGGCAGCTGCACTGGCAGTTTGAGGGGCCGTAGGTGAAGGTGTGTGTGTTGGACAAGGTTAACAAAACATCATGTTGCTGAGTCTGCTCTAATTTCACTACCAAAACCAAAAACCAGAGTTAAAAGAATTAAAAACTCAAACTGAAACCCTTTAGTCTCACCTTCGAGGGGCTGCTGCTGAAGTAGTAGAATATCTTCTCTTGGGGCGAGAGGGCAGCCTCGTTTCTGTGTGGTGAGATGTACACGGGGTGGTGCTGGGAGAGCTGCACTCTGCGCGGGGAGCCCAGGCGCACAAACGGGTACGGCGACAGCGGGGGGGAGTCTGTCTGCTCAGAGGGAACAGAGGCACTCAGCACCTGCAGCCCGAGCTCAGGGCTCACTGCAGCAAGGCTTCACACACATTTCATACCCTACACATGTACAACAAATGCAAGGCTCCTTGTGTCATTAGGCCAGACTAGTATTTTTGAATTTAAGGAAATGTCACTGCACAGGCAGAAGCTAAAGCTCTGTTGATTAGGGAAAAGCACAGAATGTGACTCACTGCATTTGAGGTGTACTTGAGGGCAAAGTCCTTGATCTGCTCGATGTAGACGTTGTTGTAGAACTGGATGAGGTCCCCACGCTCCTCCTCCTCGCTGTCACTGCTGGGGCCGCTGAGGCGCGTGGGCGTGGGGGGCGCGCTGGAGGGCTGGGGCACGGGCAGGGTGCTGCTGGAGCGCATCACCGGGCTGGAGTCACGGCTGCCTGCGGGCACCGCACGGCTCGGCTCAGGCACCGCCCGCCCGGCGGGCACCGCCCACGCACACACACACAGTGCTGCACACACACACACACTGCTACACACACACTCCTGCACACACACACACACACACACACACACTCCTGCACGCACACACACACACACACACACACTCCTGTGTGCACACACACACTCCTGCACACACACTCACTGCCACCAGTGCTGATGCCTGCTTTGATCCCTGCATTGTCCCTTACACAAAAGCTTTGTTGATTTCTCACTTCTTACTGGATAAACTGCAAGGGATTTGCTGTAGGAGCTGAGTTGCGTGACAATATTAAAAAGAGCTGAAACTCCACTTTCCAGCATTTGTGTAATACTTTTTTACCACCTGGCACCATTTCAGGTAAAGAATGATAGTCTTTTTCTGTCAGTAGGGGAAATACTTGGCTGCACCATACTTCCTGCTACTTTAATGTGGGGAGTTGCAAAATTTTTTAGTTTTCCCTCCCTGCCACCTCCCTCTGACATTAAATACTGCTTTTACCATCATCTACTAAATACCTTGAAAACTGCTGGTAGGAATACACAGCATCACTTCTTCAGTTACCTTTAAAGAACTTAATTCAAGGAAAATGTGTCAGTTCACGTATCAAGGGAAGAATCCCCAGAGCTGTCAGCTATGCTGAAATCAATGCTGTGGGTGGTGTTCCTATCTCTGCAGACACACAGTGCTACAAAAGAAACTGTGCAGCTCTCTGGTTGTGATAAGAGTAACTCTGAACCTGGGCTAGCCCAGATTTTCTCATTCTGCAAAGAGACCAAAGTTCTTTGGTGTGTGAGCTGAATTCAGAGCTCAGGCCAGCACAACAAATTTCTCAGGTAAGTGCAAGTGGAGAGGGATTTGAAACTGTCAGAGTGGGTGCAATAAAAACCTTGAGTTAGAGCAACTCTTAAATCTTATCAGTGTATTCTTAATTGCGTCTGTGTTTACCCAAGGAGGAACTGTTTGGGGTGAAACAACAAAAAACAGACTCAGTTTATACACACAGTTCTGGAAATGGAATTAAAGCCCAACACCTGGCATTTGGAATCACTCACTTTTTTCTTTGTTCCTGTCTTTGCTCCTGTCTGTGGGTGAGTTCTGCTGGCTGCTGCTGTCACTGCTGCCCGAGTGGCGGCGGCGGCGGCCCTTGATGAGGACACTGCGATAGACCTGCAGGGACAGAGGGTGGAGCAGTCACCCACTCAGGGAACAGCTGCCTGCACGCTACATCTGCTGCCAGGCCTTCACTGTGGTACCAAACTGCTTCTTGCAGGGTGAAATACAGCCTCCTGAGAGGAGCAATAGCCCATGGGCACTACCTCCTCAGGGTTTAAATAAAGAACATTTTCTATTTTAGGTACAGTTTAGCATAAAAGCTTTCAGAGCAGGATTTTGGATATGACCCCTCTTGAGAATGGTTCATTTACTGCATCTCCTTAACACTAAATGTTGCTTTGTCAAGTGATCTGTTCCCAAAATGGAATGAAGGCATTTAACAAACCAGATCCCACATGGTAAACAGTGACTGTGCTCACGTGACTCTTGGCTTGCGGCTGTGTCCGGTAGCAGCGCATGATGTTCTGGAATGATCTGTCTTCATTTGTAACCTAAGGGGGATGCACAGAAGAGGTTCTGCTTGGGCTGCTTGCGTGTGTTTGTTGGTTTGGGGTTTTTTGAGGAAGTATTTTCGGGAATATTAAGTATTAAAGGAGTTTTTTGTTTGCTTTTTCTTTGTTCCCACGTTACCTTAGTCATGACATAGACGGCGCACATCAGCAGCTGATCCAGGTGTCTGTCCATCATGATTTCAGGGCAGTGCACCAAGGAATACTCAAAGCACGTCCAGATCTTTTTGCGCAGCTCATCAGACACATCGAGTTTGGCACAGAGGTCCCTCAGACGAACACTGGCCAAGTGATACACCTGTAACATTGGACACTGTGCTCAGGGCCACAGCAACACTGCTCTTCTGACCCAGCAAAAGAGTAACTCAGACTGGCACATTGTGCAAATGCTGAGCCAAGAGAAGAATAAATAAATTCTCATTTAACTTCTTTGCTAACAAGGCACAGACATTCTCAGTACTGATGTTAGTGCTAAGAAAACATTTGTTTGAAGCTTAAATTCTAAGCTGTCCTAAGCAGAGAAAGGGCACTGCATTGCCTACAGCAACCCCTGTATTGAATAAAGCAGAAAGTCTCAAAAGTGAACCTTTCTCTGGAAGAGCCTTCAAGAAAAAGGACACCTTTAAGAACCTGCTAGCCAAGTACACAATCTACTTCCACATCCTGATGTGCCAGCACACTCCTTTGCTAGTGAGAAGTGGCCTGCAGGAGAAAACTACTCTTCAGGTGTGTATGAATAATTATAGATTAAATGTAATATGCCCTCATTACAGCCAGTAAATGTGTATTTTTAAAATTACTGCAGGTAATTTTACTGCAGGTACCAAAACAAGACCTAAGCAAAGCAAACTGAGATCAAAAAGTACCTTTCTGAAGAAGAGTGCGAGTGATCCCATCTTGCGAGGCCTGACAGCCGTGGCACTGAACTGCTGGGTCTGTCTCTGCTCTCCAGGGGAGATCTGCTGCACTGTTAACTGCCCTGGCAACTGCAGTGCTGCCCCAGCCATCTGAGGGCTCAGGGTGCCAGCCAGAGTCTGGGCACTCAGGGGCTGCATGGGCCCCGACACAGCCTGGGGCTGGGTGCCTACATTTACTTGGACTGGGAAGAAAGTTATTCCTCCATTTTCATTGGCAATACCTGTAACGTAACAAGAAGAGCCCGAAATAAGAGCAAGCTGTGTGGGGGATGTGCACGTGTGTGGTTTTCGAGTTTTTAAAAATAATTCAGTACTTCTTTTATTAGCTATAACTAGACATTTAGTATATGATATATATATATATATATTATATATATATATATATATATATATATATATAAAAAATATAGACATGAAATTGTTTAATCCAAATACTTCATCATGAGCCAAGAAGGTAATGAAGTTGAAGTAAGGTTTTCACCCTACTGCAGTTCCCTGGCCGTGTTCTGACAGCCTGATGGAACAAGGCTGAACGGCTGCACAGCAGCTTTTCCCTCACCTTGCACGGGTATTGTCACCGTCTGGCCGTTGTTGGCTGTCACCGTGGCCGTCGCCACCGTCACCAGGGTCTGGCCGGGCACGGGGGTGACGGACACGGCCTCGGGGCTCTGCACGGGCACCGTGCTCACCACGGGCTGTGCCGGCACCCTGGCCGGGCCGCCCTCGGGGGCGCTGTCGCTGTCGGCAAACAGGCGGCGCCGCGTGGGGTTGGCAGTGGGAGAGCTGTACCTGTCATACAGCGTGGCTGCGGGGGAGGACAGGCCTGCGGAGGAAGAACACACAGGTGTGTATGTTTAACTCTTGTTTTGTAATCCCTTCTTTTACAAATAGGTGATGGAAATCTAATGCAAACCAAAATACGTCAGGCAAAGCTCTTCAGGAAAAAAATTTCTAAAAACACAGATTGCTTTTAGAGATGACTTTGTCTTCAACAATGCTGTGCTTAATATTTTTCTAATTTCATGTATTATATTTTATTTTTTCTAGTGGAAAAAGTTTGAGATGTCATATAATATACAGAGGAGTTTCTTTTCTAGTGTAACAATAAAGCAAACCAATTGGAGTGTAAGCTGTGTGTGTGCCTGTATAAATGCTGTTTAACACATACATACAACACACAACACACATGCTGTTCATATCCACCACCTGAGAACAGCCTGTCAAAGCAGCACTGGTCACACTGACAGGATGAATCCATCAGTCTTAGACCTCTGATGCAACTCTGTGAGTTGCAATACAAATACCCTTTACAAATGTGTTTGCAGCTGACTACTTTGGCATTAAAGCAGCTTCCTCCCTTACCCACCTGAATCGAAGGAAGCAATGTACAGCATGCTCTCACCTTTTCCCAGTCCTCCACTTTCAGCACGGACCTCGTTTATTCGCCGTGGCGTCAATGGGGAACCTACAGCACTGTTCCCAGCAGATCTCTCAAAGTTCTGAGGTGGCATTACCTAAAATATTTATCCTTTTATTAGAGTGTATATATCCCACATTAAGGACACAGCAAAACTTTGAAAGCAACTGCACTACAAATTTTAAACAGCAAAACTTTGTGGAAAAATAACAAGAAACGTGACAAATTTACCCTGAGCCCAACAAAACCAGTAGTGCTTGTGCTGCTCTGGAAGATACACACTGTCATAGTCTTTCTGTGGCTACTGTGTGTACTTTTTAGCACATTTCTTGTCTAATAACCTTTCCAAGTGTTACTGGTTCAAATTTTCCCTGCTTGACCACTCTGTTCACTGTTCTGCTACACCAATAAAATACTGGGTGAGAATCATCTCTGCTGCCTGTCTCTGTTGCAGATGTCCCCACAGAGCTGACCCTGACCAGGCCAGGGCACACTGCACTTGCTGCTTTCCCTGCCCTGATGGGCTGGGATGTAAGGCCTCCCCTTCAGGTACAAAGTCCTGTGACTGCCCTCCAGTGTGATTATGGAAGCTGTGTAACACAGAGAAAGATGTGCTCACCTCTTCACAAGTAGGAACTTTGTTCTCGTTCTCTCTGATCCTGTCCCACAGCACAGATTCCCGTTTCCATGCCATACTTTCCAGGATCTGTTCCTCAATGTGGTTCAGGTGCTTTACCACTTCCCGGCAAAGGCCGTCCTCTGCTCTAATGAGAACCTCAATTACCTGTGCAGTGGGTAATTATGATCAACACAAGGTACTTGTTTCATAGATTCACTTTTAAACAAAGATCTAATTCCAGTGCTTGATTTTCAAGGAAGAAGAGGCTACTAGAAATATGAAGGTTGCATTACTATGACTCAATTCTAGGTTGTTATACAGGTCAATGAGCACTCATGACTTTGTAAGCATTTCCAGCTATCAAACACATTACCTTGTAAAAATGATAAACTGGAATGTCAAATATTTCAGTGACGAGTGGGAAGTTTCCAGGTGGGTTGTACGTAAAGGTAATGATCTCCAGGCAACACGCCAGCAGAGACCTGTGAAACACATCTTGCTCCAGTATTGCCTGCAAGAGTTGCAAATTTTAAAGCTTATTTTACAGTGTAACTATAGAACAAACCCCACTTTTTATTGTCTCAACAGCACGATTCTCAAGCTTACAAAAAGACAAGCTATTTTTTAAGGGACAGAACAGGGTCCAAAATGAGCCATCTTTGCTCATTAAAAATTTAACCTATCTTTCTGTTTGCAAACACAATTTCTTGAACCTTTTTCTTCCATTCAGGTGTACTTACAGGGTTCTTCTCAGAGATTTACCCTCATTTTAAATACCTGACAATTCTGCTCTACATTTGTGTTCTTTTTTTTGCAGGTCCAACTTTAAAAATGAGGTACCCTTTGATTAGTTTTCCTTACAGATAAGTCAGTGTCTCTCAGTCTCTTCCTCTCTTCCTCAATGACTGACTCCAAGACCTTGTAGTAGAGCGTCTCAGCGCGACGAAAATGTTTACTAGCAACATCTGCAGGAAGTTTAAATAGAAGCAATATTGTAAAATGCAATTAAAAAGTATTACAGTCCTCATCTTCAGATACAAAAACACAACAGTAGCTTGTGTGAGTTTCTGTGCTGCTGTGGATACAACACCTTGAGGACTAAACCAGTTAATTTCAAGTTAATGTAGGAATCCTTCTCCTACACTGCCCTGACTTGTGACTGCAGAACAGAATAATTTGCTACTGAACCCAGATTTTGGGGACATGGCCATGTATAAGAACCATCCTTAACACTTCTATAACAGACACAATTCAAATTCAGAAAAAGCACCTGAATGGATCCACCTTGCACTGTGCTGCACTTGCACTAAAGCACCTAAGCTGACAAGAACAAAGGAAGGCCTTGTTAGGAAACAAGGTCAAGAGCATCTTCCTTATACTCAATCCATCTTCAGGCACTTCAGATATCGAGACAACTTGGCAAATCATGTTTTTGTGTTTATACTGGCAGGATTTTAATACCTCTACTAAACCATCCTCATATGTAAGCCAAAGTTGCTGTTGGGTTTTAAAGACCACAGTTACTCAGATCTTCCTTACCAGCACAGAAATCCAAGCCATCACTAATATTCTTATATTTGAAAGAAAAAGTTGTACACTTCCAAGTCCTTTCATTTCACTTCTCTAGTGCTGAAAGTATGATCAAATTCCAGTGATTCCGTGTAATAAAATTTTACACAGCACTGAAATTTGCTATGTCTTAAGAACACACCAAACGGCAAGAGAAGTAGAAAATACACTCGTGCTAAAGCATAACCTTTATGTAAAACTTAATTACAAGTGTTTACAGGCATTTTATGGATAAGCAAAATGTTTCCCACCTTTGGAAAAATTACTGAATTCTCCTTCAGACTGAGTGCTCTGACAGTACACTTCGTGCATTTCTTTTACTCTGTTTGCAATGGATTGAGAAGGATCTCTGGAGCATGACCTGAAAATAAAAACTAAACATTTTCAATATACTATTCCTACTAAGACCAAAAACACTGGGGTTTTTTTGTATGTTGAAAGTATAAAAAATGGAAGTACATTGCACAGCAATACAAACAGACCCAAATGTGTCTAACTGCAAAAGAGTTTATCCACATGGAAAACGAAGGTTGGTGTGGACCTCCTCCAGTATGGAGTGATTTCCGGACAGTGCCATTTGTTATGCAGGAAGAAAAGTCTTGAAAATTTTATACTGGCAACTTGTGGTTAGAGAAGCTCAGAACTGCTGGGTTTTAAATGGTGGATGTTCATCAATCTCTAAGGAGAGATGAGTCTAAATAAAGAGAACAGTCCTTTGAAATGTAAATGTCTTTCTGGATTCCATTTTACTCCACTAGTAAAAGACTGGCTCACATTTTAAATTACACTGTTCAGCATTAATGTTTGCTATTAAAATTGGAATATGAAATAGAATTACTTGGCTAAACACCAAATTTACCTGAGTATTTGCTCCAGATTTTCACTGGGGGCATTTTTCAGCCCTGCCAGCATCGTGTGCAGGCGGCTCAGGCTGTAGGTTGCTATGGAAACAGGTGTCACGTACGGGTTGCTCTCCTTAATGTACTTGCGGCCAGTAAGGGGGGTTGTGATCCTCAGCGACTTGGACTGAAAACAAAAAAATAACCACATATGCATATGCACTCTGTTATAAACTTGGATAAAGGTCATCACCTAGAAACATCGACCTGCATGTAAGAGAATTCTTACTCTGTGTTATGGAAAAAAATGGCTCCTAATCCAACAGCCCAAACCAGACCATGACTCAGGTAAGAGCCAGCAGTAAGGAACTTGTCTGTGTTGCTCGGGTATTTGTATCAAACAGCTCTGTATAAACAGAGGGGATGTGACCTATGCTGAAATGCAGATGCTGGAAACAATTAGAGCAATGTCAAAAATCCCCCCCAAACCCCAGTATCTCTTCCAAACCTGAGTAACAAAGGTGGCTGTAGTTCACAGCAAAAGTGTTACTGAGCCAGGGCTTCCTTTCAGCAGGTTTATTTAACCTTTAACATGAGAAGTCCTTCTGATCAGCATTTTAATTTATTTGCATCAGATCAAGCCATCACATTAAAATAATGTAACAATGAGGATATCACTTCAATTAGCACAGCAAAATCAATGCATCTTCTCATTAGCTAACCACACAGTAACTTCTTTTAACAAATACATTACACTCTTCACCATGAAGTCCAGCTCCCAATACTCTCCCCATTTTCTCCCCACACATCGAGGTGAGTTTTTATTTCTGTCTCCACAGGCAGCCAGGGAGGGTGGCATACAAAAACAGCAACACAGACCATGCCATAGTCACCTTGTCAAAATGCTGCTGCAAATTATGCTTCACTTGCACCCTTTCAGCTGTCTCCACTCCTGAAGGTGTGTTTAAGCACCTCGTAAGAGTTCCAATTTCTTCATCCGCATCCTCGCCAAGGAATATTCGCTCATCGAGATTTCCCACTGACAGAACATACTCCTCATAGGCCTTGTTGATGGCTTTGCTACAGCACAAAGGAGAGACAGACCAACTCCCTTCATTTAGACTGCTTTGTTCACCTGTTCACACACTGAACACAGTTCTGGCCTGGGGGAAGTCTGCTTCAAATTTCTTTTGACTCTTACTGGAGCACTGAGGCTCCTTTAAGACCTACAGTAGCTTAAACATGACAGTGGCAAGGACATTATTTTCCCTTTGTGTCTGATGCCCTGCCATTTATCCAGCTGCAGGAAGAACACAGTAAAATACTGAGAACTCCTATTTCCTGGAAACCCCTCAAAATTTACACAGCATCATGTCATAAACTAGACTGAACCATTTTTAAAGCATTAAAAGAAAGTAAGTCCTACCCATAAACATCTCTAAACACCACCAAACCCATTTTTTCCCTCCCACTTCCTACTCAATCTGCTCCCACAGCTTTTTCATAGTAACTCTGAGTTACAAACGCACACACACAAAAAAAAAGGTCCAGAAAAGAGAAACATAAGAATAGAAGCAGACACCAGGTAGCACCATCCTGAAGCACCATTCCTCCCAGCAGTGCCAGGAGCAGCAGGCAGTGCTGGATGGCCACTGCTGAACACACAGGGCATGGCTGCTACCAGTGCTCCCATCAGGTAACAAGTGCAGCTGGGCCACAGAGGGACCCTCGTGCACACAAAGCACCAACAGGGACTTACACGCTGTCTCCAAAGTTCCCAGGATCTAGAAATCCTGTCAGATTTTCATCTTTTCCTTTTAAAAGCTGTAAGACAGTTAAGAACAAAGGATAGGTATTACATTTCTTAGAAAGGTTTTGAAGCTAACAAGTAAGGAGAGATTTTTCTACATTACAAATTTGCTGACCAACCTTTTTGTCAAAAAGCTTCCGAATATATGGCTTCCAAAAATGTTCCTTTATACCTTTTGCTTCTAAAACTAATCCATAATGTAAAGAACACAGTTTTTCAATGATGCAGGGAGGATCAGATGATACTTTATAATCCTTACTGTGGAAGTCTTCAGGTAGACCTACAATTCAGAATATTGTATGATTTAATTCTGTAAATCCATATCCTGCTTTCTCATTAAACTTAAATTCTATGCTGTGTAGTCAAGGTAGTATGAAATTAAAACAGCAAACTAATTAGTTCCCTTGAAAGAACTAAAAATTACATAATGCCCACTCAAGTGGGTAATGTTATTAAAAGCAAATTCTGAGTTAGAGACCTAAAACATTAGTTACTGAGTGATAAAAATTACATATATCAATTTTAATAGGAAAAAAAATCAAACACTGGTGAACTACAATATTTATTTGAGATAATGGTCCCAGGTCACATCCAAAGCACTACAAGTGAAGGCCAATCCTGTACAGCACTGAAAATGAAGGGCAAGCCTGGGAAGAATTACATCAGAAATTCAATGGCAACTTCTCACCATTCATTTGAATTTGTGGTTATCAAGTCGACCTATACTTCCACTCTCTTCAGAAAGAGAACAGCAGCAATCCAGAAATGAGAGAGAAACAAATCTCCTATGTGAGCCCTGGGTCCTTCTGAACTGCTGCATCACAGAACATTCCAGTCTCACTGTGTCCAGTGATGTCATTATGCACTTCTTCACTGACATTAAACCCTCAGTAACTCTAAGTATTACTCTGGAATTTCCTTCAAGAGGATTTCCACAGTACATCAAATTCTTGACCTAATGTATTATTGACAAAATTCACCAGTCTGATATTACATACTACATAAAGAGGAATGGAACTATGTAGCCAGATCCAGAAAATATTAATTCTCATGTATTTCAAATCAACTTATTTTTTTCAACACACCTTTAAAATGAGGATTCAGGAGCTCTTTCCGGTTAGGACACTGCAGAGCATTTCCATACACGAGATCCAAAGCACACAACAAGAGATGGTAGGAATTGACCAAGTCATCACTAATCATAGGAAAATTTCCTGCAATATTAGAAAGACGTAAGACATAAAATTAGCAAGGATTTAAGAATTTTTATACCAAGAGACTGTCGATGTTTGTATTACAATCAATAATGGAATCTTGGGAACACTTTGTGTGACTGTAAGTACCAGGATAGCAACACAGGCAGTAAAGCAGACTCACAACAACATATAACAAATACAAAAGTAAAATATTTTTTTCAGAAACAACAACAATTGTGAAGGAACTCAAATATATTGTGCTGTTGTGAAATCAAATCTTACCAAAATGTTGATAAATAAGATGTTGCTGCTCCCTCATTCACAGTAATCTCATTAACCAGTGGATAAGTAACTTGAAGCAGCACAAACTGTATAATGCCAACTGCCTCAAGGAAAAAAAATGTGCTGCTGTAGCTCTGGCAGCAGCAGCCCCACTGCCTGGCAGAGTCACGTCCTTCCCATTGCGCCTGCCCGAAGCAAATTCTGCTCTGAAGGCCAAGGAGGGGTAGAATGGGTTCTGAGACTCAACTTTTCCCCTCTTCCCCAACTTGCACTGCTGTAAACACCCACAAATAACTTTAACTTGGGCAAGGCCCAGATTTTCAGACGGCCTAGAAACTGCTCCCTCCTTCAGCTCCTGACCCTCACTCCCAGAAAAAACCTGTACTTAACTCAGATTTTTTTTTTTAACAACCTGTTTTCTTGCAAAAAAAAATGCTGGGGGCATACTCATTATAAACAGTAATAAATATAACTTCATTTCTCTTGTGCTTTACAGAAGAGCTAAAATGTGCCTATCTCTGACCTGGTTTATTAAATAGTTTTTATCTATCATTTTCCTGCAGAAAAGAGTCCTTGCAACCTCTTCATTCTTTTAACACCTTTCACGAAGATTACAACCAGAGTTGTACATTACTCTTTACTGAGTAAAGTTTATGTTTATGATATTCCTCTAGAGGAGTGGCCATAGGTAAAAAGAGTTTGGTACAATAAGTTATACAATTAATCAATAACATAAATCACAATTCTGTTACATTTATGCAACAACATGGTGTTTCCATTACTCCTTAAATACTAATAACTCTTCCACTCTTTCCAACCTCCCTTTTTTCTCAGGGAAACTCCAAATCACTTAGTTGAGCCCACTCTGAAGAACAGATTTAAATTCTTGAAGACATCTATCATATAGTAATAAACTCACTAAGAACACATTGAAATGGCTATATGATTAGAGAATTTTTCTCAATTGTGCTGGTTTTTTTTACCAGGAACATACCACTTTATTCAAATTTATGTTCTTTTCTGGTTCCGTGTTTGTTAGAAGAAAAATTTCAATGCAGGTAATTTTCACTATTTAAAATAATAAACTCTAGATGAAATTTTAATTAACTTTACCCACTTATCAGTTATTTCCAAATCATTAAAGGTTCACAGCAAAGCAATGAAAATCCTAAATACTATTAGCAAACCTTTAATCAGTGAAATTCTCAAAGTAACTGTGATAACACAGGTTTAGTTTCACAACCATGACAACTACCACAGCAATCCTTACTGTCAGCACAAAAATAAATACAATTTCACAGTACCAGGAGTTCCACTGCAATTTTTTGTTCCTGACTTTTCAAAGCAAGCTCCCTTTCACAACCTTGTACCAAATAATAAAAAACCAGAGATTTTTTCCCCACCAATTTTAAAGGAAGACATAAAAGAGTTTGAAGAGCAGTTCTTACAAACAGTATGCTGAAGCAGTCCCATCCAACAAGGGCTCCCTCAGTGTGCAGTGCATGAGCTGAAGCAATGGGCTGCAGGAGCAGACAAGCCTGGGCCTGCCACTGATGTGTGGTTGCTGTGATAAGGATTTACTGCCCACCCCCAAACCACACAGCACAAAACCTCACACCAACACCTCATGCCTCAACAGTCAACACTCAGTTTCTATTTTTGTGCTGCCACACTTTAATAACCATTTAGTAACTTTACAGCTTCTATGCACTGTATTTTTTTCCTTTCCTTGTAAAATTCAATCAGAAGTGTTATCAACGTGTTACTCTCCATAGGATTAGTTACCACGCCTGAAACTGCTTGTAATTAACATGTAGTCAATCAATGATGCAGTTACTCGAACATATCAGTCAATAACTTGGCAACAGGAAGACCCATCAAGTCCCTCTGCACCTTGTCACCCATCCAATCTTCACACAGAAGTGAGGACTTCACAGAAGGGCAAAGAAAAAACTGATTTTCCAGACTGCCCTACTTACTCTCTCAGCTGCCTACCTGTGGTCAGGAACTGAACTCCTGACTGACTGGAAATAAGTACAGTACTAACTCTGCTCTGGGCTCAGTGGTTGGAACCATGCTGTGTTTCAGGCTGAAAGCACCACACTTGTTTAGGAAAGACTTCTCTTGCCCAGTAAGGTGGAATTTGCAGCCTTACAAAAAGGCATCTTGCTCACAGGATGGAGTGCTCAGTGCAGCACTGTGCCCCAGCACACCCCTCCTGACCCTCGTGCAGGGATGTGGTGCTGAGGGTCCAGCACTGCTGCCAGGAGCCCTCTGCAGTGTGGCACAGTGTAGAAGGAAATGCTTTGTAAACAAAGTTGTGTGCTGAACAAAATCAGTGCCAGGCCATTCAGAACTGCCACAGCCTATCCTGTCCTGGCCTCAAAATCATCCAGTTAAGGAAATTATGGAATCTTAACACTGATTCACTTTTAAATATGAAAAAACACATCCCATTACACACACTCCCAAACCAAAACAGAATTCCTTTTATCCCTTTCCTTGAAGAAATTAAAATACTGGTTTTCCTCTAATAGATGTTATATTACAAAAAAAAAAAATCTAGTTACTGGACATTATCAGTGGATCCAAACCTACAATGATGCTCTTTCCACGTGGAGTATAAATCCTGTCTTGATCTTCCCTAAAGCACCACCTTATTTATACATCATTCACTGTGAACACTCACCAAAGCAGGACTTGAAACAAGTACTAGTGATGTGGAAACTCTTTAAGACACAGATTTGGTGAGGAAAGATTTTAGATTATGCATTCTATGACTGAACAACTGAAGCCTAAAATCAGGATTTGATCCTGTTCCTTCCTTTTTCTCCCAACAATCACTATCAAGAAAAACATCTGAAATTCTCTACTGTTCTTATAAGATTTAAGGCTGCTCTTACAATAAAGGTTATAGGTACACTACACCTACTGGGTGCTTTAAGGACTGATATAAAATAATGACTAATAGAACTATGTCTGCTGTATTTATTCCCTTTCAGATCCCTTACCTTTTGCATGAACAAACAGCACCCAACAAAACTGGAAAACTTCGGTCACAGTACATGGTTGTCGTCTTTTGGAGGAAAATACAGCAAGAAGACAATAAGCTCAATGCATCAAAATTGATAAATCATCATACAAGAGTAACTAATTCAAAGAGAAAACAAAGATTTACTACAGTGTGGCCAAAATATTATACCCTTCTCACAAAACCCTGACTAAAAGAACTACAGAAAGATGCACAAAACCCAAGAGAGGTTTAGTGTAGGCACAATCAGAACCCCAGTCCCAGCCTGCAAGTTCAATTCCACAGCACTCCAAATACAAACAGTAACAAAGAAACAAAGTTTCTACCATAAAGTAAAATACCCATAAGATCTGCAGGTAGGAAGAAATCCATGGGAGTTACTGGGCAGTGAAAAAGACTGAGCAATACTGAGTTATTAAAGCTATGCAGATCATAAAAGGATCAAATTCTTCCTGTCTTTCCCATCTTTGCAACACCAGTTCTTCCCTTGCCTACAAGGTGAACTGAAATCTCTCCCTTCTCCCCCATCCCCAAATCATCATAAACTCAGCAGCTTTGGGATTTCCTGCCCCTATCAGATCTGAAACTGAAAAAGAGATTAAAAATTTACTGCAAGCAACGACAAACCAACTCTGATATTAGAAACCACAATTATCAAAATACAGTCAAAATACAACTAAAACAACTGAGCAATCTCATTATATTTTCACTGAAGTAATGCTCCAAAATCAGCCTGGAAACAACAGAAACACACCTCTGTTTTCTTCCTCTCTGTTGACGAGGTTGATCCTCTTGAGGATACCTGAAAATGTCCTGAAAAATGGGCTCATACTTCTTAAAAATGACTGCAGAAACAGTGAAGTTTCTCTCTAGTCTCTCGGTTCGCTCTCTGAACTGGGATGGTAGATTTGCCATGTCTTCCCACTTCTTCATCTTGTTAAAAAACTCGATCAAGCTGGAAATACCCAACGGGTTAGATCAGAAAGGCCATTTGTTTTTCCTGCAGAAATAAACTCTACATTTTCAAGGAAAGTGCAATTTCTACTGCCCAAACTGCTGATGAAATGGTGGCATTGCAAACATGACAACAAACTCAGAGCCAGTCCTTCACCCATAAACATGGATGAACTCAGACAGCTCGTGAAATATTTTTAGATCCACGGCTGATAAGCACATTAACTATGTACTCACAGGTCTGGCATCTTCTCATAAAGACAAAATCTATTCCAACAGTAAGATTATTCTGAAATCAGACTTGCCTCGTTTTTCTGAATTATTAATTCAAAAAAACAACCTGTGAGATCTACAATGCTGATAATATTCTACAAAGTATGAACACCTCTGAAGTTTTAGTAAATTGCACTTTGCAACTTTGGCTTTAATTCCTTTTCTGCTTCTTTACCTACACCTTCTTTTTCAGTGTTATTAGTCTTGATAGCCCAGATCACAAAAACAATTTATCAGCATTCCCTTCCCTGAATTTCTGATTTGGAAAACAAAAGCTTATAAAGGAATGCTTTTGCATTGTTTAAAACAATAGCAATGCTTCAACAGTAGAGGAAATGGGATAATAAGTACACAAGAACATTCTCTTTTTTTTTTGTGACAATCTATGGAACTTTTAGAAAACAATGAGACTGCTAATAAATAAATTGTTTCAGAAGCTTTTGTTTTCTACTTTATGGACGTAAAACATCTGACATAAATTTGTTGATCAGAATCTGACCTCATTTAGTGACTTTAGCAAGAACATGGGAAAAGTGAAGTTTTCTTATGCAAAAATGGAGATAAATCTTGTGAACGTTTTCACAGAGAACTACAAATGATTTGTCATGTGATAAGCTCACACTTTGCATACCCCAAAAATTCACTGTTCTTCAGTGACTGGTTTCCTTCTCTTTTGAGTGAAGGAAGACAATCTCTTATTTTGAAATCCATATTTTTTATGAACACAGTACTGAGCCAAAGGAGCTGCCCTACTTCTGTGGCAGTGAGCTACAACACAAACATTCCAGGGATATAAACTCTATCTTCAAAAGCAGGAAAAAAGAAAGGTATCATTTAGCTTTTATTCTCTATTTCCAATTTCAGAAGGTGATGAGCACCCTTTGAGATTTTGTAAGTCTAAAAATCAGCAAGAAAAAAAGTTACCTTTGGTCTGAACAGCGCAGGATTCTGGTTAAGGATACGTAATTTCCTTCCGCTGTTCCTCTGCTCACAGTTGGAATTGCTTTCCTGCAAGCCACGTACAAGGCACAAGCCAGCCAATGCATGTCATTTCCCTGTGAATCAAAACATCAGGCATCTAAAAAACTTCACTGAAAAGAAAAACGTGCTTTTCGGCCACCCCAACATCGGGGAAAAGCAGTGTGCCCTGAACAGATGAAGTTCAATCAGTGAGAAAGCTGATTCGCTTGTTCCAAACTTCTGTTGTGCTTTGAGTTTTTAAGTGCAGCAAAACAGGTGCTAAATAGACAGGGAACCATCAAAAATAACCTTACTAGTTACCTTCATAAATTTCACATTTGACTCGAAGTGTGAAATATGTTTTCAGTATATAAAAATATATTTTTAGTGTTCTTCTACAGCATTTTGTACTGCTCGGACTTAAACGAAAAAGGCAAAAAAAAAAAAAAAAAAAGGTTACAGTTCATACAACCAAAACATTCTTCTGCCCTTATAAGACAGCAGGAAAAGAAAAACATCGCTTCCATTTTGCTTTGTATTACACAGCAGAACAATTATTCAATCTGGTACCTAAAGACCTAAAGACAGAAATGAATTCTAACGAGCACTTGAAGTTTTATTCCCCATCTTTGATCAGATAGTAACACTTCAGTGGAAAAAAGGACGGGTAAAACAAGCGGCCAAACAGAATTGGATGCTGTGGTTTTGTCGGGCTCCGCGATGTCACGGGCCCGGGTGAGCGCACACCTTGGGGGGCACGGCACGGCTCGTTCCCGAGCATCGCTGCCCGTCTGCGCTGTGACAGGGGCGCAGCCGGAGCGCCGCTCCCCCGGCCCCGCAGCACCGAGCGCCGCCCGCTGCGGAGCCGCCGCAGCTCTGCCCCGAGTGCCGCCCGGGCACCGGGAGCGCTGCGCTGGGGGGACCCGGGAACTGCCCAGGGTTATCACAAGCGCCACCTTTGCAATTAGGAAGGCACCGATAAAAGGCGCTTCCGAAGCTCCCGGGCGCGTCACCGCGTGTTCCTGTTTTCAAGAACGACGCGACCAACCCTTTACCTTTTACCCTTCACCTTTCACCCTTCACCCCTCAGCCCGGGCCGTGCCGCGGCCGCGCAAGCCCCCAGGAAATAGCAAACAAACGTGATCACCTGCGCTGGGCATCTCCGCGGGCCCCGCGCGGCTGCGGAGCGGCGCCGGCCGAGGCCACTGTGCCACTCCTCGGCCGAACTGTGCCACCCCCGGCGGACCACAGCCACGGGGGCTCTTCCATTTGTAACACCTTTCTGCCGCTATGACTCCCAGCTGCGATGGCTATTCCCGGCCGCCCGGGCGGTGCGAGGGAGAGGCCGCCGCGCCTCCACCGCCGTCCCTGCCCTTCGCACTTCACCTCCGCGCCCCGCCGCGCTCCCTGCGGGCCGGCCGCGGCCCCGTCCCCCCTCCCTCACCTCCAAGGTGTAGTTGCGCCTCATGCTCTGGTAGCTCAGCCAGGCCTCGGCGCGGGCGCGCTCGTCCATGTTAAGGCTCCTGCAGAGCTCCTCGTAGCGCTGCCGGGTCTCGCCGTCCTCGCCCGGCGGGGAGGGGGCGGCGGCCGCGACCCCCGCGGGACCCGGTTCGGCCCCGGCCGCGTCCTCGCCCGCCATGCCGCGCCCCGCCGCTGGGGGGCAGCGCCGCGCTCCGCGCACCGCGCCTGCGCCGCCGCCCCGCGCGTTCGAATCCAAACACCGCGGGGACGGGCCCCGCCCCCGCCGCGCACCGCGCCCGCTCGTTGGCCCGCGGGGAGACCGCCCACCCCGCCGGCGCGCAGGCGCACAGCGCGCGCTCCTACCGTGAACCGCGACACGCGCCCCCGGCGCGCGCACGGCACGGAGCGGGAGCGCGCCCGGCGCGCGAGCCCCTGGGCGGGGCGGGGCCGTGAGGGGAGCCCGGAACGGGCAGGGAGCGGTCAGTGCCGGGGGTGGGGGGGGGAGCTGTACACAAAATAAACACACAGAGAGTGTGAGGTACGGGCTGTACACTGATATGTACACAAATATATACACACAGTCCAGGGTACGGGTTGTACATAGGCAGTGGGGATTAGGAAACAGAGGCAGAAATAGCTCCCCTTGGTCAAGACCCAACCGAGCAGACAGGCGGCTGCCAAAAATAAGATTTAAGTCCTAGGGTAGGTACATGTCAATTAAGTGATCAGTAAAACAGGCTACACTTGATTAAGAGATTTATTGACTCTGTTGCCTTGATTTTGTATTACTGGTATTTCACGAACTCTGAAAGCTTCAGGGGAAAGAAATGGCAAGAAAACATGATTGACTGATCTGAGGTGTGATTGAGGACACAAATACACCCCGGTAACCCAGGACTGAGAACAGCAGAAAGCCCAAGCTGGCACTGGAAGATGGTGATGCCAGCAGGCTTACACTGATACCTGCAGCTCACTGCACTCACACTGACTACCTGATCAGCTTACGACATTAAAAACTAGTGATTAGGCTGTATTGAGTGTCTTACATCTTTCTTTGTAACACAGAGGAGCTGTGAACTTTGCAGTGAGGCCAAGCTCCTGCTCTGAGATTCACAGAGCATGATGGGAAGCTCTGCCACCCACAGAACTATATAAATGATGTAGGGCTTTTCTGTTTAGCTACATTTACAGTATCTACTAAAACACAAAGCAGCAGTAACTTACCACAGAATTTCTACTGAGAAATATTCATCTGCTCATTAAAAATCCTTCATATTAAAAAAACAGGAACAAACCCTCACAATATTGAAAGATAAAGCTGAGTTTAAAGGGAAGGTTATTATGCTGTGATAACACCTGTGTATTTATTTCCCTATGGTTTCAGGCATCCAGACTTCGTAAATAAATGGTTTAACTTGACTGCTCTTGTGCAGAAAACTTTTAAAGTTTTCATTTAATGGTATACTGAAAACCCAGACAAGAAACATTTTAGTGAAATCTTTTTAATCCGTGAGGACTTAGCTTCACCTGTTTCTCCACTTCTCCCCTCCTGCTCCTCCCCCATTAAAAAACATGCAATAATAATAAAGTTATCCTCATATGGCATGCTAATTATTTGAATAATTTTGACTACTGGACTCCGTACTAGATCTACCAGTATGACAAGTAACAGCCACAAGCATCCTCTCAGCCTGAGTCCCTCACAGCTGCTTGGCTACTCCCCACTAACATACATTCTTTACTGTCCTGTAGTGTCAGAATTTTCCCCATGAACATCCCCTTGCCCCTTGTTTTGAGCTGCTGCACAGTCAAACACTGTCAAGCACAGAAGGTGACATGGCAGTTCCCAAATCAAATGCTTTTATCCTCTGAGGGCAGAACACGGTGTGAGGACCATGAACAGTTTTGGAGAGCACCAGGGAAAGTGCTCTCCACTCTCTAGATGATGATCCTGTATCTGACATTAGGATCCCAAGAATTTCCCAAACCAGCCTCCCTTTTATTCATGAGACCTTACCTGGAACACTAATGAGAACTGTGCACTGTCAGGTCATGTTTACACTGGAAGCACACAGGAGGCAGAGCAAACAAATCCTCATTTTCCAGTTTAACTTCATGAAGAATCTTGGGCATTGCATTTTCCTTCTTTCCTTGCATGAGAACCTGAAAGGAGGCAGCATTCAATAAAAAAAGAAATCATAAAAAATAAATGGAAAGCTGTTATCTTTATTTCCTTTTCCTCTAAATGTAACAAAGAAATTATACTGCCTGTTTGTGTAACATTAGGGACATTCAGATAAGCCAGGACAGTTATTTTGTAAACTCCTGTGGCTACACGAGTACAATTAGTCTGCTCTACAGACAACATCACCAGCCCAAGGTCCCAACAAAGCACAAACGTAAAATTTTAAATGTCAGCTCGAGCAGTGTAAATCTCACACTGCACTGAAGCAGTCTGCTCATGTGGAAAATAATTATAGGTGTAAAAGAACTCCATCAGGAACTACTTATAAAAGTAGCTGTTAGTAACATGCACATCACACATTAATTAATGTAACACTACTGTGCAGATTTCTTTATATTAACCTTGGACACCAGACACATTCCATCCCACTACTGTGTGAATTAGACCTTCATCCATTAAAATGAAGGTTTGATGATCAGCACTGTCACACTGAGCAATCCAGTATTACTAAGTAGCGTGACACAAATAATTTTCTCAGAGACAAAACAAAACAAACAGGACAGGACTTTGATCTAATCATCACACCCCATATACTGTTTGGAAAAACTTCAAAGGAGTGCCAGAACCTAATCACCAATCCAGTGCCTAAATCACCTGTTCCTTGGGAATATCGTTCCATTGAAAAATAGATCCTTATATGTTAATTTATAGATCAAGAAGACTGGATTCTAAAACTAATTTTAAAAAAATACTATTAGAGATCTTGCAGGACTTCCAAGGAAAAAAAGAAATAGAGAAGTTGAGAACAGAGCTCATGTTTATGTGAACTTTTATCACCTGCGTACAGATGTGCAGAAGAAGCAGCTCAAAAAGTGTGATCAGGATATGAAGACAAAATTCATACTGAAATAAATAAGGATACCATTGACATTCAAATGCAATGCCAGGTTAAAAACAAGATGGCAGCAGACAAGCAGGAGACAACCCAGGTGCAAGAGAAATGTCTGCACCCTGTGTGAAATACAAGCAATAGTTAACTGTTGTGTGCACAGTTAGAAGCTTTAACAAAGATATGGAAAGTAATGCAAAGTTTTTTTTAAAAAGACTGAAAAGGTACTTACCTCACTGCCAACATGCTTATTTAAATTAAGGTAGCTTTTGGATCAGAACCTAGACAGTATATTCTTTTCTAACTGTAAGTACTGAAGGGTGGGAGTAACAGCTGTTTTTGACTGTAAGACAAGAGAATTGGAGGCAATTGATTCCCAGTAAAATGATACAAGAGTAAACCACGGTCTTGGGCAGTAGTCCAAGTGAGTGTCCTTGGCTTGTTTGCAGTGTTTCTTAAGGTCTTAAGAGTAATTTCAGTTTTAAAACTTAGCACTGAAATTTGAGTTTTGCTGCTGGAAGATCTATGTTTTAATCCTTACACAGCATTACTTTCACATACTGAGGCCGACATCACGGGTAGTCAAAGAATATGTTTAATAAAAAATAATTAAACTTCCATTTGCTCTATAGAACATCATAGAAAGTAATTCAATAAATTACAAATGACTTTTTAAGACGCTTGTTCAACTACAGAAAGCAAATTCAGACTACACAGAACACAACTGGCAAATATTGCAAATGTCCAAAAAAAACCTGGACTAAGACTTGGATCATGAAGCCTGAAACAAGGGATAGAAATACAAGGCAATAACAGCTAAGGTTTTTTTAGTAACTACCAACACACACTTTATCATCACCTTGGATATCCTTTTAATTGTAACTTCAGTATTAGTGTAATTCTACTGAGGTTTCCTTATAACCCTTAACTTTATACAACCGTATTTGCATATAGTTTAGCTGACAGTGGGATACTTATTCCCCCTCTGGATCAAACTGATGAAAAATAACCCAAATATAATTATGTTCAAGTCTACACCAGCCTTCATTACTTGAAACTGTAATTGCCTTATTACATAGAAAGAATCACTAGAACAGTAACCAAACTTACTTGACCATAATAGGAAAATACTTTATTTCATAAATCTGATATAAATTAGGTTTTAGCCACAAGATTTAGGACTTGTTTTGTGGGGGAAGGGTGGGAAGTGATGGTATTGTTGACATACTCCATCAGCAAACGAAGTTAATAACTGCTTGTAAAACTTTGGCTATTTCATAGATGCATCCTAGTTAAATAAAAGTGCTATATTACAAAGGGCAAAATATTAAATATGAAATAGTTTTTATTTTAATGATGAAGAATTGGCTACCCCCTTCTCTTGGCAGTTTTTGATTTTCACTATTGCTAAGACACTGCATGAAGGGCCAAAATCAGAATACTATCTGGGAAAATACGTAACCAGCACAATCCAAATGGTACTTGTATAATTGTGTAATTACATCTAATACTGCTTCTAATCATGGGGCTAGTTATTTTGCACATAGAAACTTATATCTCATTGGTAAAGTTCTTGATAAAAAACAACACAGTTGTTTTACTGTACAAGCAAGCAACAGAACTATATCAAAATATACAGTTTTTGTTTTTTATTTTTAAATTTATCCCTTTGTAAAGCTTTTTCCATGACTTTCACTAGTACCTGTATCTGTTTTCTCTTAACACTTGCCTATTCTTGGACCGGAAATGATGTAACCAAGGTCAACTGAAGTCTCAGTCAGTTCAGGAGTTCTGTAAATGTGAATCTGGGCCTCGACCGTGTCAGAGTAATAGCAGCTTAAGAAGAAGGAGGAATCATATCACACATCAAATCTTAAGACAGATTTTATATAGTAAAGGGTTCTAAGGATTTGGACTTCAAACAGATGCCTTATGCCCTGTTATTGTGGTTTCTAGGAATAATTTGACTTCCTTACTATTCAAAGTGCTTTTTTCTTTAGTGGGTAACTCAGCATAATATATGAAGTGATATCCCAATAATGATTTTGCATAATATTTAATATTTAGTCAGATTTAAATCTGCAGAGAAGTTTAAACTCAAAAGGAGTTCAAAACTATCTGTATTTTATTTACCATTATTAACTGGGAACTCCAGGAGGTTTTATGACATAAAACACAAATAGAAATCTACACAAACAAAGCAAACAAACAATTTTTACATGAATTATGCAGTGTTGAAAGGTCTTTTCAGTGGCACTTTATGACAGTTTGCTCTTCTGAGTCTTGGGGAAACTACTCCTCATTTTGGGACTTTTAATTCTGCAGAGGGAGCCCAAAACTTTGCAAGGTGTAAACTAAATAGACCTACATGGTGCCAAGTAGCATGAGATAAGACAGTTTTTGCTTTGATTTCCCCTTAGTGCTGTCAAAGAGAACAGCTGCTATAAGGGGGAAAGAAAACCCCAACAGTCTTACCTCAAGTAACTCAGATTTTAACATGCTATACAGGATGTCTTTAAAAAAACAAAACAAAACCTGAAAACAAGTAATAGAAACCAATGTAAACTTCCTAAACTAACTCAGCTGAGGTAACAGGTAGCCAGTTTAATTGGCTGATTGGGAAAAATTTATCTTCTTTTAAACACACTTGTACCTGAATTGGAAACAGCAGTGCATCACAACACTAGAGCATTTTCATGTAATTAAAGCAATGGATGGTGATGTAGATTCTACAGCTTTCATGACATTCATTAGCTGCCCAAATTATTGCTGAGTTTTGATCTGTAAATTATAAGTGTCAAGGAGGCTGTAAAACTATATTCAAATTAAATCAATAATATGCATAAAGTATTCTGTGTTCACTGCAAATATATTAAATATACAGCTCTTACTTGAGCATTATTTTCATAAAATTAACCCCCCAACAAAATTATAATGCCTTTTGTTGTAATTTTACACCATTGTGTATTTGATAGTACATACAAGTTCAGAAACTTATGAACTTCAAGAAATATTACATGCAAAACGTCTCTGAAAGCAGTTTGCACTTCTAAACAAATACTGAAATGTTCGGTCAGTAAATCATTGATGCACTCAACACTGGGTTATTTACAATGAAATAATTAAAGAATAAATTCAAAATCAGTTTATAATTTAAGTGCAGAGTCTGGGGTCAGTCTTCATCGCTCGAATCCGAATCCTCAGATGAAGACGATGTACTGTCAGATCCAGATGAAGCATCTGCTTTCTCTGAACCCTCATCTGTGCTGTTTTCGTTGTGAGAGCTTGGCTCTGTTCCCCCTTTGTCTTCCTGATCTCTAACCCTAGAATTTTCCTCCTTTTCTTCTGTGGGCTTGGCTGAGCCCGTGTCATTGCTTTCACTGTTCTGTACATCAAAAATATTAGACTGAGACAAAGCTGGGATATGAAGATTAAGGCCTGGAGTAAGAAGCATCCCTGGGTAAAGTATGTTGGACAAAAGTAAAGGGTTAAGAGAGAGAGGATTGGCAGCTGCGGCGGCAGACGATGTTGAAGGAGAACTCGAAACAGAGTTTTCACCACCAGTATCCGTATTTTGGTCTTCTGTCCTTTCTTTCTTTGCATCTGTCTCCTTTGAATCGTTTCCCTTTTTCTCCTCCGACATGGATTCCGTCGCCTTTGTCAGGAGTCCTCCCATGCCCAGCAGGTTTGGTAACCCAGCCATCCCTGACAGCAGCATGGGGAACATGGCAGCCACGTTCTTGGCCTCTCCCCCGGCAGCCAGGCCAGCCGGCATTCCCATCAGTCCCGCCGTCACCTGCAGCGACTGCAGGTTCTGCAGGTTGTGCTGCAAGGCCTGCAGGCCGGGCAGGTCCACGCCCGGGAGCAGCCCGTTGGCCAGCAGGGGGTTGAGGGAGGCGCTGGCGGCGGAGGCGGCCGCTGCAGCCGCCGTGGCCTTGGCGATCTCGCTCTTGGGGCGCCTGCCCCGCCGGCTCACCTCCTCCCGCACCACCGGGCCCGTCAGGATGCGCTCGAACATTCCTTCGGGGAGGAAGCCCTGAGAGAGACACAGGGGCGCTTTAGGATGGCAAAGGAAAAGCAAAGGGAGGACTCAAGCATACAGAACAGTGTGGAAGGCCTGACAGCCACACAACTCCCGGGATTTGGGATGACTTTGTGCTAGCACATCCCAAGTGTCTAAAGGATCTTCTCACACCCTCTGCTAACTCACCCTTCACGGTTTCCTGGCACATCAAGCCAAATACAGCTAATTATAGGAGCAACCTCAATCTAAGATCTAAACCAGAATTGCTTTGAAATATTATCACATAGCAATCACTTGACAGTTTAATTAGTTTTCAATTTAAAGTTAAATATGTGTGATTGCACGCAGACAAACAATCTCTGAGCCCTTTTCATTTTTGCTAGTGTCTCTTTAATGTCCTCATATTTCATCTCAACCATAAAATGAAGAATAAACAAAAAATACTCAAATTTAAATTAAATTCACACCACTTCTGTTTAGGATTTGTACAATAGTACTTCACCACTTTAAGTCCTCCTACCTAACAATAAAGAATTGCAATGAATACCAATATTCCCTTCAAAATGTATTGTATTGAAATTTCCTTTTTAAAATGGCAATCATAAGATCAAACATTACTCAACACCATAGTACAACTAACTGCCTTTTCCCCCAGCAAATAAGCCTAATTTATATTAGCTTAATACAACTAGAAGAATTCAGAACTCAAGTTCTGTTCTCTACTGCAGATTACTACTTTCTCAAAGTAATTCTGCTATTATTTATACCTCTATTCAAAGGTATGCACCATACAAGACAACTTTTTGAAGTTCAAAATATGTCCTTATCTTCAAGGCAAGACTGATAGTATCCTCACTAATTTCTCAAGGATGCACACTAAAAGTAAAATAAATATTTAAAATTACACATTTTTCCTTCCCAACCAGATTTTTAGAGAAAGTATTCTCATTATTAAATGATTTCTTGGCTAATATCTTTCTAAAAGCAACTGGGCTATATCTAGGACATGGAAAGTCACAGTACTACTGCATCTTCAACAAAATCTCTAATTTGGGGTTGCCAGTCACTGTTCCACCCCCTTCTCCTACTCCAGCTGTGCCAGCAATGCATTTACTGAACTGAACTGGCAGAAAGCTGACACTGACAAGTTTGCTGTTAATGTAATACCAGAAACGAAAATCACACCTCTTGGCAGGTGGGTTTGTTTTTTTTTTTTTCTGTTTGCCTTGTTTCCTTTCAGATACATTTCATGTCATGGTTATCTTGTTCTGCAAATACTCACAGACTGTTTTACAACGTCTCCCCACTCAGGAGCCACTCCATACTCTGGATTTTCTTTCAAGAACCTGCACAAATCCTTCAGAGGGGGAGCAAATGCACCCCCAACCTGAGAAGCAGAAGATAGAAGTCAGTGAATAGGTGACAATTGATAAGACAAAAAGGTAACATTAATATTTGACACAGTTTCATTTTTACCTTTCAAATAACACAGTACAAATAAAGCCTCACTTCAAGTTATCACTGAGCATGATGCAGCTTTTGGTTGACTCCTGTTGATAGGTGTTTGCATGATTTGTTCCAAATCTACTAAACTCAATCTCATCTACTGAACTCAGTTCGAGACTTCAATATTTGACATTCCCACTAATGTTAAATATTTAATGTTTATTTAAACATGCAACGAATGAAAGAGCAACCACATGAACAGAGAACAGTGTATTACCAAGTATTACCAAGAAGGTTTTAAGTACAACCCTGTTAAACTTCTCCTTAATTCAGTAAATAAATCCTATTCTCTCATCTCAGTCAACTTCTAAAAATACTTCTTTTAAGAGGTTCTGCCACCGTGAAGTAAGTTCTTGAGGGTTTTTTTATGCAAAAAGGCCAAGTTACTGAACAGCATATCCTAATATAAGCAGGGAAGTAAGCTTTTAAATTAATGAGAGGTATTACTCAGATCCAGAAAGAAAAACAAAAGGAAAAAAAAATTCCAGTTTCTGCTTAGCTTTCTCTATTAACTGCAACTTAAACTCATATTTTCTAGGCTACTTTTGGTCCCTCAATCCCTGCTACTCAAATATTACAGAACTAAAAAAGAAAATGAGAAAAAACGAGTTTGGTGATACAGAATAATTGGAGAAAACTTATATGTGAAAAGACTGAGATTAATAAAGTATCCAAGTACCAACTATGGAGTGGTTTGAGGGGAAAAAAGCCATCATGAAAACATAGGTTTTCACAGTAAACAGAGATCATATCTCATTCCTTGATCCTCAACTTTGACAAGATCCCTCAAGGCACAGCTTCTGAAGAGCAGCCATGGATCCCAGTTTCAAGAGACTCACAACCATTCTGGTTCCCCTTCAGAGCTGCTGTCTCAATTCAATGAAGAGATTAAAGATTCAAATTCTGCCTTGCTCTCCTGTACAGATGGACAAAGCTCCTGACCTTAATATAGCAGCATACAAAAACCCCATCCTGCTTCCCTTGTAGCTGTTCTAACAAAAAGAGCTGGCAGTGCCAAGAGGGAAAGGAAAAATGCTCCATACATGGACACAACAGCTCAAAGATTCCCCCTGGACTACTGCTCTGGTGCTACACTGACGTTCAAAGACACCATCACACACACATCTGGCCAGATCTGTTCAATAGACACCAGTAATGTTCTGCATGCTTTTCCTGAATATTGCCTTTAGCCTCCCCCAGAGTCTCTTCAAATGCGTGGTGCTGTTCCCAAACTTTGACCAGCTGTACAAAAATTCAATTCAATGCCTGCTCTCACATCTTCCACTGCTGCCTTTTCACACAAGAATTCCCCATCTCCTTTTGTTCTCCTGTTCCCCTACCATTTCACCTAGAAATGTGACAGACAGCCAATACCTACTGGTGGATCCATAAAGGGCAAATACCAGACAGTACTAAAAAAGCAAAATAATCCAGTACACAGGATTCCCTCAATTCCAAAGGACAAGTTTCTATGCCAGATATACTACCAGTACAATTTTAGTTGTGTCAAAAATAGTAATGAGAAGATTACAAAAAAATCTCAGACTTCTGACAAAGTTACCACTTTGATGACATATTTTGAACATATATTTTAGTGGCCCTGCCTCTGTCTGAGTCAATGGCACAAAGGCTGCAGCATACCTAGTGTTCAGTTGTATAAGCCATGGGCTAAGTTTCTATCTGTATCTCACATAATTTCATAGTTGATAAAAATTTACTAGAAGACTGTAATTGACTTTTTTGTTCTGTGCCAAAATTTTAAAACAAAAACCTTTCACTTGTGTACCGTGAAAATTTTATCAAGTGTAGTATATCAAGTTCTTCATCTGGAGTAAATTTTCATTTGGGGAGTATCAGAATGGGAAGAGTATCACAAATACCTTTCTTGCATTTCTTCTATTTATGAGCTGAACACGTTCTTCACCAGTTAAACTGTTAACATCCAGTTTATTGGGGTTTCGACAACGGTGTCTTTTTTGTTTGGGCCTCCCATCGTGCAGCTGCATCCTCTGTTATAAAGGAATTAAAAAGCCAATTATCTTTCTGATATAACTGCTTTAAAAACAGCAAAATCTCTGTGCATTCTCTTGAGTCAGGCATTAATTTGAAGCCAGCTTCAGAAATATTTTAATAACAGTACCTATTTACTAATGACAACGATTTAATAAGCAGCCCAGTAAACAGCATTACATCATCTCCCTGATGGCCTCTGCCCATTGCTTTATTAATTTTTCAGTTTTTAACAGTGCTTTAACTGTCTGGAAGATTGCTGCTGTTTTATATTATCTTCATGGAGAAGTAAGGTTGTTATCCCAGCTATTACACACATGATTTTCTCACATTCTGATAAACATTAACAAATCTTAAATTCAGAAGTAACACTATGAGAAGATCATACCCACACAAACACAACTAGCACTGTACTGTAGGTATGAGATACATTCCACAGCAAATTATTTAATCCTCTTGCACATCACTAAATATGCTGTTACACATTTTCAGCTCCCATCATCAGTATCATGGTAATATGAGTTTTCTTATCCTAGATTATTTTTAAATTGTAAATGAAATAGTACGAAGATCTAATGTCTTGATTTAGTACTGCTTTTCTTGGCAATTACATTTGTGAGACAAAAGGAAGGCTTGCAAGCAGACCTCACAGTATAAAAAGAAATGGGACATTTTCCTTTTCCTATGTGGAACAGAAGAACAAGGAAATCATTCCCTGTAACACAGGATACAAACTCAAATACATCATATATGAAATATTTTACTATTTAGCTAGGGAGAGGTGAAAGGAATACTCACAGGAATACAAGCTCCTGAATCTTCAACATATCCAGGATGTTCTTTAAGCCACCTTTCTAAATCTTTTCTTTTAGGGGCATCATCACCTGCAAGCCTTGTTCCATCTTTTAGGTTAATGACAGGAACTGGACTCTCTGCATCAAGCATGCCTTGGGACTGTGTGTAAGTGAGTGCTGGGTTGATTCCTGCAGCAACCTGGCAGGAGTTAATACCTGGATTAACCTGGAGAAATTAAAAACATCCGATTTACTGCACTGAACACAAACCATCACAATTATTTCCTGTATGAGTCAGTGAAAGCCACAGTTGTGCAGATCACACTCAAGGACTTGGGCACTGCTCATGCCACAGAAATCCCTTCAAGTCACTGCCCAATGAGGTCCCGTAACAGATGTTACAGGAAGGCATGTCCAAGTGTTGCTATGTCAAACCAAAATTTTTTAATAACACACTGTTAAAGTTAATCAGAACTAAAGTTATATTTTAAAAACAGTTATTGATATTGTATATATCTAATATTTAATTACACTACATCAGTTGTCATCTGTTTAATCATAAATTATCAGCAAAAAATATCCTAAACCTGAAAGCTTTGACTACAAGTTTCTGTGGAACAGAAACAGCTGGTCATGCTTGGTTAAGGCACTAATGATGATAATTTTGATCTTATTTTTTGGATACAAAATCAGGTTTACTTACATGGTTAGGCTGTTTATTTCTATTCATAAAGAGGACATCAACCCCCTCCACATTCTTCCTTCTTCCTCGTCTCTTTTTGACTACAGGCTGACTGTCAACTATGACTCCATTGGCACTGGCTGTTAAGTGACTGGAAGTACCTAATAAATGATGCAATAAAACTTGTGTCAGATGCTTGTTTATAAAGGGAAACATGTCTGAATAAAAAAAGGAAATAAAATTATTTGAATTAGTGCAAGTGCATGTAATTTCTACGTGTAACAGCTAAGATAAATTGCCCTTTGTTTTATGACTGTTTAAAGGATCATGAATATCAGGCTCTGAAAGCCACTTTACTATAAAAATTTCATTACTGTCCCTCCACCCCCTCCCAATTAATCTGTACAGGGATGACAGCCATTGAAAACTGTTGATATCATATACACAGAGAGGCAGGCATTCCTAAATAAATGTTTAGCAAGACCTGAATGGTTTGTTGCAAAATTTAAGCAGAACCTGGACTAAATTAAGCACCCATTTCCAATAATTTCTAGTATTTTAATCCAAATGTTAACTCCTTATTTTAGGCTCATTTTTGTCTAAGTATACCTACAGCTACTTTGTTATGAAACAAGCTGTAAGTTTTTGGCTATAAATCAAAAACTGATTCTAGATTATTGTCCTCCACTGCCTCTTTATATGAGACACAAGAAGGAGTATGAAGAGGCCAAATTGGCAGAGATATAAATCTGGAACTCTTCATCTTTACTTAAAAAGTAGCCACATCAAGTTTTGAGTTAAACTGATTACTGTCACTGAACAGTGATAACACTTTATTAATATTTTCACTGGAGGGCGTTTACAGTCTGTAATGGCACTATTCTAATAAATGAACATCCCAGGAACTGACACTGTGATAAAGTATCAGGTTCTCCAAACTGGAGAATGTCTCTACACTGGAGAGAACTTTACCAGACTGTAATTTAGAACAACACTGCCAACATCTCTCTTCCACTGCCAATTCATGGACATCAACAGAAGAACCCAGAAGATTTAATACTAAATTACCCTTCTGCTTGCTGGTATTTTATGTACCTGATTTGGGAAGTGATTTTGGGAAGTTGACAAGGCTGGTTTCTGAAGCATTCTGGAGTTCACGTAGCCGAGCCAGATATTGCTGTTGACCCAATGCACACTCCTCGCTTTCAAATGGCCTTTTCTGAGACAGTCCCTGCTTCTGAAAAGTCAATTTCAAACCACCTTCCTGTTAAATAAATGCCAGGGTTAGAAGAGCTTCTGCTGCAGAAAGAACTACTTCATAATCAGGGTTTTCACATAAAGGTACTCCAGCAGAATTGAGAAAGAATGAAAACACTGTGTTAGACCTTATCCAATCTTGCTCTTCCATGTAAAACCAGAATTTGAACAGAAATTTCATATGAACTGAAAAATCCACACACTGGTTAGGTGTTCACCTCCTGAATCCAATCCTAGACCCAACGACACGAGCAAATAGTCACATATTTTTATGTGCTACGAACAGGTCTCAAACTACAGATAAACAAAATGTTTGAAGGTTCTAGCCTGCATTTAAACCAGGAAATTTTCCTGTAATCCTCTAAAAGACCGTGAAATAACAAAGTGCTTGTTGAAATGTTTAAAAACAGCTGAACAGCACAAATACATTTTTATACTAACCACGTTTGTTAGAAACAGCGTAACACAAGCTGTCTGAGGAAGCGTCAGCATGGCAAAAATTCAATTCAGAGACAAAAATTATTCCTTCCAGTGGCTTATGCAAATTAAAAAAAAAAGAAAAAAAAAGAAAAAAAAAAGAAAAAAAAAACACAGGAAAAACCCCCTCCCCAAAAAACCAAACCCAAACCCCAAACACTCAGTGCCCAGAAGCAGCAGACCCAAATACCCACAAACAAGTGTGTGAAGAAGTGAGAGTGAGAGCAGGCAGCCACTTGCAGGTAAAGCATGCCGCACACCGCAATCGCAACCAGGTCCTAGGGCAATAAAAATAAACATACGTCATTGATTTTCACTGTAAACTCCTTTTCTCGTACATGCTTCTTCACCTTTGACAGCTGGGGTGACTGCTCATATTCTTCTTTTACAGCTGCAAGAGGGGGTGTGGGTGCACTGGGCTCACTGTACTCTGCAGCTGCCCCTGAGCTGTCCAGCAGTTTGGTGGTGTAGAACGATGCCACTGTGGTGCTGTCGTAGCTCCTTCGGGCTGAGGGCCATTTACCCTTCAACACTGTCTGACAAATGCTGTCCAGTCGGTTAATCATAACTCGATCCTAAAAAAAAGAGAAAATCATTTTGTAAGGTCAGTACTTACCAATGCTGTTACATTTATGTATTAGCCCTTAATTCTACAGAGAAGAGAAATGACAACATTTTTACCGCTGGACTTGAAGATTATGAAGTTCCTGGATTTGTACTGACTTGCTGTAAATCTGTGAAAGCACTTCTGTACTTGATTTCACTATGCACCTCTAAACAAACATGCAATCTTTTTCATCTGTCCAGGGTCTGGCAATTGACTGAAATACACTATCTCCCCGATTTTTAAAGGAAAGATATGGTAACTACCAATGCAATATTTGAATGTGTGGCTTTGACTCACTACTAGCAGGACATGAACCTGTGAGCAGCACCATAACACACAGCAAATAGCATTTATAAAACTAAATCTAATGAGTTATTCATGTCTCCCTTTAGCTTCCAAAAGCATGTAATTCCACATTCCCATCCTTTGGATGCCAAACACAGATAACAGTTCACCTTCATAATACACAGTTCTCAAGTCCCAATAAACTCAGCTAAGTACATGAGGACCACAGAAACTGTTGGATTTTCTGATCATCTCATAATTATTTGTCAAATAAAATTGGTGACTGCTAAAATTACAAGTTCTGTAAGCAAACACATATTTCTGAGATCAAGATTCTCCTTATATTTGACATAAGTCAACTTTTTACACTTTGAATATTATTTTTTACAACGTGCCAAAGGACCTATGACATTAAAGTTATGCTCCCCTTCAAAAATTATGAAAAGTAGTATCTAGATTTAAATGCATGTTTCAGGGCTAAAAAGGCCCTGAAGCTCAAATACTACAGCTATTTTCCCTGCTTCTTGGTTCTTACACATTTAACAGAATATTCATGTTAGAGCCCACCTTCAACTACTACTTAGGCTTTAAAAGCTGCATTATGAACTTGCCTTTGGCCAGTAGGATGCAGCCAACATGTATCCACCTTGTAGGAGATAACCAGAATTTGGTGTCCCGTTGTTCATCTGGAAACTGTCTTGTGTCTCATCTTGTGTGGTGCTCAGAGAGGCCACACTCTCTTCATCATAGGCTTTTATATGTGGAGTTCCTTCTGCTAAATAAAACCACCAAAATCATTATGTTGTAAGGGAATTAAACACCCACTGTAAGAGGTTCAGGTGAACAAAACACACACAACAATGTTCAGAGAAAAGTCCAAACACAAAGTTAAACTGAAGAATTAATCTCCTGGGTTTTTCAGGCTGATCCTTTTCTAGGGATGTAAATTCCACACATATTCCTGTTAGTATTTTGAAGCTTAAGAAGTCAAACATTTAGCTATTTGGAAACAGACATGCTTCAGAGTAATCTAACAGACAGTCTTCACTTAACATACTTCCTTTGTAAGACAACATTCACTAAAGTATAGAATTAAATTGAAACCAAAGGTGTCTATCACCAGCACATGGCAAATCCATTGGGATAGTACCTTAAAGAACAGCCCATTTCATTTACTACATGGAATACTGGATGTTCCATGCCTTGAACATGCATAATTCAATTGTTCAATTTTTAATCACTGAGGATTTTTCCTATTATCTTTCTAATATGTCCTCTGACTTTCTTATATTTCATCATTAGTATTTCCATTTTGCCTCCATCCAGACAACAACAGAAGTTTCACTATGAACGGAGAAACAGTCTGAAACAACAAAAAAAGTGTTGCCTGAAAATGTAACTACTACATCAGCACAAAGAGTAAAAGGGGCAGCTCTTCAGAAACTAAATTTGTCCTTAACAACAGCTCTGTACTGAGTCATCTGATAGAATCCAGCACTCCCTTCAGAGATGCTTCAAATGTGGAAAGTATGCCAAAGGGTCATTGCCATTGTATAATCAATGAAATAAAACCTGGGCTTAAAATGAAAATACAGATGAAGTGAACTTTCCAGCATTTACCAACCTCTTCAACATCAACAGCAAATTGACCAAAAAAATTCTAAAACAAAATGGCCAACTGATTTATGGGATTCTGCACTCTGAGGAAGGCAGAATTACTTGCCTTACAGACTGAGCTGGCACAAAACAAGCCTAATATTTGTACTTGTAGCACACTTATGGTATCCACAACCTCTATCTGAATATTTATGTTAAATAAGTATTCCTTTACTGTCATTGTTTTACTGTTTGCATACAACTGTTTCCTCTAAAAATCTGCTTTCCCTGCTACAGGCAGTAGCATAATAGTAATTTTCTGTAAATGGCATTTTCCTTGCCCAGTAATCATTTCCCCAGTAAATTAACCCCATGGTTTCCATTTGTCATTTTCATGGACAAGAAGATCCATCTCACTAAGACAAGGCCCTTTTCCCCTTAGGTATTGGAAAAAAATAGGTTCTTAATCCCACTCCCTACCTTCATTTTCTTCCCTTCTCTATTACCATTTGTATCACACAGAGAAATCTTTCCACATTCTGAGTTTCAGTGGGGGAAGTGGAGGCCACTTCACAGCAGCAAAGTAAGGAGTGCATTAAATAATGAACAGTTGGATTATTAAAAACTCTAAATCATTTTATCATTTTATCTAGTTTGAAGCTTCACTGTCTGTCTTATGTGGTCTTACATGCTGCAGTCACTTCAGTCTTGCCTAAGCAGTTTTTTTTTAAGTGAATTTTTTGAAAAGCTTTTAAGTGTTTGAAAGTTTTCAGTGCAAAAATATTGTTTCAGTTCACAATAGAAAGCAGCTGACATGACTCAAGTTTGGACAAAAGGAAGCTTGCAGGTTTCATGAAAAGAACAATGAGGAAGCTACATAGACAGGTGAGCAAGAGTGGAAAAAACAAACAGGGAAACCTAAAGAATCTGTTTAGAAAGAAAAAGAACCCATAGTAGGGAATGCACACACACAATATATTTCCAGAAAACGCTGTCCATTCCACTCTCCCACACGTGAAGCACATGCACAGCAACCTTGCTTAAGGAGCCAGTCAACACATCCTAAGGACCTCACCCAAGGCACTGATATGAAGCAAACAAAAAGCAGTATTCCTGAAATTCTTCCAACTCACTTGGAAGAATCAAGCAAATATGTTTATTTACATTTACTTAACATTTAAAGAGGTTCACTTCTGTGGGATTTAATAGCCTTTTTTAGATATTTTTCCATTAAGAATAAACTAGTTAAGAGTTATACTGCAGAAGTAAGACTACACACATACCACGTTTTTGTGCCTCCTCTTCATCACTATCACTCTCTTCAGACGATGATGATGACGACGACGATGATGATGAGGACGATGAGGAGGAGGATGAAGATGCTGAAGAACAAGATGAAGATGATGAAGAGCTAGAGCCTGATCGAGAGTGGGAACAAGATGAGGAAGACGAAGAGGATGAAGATGATGACCTGGAAGAACAGGATGATCTATCTGAGTCAGAGTCTGAGTCAGAGCTAGAGTCAGACCCCCTTTTGCTGACTCTCTGTTTTTTGGAAGCTGGGTTTGGAGTTAGAGGCTCTGTCCTTGCTGCCACCATGCGCCTGTCTGTCTCAGCCTTCACGCTAGGTCTGTGGTCTGTAATTTGTATTGGGGTGCCATTTTTGGGACTCAAAGGTTCAGATTTCAGTATTGTCTGTGTCTCCTCTGTAGACATAGATTCCTCTTCCGAGGACTGAGGGTCCTCTTTCAGATTCTCATTTTTAGCTTTTGTGTCCTCAAAAGCATTCACTTTAGCATCTGACAGTCTTGACTGAGGTGTAAGAGGAGAAGCAGATAATGCCATCTGGTACTGGTGCAAGAGTGGAGTAGAAGTCCTTGAGAGAGCCACTTTGTTTTGATTATAGTTCCTCTGGGCAGACATAAATGAGAGTTCAGGATCACGAAGGATATGATAATCTGTCCTGCTAACTCCGTGCTTAGCAGCTCCAATAAGTAAATCCCTGTCGTGAGTCCCACATTCCCACCAGACAGGTAGGTCTGGGTTTGGCTGGCACAGCTTTAGCCGCTCAAAGAGCTGGGGGTGTCTGAGAGCCTGCTCTCGCACTTTCCGCAGGAGCTCGATGCGGTACAAAGTCCGGGAAGCGCGTTCCTCTGTGATGGGCTGGATAAAAATGTTTGGGTCCACGAGTTCTGTATTAAAACAAAACATATGAGAATCTGCCAAAACCAATATACCAGTACTTTAAGCAGACAACTCTAATCAGTTAAGATATGTCTCCCCATTATAAGCTTTCAATTTTACTCTCAACATGTTTCCTTAATTCTTCCTCCCCCATTTTTATCTTCCAACACATGAAAGAAAAACCTTTCCAAGGTAAGCACCGACATCACAAATTTAACAAGCTAAAACATACACACCCACCTTCTTTTGAGGGGAGACGACAGACCCTCCTGCACATTGACATAAACGCATACAGGTACTTCTCCAAGCTCTCATCAGTTTTCTTGTGCAGCCGAGCCATCGCTCGAAACTTGGTCCAATCAAACCGTCCCCTTTCAGGGTCAAACACCACTCCAAATGTGGACACAACTCTGTAAAAGTCAGCTTCTTCTCTTCTTGTCCATCTTGACCAGCAAGAAAAAGATGTGAAATTCTGTCAATTTCATCATTGTTTCACAAATATATCTTTACCATTTTTTACATAAGGGCAGATTGAAAAACTACATTTTCATGCTGCACATACCTTTGCTGTCTTTCAATCTTAGCAGCCATCTTTGGATTTAGTGCAGCTTCTTCATATGGAAGCTGCATCATACTGGCTTGCACTGGGAATGTTGGCTGGATCTGCTGGGCCTGCCTGTTTTTGCTTGTTCGTTGATAAGCTGTTATCAGGCGGCGCAGACGTGTTGTTAAGGCAGACTGAGTGGGCCAATAGATTTTGTCCCCTTCCATCATTTGTCCATCTATAGGAAAACCAAGTCATGGGAAAAATAAAGAGGTTGATCATTGCTGATGTCTATGGTTCTACATTAGGTAATCTATGTTTTAACTAAGAATCACAAGAATTAAACAATTCAAAACACAAAAGCAATCGGCTCAGATTTGAAGTCTTATGGATTTACCTCCATCTGCTATTACGAGATCACCTGGGGATGAAACATCATCCTGTAAAAAAACAAAAGTGAAGCACAATTTAAAATATAGCCCTCTCCAGAGATTTAGATTAAACATACATCTTATAACAATTTCTGAATATGACAAAGAACAAAAGTAACAGTTTGGAGAAATGGCTAACAGGGCATACAACAGAACTATGCAACAATTCCCTACCATTCCCACCTACCCAGACAACTTCAGAAACACATGGAGTAAGCTTTATCAATTTAGAGAAATACAGAAAAATACAGAAAAAGAAGTAATCATTTTGCTCAACAAGATGGTGGAAGCATTACATTACAAGTGAACATGTGTTGAAGTGTCTGAGTGAATGAGTGTTATAAGAAGCTATTAATTACTATACCTCTATGTCATCCTTAAACAGTGCTGGTGCTGGTTTATATTCTGGATCTTCTACATCCCTGTTAAAATTTCAACACAAAAGAAGCCATTTTAGTAATATTTTACACGAACTGAAAAGTTCTTACACTCTTTTCAATTAAGCAAAACTGATTTAAATTTAGTAAGATACTATATTTTATGTTTGAAATGAAGAAAGTATTTCATGGCAACTTTGGCTTGAATCCCACTCCCCTCGATTCACTGTATCATTCAAAGGTATTCTTTGTGACCACAACTAAAAACCTCAGTGATGAGGCAATGAAGAAAAGCAGTTCTCTCTTTCAGCAGTTATCAGTAATTCTCACACTGATCTACTGGGGTCACTGGTCAGCTATACAAGACTAAGACATCAAAAGCTGACCTGAAATCAAATTAAACACATCTGCAGCACTCCATCTCTGAATGCTTTTGCACTTCAGCGTCTAAGCAGTATTTTTAATAAATCAACACAAGGCAGAATCCTTGTTAATAACAAGTCACTGCATTTTCCCCCTAACTGTGAAGTCCCAGATTTCAGCATTCTCAATTCTTGAATGTTACACCATTCCTCTTTTCCACCCTATGGGAGTAAAATCAAAGCAGTATTCCTTACAACAATGACACCAAACCCATGTAAAACCAGTTAGAAAGACAATAAAGTACAGCTTGTAAATTCAAATTTACTTTAAGGCCCCAAAACATTCCCTTCCATACCCATCCATATAATCATTTGCTCTCTGTTCAGCAGCAACTGCTTTATCATCTGGTTTTCCAACCCTTTCCAAGAAGCAAAGAGCTGGGTCTGCTCTGATAGTGTTGTATTTTTCATAACCTATAAAGGAAAAAAAAGGGCAAAAATTCAACTTCCAGAGGAAAAAAAAAAAAAAAAAGGTGTAGGGTGTTTTTATATTGGGGTGTAGGGACTGTTACATACACAGACACCCTCATTACTCACCATGTTTAAAAACTCCAATTAGAAGAGATTTATCTGCATCTGCATCCCACCACTCAGCAGGAACTTCAGAGTGGTCTGGCTCAGGAACCCAAACATCAATTTCACTAAGGAGAATCACCAAGAACATACTAACATCAACAGAAGTCAGAGGAAGAAATATTTTTATTTTCTTAGTACATTTCTACTTTATGTGGGACTTGAAACTTCTCTCTTCACACAAATACACTAAACCCTAAAACCAAAAATACAAAACACCTAGACAGCTTGGTATTTTATATCTGAGACCAGTAACAGGGAAAGAATACAAAAGCAAAACCAGTATACAACATTCTTCCTCTCTCAGTGAATTTCAATTCCCAGCAGCCTGTGCTTGCACAACTTTGCAAACCAAGGATTATCTGTTGTCAGTGTTTAATAGCATGAGAGGGAATAATATTCTTCACTAGTGTTTCTGAATCAAATTACAACTTTCTATCTGCCACAAGCTCCTGTAGCAGTGAGTTCAAGAATTTTCAAACAGCAACACATGCATTAAAAAAATGAAGGCATTAATGGAATACACAGCACATAATCAAAAGTATGGGAAAACCTGCCAATTATCACGTCAAGTACATAATTCTATCTTTCACTCCTTTTTCAGTCTATTTGACTCATTATTTTACTTTATATAGCTAGACTCAAAGAGGAATCAGGACTTCCACATGTCAAGTTGATGAAGTGTTTAGTAAACAAAGAGAAAACAAAAACATGTTCCTCACTGCCTGAGGATAAACACATTTAGTTTTAACATTTCTTATTTAGGTCTAGGCAGATTCTTGAATTTTCATCTGACATTTGAAATAAACAAGTAAAAAATACTCTCTCTGTAGTTCACCTGGCATCAGTTCCATCAAAGACCTTTTGGAATTCACTACCAATGACCTCTTGTTTTAAGTAATAGAGCATTCTTACTCGAAGTAAGACCCTAAATAAAGAAAGAAGAGAAATAAAAATATTAGAATTCTAAAAGCTTTCAATAATTGTGGATTTTTTTTTCATCTTTTGTAATATCACAGAGATTTCAAATCATTTGCCTAAAACATACTTATTTCAGTTTTAAGGGTGGTAACATCCAGCTTTTTAATGTCATCACATTTACAAAATGTTTCTCAGCGAAATTTCTTTTAAATCCTGAAGACCAGGGTCAACAGAACACTCTTCATGTACTTCATAAAATGCTGCTAAGAACAAACTGCTATTTCCTTCTTCCTGCTTAGAACATGCCCCCAGAGAGGATCAAGTGCACTGACAATGAACATCCTCCCCTTAACCTCTCCATTCCTTCTCACTCACAATTTGGTGCATGACCCCAATGACTTCTCCATGCTTTATCTCAATTCTTGACTACAGCTGTATGAACTGCCCAAGAAGAATATGACAAGTTTCGCTATAGAAAAATCATTTATGCAAACCAAGCTCATTCACTGCCATGAATGACTAAGCTTTCACAAGCTGGTAGCTCAGATTCTCTGAAACCTAGAAAATATGCCAGGGAAATAACATGTAAGATTGAGGGGCAACAACTTCAGGGCTTCCAGTCTCTCTGATAAGCACTCCCACTTTAGTCCCTCGGCTGCTGCAAGGCATCCCAAACATGTTAGCAAGAGATCTCTCCACAGATCTGACAAAAACATATCAAAAATTGTAACAATTATTTTACATGCGAAATCATCTGTTAACCTCCAAATACACAGCGACCTATTTATTCTAATCAAACTAACACCACTAAAACATCTTTCTTCCTACTGCCACAACTATTTTAAAGTCTAAGACAATGAGAAACTAGAAGAAAAAAACAAACATTGAAAGACATCCACACTTCAGCTACTGCTTACTTGTTGCAATGGTGTTTTATGTGCTTTTTGTATCCTTCATCTTGCAACAGATGTTCTGGATTGTATTTTCGAAGCCATTCTGCTTTGTGTATATCAAAAGTGCTAGCCTGGGTCTTCACTTTTTTTCCTTTTCTTCCTCTAGGCACAGGGGCTGATAAGCCTATATAATGTAAAATATTAAAGGTATAGATATAGATGCCCACAATACTTATAGTTCCTATATCCTATACAGATATTGTAATCTGCAGTGCAGGAACAACACTAACATCAGTCTCTGTACTGCCAGTCTTTTTGTGTCTCAGAGCACCTCTGGAGCACACATTGCCAGTAAGGACAAACAGGAGAGGGGGAGAAGAGGGGTGTGCTGTCTGTCACCTACTATGAAACAGAATGAAATTTCATTTCATTTCTTATGCAATGAAATGAAAGTTCACACCAAGAATCCTTTGGGTAAGCCCTCAAATCAAGGCAAAGCAGCAAGGACACTTCTTTGCCCATCAGTTGAACTGTGTGCTTGAAATAAATCCCATCAATTTCAAGTAGGATGCCTTCAGCGAGGGTTTTTATCCCAGTACCACAGGCCCACATAAAAGAAGCTGTTTAAGTGCAGAAACAAATTAAGACCTTACCAAGGTGGTTCTGTAACTCTCGTGTTTGCCCATCCTCTGTTGGGGTGATGAGATCCCATATAAAACTCTTTATTTTCTCATCCCCTCTGTAGTGAACAAGACAATAGGCTAACAGGGCTCGGCAAATTATCTCCACATCATGTTCGTTCAGCTGCCTCTTGAAGCGACCGTGGGACAGAATTTCTCTCCACCGACCCCACCTAGTCCAAAGTGAAACACAAATCAGCACCTGGAAGTGAAACACTGGGGTAGCTACAGACTGCTCTCACAAAAGAGAATTTTTCTCTAAAATACTTCGCTTTTAACATTTTTCTTTCAGCTTCAGTTACTGAGTAGAAATAAGAAAGTAACATTTGCAACATAACTCCAAGTGATTAAAACAGTCTTAACAAAAAGTATGAATGATTGTTTTAAACTTTAAAGACACAAAACTGATGGGAACTCATTCTGGCAAGAATGCTGTTATTTTTCTTGTAAGATGGGTGAGAGAAGACCTAAGATTTGATTTCCAAATCTACTTATCTGATTTCAGTATGCTTAAAATAACTGGTAAGATTCTCAGTTCCTATTTGTGCCTCACAGAAGTGCAAGATGTTCTACAATTATGAAAATCACGTTACCTACAAAAGCTTTCAGACATTTTTAAGGAGTCATGAGCCTGCCTGCAGCACTTACTGTAATGATTTTTAGAGAGACTCCTGTAGTGCCCATGTTAAATGCTATAATCTCATTTGAAGAAAGATTTTCACCTTTCTTTCTTAATGTTTCTTTAATTGCAAATTGTCAGGAAAATTTATTACAAGGGTGCAAGATAAATTCCTGTTTTAAAAACATTCTCTGCACATATACAAGGTTATCGCCAATACAGAGTTAAGTTATTCCACGAATGCAATTTACTACGTGGAAGAAACCATATTTTTAAAACACTTCACAGAATGAAGAAGGATGTACACAATACCCATAGACCAGCAAGTTCTTCTCCACACGGAAGCACTCTGTCCTTCCGTAGCCATTGGAACGGTCGCAGGGCCGGCGCAGCTTTGGCTTCTCCTCACCCTCACTCTCCACCTCAGACAACTCTGCCAGCTCGTCCTTTGTAGCACTGAAGGGCCGTGTTTGTTTCCTGATTCTTGGGGTATCAATAACAAGGCTGTTCTGCAAAATTGCAAACGAACCTTGTGAGAGAGTTTTTCTTAAGTACACAGCTTCAGTTCCGAAACAATTCCTATCTCTTGTCATTCACAGCTATTTCCTAAAGACACTGAACACCCATGGAGCAAGGAAAACATTTTGTGGTATTTAAGGCAACAAACAATGAGTTTCATATGCTAATGCCAGTACATTAGTTACAAGCAACAGAGTACCTTATCTGAGCTGAATACTCACACAGACTACTCTGCAGTCTTTGTGAGAGAAAAGGGGCACTGAAGCCTTTCTGAATTAACTGCACTGGGAGTGTCTTCAAGAATAGGACACAGATTTCAGTATTGTAAAATTTATGCAGGTCTTAGTCACTTATTTTGTAGATTCCAGTCCAACATTTACAGACAGAGAAATGAGGCAACCAGAATAATTCCATACTTTCAATCGTTTTCAGGTCTTTGACAAAAATCAGCAATGTCCAAACTTTTTTCTGTACAGCAGGGAAATAGGAAATACTACAGCTGTCAGCAGGCTAACTGCTCATGCACAAATAAGCCAGCACAAAAAGTCTGATTTGTTGAAATGTTAATCAAAAAGTACCAGAAATCCCATACCTGCCATTTCAGTATTCAACAGCAAGCACATACTTGAAAGAACACACATTAAAAAAGTACTTACTCTACCACTGATAGCATCGAGATCTATTTCTGCTTTTTTGGCCCATTTCTGCCAGAAGTTGGGATCATCTAGTGAAATATCAGTCCTGTTTCCAGATGCAACAAAACTAGCCTGTAATAAATAAAACTAAAGCTTACCAACATCATAGATCAAAAGTTTGTAGTTTGCCTCACTGCTGTGAAGATTGCCTGACCTTATTTCATCAAAAATCTCCCAAGCAGCTGTTAAGACTTTAGAAGTTACTTACACTGCAAAGCAACTCAAAAGTTCTCCTCCCCCTTAATTTTTAAAAATCAGATCCATAATATATCAGAAAAATCTAATGAACTTTTATGCACCATCAGGAGAGAAGAACATTAAGCAGCAAGATTCTTCTGCTTCTAAGTCTGAATCTAAATTACTCGAATGGAAGAAAAAAGAATCTTTTGAAGAGGCTTATCAGCATTTGGGGATTTCATCTCATGCAGAAGTACTCGCTTGAGGGAAATTTCAAAGGGGCGTTTAAGCTGCCAACAATCAAAGCCTGAGTGCATGGAATAGGCTTAATTTCAGAAGGCATTTAAAAAACCCTGATACACTGCATCTGGGAGAAGAGTAAATACATATAAAAATTTCTAACTCTTCTGATAAAAAGACAGTGATGATGATCTTTAGAAATCTACTTCTTATTTAAGCCATAATCAGCAAGATATAAGAAAACCTAAATAAACATATAAATAAATAATATTTATAAATATTGCTATTTAAGAATATAAATATACATTTATCATATTTTAAATCTTTTTTTCCTTGCCTTTTTAATTCTTTTGGAATTCTCACAATTGCATTCATGAAGTGCCCACACCCCAAGCTCAGTTTTACTGCTTGGTATTTGACACCCTCAGCCCCCTTCCCATGTACAGATAGGTATCTCCACTCACTGCTATTTTAGGAGGTTTCTTATTTTGCTTCTCCAATTCTTACCAAAAAAGCTCAAGGTTCAAAATATAGCCTTTGTTTATGCATTTTTAGAACAGGCCTAACAATTTTTACCCTTATTGTCATATATATTTTCCCCTGCCCTTAATGTATCTAAATACAAATAGATCTATAAACAAATTTGTTTCAATATTCTTGGTTAATGCAGCTCATTATATCTCACACAACCCCCAGCCTTTTCCAAAGCAGCACAGACCCATTACTCATCTTTGCTCTGCACCTGGCGTTTACAGAATCTGTGGCAATCTGATTTTTTACGTGCATTTGAAGATAAACATACAGATGCAAGAATCCAAAATATGTACCTCACACACGCACCCACTAAATACAAGTAAACATAACTTAAAAATAAGGCCTAAGCTCTACAACATCCAGTGACATTTAGAGCTCTTTACTGCCACAGAACACCCTGCTGTTCTGCACCTTGGCAAAGGTGGAGCCTCTTCCCTCGGATTCAATGGTGATGGTTTTGGTCCGACGCTGCAGGATCTGGTCAATGTCCTCCTCACAGAACTTGGAGCCTTCATCCTCTTCATCCATAATGGCACCGTAGGCACCTCGTCGAAGCAAGTCTTCTATTTCTTTTTTGGAGAGTTGCTGGATCTGAGTAAATAAAATCAGGTTTAGACAGTCAAAAAAAAAAAATCCCTGAAGTTTTTACTCTTCCTCTTTCCCATGTTACCACAATCTAACTGTGCCTTCTGATCTGTAAGTCTAAATCTGGAGTATTAAAAGCTATGAGAAAAGTCTAGCTGACAGCTGAAATAATAAATCAGGTGCCAACAGTACACATTTTTACAAGTATGTAGTGGGGTTTTTTTGGCTATTCTTAGCACCATGATGTGCATGTTTAAAAAATTATCTTTTCATTCTTATACTAAAGTAACACATTATCTTAATATGAGGAGATACAAGGAAACAAGGAGAAACTTTTCTCCTTGTTTTAACTTTGACATTATCTACCTTGAACTTTATGAGGCAAGAAATAGTGGAAGATTTATCAGAGTAACTGACTAGATTTAAAATTATATCAGCTATATTGCTAGTCCACATCAGAAAACAGAATGGAGATGTAAATGACAGAAAAAGGGAAAAGTGGCAGCTTCTGTAATTTAAAGTAATTCCCACATGATTGCAAAAGCAAAAGGAAGGTTATTTCAGGAAATGAATCTACATACACCACCAACACTGTTTTCTCTTCCACTCATACTCTGCAAGACAGCCTTATCCAGTCCCAGTTTCAGACTTGCTCTGTCAAACATCTCTCTCTCATAGGAATTACGTGTGATCAGCCTGTAGACCTTCACTGCTTTGTTCTGACCAATCCTGTGGCATCGGGCTTGAGCCTTTGGAAGGAAGGGAGGAGGGCAGTTAGAATCCAGACTTACCTAGAAATAGCATATTTTAAAAAACATACTTTAAATAACATCTTTAAAAAACCTGCTTCTGCTGTAGCCCAATCCAAGAATAGGAGCATGAACTCAAAAGGAGTCAACACCCATTTACGCAAACAGAAGCTATCAGACATTTTCCACGTTGTGAACTATTTTCTGACCACAGTGTAGCAAGAAAAATGCAGATGAATGACCTGTGCTGAAAGCTCCTGACTGGTACTTCCCTTGCAGTAACAGCAGATAAGACCTGCTAGCTGCTAAGTTAGCTGATCTCCTGATACAAACAGTAAAGGAGTTGCAACTTGAGAATTATTTCAATTTCAGCATCCACTTCCTAGATTCAATTAATTCACTTTCTCTGAATGCATATTAATCCTTTTCTGTATATTGTGTTTCAACTGAACACCTCTATTTCCATAAACTGTGTTAGTCAGTACATGCAGAATATAGCCCCTGGGTTCACAGTGTCATCAATTCATCCGGGTTTTATCAAATCACTGATTCTACCTGTGCTGTATTTTCAAAAGTAACCGATTTGAAAGAGAAGTTCCCAACCAAATGAAATTCTCTTCTGAATTGAAGGCATCAAAAAACTTTGAACACATGCCTTAAAAACACGAACACTTTAAAATTATGTGTGTTCAAACAGAGACAATATTCAAAGCGATGAAATTTTTATCCATCGGGTTTAATTAGGGCTCTCTACTACGCTCCAAGAAATTCACCTGCAGGTCATTTTGGGGATTCCAGTCAGAATCAAAGATGATGCAGGTATCTGCTGCAGTCAGGTTGATGCCCAGGCCCCCAGCCCTGGTGCAGAGGAGGAAGACGAAGCGATCCGAGTCTGGTTTGCTGAAGCGGTCGATGGCAGCTTGCCTGAGGTTCCCGCGCACGCGCCCGTCGATCCGCTCGTACAGATACCTGCAAACAGACACACCACAGCCTGCCTTTAGGATGGCTTTAGGACTGAAAGGCTCCTCTGAACAGACCTACTGCTTCCATGTTTATTCTTTGCAGTGAATGAAAGCGATCAAGACTAACTCTGATTAGCAGTGGGTAACATAACCAAGGATCATGTCAGAACTTGCACAGCTGTAGTACCCATGCACGTCAGCAAGGCCAAACACTGAGCATTTTAAGACAAGTCCTCTGCACTTTGTCCACTAAGCAACTACCTGATTATTACCTGTGTTACTTAGTTGCATCAAAACACACCCTAACCTGAGGTCCTATGTGGACACTCAAATTATTCACGTATTATCCTTGGATCCCTGTCTAGGGTCACAGAAGCAGGACAGTGGATTCTTGTATTATATACCAAATTGCCTGGACACATTAAGGGTAACCAAGCAATCAGCAGGAACCAGAACTTGGTGAGCTGTCATTGGCCAAACTGCATATATTGATTTTGTAAAGATTAAGAGAAATGGAACAAAAATGACATGCCAGCACCTTTAACAGTCTTTATCAAGGCTTCCTGGACAAAACCCAGCAAATTTTCAAGCCTGAAGTAAAACTGTCATTTGCTACCTTTGACAATTACAATGACTGCTTTGAAACCTCTAAAATCAAGAAAAATGCTTGAAAAGGGAGCAAATACTTCTGTACTTGTAAACTGAGTAACCTGCTGAACGTGTATCTAACAGTCAAAAGGCCTCACAACCATTTTTCTTCTCATCAGCTATAAAATGGCACAGCAGATAATCCACAGGACCACAGGCATTCTGGCAGGCAGCCATCTATTTCCTACAGGCCTGAATTCTGTTAAGTGCTAAGTCTGATCATGTGTGCACTCCAACATTTCTAATCAAATGGCAGCACACAGCAAATTTCAGCTTCCATGGATTTCAAAAGATTCCAGCTGTAGATATGATTCACTGGTATAAATGTAACAACGTTGCAGAAAAAGGAACATTTTCCATACTGAATTATAAGTACTACTATGAAGTTAAAATTAATCTTTTAAAATAAAACACAGAAACTGTCGCACTCCCAGTTCAAACAGACAGCTTTAATATAAAACTATCACTAAAACAGATATTAAAATAATCCACTATCCAGTATTTCAGTATCCACTGCAGGAAGGCTTAACATTAATAATTTTTGTTTTTCAACATGTTAACTCTGTGTTACCATGATGTACTTCACTGACAACTACACACTTCAAAGCAGAATGTACATTGCAACAAACCCACTGGTAAAACAAGAACTATGCCTTGTAGATTCTTAGGTTGATACAGTAACTACTAATTGTACCCAAGTTTAAGGTTTAAGGCATTTATTTAGTCACATGCTCAAAAAAACATTCAGCTTCCATGGAGTCTATCTATAGACTGTAATAATCAGAGGGTGCAATTACATGTGATGGCAAATGCCAGCCTAAGGAGCAAGTTTATGGCTGGCAGTTCAGCTCTGCTGCAAAATTCAAAGCAGTCAATTTAGCAAAGATAGGAAGAACATTTGCACTTTTACATTAATAAAAAACACATCCCCAGTCGTTTATCCCTTTGTGTTTATATTCCTTTGGAAGGAGCTCTATCTTGGACCCATCTGGTCCCAGTTCAACACTGTTTAAGTAAAGAACACATTCAATGCTTCCTGGGGTTTGGACAAGCAATGATAACCTTGAATCTACCTGCTTTCTGACAAAAGATGTAAAAACAATATATTCATAATTAAATGTTTAATGGAAAAGGCAACAGACTGGAGGCCCATGGTTTACTCAAAGTGGACAACCTCTCTTCAGTTTTTCTCTGAAGTTTTTAATTAGTTGTGAACAAATGATCACAGAACACGAAGTTACACACTCATCAGCAAACAAAGAAAACAGAACTCCCAGCTTTGGTGGGCTGCTGTAATTAATCCTGCACTACCATTCACAAAGAACAATATGCAACAGCATACAGAAGATGAATCTTACCTTTTATGTATAAGGTAATCCTCCAAAATATCAAGGCAGCGCACCATTTGAGAGAAGATAAGGACCTTGTGGCCTCCTGCTTTCATTTTTGGAAGAAGCTTATCAATAAGAACCAATTTACCAGCAGACTGGATCATTGCTTGCAGGTGAAAGTCAGGAGCACTTGGACTATATGTTTCTTTAAACTCTCCAAGGATCTTCTCTTCAGCACCTATCAAAGAATGCATTTCCATATCTATGGATGTACTGACACAAATATCTCCACATACATTCAAACTGAAGATACCAAAATTAGTGCTGTACTCTAAATACCCCCCTTTAGGCACTGATGGAGACAGAACAGAGTTCTGGAGGATCTGAAGCCTAAGCAAAACATCTATTTTTATCAGCTTTGAAAACAAGTCTTAAGTTTTTAAGCAGAACAGCATAGAAAAGACACCCTGAATGAGGTGAACACCCCTCCTCCAAATTTTAAAAATTGAAATTCTTATTCTCAAGTATTGTATCTAAAAAAAATTACTAAAAAAAGTTCTTTTGTCTTTGTGATATTTTAAATGGGTCATGAGTCTTTGCAAAAAAACCAGTATTTTGAATACTGCTTCTGAAACCACAGCCAAAACTTTTAGAGTGTAAAGTGCATTTTCTTGCAAGTCAGGAAAAACACCAGTTATTTAGCAAGCGACAAAAAGCAATGAAGACTGACAGAGACTATATCACTTGAAAAAAGATTTAATTTTAAAATTTAGATCTCAAAGTTCTTGTTCATACTGCTTTTAAAGAGCTGTACCATTTCCATGAAATAATTGCTTCTAAATGTTCTGTAAAATCCAAGAGAACAAGTTCAGGCTTCAGGCCTCAAATATGCAAATGTCTCACAAGTTTGTCTTGCACCTATGAAAAAAGTTTCCACCTAATCCAATCCTTGGAAAATCTGAAGAAAACATCGAAGAATTATTACAAAATTCTTACATATTTTAAATAAAAGCAAAAAATGAATTAAAAAAAACCCCAGTCCTTATCCTGTATTTACCTTTGATGAGATAAGGGTGATTACAACACTTTCTGAGTTCCATCATAGTGTTAACCAGATTGGGTACATTTGCCTGCCCTGCTCCTTTGGATAAGAAAGCAAAATTTTTCTCCAAAATCGCTCGGTAATATTTCTTCTGAATATTAGTTAGTTCTACTTCAATTATGGTTTCCTCCTTAGGAGCCAGCTTTTTTTCTACGTCTTCTTTTAATCTCCTGAGCATCATGGGTTTCAGGATAGCTTGTAGTTTCTGAACCTAAAGGAAGCACAACCACTTGTTGGCACATGAAAAAAGGTAATACTGTAGCTCAATGAAAAGGCAGTCCCTCCTAAACTCTAAAGCTCAGGTGAACTCATACCTGTTCCTCTGTTTTAAGGTCTCCAAACTCCTGCATGAATGTAGACTCAGCAGGAAAACGTAATGGTTCCAGAAAATGAAGGAGGCTAAATAATTCTTCTACTGTGTTCTGCAGTGGGGTACCTGTTAACAGCACTTTATGCTCCTAGAAAAGGAAAAAAAAACCCAACAACTTACATAACCTTATCTGTACACATTTGCAAAAACGTTTGTGTTAAATCTGAGCATCAAAACCTGAAACTACCATTTCTGTGTGTCACTAACCATGCAGGTAATACAGATAAGCAGATTTATTAAAAAATCACCAGTAAGTATTTCCTAATAACTTTCCTTTAAATTTTCTCTTCCTACATCTGTAATGAAGGAATGAGTGAACACTTCAATCTTGCCTGTAATACTCACAGATTTATAATCCTCCATCTCTACAGTGCAGAAAATATACACTGAGCATGTATCAGAAAGCAACTCAGAGGACTTCTGAGAACACATAGGAAAGTAATAATGAAGCAATAAAAAAAAAAAGCAAAACTAGCATACATCTGATACATGGTAGTATCTACTTTTAAAAATCTTTAGCTGTATAAAATAAAATCTTAACTACTGGACTAGACAATCAATCTGTTTAAAATTCTACTACTTGTGTGTTTTTATTGTTAAATAACTTGCTTAAAATAATTTCTAAATTTTCACACATTGCACAAAAACTGAAACAAATTTTAAATGATATTTTCATCCTAATCAAAACAAAAACTATACAACAGTATCATCAGAAATAGATTGTGCCTACAGTGAGAACTTGCCACATTTTGTTTAATCACAAATACATCAGCATAAGCTATCAAAACCACATATGTTTGAGGAGTATCAGGAATAGTTATCTCTCAAGAAACCCTGCTTGAAAGATCTTTTATGGCATGAAAAGCAAATTTTTCATTTATCACCATACTGTACTGAACTCAAATCAACCCCAAAAAGTGAACTGTAGTTACTCACAAGGTTCATTAATTTTAGTCCTTCCAGAAGTTTGCAGTTTTTGTTCTTCAGTCTGTGAGCTTCATCAATAATAACACACCGCCACTCAATTGCATTTAGCTCCGGACACCCACCAAGAATCATTTCAAAAGTTGTGATAATGGCCTGGAACCTGTAGGTACCTCGAACGATACGGCCCTAGAAATTCATCAACACACACTATTTGTTACATTCCCTCCCATCTACTCAATTTAAAGATTTTGTTGTTGAAATTTTGCCAGGAGCCAGACACTGGATTTTCCATTATAAATGGCTTTGTCATCACACTTAATAATCTTTGTAACTCTCTAATACTAATGAGTAATTATTCATGGACCCAAATCTAGTATTATCTACACAACAGAAAAAAACCCTTTTAAATTACACATATAACCATCTAATAATAAAACTACTTCAAAAGGTGTATATAGATAAAACCCCATTTTTAATGCTGAGAAAATCTGAAAGAGTGACAGGAAAAATTCTACAGTCAATCAATCAAAATGTATGATGTTAATATAATTATCAGTCTTACAGTAAGTATGTAATCACAGTATCACCTGAGAACTAAATGAAAAGTTTTTATCCAGTTTACTCCATTGGTCTGACAAGGAGAACATTTAAGTCCACCAGGCAGTATAGAATAACTCACTAGGCAAACAAAATATCATTTTGACATTTAGCACTAATTAATAAAAAGTTCTCAGCTTTATCAATTATGAAGAAATACCATAAGAATTAAAAAAAAAATTATGCACAATATATAAAAAAGGGAAAAAAACCCTTTTAAAATAGTCAGATTTCAAGTTTTTTTCATGTCATTTAATGGTGTGTATTTCAGAAAAGCAAGTTCAGACTGTACACAGTTAACACCAGCAAAAGGAAATCAGCTACATAAAGGTAGCAGAGCTTAATCAGTATTATTTTTTTCTCCCTGCTCTTCAAATTCAGGACCCATCTGTGTACACTTTAATCTCCACAAGAGTACCAGCGTCACTGCTATTCAATTGCAAAATTACTCAGCACAGTGAAACAACACACACATCTTGCAGCAAACCCTGCCACTAAATTTACCCAGTAAGCATTTGTTGAAGATGCTCATATGTAACATCCTGCAACGTGAAGTGACTTTCACCAAGATAAGCACAGAGATAATGTCAAGTACCCTTGTCATTGCTGCCACCTGAGCCTGGTTTGGGTGAGTTATTGCACACAAGTGACACTACAGTACCTGGGAGTCCCTGAAGTACATCTCATACTGCTGAATCATCTGCCTGCTGATCATACTGCCGTGGTACACCACAACGTTCAGGTCAGTCCACGTGCGGAATTCCCTCTCCCAGTTTGTTATGGTGGAAAGCGGAGCTATGATCAGGAAAGGGCCCCTTATACCGGTCAGGAGGATTTCATACAGGAATGTAATGGACTGAATGGTTTTGCCAAGGCCCATTTCATCTGCTAAAATGCAATTTCTCCTGAAAGCAAAAAATGTTTATTTGTTACTATCATCAAAGAAAGTACAGACCCCAAAGCTGCTACTAAAATGAACATTTTACAAAAACAAAGCTCAAATACACTGTACAACAACAGTTAAAGCCGAGGCACTGCAACAAGATCCTTGAAAGCATTCCCTGCTTAAGGTGAAAGAACGTGCATAAAACCTTTGTGTAAAGCTTTGCATCAGGTTTAACACTGTCAAAACCTGAAAATGGAATGTTCCGTGAAGTTCTCCTACAAAAATATTCCAGAAGTATTCTTTTGGGACTACCTTTGCCCTAATTAAAGAAATTTAAATAAAGCAGGTTTCCTACATGCACATTCACCTTGACAAAACTGCTAGAAATTAATGAAGATTCCCTAGAAATCACACATGGTAAGTATCCCAGCTACATTCACGTGAAAAGAGTGCACTAGAGCATCATTAACAAATTTCCCTTTTTGATTCCAGAACTAGACAAATGCCTATAACTAAATTACTGCATGAAGCACAACTCCATGCTCGCCCTCAGCCATACATTCTAGCCCTTCACTCTGTTTGCAGATGTCACACAGCTCTGCACTGCTTGAATGAGAATTAAAATCAGATTTCCTTCTGCAGATCAATAACATGCATGGTAAAATGCTACACCTGCTGCCACCATCTCTATATGGTACATGCAACTGGTACTTTGGAAATATAGCAAGCAGGAAGATTCATTAACAGAAAATCAACTAGGAGAAAATACATCATTCTGGAAAAGATATTCCAAGTGATTATATTTCTGTTCATAAAACATAGCATGATTGCACAAAACTTAACTTTAGCTTAAAACACAGACAATGCTATTATTCACTAGCCTTACTTTTGAAGAGAGGTAACTTTATCATACTATTTTTAGCAATCACTTTGAAAGATTCAAGTGTTTACCAGTTTCAAAAATTGTGAAAGCTTGAGCTTTGGATGCTTTTGCTTTAACTTCCTCAAAGCCACTGAAAATTTATTTTCGGTTATGTTAGTTGCATTATTTTAATATTTTGTTAACTTTTGTTGATAAAACATCCTTGCACACCCAAAGGGAAAGAAATTTGTTTCAGTTACATCCTTTTAGCTATAAGCAGAGAAACTGCAATAAATTTAGTTGAAACAGTATTCATGCCCTATAAAAGTGATTCACTCCATACAGTTTAAAATCTATATTAAAAAATATTCCATGCATATACCTATTGTACCAGTTGAATAGGAGCCAGTTAAGTCCTTCCAGTTGATATTCCCTGAGCTGATTGCCATTTTTATATTCCCTGGACTGTTCTATCTTCTTCCAGGAGTTTGGAGGTGGTCGGTCCTTTAAGGGAAAGATTAATATATGTACTGATTGACACATGCTTTATTTTTCCAAAATATCCAACCCCACTATTTTGGAGCGTATCACTTTAGATTTAGAATGTTATTGTTCAACCTTAAAAGTGAATTGTTATTGTTAACATCACTTACTAATTAATAGTCTGAAGAAATCTGAATTTTGTACTTATTTTTCTCTATGAATTGCTGTTTTTCAAATTAAATTAAGTCTATATGATAATTAAGCAACCGGTTTCTAAAAAATAGATTACAAATACTTTGGCAGGAGCAATATGGCACTCAAATTCACTTATATGTGAAATTTCAAAATTACATGAAGTTTAACTTTGGCAGCTCTAAGAACAGGCCGCTGACCTACAAGAGAGATAACTGAGTATTGGGATTAACAGCATCCCTGAAGTCTAAAGCAGCTCTGGAAGCTGATGCTGAAGCAGTCTCGGCATCTGCACAGTTCCTGGGATTTTGCCCTCTCTTGCCCTCTCCCTTCTGCACCTGCCCTGCACCGCTGATCACTCCATCCTACTGCCAATGCAGGAAGCTAGAGCCAGTAGTAAAAAAAAAGTAAACTTCTGAGAGGTTTCATGTCCTGAATAGATCTCCCCAAGGGGTCAGATCAAAACAGCATCAACAGCAGCAGGGTCATGAAACAAAGGCCATGACAAACAGACGGAGAGTATCGAGGTGTATCACCTTCAGGGCCCTCACAAGCTAAGGAAAGCTGAGAGGCTACGTGTAAAATATTTATGTATATACACACACACACAAGTTACCAGCCTGGAGCCAGAACAGCCTGGCCTCTAGCTTAACAGACAACTAAGAGGTGAAATCATGCATTTTTTGACTGATACTAGGTAGGATTTTAGCAGAAAACTCTTCTGATAGCTCCTGCATCGCAACATGAACAAACTCACACATTCAAGTGAAGTAATTTTAGTAGGAGCTTTTCTCACCAGCTGTACTTCCCTGTTCTCCTCCCCACTTCTCAGCATTTATAAAAGCTTGCATTCACTCCAGACTCATGTGGCCTTATGTGGCAGCTCTGAATTTTCCATGTGAATTTTTCTCTCTCTGCACTGCCAGCGTCAGCATCACCTGAGCCTAGGCCTGGGCACAGCAGGAGCTGTCCCTCCCCAGCAGCTGTGGCTTCCTCCCCTCTCCCACCAGCTGCCATCTGTCCACTCCCCCACTCCCAGAGCAGCCATGCTCCTGCTTGCAGGCCTGCAGTCAGCAAATAATTCCTTGTAGCTGCTGGAGCCTGAAGCAAAAATACTTGTTGCTGATGCTGAGATGACTGTCAGTTGTACAGTTGCGCTTTAATCATCTTTTTCTCTCACAGCCAAATATGGTAACAGAGGTATAAAAGCTCCTCTTCCCACATGCCAAAATGTCAGGATTTTAAATAAATACTACAAAAATGAACTCAATATAATATGAGGATGTTAATCGTGACTACTGTCATTATCTGTAGATGGAAAAACCATTAAAATAAATTCCAAAGCCTCCAAATTAAAACACTGTGCATATTTAGTTATGTAAAAGAAGTAAGTTAGAACAAGTGTTGTACTACACCACGCAGGACACATGTCCTACTCTGACAATGACATACAGGACTTGAAATAGAACTATTTTGCTTTCTCCTGCTCTAGGAGACAGAAGATTGATAATTTCATGATCAAACACATTTCCTTATTACATGTTATTTTTCTTCCTTTCAGCTAGCTCTTTAACGAAGAGAAGAAAAATAAAAGCAGGAAGAGATTACAGAACCTGTTTGACAGATCTCATTTGCCAATTCCCTTCAGTGCTGAAGCTCAAAATTTAACTCTCTTCTCTATAAAAGTGTCTTAATACGTCTTCCTGGTTTCTGCTCATTTTAAAGGGGCTCAGTTCTGTGATAGCCAGTTTCAACATGTGGCTCCTTGCTCAGTTAGAAACTCAAAGTCACAGCACTTCAGTTTTTTCCTAAGCAAATTTTTTTATTTTTTTAGAGTATCAACTGAGCTAAGAATATTTGTCTATGCCTACCCGAATATTTTATTATTCCTGGGTAACAAGGCACACAGATGCTTTACCACAGAATGTCAGTAAGCCTTATGTTTTAACACAGGAGTTTAAGGTTGGGAAAACCAAGTCAGATTTACCAAGATAGACAAGTAAATTAGATATAATTTTACCAATCTCCTTGAATCAGGCCTGGAAGCTTGCAATTGTTCAAATTCTTCTATTTTTGCTTGATCTACATCTTCTTTCAGCTCCCACGTACTGTCTTCATATGGCAACGAACACCATTTTACTAAATAGTAAATAACAGGCTGCAGAAGAAAATTCTGAATGTTATCAGTTTTTAATTTAGTATACAGACTGTTAATATGCCTTACTATTAAGAGTAGCTTGCTTACATGAGAGCTGGAATCAAAAACACATTTCTGACAATTTTTTAAAATGTTCCATGTAGATTCCTGTTATCTGCCTATTTATCCTTGGCTCCCCACACTCTGCCACTTTCTGCAGATCTCTGGAGTGCTTTTCAATCTCACCCACAAGTAAATCTTGTTTTAGTCTCAGGACTAAACCACAGTAAATAAATCACAGTATTTGTGACATTTGTGGAAATGGGGCAGGGCAGCAGAACTAACTACAGAAGTGCTACCCAGGACATTTCCTCCTCTCTCCAAATCAGGCTACCTAGGGCTAAACCAGAGCTTCAGAGCTCCTAAACCAGAGGTCTTGCCAACAAAATTTGATAAAGCTTTACAGGCTTGATGAACAACATATAGAAAAAATGGAACCAAAGAAGATTATCTTATTTAGATTCAGTACATAAATATTTAAAAACCAAATAAAGAGTTATCCTTCCAGAAGCTGAGGGCAAGGTTTTATGACAACACATTTTTTTCTAAAAGTTTAACAGTGACAAATCTGCTGCAAAGTCATTCGAACTCTCAACCCTGCTTTAGGAAGATTAATGCAGAAATCACTGGGTAAAAGTCTGCTCATTTTGCTATCCAAACAACCAGAATAAGCATTATAGATATTCCAACAGTCTTAATGAACAACTTTCTTCTCAGTCTTTGATCTCCACTTGTCTCAGACTCTTCCTGAATTTTGGCAATTTAATTGCTTGATTTGCCTTTCTGTTTTTTTTTTTTTTTCATCTCAGAATGTTTTTGTTCTGTAATAGCTTTCTAGAAGAGGTACTTCAAATTTAGAAAAAAAAACTTTTGATAAATACAGAGGGAAAGGTTCACTGGTGGCTATCAAAGCACTTCAGATCACTGGTTGCCTAAAGCTTTTATTACCAGTGACCCCATGCCACTATCAGAGACAGGACAGTATATGGGATCAGCCTTTTGATGGAACTCACAAGACAATTACTGAATCTCATATTTATTCCAGTCAATACCTAAGCTTTGCCTACTATATGACCTATTAATACTAATAAAAATATAAGCTATTAAATGCTGATTCTTCTTTCAAACCCACAGCTAGCACAGGAAAGGACAAGACTGTGATCATTAAAAATATTATTGAAGCTTTACAATCATTTAAGTGTTACTCTGAGATCTGATAAAATTACAACTGTCAGACACAACTTGGAGCTGTAACTTCCTGACTTGCTTTAAGATGTATTTACCTCACCAGTGTCTTTATCTTCACAAAGAGACACCTCTAATACCCGGTCTACTTCAACATAGTCAGGATTAAAAGGTTCCTCTTCCATCTGCAGTGAAAGATTAATAAAATCAGTAGAGAGGCAAAAATAGTTGGCATTTGCTAAGACCTGGGCTCATTGTAGACAAAATGAATTTGGAAGCTGGAAATTATTGAGGTTTCTGCACAGACTAAATTCCAGAGCAGTCCCTGAACACATCCCTTTGGTTCTCTTGGGTAACACTCACTCAAGAGGGACATGACACTACATCTGCTCCTTCTGGGAAGAAGTGCTGTCTTGTGGAAGTCCTACAGAAACTAGCCACCCTGACATAATCCTTCCCTCCTTACCACTTCAACCAATTCCACTTTTAGACCATGTAAGTCAGGTTAATTCAGTGACTCCAGGAGACTTGCTCTTTAAATTACATTAAATAACCCACCCCCAGCTGCAACCAACACCAATGGCTCATTTTTAGTTCCTAACAATCAGCTCTTTTATATAAAGCAAACTACTAATCACAATTTTAAAAGGAAAAAAAAAAGCTTATTTAAATTTTATTTGATACTCACATCTGCAAAAAAGTGAGCTCTTTGTGCTTTCCTTACTTTGAATCGCTTTATTTTCTGCTGGATTCTTTTATCCTTTAAAAGCTGTTGTTCTGTGGCCCACTCACAGTGGAGATATGAGCTAAAATCACAGAGATTGACATTAACACATTGGTGAAAGCAAAAGCTTACTATCTATTTTTAATATACAGTTAAAATAACAGAATCCACCATAAAGATCAAAGATTTCTTCCTCCAAATAATCACCTTCCAGCACCTAGCTAAGGCAGCATTTTTGAGGTGGAATCTATAGAACACTATAGATTCACAAATTTTTTCCATGTGTCCTAAGAAGAGAAACAAACTTATTTCAAGTGAGCTTTAACAAGTCAAGTTGAAAATCTGACACCTCTATCAGAAAGTACCCAGAGATATAAATTACTTCATATATTGGATTTGATTTTCCCATCTGCCTCCTGTGACCATCTCTCCACAGGCACTGCTGGATCACAGAGCTCAGCCCATGGAAAGCTCAGGAGGAGCAGCAGAGCCAGGGGCAAGGAGGAACCTGCCTTGCATTGGGCTGGGAGAGAAGCTCTGAGTTGAAGGAGGAGGAACCAGCAGCACCAGTACCTGCAGCATGTACCTGCATGCCAGGAGAACTTTTCTGAAATTACATTACAGAAGTACACATATTTCTTCCTCACACCCCTTTTTATATAGCATATATAAATATATATATATTATTTAGTATATTTTCATCTTTTTTTAAGCTTTTGAAAGATATGCTAGAAAGAAAGTGCAGCTGAGGATTACTCATTCTCAGATGAAGACAGATTTTACCCTTTCAGAAAAACAAGATAAATGGTCTCCAACAACATGTGGAACCAATCTCAAAAAAATTACATTTATTATAGCAAAAATCTGATTAAATTATTCACATAGGTAAAATTTAAAGCAAGCTTGGATTTTCAGCATCAAGAATTGAGTAGAGACAGGAAAACAGATATGAAATTTAAAATAACAAATGGAAAAAGTTCTTTTCTTCTTTTATTTTCTGCTTTTCATGTAAAATCATTTCTATCACAAGCTTTTTCTTTCTTTTTGAAACAATAAGTCCAACTACTACATCAGAATTTCCTACATGCATGACACTGTAAATGTAATCTAGGTTTACAAATCACCTCTGATTTAAATTCATGAAATTGAAATTTGCCTCAGGCATGTAGTCCCTTCTGCATTTTAAAATGTATCTTCTCATTTAATAAATATCTTCTCTAAAAAATCTTTCTTCGGCAAATAAAGGCTGCCAGCTTACTGGACAGTGCTAGTTTCACAATACTCACAGTCTTAAAATTATTACTACCACATTACAGATTCTTAGAAATTTAAAGATTAAATTGGTAAAGAAAAATCTCAACAGATGACAAACTAACCTTCAAACAATACAAAACTTGAGTACATAAATATGATACTGAATAGTTCAGTCAACACATCCAATGAAACAACTTTTTAATACTTACTAGTTCTTGTACTTTACAAAAAATTCTTCTGTGTCTACTGTCATCCCAGCAGATATCTGGAAAAGGAAGTTCAGGGGAAATGTAAAATGATAGATGCAAATCCCATTTTCAAATAAGCTATTTTATCCCATGACAATCACTTACTTCTTTCTTTATTACCCTGGAGGATAAGATTTTGTCTACAATTGCTGCATCCTCTTCACTTGGATTTTCCTACAAACACAGAAAAACAATGATATTATAAAACTGCAATGAACACCCTCTCTCTCAGGCTTAAAACCTTCAACCACATGTGGCTTGTCAAAAGATGAGCAAAAAAGGTAAACTTGACCTCCACCAGCACATTCCCTAACTGGCTGGGAGTAAAATTGAAAGTCCAGGTCTCTACCCAGAAAGGTTTCCATGCAAAAGTACAGCAAGTCTGGCACTTCCCAACAGCATCAGCTGCAGCACTCACCTGCCAAACACACTCAGGGCAAGCACTGGGATTCTGATGCTTGCCAGACACTGTGAATGCCCTGCTGAGCTAAACTGGTGCACTGAACACACCAGGAATTTAGTTATACACAACTGGTGAAGAACTCTGAGAGACAGGTGGAAAAAGAGGAAAGAAACCCAGCATGTGACAAACTCAGTCTGATCCATCTACTCTGCACACAGGTAACAAACACGCTGTGGAATCAGAGAGAGGAGGTCGTGGCTGAGAATTCCAGCAGGGCTTAGGTGAGGCACAGATGGGATTTCATGGCTCTGCCCCAACTGGAGCTGTGGTTCCAGAGACAGAGGGGATCTGTACAAGTTGCTTGCAATAGTCAGACACCTTCCCTCTTGTCTGGTTTGTTCCCAGTTATACCATCACTCTCCTTCCCTTACAACTGCTGGCACTCTTTGGGCATCTCATGAACACTTTTCTCCTGTTTCTTCCCTGCCACTATGTCTACCTTGAATGGCTCGGCAGTCAGTTTGAGTCTACAAGTTCAACACTGAAGTGTAACCTGAAAGGGTTGTGGGGAGAGGAGGAGTGCCCTTTTTAAATACCTCAGTAAGCACAGATCCCCCAAACAATTTGATGCTTCTGTAAGTCATGGTAACATTAGAGCAGGGTTTTTCATGGCCTATGCCACATTAAAAAATACTTGAAACATACTCATCTTTAGTCTTACTCTTAACTTCAATTAAGTCAGCAGATGTTTGTAACACACACACATACAAAAAAAATTTCTTTCAGTTTTCAAGATCTTAGCAAAATGTCACACTAAACTGCAGCTTGGAAATAATAATATATTCCAAATTAGGAACTTTATTCACTGAACTACTTGAGACAAACAGATTCCACAGACCAAGCCAATTTTTACTTACCACAAATAATTGTAAAGGCTGCTCAGCAGGTAAAGGGGCAGAATTCTTCTTGATTTTAACAGAAACTTTAGCTGCTTCTTCTTCTGATTGCTTCCCTTCTCCTTCTTCAGCGTATTTTTTCCTTTTAACTTGACGATTTGATCTTCTCTTCTGCCATGCAGGAGAAAGAAAAGAGACAAAGGTTTTACCCAAGATTTCCCCTTACATGAGCTGCATGTTCTGGGACACTCTAAGCAATACTTCAGCTGTACCTAAAACCAAAGGTCAACATTTGATAACAAATATGAAATAATTTACCTCTGTTAATTTACCTCTGTTATCCACTTATGTTCAATTAATTAAATGTTGTTTTCTCTTTCATGTAAGCATATGATACTTTCATTTTAGGGTTCAAAAGCAAACACGAAGCACTCTTTTCAGGGTCTGGGAGCAAAGCTGACACACAGCAGATCTCCCACGAGCATCAATATTTCCACAGCGATTTCCTAATGCAGTGTAACAGCGGAGCGTTACAGTCCAACTCCAGAATCAGAGGGCAAGATATGGAATAAACTGACGTGTCTCTACTAAATGGTGCTATACAAAAAAACATGGAGATTTTCACTAGATCATATTGGTCAGACTGCTCATGAAGTCTGATGTGATGGCTAATAAAGTCTGTTGCTTTGTTAATGCCTGTGTTTTCTCCTCCACCTTAATCAAGGCCTGTTTAACAGCATTGTTTGGCTTACTTTGCAGTTTCTCTCTCTAGCCTGTCATTCTGGTTTTTGCAAGAATCTGAGGACAACAAATTCCAGCTGAAGAAATAATGTTCAGTCAAAGAAAATAATTCTTTCTCACTCAGTTTCAAATACTTAAGATTATTAGGCTATTGCATAACATTTCCAACCCCTCAGTACCAACATATGAGACACTGCCTATTTAACCGTAAGATTAATTTGTAAATTGGATTCACTGGATAAAAATAGCAGTATCAAACTAGTCAGCTACATTTGAAAACACTATAATCTGCTTTAGATCGTCACAAAAATAAAAACAACAAAACAAAACAGTCTCTACAAAACAAATTTAATACACTGAGCTACACAGAAAAGGGTATTTTTTGTGCAGGAAAATCCACTGCAGGTTGCATTGTTATATTACACTGCAGTACTCAGTTGGGAGAACAAGTCGTGAATAGGACAAAACCCAAAATCCTGTGGTCACACTGGCTTCTGCAGAGCAGATATTTAGTAACAGTGAGATAGCAGCACAGGGACTTTTCTTTCTGACTGTTAATTCAGCCCTTGGTCTGGCTGGTATCTGGTAACAGACTTTGCTGTACTTTTACAACTCCAGTACCAGTACAGAGCAGTAACCTACGGGTGTAGGACAAGTCAAACAATGGGTGTGACCATTCCTCCTGAGAAGCTGCAAAAATGAAATTCCATGAGCTTTCCACAGTTATGTAGATTGGCTGTTCTTCCATGAAGTGTGTGTGGCATTGGGTGTTATCACCAAAAGGAATTTCTGATGTAAAGGCACACTAATGTCACATTACACTTAAATCAATAATAGTTTGCTGACAGAAGTAGGTTTAAAAAAAAAAAACAAACAACAAACCAGGTAACATGAGCAATGCAAGATTATGTAACTGGCATTTTCAATTCTTCTCACTATGTCTTTTCTTAAAGTAAGAAGTGATTAGCAAAACATCAACATATGTTCTCCAACACATTAATACATAATCTGAGCTGTTTGGAAGAAAACTTTTGTATTCCCCTGAGCTGAGAACTATGGCCATAAACAAATGGCTCTAAGACATAAAATGAAGTAGCACCACACTATTTGAGGAAGACACTTAATGTGAAACTAAGCATGCAAAATGAATTAGGGGGAAAAAGGCCTAAAACTGCCCCCCAGAGCTTCAAAACAGCTATTTGCAACAGAAATTAGAAACAGCTCCTTGAAAATAAAATCATGAACATGTTCAAAAACTGAAGAGAAAATGAATTAATGAAGTAAAGCAATTTATGTCTTTCCTGCTTCTCCCCAGTTCCTTCAAAGAGAGCAGGGCAATGCTGTGACATTCTGCAGTAGAAGTTATTTCTCTCTCAAGCTGCTCCTGATTTTCTCTACCCTCTTTTCCCTTCACACTGCGAGCAGGTGATTTCATGATATGCTCAGGAAAAAACTGATCTTCAGCCTTTTATATTACATTTGTTGGCCTATAAATTTATGTCTATCTGATAACAGAACACGACTGAAAAGTTACAGATCCTTTCAGGTAACCTTTACCTAAGACAAGCTATCACTTCAGTTAATGAGAACTCATTTTGGGAAATGGCTTCTGATCTCTTTTCCCCTTCAGCATTATTATCTGTGAAACACCAGAGGGCAATTCAGTATCTCACAATTGTTTTTTGACAACTATCATCAACTAATGCAATTAATTTTTACTCAACAGCACCTTATTTTGAATACTGATTTTGCCCCTGTGGATGAAATTGCCACAGGATAAAAACCTGTGCATTTCCAGCACACAACCTTACTTCACTGGAGACTGCCCTAAAGCAAGAAGTTATAATTCTGTTACTAATGCACACAGAATATAATCTCTTACCAACAGTTCATGCTTCTTTGTGCACAAGAAATAATTAGCTATTTTACTATTATTTCAGGGCAATCTATGAAAAAACTGCAGAAAGTAAATTACAAGAGAGCTATTCCTCAAGGGATGACTCAACCACTTGACTTCTTCATCTGGCACTTCCTTCAGAAGTATTCCATAAGCAACTAGAGCCTATCAGCATATTGATCATTGCTGCCTTCAGATCCAACACTGCAAGAAATCTGGTCTTTCAGTTTCTACAGAAGCAGAGCTTAGAAAAAAAGAACACATTCAAGCTTGAAACAGCCCTTTCAAAAATTCTCAAAGAGCCAACTTCACTGATAAATGTCCTGTCTGTTAGGCAAGCTCTGCGTTTTCACATTCAGCCAAAGTAAGGATCAGGTCTAACTGCCAGCTCAGTGTAAGCACTTACAGTCTCAAGTCTATGGGCTTCTGTACTGAAATTAAACAGATACAAGCAGGGCATTGATGTCCCATTACAGAAAAGGGATTCTATCCTGTAGGATTTTCTGATTTTTAACTGAGAAAAAGTGGCTGATGATGAAAAGTCCTACCTATGAGATATACAGAAGTGTTAGAGTCACTGTCACTGTGTCAAAGGAAGTGTAACTTTCTGGATAGAAGGGAGAAAAGATCTGTAGACATAAGACATTGAAATTTATAAAGGAAGAATACCAACTACTTACCTGTGAGTCTTCATCTTTCAGTGGCCGCTGTGGAGTCTGCTTAGCATCAGACAATTCATCTGAAGATTCGTTTTTCCTTTTCTGCTTTTTGCCCAGTGTGATGATCAGCTTTCTGTCAGAAACAAAGCCCCATCCCCTGAGTGAATGCTGTACACAGTGGGTTTAACTTCAGGATCAAATCACTAGCAATTCTCATATTCTCAATATAAAACTCAGATAGCACCACTGGCTGAAAAATGAGTTACAGGTCTCAAATATCTTACAGCAGACAGTATTGCTCAGTAGTGTTAGTGAGCTTCTCTACAGTTACCTTGCAATGACAAATTTCTAATTATCATAAGCATTTTAAATCTCTACATGAGAAACTGAAATACAAAATCCAACATTTAAACCAAATGATAATTGTAAACTAGACAAATGTAGCAGAGATACCATCTGCAGATGACAACATTAAATGTTTTATTGTAAAAAACTTACCATTGTAAAATGTAGCTTTCCTTATTTTTACTCAAGAAAAAATTAAATGTGGAGAACAACCTAAAAATCCCTCAAAGCTATCTGACATGCAAAACATTCACGCTTATAGAAGTCATTCAAGGGTAAAAATAAGGGAACTGAACAGACCTTTTTTGCCCTTAAAAGAAAAAAGGCAAGGCTATACCAAAAATCTGCTAGTGTCATCTGTAAGTAATCTTAGAACCTATCAGAACTACCATTGTTAAGAACCACCATTGTGCTGAACAAATTAGTTAAACTCTACTGAAAAGTCACCAATTATTTGTTTGTTTAGATTTAAAGATTACACTGTAAATCATGATACCAATTCATCAGATTTGTTTCTAACTAAAGGGTGTAAAAATACTTTTCCATATTTGAAATGTGCCAAATACATTTCTTTAAAAGTGTTTACAGTGGCATAATTGTAAAATAGCAAACTATTCAAGAAAATCACAGAGAGCTGTCCTAAAATATGTATTTTGTGTAGCCTTTTATGATCAGTAAATGTAACAGAAAATGAGGAAAGTGTTCCAGCATACAAGCTGCTTCTGCCACATTACAAACAAATTAAGCACAAGATTTTAGTCTTTATACAGACAATACAAGTTATTTTACAAGCAATATAACATCCAATATATTGGCCACTTGATGAGAATACCATTGGTAACAATGCAATGGTTGAAACACAACTCCTTTACTTCTCTTTGCAAGTGTTCAAACAAGAGAACACACATATACATACTATGTCCAGACTAGCAGTTCATATAAGCATCTTAAATTACCAAAACACTGTGGAAAGTTAAAGGAAAATGGCTTACAAAAGACTGCAGCTAGATCTTCAGAAGCAATGAATAATTTCATTGCTTTTCAATATTTAATCACTATGTATGTTCAGTGGAAAGGCTAGAAAACCTCAAACCATGAAAGATTTTCCAGTTCAATATTTTTTTTTTTACTTTTAGCACAAAGTGAACAACAGTGATGGATGCAGGTTGAAATGAAGCTGTAGTCAGCATAATCACAGAGCTGCTTGTTCACAAGTAAATTCTGGTCCTTGGCTTTTCATTAGGTGTTCTCAGTTTCGTTATTACTTAGAAACATGTTTCATAATCACAGGAAATAATTTCAGCAATGAACACAGTGGTTTCCCTACTGACTTCAAGATTAGTTGCAGCATTTTTCCCCTCACTTTTCAAGCTCTGATTAGGAATAATTTTTCTTTTTTTTCTTGTTTTTTTATTTTAAGACTTGTATCCTCGGGTATTTGTCCAATATGACACTTTCCAGTGATGGACTTGGATAATCACTTTTTCCATTTTTATCTCACTTTGTTTCATAAAATTTAAGTGTTACATTAGCACTTGTCACTAATATGTCAAATCAGCTAATATATTCCAAAATGATGCAGACGAGGCACACTGTGATTGACCTTCTGAAATTGTTGTTAAATGGAATTCTGGATGCTAAAATTTAACATGCATTTAAAAGGGAACCTGGTAAACTTATGAGTGAGAATTTCCTGGAAGATCATTCATGAAACAATATCCACCCCAAGTTCCTGGTTTGCACCTTTAGGGTTTGGAAAAAATGGTAGGAAGTATCAATAAATCTTTTCCCTGCTCTTAAATTCTTTTGAAGATAAAGGATAACTGAATGTTCTTTAATCAACCAAGTGTTAAGATACAAGTCAAACTGGAAGAGGTCTCAGGAAGACCTGTGGCTCCTACTCAAAGCCAACTTCAGACTTCTTTTATGTTACTCAGCCCAGCTAAGTTTCACTTATTACCAAGGCTGCCAGCTGGTAGGTACACCTGGGCAATCTGTTATGAAGTTTGATCCTCCTCTGTGAAATGGTAGATTAAATCAATCCCTAAATGCATGTTGCTGTGTTAAATATTTGTGTGTCTGCAACCACGACCCAATCTCACTTCTTGCACTACTGTTTAGTGTAGGCTCAAGGGTCCTTTAGTATTCAAGAAGCACAATATTAAGGGATACAGGGTATACTATAGGTTCTAGTGGTATCCACTGAATAACTGAGGATTTTAAGGACCTTCTGTTTTAGAAGATGGGGTATTTTGTGATTAGACTGCTCCAGCTACACCTTTCTTTGCACATTTGTTCCTCTCCTTTCCTTAGTTTTAGTCTCTCCTTGGGTTCATCTCTTGCTCTGCTCCTGCAGCTTTACACACAATAATCCATTTGTCAGCTTTTTGAGCTTGCATTCCCTGCCCCCAGTACTTCACAAGCATCTCCCTGAAATTTTCTGAACATCTCTGCATGCTGTAGATCAGAATGTTTCTTCCTCTATATGGATATGCTGCCAATGAGAGGCATAAATGCAGTTTCACTTCTTTCTGATCCAGTGCCCAGAATCACAATGCTCCTTGCTATCAGAAGTTGCTGAACAACAGTATGGTGCTAAAGCCATTCATTTCTATCAGTAAAAATGCAATCTGCTCATATTTTGGCCAAAAACTTCTAAAAATCTGCTATGTGAAAACAATGATTTTCAGAAGCTTGTAAACTGGATCAATTCTGTGAAAAATTTTCATTGAGCGAACAAGTTCTCTTGCCAGTTTATAAATTTCTGCATGAAAGCATAAAGATCCTTGGCTAAAATCCCTTTTTCCACCCTGAAACAAACTGTTCTGAACAGAAACTATCTATTCTGTTTCTATGAAAAGTTAACAGCACACTGCAGACATGGAATAAATAATATCACCAGACTCCACTCCAATTTCACTTTCTCTTGCCTTTTTAAATTTATATTTATCTTATTACATAACATCTATAAATATTTCAACAATTAGACATTGTAGATTTCTTCAGTACATATTTTCTTCTTCTATAATTACAAACTGAAGATGTTGAAAAAACTTGCACCACAAAAAAGATTTTAAAAGAAGATTTCTCATGAGCCAATATTACTTTGGATCCTTAGCATAAGACTCTGCCATGGTTTAGAGCTGCTATGAACCCCTATTTGAGGAGCACTGCAACTTCTTTCTTAAAAATGAAAACCATTAAGAATGTGCTCCATTCCCCTTCTGTTTCATAGCAGAGAATGTGATGGAAACACTGCCAGTACTCTGAACAGCTTTAAAGCGATAAACACTTTTCAAAGCCTTCCAAAGAGCCAAAGAGGAAATATTAAAGAGGATAGAAAGAAAAAGGCAGCAAATATGTATTAGGCACGTCAGGAATAGGAAGGACAGCTGGCTTTTAATATATCATTTTACTTCAATCTTCCCAAAACAGAAAACACCAACTAATTATCAGTGTCCAAGGTTACCTCTCAGATATTATCATTTGTAGCCAAAGCACTTTGTTAAATTACTAACAATAAAACTCCTACGTTATCAACAGTATTAGGAATCCTTTATCATCAGAAACTCAGCTAAAAATATAAATTAGAAGTTTTCTTGACAAAATACTCTATCCTCCTGAATGGGAGTTGATTTGCTGGTATAAAACCATTTTCTCCTATCCTTTTCCCGTATGTTTAATAATACTAACACAGTAATATTAGCTACTGTCTCCTCCTCCAGTTGTATTTCAAACCAAAAACTTCTGGACTGTGCACAGGTTTTTAAACACTCCTAACAGTCTTTATGGAACCATCAGTCAGTTCAAGCTCACACTACTCATTGAAACAATAATGCCAAATAACAAACAAATATTTAGTTATTTATTTGGTAAGGCCACACACTACTTTATATTAATACAGTTCGCAGTAGAAACATTAGATGATGCCACTTAGACCCAACTTAGGCATCAAAACTACAACCTGAGTGAAAACTTTGCCAAGTCACAGCTCAGCACATGCAATGACATCCCAGAAGGATGACCAAATCTTCAATTTATTGCCATTTTAATCACAAGATACTGATCTTAACAGATCTAAGAGGACTCAAAATTCAGCAAGCATCCCTCCTTTCTGACCACAGACCTGTTCACCAGCACTTGCCTCACTCATGTGAAGCATGAAGACGACTGCCAGCATCTGCCTCCCAGGAGATGCAAGCTGTAGGTACTCACACTAAATACAGCATCAGTGTGACAGGTGAACCACCTCCTCTCCACCCCTCTCCCCATGTGTCCTGAGTTGCTACCTGAGTTTATAAGGGCTTCAAAGAATCTTAATACTATCAGATCAACAAGCAAAGATTATTTGCCAGGGTCCTGCATTCTAAAACTGATTGTAAACAGTATTTTTGAGACTTACTTCGAGGTTCAAGGCAACAAGAACAGTTACTCATTTGAGCAGTGCACAGGATCACATCCCACTTGCTGCATTCACTGCGACATAATTCAAGGATTAATGAACAAAATCCACCACTGCTCTTTTAGCACATGAAATAACACAGCCATTTCTGGCAGCAGTTTTGAACTGAAAGACTACCACTCTGACTCAAACATTTGTAAATTGAATTCTTAGAATTTTGAGGACTTATTTATTTAAACTATGCAGTGATTAAGAAAAAAAAAACCTAAATGTATTCAACTGATATTGTCCTTTACATCACCAGTGCAGAGCTGTTGCTTTTCATCAGGGCTGTGATATTTAATTTTATGTTTGAGTAGGTGGGAATACGTTGAGAGCTATAAAACCTAAATGCCAATCTACTTTTTTGAACAAGAGAATGTTCACAAATTCATAATTCTTCACATCGAGTGGTAAGAAGTAGACTTTTTAGATTAAATATGCATCACCTTAGATGGAAGAAGTAGAATCAATTAGAAAAAGCTTATAAATGGAAACAAGTTCTATGCAAAAATATGAAAAAGTTTAAATAGACTCCTAAGTGTCAACACACCTTGGTAAATAGGCAGGATATGAAAAGCAGCTCTGCTGTCTGCAGAGAAATTGTAAAGCAAATTTTGAAGAATTAACTTAATCAGTAATCATTGCATAAAGCAAATTGGTTAACCTTATTTGGTAATACTACAGATACTATACATACATTCTTCTAATAATTTCTGTCATACCCTTACAACGTTCTTGGTAATAATATAATTTAGTCATGTATCTTATGGCACAGAAACTTTACTAACCACAGAATCCAGCTCTAACAGACTTGACTAAAATTAATAAGCATTATTTCTCTGCCTTCACAGCTCAGAGAAATAAAACCTTTACCCTCACCTTTAGAAAGAAACCATAGCCTGCCTAGAAAGTAACTGCTAGCAATTTTTAACTAACAATGATAAATTGGAATGAATCATGCTGTAAATTTTCCTGTACATGTAGATCTCAGAGCATCACTAAGGAAAATATAAACAGTTAACATGAAGCCACCAAGCACAAACTGATTGTCTGTGCAGCAATAAACACAAATTGTTGAAAAATCATCCTGCCCGCTAAATCTACACACAGTAGTTAAAACTCACCTTGACCCCAGATAAGGGCTACTCAATTTCAGTAAAAGATGTGCTGTATTACAATTTAAAGCATTTTTTTAAACTGATGCCTATGAGGCAATTTTATCAAGGTCTGTTCAGCAATTAGTGTTCCAGCTCTACAGAAGCAGCATTTACAATTCAACTGTAACTCTGAAAATCCTCCTCCAGAGCAACACAGAACTTGCTACACAGACAAATCTCTGTAAGAGGTCAAAGTCTGTGATCACAATCTAAATAAGAGTTTGCTGGTTTTGAGTGCTGGGCTCCAGAGGGTACAACTGTGCTTGTGTTGAACAGGCTGTGTTTGTTGCAAGCAGAGATATGAAAGACCAGATCAAAACTCAACTCAAGTGTTTCTCAAACACTTCTCAAAAGAAAAAAAAGAAGAAATCAACTTATTTGTTATTGTTTCAGATCGATCAGCTCCCTGTTGGCCTGCAAAAATGAAACAGGAGTCACCTAAAACATACATGTGACTTTAGATCTTCTCAAACACAACCAGCTCTGCATCACCTCCTGCATTGCTCTGACGCTCCAAATCCAAAGTGAATCAACAGATTTAACAGTTCCTGCAAGTTAAATGAGTTTGCTATAGAAACCCTGACTGAGAAGAAATGTATTCATCTGGGATGGACATATCACAGTAGAATTCCCAAAATGGAACAGCAGATGCACCCAAACAAATTCTCCACTACTGTTAAAAAGGTACGTTGATTTTTTTTTTAAATTGTAAACCTTTACTGGCTTCAAGGTTTCACTCATGACTATAATGCTTGCAGAAAAATTAGCTCATAATAGTTTCTAACAGCTGGAAATTGTTTACTTTTCTTTTTAAAACATTGTTTTCTGATTAAATACAAGGAATGCCATACATACAAATATGTATATATATTTATAATATAAAGTTTTTCTCATTATTGATTGAAAAAGAATTTTAATTCTTTTTTATTCCATTTTAAACGGATCTCAAAAATTTTTCCTTCCAAAGAAAAAAACCACTTTCATTGAACTAAGAACTTCCCTTCCCTTCCTGCCCAATAAAGCACTTGTCTCTTACAGGTATTATTTTAGCATAGTAAAATTTTCTCCCAAGATTCAGTCAAAGTTTATTTTAAGGTAACGAAAAAATCAATGGAGCAACCCACACGCTTAAAAACCCAATCTTATTTTAACTTAACAATAATTCCAAGGATGGGCTTAGACTCATTAAGAAATAATTTTTAAGAACAGCAGATAAGATAAAGCCTTTACAAGTGCTGTTTAGTTTTCTAAACTCCTTATTATTTAATTTTAGTTTTCTCTGAATAAAACATATTTTATTAATCAAATTTTTTTTAACCATGGTTGAAAAGATAAGTATAGTGATTTTGCAGTAATTATTCTGCTATAATATCAGCAGTTACATTTGCATAGAAAGGAGAGTTTGGTAAGATTAGTCTTTTAGAAAAAATCAAGGCCTTATTGCAATTGCTGCTCTGCAGAATCCCTGGTGTATACTTTGCTAAACCGTTATTATTTTGTATTTATATCAATAATATACAATAGTACCAATTCAACACAACACATGAATCTCTTTGGATACAAAAATGAAGTATCTGGAGGTCTCAAAGCATTTGATTTGCTACTGCCCATCTAAATAAAATGGAATTCTGTGAATATGAACGGAAATCTGTAATATGTGGTTCTAGAAGACTCTTCACAGCTCCTTTCCAGGACCTGACTGCTACATCCTTAGGTCTGTGTGCTACGTGAGGAAAGCAATGCCTGACAGCATGGTTAAGTTAGGAGAGTGCTACGGGGCACCAGCTGATTAAACTGGTAAATAATGGGGAGGCAAACCTCCACAGCTCAATGTAAAATGATGAAACATTGACCATAATTAAAATGAGAGCTCTTCCAGCAGCTTGCAAGCACTTTGCATCAAACACAAACACCATGGCTAAAAACACAGTTTGAGAAATGTCTCTTTCTCAACTGACGCCATCTGATGAAATCCTGAAAACTGATCCTAAGCGATGTTCACAGCAAAACATTTCACCATGACAAAACTGAGTGCAGAACCATTAATTGTAGGTAATAGTTTACTTTTTTCTTTTTTTTTTTTTTTCCTTTTTTTTTAATTTGTTAATTTAAAACCAGTAAAAGTATTATGGCAACTATGTAGTATATCATAACAAGGGTATTTTGGCAGGTTTTGTCAATTATCCAAAAGAAAGAATAAAAAACACACTAAGAACAAGAAACTGACACTACCTAAACAACAGTGTAAGTTCTCTGATTAGATAGACCCACAAAATGTTTGTTATAGAACATGAGTAAATTCAGAAACATGAAAGTCAAATCAACTTTGGAAGTACACATCCAAAATCCCACCTTAACTAGATGGAGAAAAAAAAAAAAAAAGGATGCACTACTCAGTGCACTTACAGGCAGCATCATATGCCAACACATAAACAGAACAGAAAAAAATTAACACCATGGAAGTTCACGTTAAGAATGAAGTTGGGTATAGAGCAGTAACCTTCATACTACAGGATAACTACTCAAAATTGTTTACTTCAAACATGTAAGAAAAGCACTGATGTCTAGCAGAAAAAAAGAAAATGCAGAGATATAGGCTGATTAAAAGAACATTCATTTCTGCTCCATACATTAAAATATACATATGTATATAAGACATTTAAATTTGAGAGATATGCCAGTTAATATTTCTGCTACTGCAAAAAAGAGCATGGATTTAAAAAAAAAAAAAAAAAAAAAGATCAGACTGTAGCTAAGATTTCCATTTCAAGTTCTGACGTACTTAACGTTGGAAATCACACACCCCCCTTTCAAAGTAAACAGGCAACATAGGTTAGCTCTGGAATCCCAAGATGAGCCAGTTTCTGGAACCCCTGGAGCATTTGAACACCTAAAGATGTCCGAAAGCTCCTTACCAAGGTATCCACCCAGCCTGACCCAGCTGAGTCTGCAAAATTTTTAAGAGGGCAGATTAAACTGATATGAGCAAAGACTACATATTTTTTAGAATTTAATCTTTCCAGTATGTGCTTTATTTTTGATACATGTGATATCTGTAAGAATATTCTCTTGCTTACAAGTTCATTGAACTTCCAATTTCTCCCTGTGCAGTTTAACAAGCACACTGTATTGAAACTACATGCCAAAATTGATAAAGACAGCATTTATAATCCAGAAAAACTTAGTTTGGAGTCAGAATGGATACAAAACTAGATAAAAGATATTTGGGTCTATGCTTCAAAGTAAGAACAGAATATTTTAAAATACGTATTTAAAATAATTCCTTTCAAAAGGACACTCCTACAGTGATTTTATCTAAAGAGAAAACAGAGCATTCTTGTTCCTGAATGAGAGAGTCCACACATGGACTTAATCAGGAAGAATTTTGTGTAGGCAGTGGAAGAGAACATTTTATTATCAGTAAGCAGTTTCCATTTTAATCAAGGATTTACAGTCTGAAGAGAAAACAATGTTTTGCTCTACTTACCCAATTTTTGTTTTCTCTTTAATTTTGGATGAGGAAACAGTTTTCGGCTTTTTGCTCTCCTTATCCTTTGGTTTGGATTTAACTTTTCTACCCTTCTTTTCCTCTTTTCCTTCAGCTGAAACACTGGGGAAGTTTTCAGGGCTCATTACTCGTGGAATGTTTCTCTCTCCTCTCTCTTTTGCCTTTGCAATTGCTTCAGATATTATGCGATTCGCCTTCTCTTGCTTACTTTCCGAGTCTGTTTTTTTCTTCTGCTTCTTTTCAGACGTTGCCCTCACCTGGGTATTCTGCAACTTGGTATATGAACCTGAACCATCAGTCTTCTTGGAAGGAGGCTGTAGCAAGAAACAAAAAGTAAATTAAATACCCTTATTTTAAAAATATGAAATGCAAACATTTTTGATGCATTTTTAAAAAACGTAACTGCCGGGGATGTACAGGGACACAAAAAATGAGGAATTCAGTTTATACCACAGAATGGCGTGGGTTTCAAAATAACTACATCAATTGTTGGTTTTAAACAACCAATCCAAAAACTCAAAGTCAGTAAAAAAATTCTGAAATTCTCTTAGCCTTCCCTTTCTCTCTGTAATTAAAGAAACCAATCCTTAACCTTTGCAGCATTCCCATACATTTGACACACATGTCCAACACCTTCAGTAAAAGAAGAAAAAGCGAGGAGCTCCCGACGGTAACAGCATCAGTGTCTCGCCTTTGGTAGGATACCAGGGCCACAAGTTACCTTAAAGCAGACTAATGATCCACAGGACTAATTCCGTGATGAACACAACAGATGCCCGAACAACACCAAGATTAAAAAACAGACAAAAGATAAAACCAAAACTAAAATTACACAGCTATAGATCCATAAACAGCTCCGAAAGCAGCGTTTCTTTTATTTAGATCAACATACACTCCATGCTTGGATAAAAGACGTAACTTGTTTTTATCTTCGGGTTTTTAATGTCCCTTTCATGGAGGCAGAATTGTTTACAGGGCTGATGAGCCTCTCCTGCAGCCAGCCAGAAGACATGTTTTTGCTTTCCTCCCCTCCCCCTTTGAGGAATGGAAAGAATTTCCTATTCAAACACAAAACCCCAGCAGATAACAGTTATGTTACGTTCTCACCCGTAAATGCGCCTCTGCCTAGAGCAGGAAGAAAAGCGACCAGGAATTTCCAAACACATTTTCTGGCCAAACCCCGTGCACTTCCCGGGATACATGTTCTATAGGTGCCTCATGGGCGCCGGGGGCGGGAGGCAGGGATGGGGCCGCTCCCGAAGCCACCTTAAAGCCCCGGGGCTGGAACAAACAGCCGGACCCAGCTCGGGAACAGCTCAAGATGGCGATGCGGCTCCCGCAGCAGCAGCCAGTAATAAGGAAGGTTATTCAATCCCATTAGCCTTTTAGCCCAAAGAACCCCTCCTCCTCCCACTCATTCAGGCTCTCACTTACCCTTCCTCTTGGCCTCTTCACTGAAGACATTTTTGGCGTCAGACAAAGACTTGCCCTCCGCTTTTCCAGCACCCCCGGCAGTGCTCAGGAGAAAAGCATGGGGAGAAGATTGCTAAATGGCCTATTTAGCGAGCGGCAGCCGGGCCGCGCACAGCCCTCCCCGAGCACTGGTTCGCTTCAGCAGCATCCCCGCGCCCTGCCCGGCGCGCACCCGCCGCCCCCGGCCCGGCCCGGCCCCGCCGTGCGCGGACCGCCGGATCCCAACAAAGCGCGCAAAGAAACGCACAAAGCATCAAAAGGCATCAGCGCCAATATTAGCGCTGGTTAGACCCGCTCCCCGCGGAACTAGGCCAGCAGATGGTGCTACCCGTCATTATTCCATTAGGCTCCACGTTTAACCCCCGCGGGGATCGGCTTTAACCCTTCCCGCTCCCCGCCCGCAGCGCCGCCCACAGCGGCTGCTCGCTGCCTTGGAAAACCGTGGGAACCGGGCGCTGTGCCGGGCTGGACCTCGCTGCACCGCAACCCTGCGGCTCCGGCCCCGGGGAGGGCACGGGGGCACAGCGGCCGAATCCCAGCCTGTGGCCTCACGAACAGATTTTGCTCTCCAATATTTTTTCTTAACTATTATTTTTCTTGCGTTTACTTCATTACTATAAGATGGTATTAGTGACTGTAATCATTTGCTGACATAGGCTTCCCTGCTTCCTACAGAAAATGGAAGAACTGCTCGGTTTTATCCCTCTGCCCCTGCCCGGACCTGCGGGACCCTACGGTGGAGACCTCCTCGGGACACGGCTCTCTGGTAAGCACCTCTTCATTCCCAGGTTGGGTTAAAATGCTATTTTAAAAAAAAGCAGACAAGTTTTAAAATACGTATTGTGAACATATCAAATAAAACCAAAACGAAGATTGGGGTTTTTGCAAGGTTATTAAAAAAAACGAGAAGCTTTTGACAGCATAGCTCCATCCTAGCAATACCCTTATTCTCAAAAGCCCACTCAAGAAGAATGAAGAAAGATTGGGACTTGGATTTGTTTTTGCTCCATATATACATATACCTTTATTTTGCAAGATACATGTTTTCCATAGAAAATTTAAAATATGGCAAAGGTTTTGAGATTGTTAAGATTAGTCATTACTCTAAAAGATAATTTGACTTCTATTTAAGATTAATTTCAAAATGAAGTTCCTTGTCCAGTAGAAACACTAGTGGTACCAATACTTTAAATTTTTTATTTTCTTAACAATACCACTTAAATTCAAGGATATTTCTGTAAATATGCAGCAGCATCACAAGGACAATTACTACCTTTTAATTTTACTTTTGAGAATTCTAGCCAAGATGTTTTTCCATTATGTTTACAGTAACTATAGTAAATTACAGGGATTTATCATATAGGGCTATTTTTTCATATCTTAGTAAAAATGGTAAATAATCAACCATTTTACATTTTGAGATCAGCTAAAAAATATATTACTACCCTTGGTATATATTCATCTCTATATTATACTCTTGGTATAATTTCATCTCTAAAAGCCAGATGCTACTAAAGCCAATACTGTTTAATTTGGTCTGTTCTTGAACATTCCTTGGCCAGCAAGAAACAAACAAAAAAATGCTTAATAATTAAGTAGGTAATCCAGAAATGGTGGCTTTTTCGTGAATCCTTTTATGTTCTCTTTCTAGATATTTTATTCTTTTAAAACAAAGTTTTTTTGCTACATTTTCTCAGAGCTCAAAGCTGCTTCCCAATTAATTCCTCAACAACATTTACTACACTCTTACTGTAGAACTGTGACTATGCTGGACAAGGCTTCTCTGTTATAATTCCTCTGTGTCTTGCTCTGTACTCTCCCTTCCGAGTTCTGTCTCCTGCACTGCACAAACATTAAGCTATTAGTTAGAAATCCCAGATCATGGGGTTTTTAAAAATTTGTTATGGCATTTCTAACCATATGGAAATGACATTCATGAAGATGCAGGAAGGCACCAGGCCAGCCATTCTAAACCAAATAAATCTGTGATGAAACCTTCATCAAGGAAGTCACCATTGTCACAAAAAAAACAAAACTGGAAAGCAACACAAGTGTTTTGAGATTAGAACGTGAAACATGCTTGTATCACACAGGGGATCTGTGTGTCCTTAGCAACAAAAGCCATTTAATCCAGGAGAGCTCTTTTATTCTGGTAATAATTTCATGATTTGAAAATATGCACAGCTATAAAATGATTGAACCGTTGTAAATCATCATGCACAATGAAAACCATTTCAAAGGTTCTCCAGCATCTACAAAACAAAGGGCAAAGCCTTTTGCAAGCTGAAAATACCGCTCCCCCAGCGAGATGGAACACAGATAAAACATCCTAAAGGAATATATCCTCTCACCAATGGCTCACAAACCTATTCCATCTAGAATAAGAAATTTTTAACTGACAAACATACAGGAGAAGGTAGAAAGGAAAACCCTGAGGCCACCACATATTTAAAACCCGAAGATTTTATTTGGAAAAATGGGTTTATACTTTTCACGATTGCAAAGACAACCATCCAAATACGAGCGAATGCAAAGCAATGCAATGTTGTCCTGAGTCTGCACAGAGGGAGCTCCAGGGTATCTGCTGCTGCTAATGGCTTTGCCAAGCAGCAGCCGAGTGCAGGGAACAAGCCTCCTGTCAGTTCCCTGCTGCTTCACGCAATCCTGTGGGCAGCAGGGAAATTGGCAGGAATCACCTCAAATTCACACCACTGCTGCTGCCTGCAAAAGCCATTAGCAGCAGCAGCAGGTATGGGCCCTGGTGGTGCTCACGCCGCAGAGCTGGCCCGGAAAAATACTCAGGGAACAGATCAGACAACAGCTGTAGAATTCCCCACACATGCCCTGATCCACAGCCAGGGGAACATCTTTTTGGCACTATTCAAGGGAATTTGACATGCTGTCTCACAGGAGTAGAAGGTACCCTACACATATCTGAATGATTTTCTTAGTTAAACAACGTAAAAGCAGTCAAGTTCCCGGGCATTATCAAGAAGCAGAATCATGACAGCATCTTTCCAGTACCAACAGTTCTCTGCTGAATAAGCTTTTCATAGAAAGAAAGGCATTTCCTCCAACACTTTGTTGTGGTTGCACAGGACATGCATTTGAAGACCTTCACTGGCGTAACAATCCTTCCCCCAGCAAGGACAAACCATCCTCAACACTTACAGACAGCAGGTTTTTCTCCTCTAAGGCCTAAACCGATTTTTCATTTGTGCCACATCAACAAATAATTCCTTTATATCCTCGGCATATCATGACAAAGGAAGCCCCAAGGAGAAGGTGAGCTTAACACTGAAACTCCTTCTACCTCCTAGAAAACCCTCCCAAGTCCTGCCTTATCTATTCCAATAGCAAAACATTGTAAGAACACCTTTCCTACAGCAGGTATGGCCATTCACAATAAAGTAGCATTACTTTCAATTCTGTGTGTGCACAAAACCTTTCAGATTAAATATCTCTCCAAACGTGCACCTATTCTTGACATATTCTACAAACTGACAATCCTTTTCTCTGAAACTTTAACAGGTCACACATTTGTGATTGAATTGTACAAGGCACTTTATTGAAATACTGTTTTTCACTTGTGGATCTGCTTAGCACTTAGATTAGCTACCACTAGAGCTGAATTATGACCCTAAGGAGTCTAACAACAGAAAGCTAAGGTTTACATCTGCAATGCCATGAGTGATTCTGTCACTCCTGCTGGTAGCAGTGCACACCTGCAGGATGATGCCCAGACCAAGTACTGTCTGCCTTGAGAGCCTAACAAGTACTTGACAGTCTACCTCAGGAAATCAATATGACCTTGACATCAAGTGCACTAAAAGCAGCTAAAATTAGCCACCTGGAAACTTGATCTTCATGCATTACTACATCTACATCACCTTTGTTCATGTTTATTACTAAACAAGGCATCTCTTTGTGCATATCAAGTCACCAAAACAGTAGTAATATCAGAAGCATACCACAAATAAAAGAACTACTTACAGCAATCAGTAGTTTGGGGACTTTGCCCAAATCAGCTTCTCATTTTTTCACATTATAATCACATGAAAACTACAGTTGCTTTTAACTCACTACAGTGAAAAAATCTTGAAGGTATATCCATTCATCATTTTAATTATAAAATTGCATTTCGGAATGCAACTTTAAAAAAACCCAAAGCATGAACTCAAGAGATTTCTGAATTCCATACTAGCACTTTGAAATTATTTCCTCTAGAATAATCTGCAAAAATTAGTCCTCTAGTACTTATAATGGTGGATTTGTAATCAAAAAGTTTATTTAAAAAACCAAAAACTCTGTCACTGCCTTGACAGAGTCCATCTATAGAAGATTACTTACAATATCCATGTGTGTCACCCCATGTGCATGCAGAAAGGCATCTCCTTTGCTGCATGGCAATCACAGCAAAATATGTAGTTTTCTTTAGACAGTAAACTGAAATGAGAGTTTCAGTTAATCAGGCTAAGTCTGCACAACTAATGGAAAAATCACCTAAACATGCAACAGGGTTTCTTTTCTCCAGAGACAACTCCCTCCAGAGTTCCTTCTGAACTGCATTTTATTTTCCTGTTCAATAGCTGCCCCACACCATCTGCTGGGATTGCTTCACAAAGCCAAGAGCACAGGCAAATAAATATCTGTGGGGTTCTATCATTTTCCCATTCTCTTTGGTGCATATATGAAACTATTAAGAGAACCAATGAAGTATTCCAAGTAGTAGTTTTTTCAATATGCTGATAATATACTTCCTTCTTCTTCTAGCTTATAACTGCTAACAAATGTCTCAGTGTTTAATGGATATAGAATTTCAAGACACACATCTATGAAACCTAACCCAAATTAAAATAGACATGCTACAGATAGATTAAAAAAAAAAGAAATATACCAGATGAGAGTCTATCTTTTTCATCTTTCATCTTGTTATCTGTAATGTTGGTAAATGAATGGCTAACAATTACAGCACTGTGGCCAGATAACAGTTTCTTATCTGTGTAACAGTCACTTCAAAACATACATCTGTGATTTGGGATGTAAATGTGATTTATGCCTCACAAGGCATTTAGCACCATGCTTATAACCAAACTTTAAATTTCTATGGAAATGAAAACACTAATGGAAAGGTCAGCAACCTTAAACTAGTCATGTTTCGAAGATGAAACATGCACCTGTTGGCACATCACGCTCTCTCTACACAGGGTGTTGTTTCACATCTCAGTGCTCCAGAACCCAGTAATAATATCACTGATCATGTTGTGCCACTAATATAGTTAAGGTACCATAGCTGTCATTCGTAGGAGCTTCTTAACCAGTGACCTGCCTTATCATTCATGGGGGAAGATCAAGCCACACCCATGTAAGCAGCTGCTAACCTGGGCATGCTGCAGAGGCAGCAACAGAAGTTACAGAATGAGTCTGTAGCACGCATTTTGCTTCCATTTGGAAGAGATTGTTTGAAGAAAGTATTTTGGGGTTCAGTGCCAACTATAGTTAGAATCTTTTTCTGAATAGTTAGTAGTGGTATGAAAACTTCTCTTGGGCTCCAGTCTAATGCAAGAGCTATTTGAAAAATGGCAGACAATGCCAACAAACCCCACTGCCTCAGCAAAACTTCTCAGTGCTCTTTTGCCATGCAGGGCCAGAACACCCAGAATGTGTTCTGACCTGCATTGGTCTGAGGCTGATGCAGGGCACACCTCGTGGTGCACTATGGCAGTACCACTGCACTTACCATGAGATAACCATGGGCTCCTGGCTATGAAAAAAATGTTATCATATCCAAGGCACCTGGTGGATGCACCATTGAGTTACTAGGCTCAGACCAAATTCACAGTCATGATATACCTCTACCTCTACTTTTACATTTGCTTTTTTAATCTAAAGGTCCAAAATGGTCCAGCAAAAAACTTCTGTTTTTTTTTTTCTTGCATTCTTGCCTAATCTTAACCTTACAAATTTTGCAATTACTTGATTCCTTAAAAAACAGGGATGACTGAACTCTCTATAACAGGCAATTGAGGTTTCAGTTCACTGTTTGAAACAAGTCTTATGTGGGCACCTGGAAATAAATCTGTAGAATATTTCACCAAGTAGTTACAGACAAGAAAATATTTCAAGAAGATATTTCTGTTTTATAAAGAGCAGTCATTAGGGCTCAAAACTCCCAGGTAAAGCTCTAAAATACATTAATCCATTGAAATCCAACATCATCCAACACCTTCTTGGATGGTACAGATAAGAATTTGCTTCTTCTGGAACACATACACATACATATGCCTGATTTTACAATTGGAAAAGTTTATTTAACATATAAAGCCAGATAGCTTCTATGCCCAGCTTTTTGTTTTGGTTTTTTTGTTTGTTTGTTTGGTTTTTTGTTTTTTACCTTTTAAACTCCAGAAAAACATAACATTAGCTGAAACTGCTCTAATTTAAGGTGACAAAATCCTTTTAAATTATGATTAAAAGGTAAAATAATGAAGAATTGACTACAGAAGTCTTCAGAACAGAAAACAAAATTGCAAGAAACTCAAAATTAAACTGAATTTTCACAAGTTGCCACTTACCCACCCATGTTCTATATGGCCACCACTTTTGTGTGCCCCTGAGAGTTATTTTCTCATGGGTTTGTTTTTTTTCTTACTAACCAGAGAAGAAGACCAGAAGACAAAAACCCACCCCAACTACCTTCAAAAAGAGCATCAGATGAAGAGCTCTCTTTCCCCTTAATCCCAACATCCAGGGTAGCTTCATCATGCATGTCCCAATCACACTAAAAGCCAGCACAGCATCCATCTCTGAACAAGAAAAAGCAACAGGACCTTAATGGCCATTGGTATTAACAGCCTTAATGGCCACCAGAATTTCAGTTACAGTGTTCCCTCTACATCTCTCATGGAAGTGGCCTTGAAAGAACACATTATGATTGAAACAAAACCCACTTTCATGCTCAGGAGGTTTACTGCTGTCAGTATTTCCTTCCACTATACCCCAGTTCTTCCACTCTCTCCTAAGTTTGTTATCAGCCCAGATTCAGAAGACATTCCAGGTGTGAAGGGTTGTAAACTGCACAACCCTCCAGGGTCAATTCTTGGTACTCTGCTACTTGGAGGAGTCACTGAACCTGCTGAAGGGATGAAAGGAAGGGCAAGTGGGCAAGAACTCTTCAAAACCAGCAGGAAGCTGCCCACCTTTTGTCTCAGTGCCTCACTTCTGCAAATACCTACAGAAAGGGAAGTCAGGCTAGGGCAGAGAAACAACCACACATTGAATGAAACAGAGGCAGCTTTTCTTCCACAGCATGCTTTAACAGCCTAATTTACCAAATTCTGCTCACATTTTATAATACATGAAATGCAATGGCAAAAGCCAATTCAATTAAAAGGTAAGTGAACCAGCTTATTCAAAATATAAAGGCTACTGGAAAAACATGCTGCAATGGACCATTGTCTGGGTCAGTCCCCAGGAAATGATCCTATGATAATATTGGCAGCCTTCTTTTTTTTTTTTTCTTTTTTTTAAAGTATGCATTTTTCAGTGCTTGTTTGTAGCAGAACAATGGAGTATTGTTGACAAGATGACAGATGTGAAAAATAGGTATCATTTGATTAAGAGGAAAATACCAATCATGAAAGATCTTTAAATCAAAACAGATTGCATATTCAGAGAGACTAGCATGTAACATCTCTCTATAGTAATTTTATTGCCTAGAAGCAGTTAAGTTTAAAAGTTTACTTAATCTTTGAACATGGCTTTTTTTTTTGTAGTATTACTCAGTACCTTACAGAGTATCCAAAATGTTTTCAACATTCATAATTTCAGTGAGACTAAAAAAACCCAGCACTTAATGTTAAACCCAGCACTTAACATTAAAACATATATGACAGAAATTGGGAAAATTATTTTTAACATCAACAGCTGGGGAGTCACTAATATCAGTACTGACTGCACATCATATTTCCATTTAAATCAAAGAGGGGGCATATTTCCTCCACTTCAATTCACAACAACTTACATATTTTTTGTTTCAGCTTCAATGAACTACTTTAGCAGCTTCATATGCCAGAATCTTCAGTTCAAAAGAGTCCTTTAGCATATATGCTAACCTAATGAAACTCCTTCCCTTGAATCTAGTTTTCTCAATTAAATATTCATGAACAAAATCCTTCCCCCTAGTTAAGGAGTAAAACAAGATGCCTAAAGAAAAAGAATTTATCAAAAAGGGTGGTGGTTCAAAATTAAGAAGTCCCAAGTCAGAGGATGCTACTGGGGAACAACAGGTTGATTTCAGGCAAATGAAAGCCAAAAAGTAAAAAACCAAACCATTTTCGTATAAAATTTCTGGAGAAAGAACATAGCATCCCAGAGCCTCATATTAATAACCCTAAAATAAATTTTGGTAGGGATCAAACAGAAAAAGTTGAAAAAAAAAAGTTGCAAGACAGGTTTCGAAAAATTACTGCTATGGTTATATTTCTAACCTCAACTGAGCCTGACTACTAGCAAAAGTGGCAGGACTAGACCCACTAGAAAGCACAAGAAAAGAGAAATTCTTATCTTTAACAGACCTGAAGTCAGCAGAAACTGTCACCAACACAGAGCAGAGTGACAGCCTGGTTAGAGACTGCTGCCAAGGGTATGCCCAGGCATGGTCACGAGCAGGAGCCCCTCTGTACCTCTGTGCCCAACAAACAAGGCTGGGTCACCGTTTCTGAAATCTAAAATCACTCAAAGCTTGGACACATTTGTAATTGACATTCAGTCAGGAAGTACACTGGGCTGGCACCAGAAAACACATCACTCGTGTGGTGTTGGGAGTTGATCAGATTTCAAACACTACATGAATTGCACGTCAAAGAATCCTCCAAAGGATGATATAAATAGGAGCTACAATACAGACACATCAAAATAAATTTGCCTAATCTATTTAAAAAATTGTTCTTACTGAACTCAAAGACAGTAAGACACATGTCTGGTTTTGTCACTCAGATGTTCCTTAAATAATTTACCTGCCTTCCCTATGACAGCTTGGGTTCTCTTAACAGCTGGTTTCTGCTTTTAAGAGTTTCTTAAAAGCAGAAAGTTTCTTAAGGACCAAAATTCCTGCTACGACAAAGTTTACACATCAGGCTGAGCCATACCTAGGCCTCATGGACAACTGCTGCAAATGACTTAAAGATAAAAAACAATGCACATGTACTGCATTTTCTTATGCTTCTGAGGAATACAAACAGGCACTGGAAGCCATAGCATGTTGCAAGTCTCAAAAAGCACAAGAGCTATGCTTTGCTTGTGAGTTTTCCTTAAAATACTATTAAAGAAATCTCTGTATTATGATGCTCATTAAAAAAAATAAGGTACAGTGAAACAATTCCTTTTAATATTACTTAAGATTATTTTAAAAACCTATCAGTAGGACTGTCATTTTGAAACAATGTTTCAAAGTCTAAGAAAATACACACAAATCTCAGAACCACAATATTTGCAATGGCTTCCTTAACACTAAGGCTTAACTTCTGTTTTCTTTCCAAGATATAAACTAAAACTAAATAGTGAGGTCATGAATATCTCTTAAAAGAGGCCTTCCTGTCAATCTATGAAACTAATTCTGGTTTGCAATTCAATATGCTGCTCAACAGCATTATGTGATATGCTACACATATATGATATGCTACTAATATTGAAATTATTTTCAAATATGGGCTAACTCCTGAGCAGGCAGTATATAAAAATGGGAATAATTTCAGGAGATAAAAATTAAAATGCTTGCCTTCACAGTAACATATCAAGAGAACAAAAAACTCAAGTAAGTACAAATACAAGGCAAATAATCCACACAAAAGAAAACCTGCCACATTTATGAAAGAAAAATCAATCTCTGCTACAAATTACACAGCTTTCAAAAATGTAAGACTTGTCATCGTCATCTTTTCTAGCCTAAAGCTACATTCCTAGCTTCATTTATCATGCTTACTGAAATCAGCATTAGAATTCTCAGTCTCATCATCCTAAGAAACCCACTAATTTATATTTATTAGCCTTAAGAGTTCCTAAATTCAATCCACTCAACGCCTGATGATAAACACTCTCTTAGAAATCTGTGTAACCAGGAAATAGAGCATTTTTTTTAACTGATTATAAACAAAGAGAACAATACCTCTCCAGATGTAAGAGGCTGTTTGGGAGACAAAGTTGAAAATTATTTTGATTTATCTATATATTTAGAAATAACATAATAGCTAAAAGAAACTGCAAAACCTGACTGCACAAAACACACAGACATCTGGGCAAAAGCCACATGAATTCCAAATGTACCAGATTCTCTGGCTTCAAAACCACACTACTGGTTAACATCTTTACAAGTTCTGCTGCTCTTTCAGTAATAACACTTCACTAACACTTCATAAAGTGTTGATTTTCCACAAAATGTCTCAAGATAAAATGCTGCTCTGAAAGTTTTACAGGCAATGATATGTTCAAAGCCACTCACAAATGCAGAGTGTAGGTAAGAGTGTTAGTTAAAGCAGGTTGGTGGTTACTGGGGCCAATGGACAATCCCAAAACAAGTCCACTTGCACTCTCTTTGTATCACTGCACAAAATATTGCTTCCCACTCCTTCCTCTCTCACAGAATCACTGAATGGCTGAGGTTGGAAGGGACCTCTGGAGATCAAGTAGTTCATCCCCCTAGGACAGGCTGCAAAGGATGGTGTCCAGACAGTCCTGGAGTAGAAGGAGACTCCAGAACCTCTCTGGGCAGCCTACTCTAGAGCTCTGTCACCCTCACAGTAAAGCAGTTTTTCTTCACATTTAGATGAAAGCTCCTGTGTTTCAGTTTGTGCCCCTTGTCCTGTCACTGGGCACTACTGGAATGAGCCTGGCCCCATGCTCTTGACACCTTCAGGTATTTGTGTGCACTGACAAGCTCCCCCACTCTGTCTATGGAACACGATGCTGTGCAACTGAGAGAACTAAAGCAGGAACTTGTATTCTGGAAAAACACCCTTGACAAAAAAAGTGCCAAGTTTCTCTGTACCTGAAGGAGTTTCCCAGTTCAGTTCATAGCCCAAACGCTGCAGTAACACAAGACAAAATGAAAGAATAGGAGCTTTGTTCTTTAAACTGTATTTTTTCCCGATAATTTATTATAGTTTAGGCATATATTGAACTACAGGTTTAACAGCCTATAGAATGAGTTGCTGTCTTGAAAAGACAATTTAACGTGGATTTTGTTTTCTCTTTTCTCTGTAATTAGGTACCACTTCTTCCACACAGTAAGATTGCACAATTATATATGTACTCTCACATTAATGAATTGCTTTGTAGTTTTTCAGTGTTAACAAGACACCTATTTCCAAATAGTTCTTTAGATTATTCAACCACACTTACCCTGCTTTATCATTAAAAAATATCAACTTAAATTATTTTTATCAACTAGTCTCACCTTGCTATTTTACTCCTGCAATCTGACCCAACCAGAAGCTTTATTCCTATGCCTGCCATCTGTTAACTACTTTTTATAAAAATGCTTCTCTTTTTGGCACATTTCAAAGACAATTATAGTAGTTATTTAATGAGTGTGCAATTACCTCAGAAAAAAAAAATTATTATATTATGACAATCATTAAAACAGCAAGTGTTTAATTTTAAAGAGGAAACATACACAAAGAATTGGACAGTCTAATTATTTGACAAGTGATGAAGGTTGAGAGAGACCTTCTCAAGAAAGGTTTAAGAAAAGCATTTGTGATAGCAAAAAGATCCAAAAAATTGTGAAAAAAATTAATTCTACTCAACAGAAATCACTAAGAAACCCATACAGCATTTAAAACTGTAAAAGGGATACTCTGGCACATTTTCAGTGTTCTGAAAAGCCCAGCAATTTTTGTCTTTCCCTTACTACACAGTTTTATTTTGAAAGCCAAAAAAGGGGAAATTAAAATAGTGATAATAAAAATTATACTCATCAGTAAATGTGTTACAAATTTATCTCACAAACATGTACTTTCTTTCCCCAGCCTGTGCAATTTGCAATTATAAAAAATAAAATATAAAAAAGGTTTATATAAAACATATATAATATATACAAAAGCAAGTGCTTCGTACACATTCAACTATAAATAAGCTATCAAAACATTGCTCTTTTAATGATTAATATGTTATTGGCAAAAAGCCACAGATTAATAATGAAAACATTATATTATATACAGCTATAATTTAGAACTTCATTCCAGGAACTGCACTACTTAGGCTCAGAGATGCTGCCCTACTCTTCTCCTGAACTCTGGGCATTTGACACAGCTTTGTCATAGTTACTCCCACCTGTTTGTGCAGGTCTTTCTCAAGTCACAGAAATAAAGCAAAAAAACCTGCAAAATACTGCACAAAGGTAGTCAGTGGAGGGATTGTTTTCATTACTGCAGCACAGATGATAAACTTATTAGGTGCTGGGAATTCTGCTGCCTCGCTGTGATTACAGGATTTAAGTTCCTATGATGAAGGTAAAAAATGTTCTTGAGGCACAGAAAATTAAATCCATACAATTTGTAGAAATGCTTAAAAAGAAACTTTAGATAAAGATTTACATTTGTTAATATGATGTCACCCATAAAATTGACCCTAGTTAAAGAACAATATAAATACAGTAGATATGCTTAATGAGACATATACAAGCACTAATCAGCACTTTAGGAAGAATAACCCATGTTAGAGGTATGAAGGTTTTTTTACATGTCAAAATTGCAAGGTATGATTTGTAATGAACCCAAATGCTAACTGGAACAGACATATAGATTTCTAATCAGAGAATCAGTAAGGTTGGAAAAGACTCCCAAAATCATTAAGTCCAGCTTTTGGCTTGATGCAAAGATGTAAGATGGTGCAAAGTAGGATAGATTTTGAGATGTGTATTTGTTATGCTCAGTCTCACTGAATACTGCACTGCTTCCCAAGTCACATGCATAGAGCAGCACCATAATTTTAAAATCTTGTATTGTACCAACACTTAGGAGCCATAACCTATAAACTTACTATGCAAAATAGCCAGTCTCTTCTACAGAGAAGTTCTATATAATATGACCAATTCCTTAATTTAAAATATTCCTTACTTAAAATGAAACCTGTTAATAAAATTTAATTAAAATTTTAAAAATTTAAAATTATAAAAAATATAAGAAATACATTCTAATACTATACTATATCTATACAATATTGGTGTATGTATACATACAGACACACAAATCCTGTATCCTTTACTTTGATCCATCTTTCATAACTGCTTATGTATCAAGTAGCTATCTGGTCTTAGATCTTGCAGTTAGCCAACAAAGCACACCACTGCTTACTATGTGTTACAGTCCACGACTGTATGTACAGCTAGAGCAGCAACCAGTAGCAGGGTAAGAGTTTTACAAGTCGAGTAATCCAATGGCTACATGTCTACAATGAATTTAGAATTGTTATTAAAGTGCCATCTGATACCACAGTCAGACATGCACGGCCTGTGACAATTCAGGACATCTCAGCAACACATAAATCTGGACTTGGATCTGGTGAGAGTTAATTCCCTCTCTGATGATAAGCTCATATATGAGGTTATGCCACTCTGATATATACAACACCACCCAAGCAATCATCTGTGAGGTTCAGACTTTGCCAAACTTTCAACAAGGGTGAGACAAATTCTTCCAAAAAAATTAGTGTTGTCTATTTCTATAAAAGAAGAGGCAGGACAGCTCAGGCTTGCAGGCATAAAAACTCTTGCATGTTTCAAGTCAGTTTTTACACAAATTCATGAATATGCTGAATTGTCGGGTTAGGTGCCAAACTTTTAGTCACAAAAAGGAAAAAAAAATTATTATGTGATTTAAGAACTAAGACTACCACCTCATCCTATAGCACTTTATATTATTAATGAAATACTGTTTTTCATCAGCATATTTTTCATTTTCATATTACTTTGAATCTCAATTCCTCTGCTTTCATGTGTGCAGCCAGAAGACATTAGAACACTTCTTACAAAAATAACATACACAGTGAGACAGCTGTAATCTTCTCTAAGGACAGTTTATACTTAAGATTATCTTTCCAAAAGTTTATACTTGACATTATTTTTCCAACAGTTTATATTTCACATTATCTTTTCAACTTCCTTTCTAAAGATATAAAACAATGTTGAAGCCTGTTTTTATCCTTCTGAAAAGCGAACAGATTATTTAGCCTTAGCAAACTCAAACCAGTTTTAAGTGGAGTCAAAAGATCAGAAGTCTTGTATTAGTCAAAGCTAAGGCTACAGGAGTCTTCAGCATTTCTCCACTTCACTTTCTGTTCTCAAACTCTGATGAAAAATGCATGATGTAAAATTAAGGTTGCAATTTATTTACAATTCTGATCTAATTACAGCAGAAAGCGTATTAGCAGCATAAGACAGTCTTTTTAATTCTGCAGCATTATTACACTGAAGAGATTGTATTAATTTTTAAATTAATTTCCATCAAAAGAATAACCATACAAGTAAAAATATTATGAGTATGCTTGCTCTCAAATACTGAAACAAGTATTTAATGTTCTTCCCTAATTTAAATAACCTCAGTCTAACTACAGTTAAAGATCTTTGGTTGTTTAATATTGGGTCTATTCCAATAGCAACAGTTCATTAACTATTTTATAAAATAAAGTTATTATTTCTGAGAAAACATCAACTATTATCAAACTGAAACTGTTGAAAAAAAATCTAAATTTGCTAGTAACTGTTTCCTTAATATGTACTAAAGCCAGTATAAAACACTGCCTTATTAAAAAATTAAAAGCTTACCTTAACTACCACATATGAAACTTGTCAAAATCCCTTCCCAACTGACTCCTACCTAAAGCCAACCAGTTTCAGGAAGATCAAAATTCCTTCCTCCTTTACCCTACCTTTTTCTGCCCTGGTTAAACTGCACACATTTGTTAAAAGCTCTAACACAACCAACTAATCTTGAACTTGAAATTCTACGAAGAAGTCAAAGAATAGAAGTGAGAATTACAACTAAAGCCCCTCTTAAAATTGTAGTCAGTCAAAAGACAGATCTGAAACACTTCAGTAATTGCCATACTATTCATACATACTGCACTGGTTTAAAGAGGCTTGTACATTGTTTGCTTCTGTCAATCCCCCATCTGTACATTCCCCAACAGTTTGACAGCTACCAGTTTGCAACCAGTTTCTGAAGGAAACATTAATCACGTGTCTGACCAGATAAACTCAAGGTCAGAATCCAATTTATACAATTTATTGCATACCCCAAAGTAATAAAAACCAACCCAAGAAGTTTTATAACTATCTGGTTTCTGGCTGTTTCATTTCAAAGAGGAAAAATATTAAAATTTTAAATACTGCAAAGTTGCTTTGTTTTCACACCACAGTAAAAACAAAACCAAACCCCTAAACTTTGAAGGCTCTCCACAGAGCTCAGAACTTTCCCTCTATTCCTTGTTACAAAGCAAAGTGCTAAAACTGGTGTCAGTGAGATCGAAGCAAGTCTGAAAAGGTTCTGACGAATACAACACAAAAGTCACCACAAAAGCACCAGAAAGTTTTATTAGACCAGCTTTTCATTGCATGGCTTATATCCCACATGCTCCTCAAAAATGATACTAATCCCTGAGTTTCTCACCACCCCCACTTTTCCTGGAATCCATTTCCTCCTCACCCCAAGTATGCTGGGGGAGCCCAAGAGCCTCCAGACCCCTGTTCCCAACCCTGGGGCTGCAGCCTGGCAGGGAATGGGGCGCTGCTCCCAGGGCAGGACTGCACACACACACTCCAACAGCATCCCCTTCTCCTGCCAGCTGCTGGACCCTGTGCCTTCAGAGATCTCTGACAAGGGTGGCTGCTTGGATGCACTCTCTTTTGTTTTTTTAGGCAGGGAAGGGGAAAGAAAGGAAATGTTTATCAAAACCAACAGATTGCATCTACTGCATCATTCAGTTAATCAAGCTCATCTCAACCACACTGCTGGGTATCAGTGTCCCATTAACATCACACCACAATTTACAGAAAAAGTTTCACTGGTAGGAATTGACAATTACACGCTCCATAAACATAAGCAGAAGTTGTAATGGAGAAGCAATCTACTGAACCAAGACCAAAGATTAGGCGTGTTAAACCCTTATCTCTACGCTAATGATTTAAAATTAACAGGGGAGAAGAGAAATGCTACATTGTCTCCTTCACAGGCCTATATCCTACAAACTAAGCAGAAGCAAAAGTCAGTATTAAGGTCCTTGTCTTCCCCACTTTTTTTTTTTTTGCCAGAAAGACAGCATTCTGTATTCTCAGGCAGAGAGAATATTAATAGCAAGAATACAGAAGTAACAGTTACTAAAACCTTAACGCCGTCTGCTTTAAATGTATATGTTTGATGTCAGAGTTGTTTCCATTTTGAAATGCACAGATTGAAACTTAAAAAACAATTTTTATGTCATCTTGTCCTCCTCATGGAGGACTCATACTTGCTGTAGATGTGCACGTTATACTACAGCAACTGCTGAGTCTTTTGGTTTAGCCAAAAGTAACAAAATCCAACATATACACAGCTTTTTATATGTTTTCTATTATTATTTATCACATCAAAAACAAGAATAATAAGTATGTATTTTTAGGCAATGGACACGAGCACAAAGACACAAAGCAAAGGGCAGATCAACAATGTAACCACTGCAATTCTTGCAGGAAATCAGCCACACAAACCTTACCAAAGGTTTTAAAAACATGTTCTTCTAAGTACTTTTCAAGACAATAAGCCATTATATTCATATTCGCACCAAAATCATACACCAGTAAATTTTCTCTGCTATACTTCAGAAATACAAGCAGCAGAAAGAGCAACACCATTTTATCTGAGTAAGATCATGTAGTCTTGCTTTCTGCTGTGATAGGAAAACAACAGGAGAAGGCAATGTCTGCATCAACAGGTTAGGGTTCTTTTCCCCTTAAACGAGACTTCTTCAGGGTCAAATAACAGCTCAGAGACTTCAGTTATCATGCTTTGACTCAAGCACCAGTCACTATTAGTGACTATTTCATTTCACCCAATCCACCAAATCAGACAGTTCAAACCCCCACTCCCCCAATCCCTGCATACCTGTCCTTGTACGGTTGCACGACTTCTGCCTTGCAGGTGCTGATTAGAAACTGAAGAATGCCAAGGATGGGTCTGAGTTTGAGACGGTGGCCGAACGAGTTCAGATGACGGTGTCACTTGCTGTGGGCTTATATGGTGTTCCAGGTCATGCTCTAAAACATGGCTTGTGCTATCCTGAACAAACGCAGAGTCATCAAACTGTGGCAGAAGGTCTTCCTGCAGGAGGTCATCTGGGTCAAGTCCTGTGAATGGTTCACTGTGAGTCTCCACTTGATGAAGTAAGTTGTCATCTAAAGATGTAAAACCGTTGCTTTCAATAGGGTCGGTGAAATGGCTTATCTGAGAAGCAGAACTAGTGGAAGCTGAAAAATTAATATTCACAGGAGAGAGTTTTGAACTACTAAAGTTGCCCTGAGGATGTGCAGAATGCAACATTTGAAAAGTACTCGAATTCAAAGGTGTATTAGGATTCAACATGTGCTCAGTTGTTTCTTGCTTGGTCCCTGTTTGAGATGTAAAGGCATCGCTTCCAGTGAAGTCAGAGATAGAGTGTGTCTGCTGGCTAGTAGAAAGAGCTGTTGTAGGCTGAAGAAGGCTGGTAGGAGAAATGTGATTATTAGAGTAGGAATACGGAGATGAAAATTGTTGACTATTACTGACAGAACATGGAGTAATAGTTGGGGACTGTCCATCAAAATTTCCTTCTTGATTCCCACAAAAATGTATTGAAGCACTTGCAGTTTGAGAAAACTGTTGAACAGACAGAGGCTGCTGTGAAGTCGATGGATTAGAAACTGAAGGTGGGTGGTTAACACTGACTCTGAGGGAAGTAGACACGTTAACTTCCATGAAGTCTTTTGGCTGACTCAGAGCATCCTGCCCCGTGTTGTTCCTGCTCTGCTGCGGCCGTAGCGAGGCACACTGATGCTGTGGTTCATTAGCCTGAAATAAGGCAAAGTCATGGTGTGCTACAAAGCTTTTGTTTTGCTGCATAGACTGAGAGTGTCCTTGGTGAAAAGGGGACCCATTTTGATTCGAAACAGTTGTGGCAGTTTGATGACCCCACATAGGACTACCATCAGCCACATCTGGAAACATCCCATTGGACTGGTTTTGCGGATGAACTGGTGAGCAATTGAATTGAGAGTGTGGTGATAAGACATTGTCAGCTGAGCTATTAAAAGACTGATTTACTGAGTGAAGCTTCAGTGAATCATACTGATTCAGCTGATCAAACTCACTCATCTTTTGTTGATTTTGAGCATCTTGCACATGGTTCAGTGAGTCTATGTGCAAAGGTTCAAATTCTGCACCCAAATTCAATTCATCAACAAGTGAAACAGGTCCAGGTTGAACAAAGGCATCATCTGACAAACCTTCTAAGGTCTCACTAAAAAGATTGGCATCATCGAAAAAATCCATCATAGGATCAGTCATCTTGAGAGGTCTGTTCTGCTTTTGCTCTCAACTCCAAATGGAGTCAATTTTGTCTCTCTGCAGGCAACAGAAACAAATGACATCCAGTGGTCACCACCTTATCCAAGGCATGCCAACAGCCATTAGTGCTTCTGATGAAACATTCGTCTTCAGGTGTTAAAGCATCCTGAGGGAGAGGAGTGAAGGGAAAAAAAAAAAAAAGAAAAAAATTTAATTCAATGACTCTCCTCATCCTTCCTTCCCCTTCCCAACACTTTTAAGGGTGTTTGATACTTTAGAAAAACCACAAAAAAGTAAGTTATTTTCGCTTATACGATGCCCTGTGCGAGGTTTATAATTTTTTTCCCTTATAAAAATATGTTTTTAATGTAATGGTTTCATTTGTTTTATTCACTCGAAGAACAATATTAGATTCTCCTTGGTTATATTCATTAAAACTACTAAATTACATCAGAGTTGGGTTTTAGAGCTCCAGGATTAGAATTTCTTTACAACAAAAAAAAATCACGTACTACGTAAGATGTATGTAATAATTCTGCATGCTTAAACAAAAAACTTGAAAGGTTATAAACTACATTTAAGTCAAAGTTTAATTTCATTAGGGAAAACTGGGATACTTTGTTTCTTCTATTTAAGTTGCATTATTCAAGTTCCTGAGAAACCGTATTTTAGCTCCTCATAGAAGGAAAGGCAAGAGAATGAAAACAATGATACAAAGAAAACACAAAAAGAACAAACTTCAGTTCAAAGGAGTTTGCACACCTAGTTTTGAAACATTTGAAACTATTTATTCATAGTATCACTGAGTGATAACCAATTAATTGATTTGCAGTGAGGGATTTAAGGAGAGTTGAAAAGTATGGATAATTTAACTTTAGCCTAAAAACTCCCACATTTAGAGTGTAATCAAACAGAATGGGAGATGACTGAAAATGTGATAATGTCTGTGATAATGTACCTCCCCAGATAACCCTACAGAATAGGGTAACCCTACAGAATAGGGAAGCAGTTAAATGAACAACTTCATGGAATAATCATTCCTTTATCCTGTCAATACAAATATCTAATTAAAGAAAAAAAAAAAAAAGGAAAAAACCACAGCCACAACTTTTAATTCCTGACCCTCCTAAAGCTCACCTTCAATTGCAATTCCTCATTAATGAATTTTCCTAAGAATAAAATGAGAATAGGATCCTTCCAGAAATGAACACCCTGTAAATCTAAAATATTCTCTGATGGAAAATGTTAATGCTGAACCAAATATGCCCATTGGCAAGCTGATGAAAACCCATTCTGCATATACTCCTAGCCCACTGAGGTAGGTGATGTGACCACAGTTAGAATACAGTCAAACTTAAATTCACAAACCTCCTTTAAGGTTTGAGTATATGAGACTTCTGGTGTGTACAGAGAAAGGACAGATGGACCCTGTAGCACCCTGAGAGACACCAATCAGGTATGGATTGGTGTGTCAGCGAGGAGGAGAACAAGCATGATAAAAAAAGAAGTGACAGAAGCTTAGGGAGATGACAGCTTAGCACAGCAAAGCTGCTGTGGATCCCAGATTATACATGTGCAAGTTATTGCTTAAAGTTGGCAATCTCCTAAAGTCCCAAGATAAAGAAAGCATTAATATAATTGTCTTCTAACACTGATTAAGTTGTCTACTTATGATTAAAAGCAACATAATGACTTTCCCAGTAAGGAACACCTTCCAATAGATGACTTTCCCAGTAAGGGACACCTTCCAACAAACAGCCAGCAGGATCCAGGTAGAAGGTCTGGCATGGCTTATAACATTGCTAATATAGTGATATCTCATTCTAGTTTATCTCAACACAAAAGACAAGTCAGGAGAGAGCTATTTTAGCTCTTTAGCTTCTCTCAGAAGAAAACCAATTCAAATTAAGTACAAGGAAAAAAAATACCGTAGACACAGAACAAATGTAATTCAAGAAACCCCACCTGAGGAAAGATAAGATGGAAATTATGGTAGCCATGGGTAAAACGTTATGTTCCAGGCTATCAAGGACTACTGATAAAAATCTTAAATTTGAAGCCTGTATCAGTAAGTTTACATACTGAGTCTGATCAAATTCTGCTAACTGGAAAAAACAGAGGGGAAAAAAAGAGCTACTTCTTCTATCAGAGAATTTGGGTTTTGACCAGGGAAGTACTTTTACCCATAGTCTTCCAGGAAACTTCATGTCTGTCTTATACCAGAAGAAAAGGAAAAGAAGATCTATTTTGCAGAATACATCAAAAAAACTGAACTCATAAGGGAACAGGTATCAAATTTCACTCTGAAAACATGAAGTGGGGGTAGCAGTAAAAGGAATATAATAAAAAAAAAATCTGATGTGTTTTATTTCATTCTATATTTATTTCATGGCATTTTTGACTACTTTTGCTGAAGTGACAACAGAAAACAAGCTACTCTAGTTATAAGCAAGTAAATCAGGTGGAGCTGAAGTGCATTACTATGATATCCACACTTTGATACAGGAGGTGGCACTGCTTCACATGACTGATGTGTGACAGTACCAAAGACAAGAGAAATCAGTGACTTTGGTGGCCATTTTTCTCAAAAGTTGAAACCATGGCTATTCAGAAAAATAACAGAAGCCACCTCAGAGAGAAGCTAGGGACAAGTTAGCAACCACGAGGAATTAAAACAAGTCATAAAAGCATGACACAAGAGAAATCCAGACTATGGGAAAAGGACACAGAGAGTCATAGTTAAGGAAGAGTTTTACATTACATGCTTTGCTTGCAAAGGGTTTAGTTTGGGGGATTTTTTAGGGAAGCAATGCAACCAGGCATAACAAACAAGAAGTCTGCTAGAGACTGAAAAAAATCACTGTATTTGCTAAATTCTATGTAACATCCAACAGCATGACAGCTTTGTGGCTTGCTGTGATTTGCCCATCTATTAGCAGATGGAATACTGCATCAAAAGAGTGCATGGTAAAACCCAGACACTCAAAAAACTGATCACTTCTGCACAATATCTAGAAATGAGACATTCTCTTCCCAATATTAAAAAAACAATTACACTCTTGTTACTTGTCAGATTTTAACGAAAGCTTTGGCCAAGTTCAAAAAGCTGAGTTAATTAAATAACACAGAAGTTACTTCCTGCTGATGCATCAATATAAATGATATTCCATCACAGATTTAAAGATCAATGTACATGTTAAATTTAAAAGGCACAGAGGGACATAATTTCCTCAAAATACCAGTAATACAGAAGACTAAATAAGGAGATTTAGTAGATATAAACTCTTTTATTCCCTAACAGGAAGGACTGTTTGTAGTAGAGTGCCATGCTATCTTTAGCTAAATATGGATTGAAAAGATGCTTTTTCTTATTTTTATTACTAAAATTCGGATAAAACTTGGTTGGGTAGCCCAAATAAAAACCCATACATCCAATATGTGTATATATATATATATATATGCATTATTTTAGATTAAAATTACTTTTCATTGGCATACATTTCTAATTATTTTTGAGTAATGACCCATCATTAAAAAATGAGGAGAGTAAAATCATTCTTTCAACATACTGGTTTTGTTTAGAATTCTCTTTCTGCTACAGAGTTCACAGACATCATGCAAAATACTCAAAAGATCACTCAAGTATCTTGAATTTTAATTTGAAGACTATGAAGATTTAAAACATATGGGCCTAAACTAAATTCTCAGAACTGAGTTCCAGTCCATGGCTACAGTTCCAGCTCCAAGTCAGAGCAAAGAACCAGAGCACGCTGGCTTGTGTGTGCTTGTCAGACTAATCACAGCAGTCTGTTACCATACCTACACTGATCCTGCTTGCCCCAAACACCCCATCTAGCTGCTTGCCTTCCTCTACTCCCCACATGCACAAACTTCCTTCCTCCACCTCTCCTCCTTTCATCCAAGTAGCCTCTGAGAAATAAATACAGCAAATGTAAATACGAAAAGAAAAAAAAAAAAAGGATATCACTAGCTACCTATTTTTTGAGAGTTCATGGAATTTCAAGTCAGCCAACAAGACAAACAACACTTTACTTGGGAAGAAAATCCATTTTCCAGTGCAACTGAAGGCAAATTTCTACCATTCTCAACCATGTCTGCCTTCACTGTGAATAGGACAACTTCCTTAATGAAAACAGTTTTGCTTAAGCTGAATAGAGCAAAACCAGCCCAAAGACAAATTATTTCACAGAACTCTGTATAAAACAACATGGTATCAAAAAGCCCCACAGCAATGCTTAAGCTACTTACTGTACTTCATTAAGAGATCCATGTTAACATTAATTTTTAATTCAAGGTGAATTTATGAAGCCTCAAAATATTTCAGCAAGCTGTAGTTAATATATGGAGAGAAGATATAAAAACAAATTCTGCAATGTATGAAGTAAACACAGCTTAAACTTAACTGTTTTCTTCCAAGACCTACAAAAATTAAAAATACCAGTAGATTTTTGAAAAATTCATGTTTTCTAAAAAGCCTTTTGTGTTTCTTTTCCTATTGTTTTGAAGTGCAGGTGTGTAATACCACAAAGTTTCTTCAGACTAAGTAAGGTTTATTTTATTGAGACGAACTGTTGTTTGTTTTGATTGCACAAAATTCAGACTCTTTGCTTTACTCCAAGTTAGAATCACTTTTTTCCAAAACTCCAAATTCAAAATATGTATGGCAAGATGCACAGTTAAAGCCCATAGAACTGTATATAGATCAGAAAATGAGTCTCAAATCACAGACCAATTTATAAATCCTTTATCTATATACCATTGTTTCTCTGTCTGTAATACTAAGAGTTAGCAATTTAATTAAAGCATTCATATTTGGACATGAATTGCAAAGTTTAGTTATTAGCTTGGGTCAAAATTAAGAGCTAGCACAGGCACCTAATGAACCCTGTACTGTAAAAGTTCCTGATAAACCTTTAAGACAAAAGTAAGTTGCTGAAATCTTCTAAATTAAAATATATCACAAGATAATTAAGAAAAGAGCCCAAGTCAAAATAAAATATATTCTTACCCATGAATATAGAACACATCTCTTTAATGAAGAATTAAGAAGCTCAGAGATGTGTTTTAAATCCAGATGGATACCTCATCATCAGAGACCTGAAAATGAAGCATGTTCAACAAGTCACACACAGTAACCAACTTCAGGAGTGTACACTCAAATGCAATACCTGATACTCAAAAGCTCACTAGATGCCATAAAACAAGAATACCAGAATTAACACACATTCACTAGCAGCTATGATTTTTAAGTGCCTGGTAAATAGGTACATGTTTATTTTGTAGGACTATTAAAAATAACCCAAGTCTACAAACCCCTTAGGATGAAGGGTAGCTTGTGCCACAAAACCAAAAGGTTTAGGCTAACTTTAAGACAGGATGTACGTACTCAAAACCAACAACAGCAAAAAGAAAAGTTTTGAGGTTAGGTTTTGAACCTGTCAGAGAAACCCTGTACGTGTCTTTTAACAGCAGTGAGCTGTTCCACACTGCCAGTGGACTGCAATGGGAACTGACACTGCCTTTCAGGGAGAGAATACCTGCATGACAGTTTTATCCTGTTCCTTGCCTTGGCAGTAGGTAGAGGAGCTCAATTTCAAGAGGTTCTCTTTTAATCTCAGAGGCTACAAAACATTACAAAGTTTAAGGGAAAATCTGCATGGAGGGCATTCTAGGGCCACTGTGTAAAAGCCTCAAAGCACACAAAACTACCCTCTAACACTGAAAGACAGACAGAAAGTTTATATATGAATTGATATTCTACACCACTGTGTTTTTCCATTTCAAAAATATGATTATTGTATCCAAGGCACCAAACATCCTCCAATTCCAATACAAAGATTCCTTTCTTCCTAAATACAGTTTGGTGATGGTAAACTTAAACACTTTTGCAGAACTATTAATGCAGATCAACCTTTTAACTTTGTTAGAAGATAACATAGTATATATTACTGCATTGAGAAGCAGATTTTAGCACAATTATTTCCTCTCCCTACATCTTGGAAACATTGCTGTAGCGTATGTGGAAGATAGAAATTGGTTATAGCAACTACCAAATCCTGCAATGTCCAGAAAAAAAAAATCTGGTATTAATTTGGTACATAAATTGCTACATTGCTCCTTCTATTATTCAGTAACTTCCCAAGACTTTTTCCAAGGTTGCTAAACCAAAATGTCTCTGTTTTGAAATAAAAGGGACACTTAATGCAAAGAAGTATTTTTCTAAAATTCATGCTAAGCGTGTACCCAGCACACACCTAGGAGGAAGTTGCTAAAATGCCTTTGTTTACCATTTATGTGAACTGATATTAATTTTGTATCAAAACAGACAGAAAACTTGCTCCAGATGTTCCCTTCTTCTGTACTGGAAATCTCATCATACAACTACAGCTCCTGTCATGTGCAAGTCCTCTTCACATCCAGGAATTAGAAAGGAGTTTGAAACTATTTAACTGCCAGGTCCTATGCAACATTTTAATCTATTTTTTGTTGTTCTCAATCTCTGCTTATTTAGAAGTTCTTTGTTAAATAAAGTTAGAGCATAAAGATTTTACAATATATACACTAAATGAATAGAGGCATTCAAAAATATATTATTTGATAAAAGAAAAATTAAAAACTTGCAAGTAATTTATTCTACTGGTAAGAGTTCAACAGTAAAAAAAAGAAGCCTAATTCACCTGTAACTACCATACAAGACAAATGATATCTTAAGCTCTTGGCTATCCAAAGCAGCTGTGTATCCTTCCTTAACTGAATTGTTCTTGAATCCTCAAAATAAAGAGAAAAAAAAGATGTTTCTTACTCTTTAGAACAGTGTCCACTTGCTTGAACAGCTTCTAATACGGAGACAATTTTGGAATACTTAAAAGTTTGAAAAATCCTACATTGAAAGGAGGAAAAAAACCCATATGTAACTAGATATACATTCACCACGTCTGCAATACAGTATTCTAAATGTAAAATATAATGAATACTTCTGACAGCAGAAGAGTCACTAATGATTATATGAAGTGCCAAAGAGAAATCCACACAGAAGGAAGCTAGAGCTTTTATGAGCTCCAAAATGGGATCTATCTCCACAGGTTCTCACATAAACTATATTGCATGTGAACTTTTAAATACACATATATACATATATACGTATTTATAAGTGTGGTATGTTACAAAAAATTCTGTAAAGATCCTTTCTTTGGGAGAAAGTCTTAATCCGCACTTTTAAATCTTGAATTGGTAAAATTAACTATATATAGTTAATATATATAATTAATATATATCAATATACAATACAAGTTATACTTTATTAAACAGAACCAGAACTGCATGTTTTTTTAAGCATGCCTAAATCCATACTGAACTATCTTAGAAAGTTCTAAGTTCTAAAAAATACATTTCACAGTCCAACTAATATAATATCTTCATAAGATACAGAAAATATACATTTCCCTAAGTACACACATTTTCCTTGGGCTTCTTGATGAATTTCTAAAGCATTACTCTTTATTTAAAAAAAAAAATGAACAACAGTGTTTTGGCTATTTCTCTAAATATTTGCAGGAGGTATTAGAGCATGGACCAGGCTCTGCTCCTGGTGCCCAGCAATGGGACAAGAGGAAGGGGCAGGAGCTGATGCCCAGGCAGTTCCACCGGGACATGAGCAAGGACTCTCTGCTGTGCAGAGCCCGAGCACTGAACAGGCTGCCCAGAGGCTGTGCAGTCTCCCTCACTGGGGATATTCCAGAGCTGGCTGGACACAATCCTGTGCCCTGGGTAATTCTCCTTGAGCAGGGAGGTTGGACCAGATGATCGCCCTGTGGTCCCTTCCAACCTGACCTATTCTGTGAGTCTGTGATTCTTATTTTGGACATTAAACCACAGATTTTTATACACATTTTCTTATAGGAAACAAACAATTCATTTCAATTAGTTGAGAATAGCTACACAAATGTCTATTTTTTAAAACATTATGTAAATTTTAATAAAACAGTTTAGTTTTGCACAACATCCTTGTGTGTTTTTAGCTCTTCAGTCTTGGCAAATACCTTAAAAAATTTTAACAGCACCAGTTGAAGACATTATTATTTTCAACTACCTTCTTCACCTTTATGCCAAAGGTTATTGCCCTCAAAGCACACCTGCAGGACAAAACATGTAGGTGTGCATCTGCTGTGCTGTTTCAGCATATAGTCTCCCACTTTAGTTTTAACCCTTCCTCTTATTTGTTTAACAAACCCATTAGACGTTGCATTAAAACAGCAGTAGTGTATATATACCTTCTATTTTGTCATTTATATTTTGTGGATGTTAATTGCAATAAAGGGACAATAGTAATGCAGAGAATGACAACATGTTAATCTGCTGCTATTGATAGAAATCTAGAAAGATACCAGGAGTTTGGAATACGTTATTGCAAAGACTAAAGTTTATCTCCAAGTCAGTTTATTTTAGTGGAAATAGCTGCTAAGAAGTTAATGCATTTGGCCACCAGACTACTGAAGGAGTCCATATTAGTAACCAGTACTGCTCTTAAAATATGCCAATTTTGTTTCTCTGAAGTGTACCTGTGGAGATTTTCACGAATTTCAGGACTTCAGTGATTTCCTTCTATTTCTAATACTGGTAACAAAAATGTTGCCATGTTTTGTTCTTCAGGTTTAAATACCACTACACCCAACTTTTTTTTCCTTCTTTTTAGTGTGTCTGTACAAAATACAAATGTCTCTTTTGGAAGTTTAGTTGTTAAAAGAGAGTAACATACTCAGTGTAATGTATTTATAGTTTGCAGTTTACTTCTGATTATAAGAGAGAGTTATACAAACTTTCTTGTAAGTTTAAAAAGAAAATCCTCTGGTGCTGCTGAGATTTCAGATGTAAACATTACAGGCTTTCTATTGTTTTGAATCAATTTCAGCATTACAGACCTACAAAATATGTTTCTGAATTCTGGTATTCTTCCTCAGGAACATTTAGGCCATTTTAAAATTTAGAGAAACATTTGCATTAAAAATCAAAAAAACCCCTCTTTTATTTTCACATGTAGCCTAAACCACATGTAAAGATTTAATTACATCATCAGAGACAGAAGACTTCAGAGCACAGCCCTCTTTCAATTCACAATCTGATAATACAGTATCTTCCAATAATTCTCATGTTCTGATAAGCATCTTTGCAAACTACTGCAAGTTTATAACCTGGAAGTACCAACTTAAACAATGCAAAGGATTGTGCCTGTTTTAGAGATGCCTGTGGATCCTGACTGATGAATACAGACAGCTGTGAAGGCTTGACATTGACAGAAATCTGCATTGGGGAAAAAAAAAAAAAGAGCACAATTTCAAGTCTTGACACTGCCAGATTAGGATATGCCAGTACTTCACTGAACAGGTTCAGACATCCCACTCCACACTGCATTTACTGGCATAAGGAGTTTCATCTGTACCACAGGCCTGTCCCATGCAGAGGGAGGCTGCATACAAGTTTTCTGTTGGTTTATTTTTGGGTTTTTTTTTTTTAGTATTTCTAAGGAGATTTGATATGAAAGTTTCCTAAAAGAGTTCTTCCCAGGCACATGTTAACCAAGACACTCAGAGTTCACAATTTGTTCAGTATACTGTCCTTAAATTAGGAAATCAATTACAACTAATAACTCAAGCAAAACATAATTTCTCATCTTGTCTCATGATTTCCAGCATAGTTCCTGAATTCACCTGTAACAGAGACTCCAGGCAACTTTTAGTGTGACATCAATATTCTGTCACAAGAGTCTGACAGTCAAAATGGACTTTTAAAAAACTTCCCCAGTTAAATGGGACAATAATCAACCCTTTGCCAAGAGTATTTATGAATTAATTCTTACAAGCTTACTAAAAACCTGTCTCTGAAGCTAAATTTAGGTTTAGCTTCTGAAAAACAGCAAAGAAATACTTGGAAGAACTACATGCTGAAACCAGCAACATTATATTATATGGACTCAAGCCTACTGTCTTACCTAACACTGTTTTTCATGTAGGTGGAAGCCACAACTACAGCAGCTTTACTACAGGGTAATTGAAAACACAAATATATTGTATTGAATTCTCGGATTTCCGATAACATATGGAACATCAGATGGGCAGACTTTCATGGCATTACACAAATGAAATCTTTCTGAAGCTTAAAAGTTTCTTCACTAGGGTGTTAAGTATCAAATGTAATGAAATCATTTCTCTTTAAAAGCCATTTACAGAACAGATTTTGGAGGAATTCCTGAATTTTAGTGACCAGCAGAGAAGAGTGAACAAACCTTTTAACAGTGCTCATGCAGCACAAGGAAAAGTGCCCAAGAAAACACTGCAGATGGAAACAATTTGGTAACCAAAGTTACATTTTCTAATATGACTCAGATAAAGAACAAAGTCAAAATTGCTATTTGTCTCCAGAAAAAGGATGGGAACATTTTTCCATCTTCCTGCAAATTCTAACTGTTGATTTAAGATTAAAACAAAAATATATCATTTACAAAAAGAAAGACACGTACACTGCCAGCCTAATGACATTAATATTTGGCAGTGCCTGGATAATCTGTATGAATGAAGTTGAATATTTCAACACATCTGCTCACTGACAGATGCCATATCTTACCAATGAATTTCTGCTGAATTCTGACTTCAAAAAAAAAAAAAGCTTCCTACCTTGTAACATTTTTCTTGCAGCTTAGAAAGTGAATGTAATGTAAAGTCAGCACTGAAAGTGGAACCTGGATCCAAGGTGCATCCAAAAACTTGATCACTAAAGCCCACTCTAAGATGTAGCAGAGTATACATCTGAACTCTATTACATACACATTTTGAAAGTACTCCTAAGGTCCTCGTGCTTCTGAAGTCAAGATAAATCTTCATTACCACACTGTTAAAAATATTTAGAATTTTCTGCAAGTTTTCAACACTGTAGTTACTCAAAAACATGGTCATTGTAAACCACATTATACTTTTTTCTTGTAACACTTCTAGAAAAAAATACTGCTTAAAAATGATCTCTCCTCCCTGCACTACTGTAAATAAGAAAGTTGTGTGTTCAGCTCACTCTCACATTTACGAATTGGTCAGATGAAACATGGGAACCTTGCTGCTCCTGCAGCCAAAGCTGCAAATACTTTTCAGTTGCTGTCTCATCAGCAAAATAATCACTTCTTAGCGTGGCAATTTCTTTGCTGAAGGAGAAAGTGAATACTTCAACAATATAATAATATTAACTATCAATCCTTGAAGGTTTGACTAAACAAACAGCTGGTTTCTCCATCACCCATTCCCATGTACTCAGATGCCCCACATTCCTGAGGCCTCACTTCTGACTACAGGAAGAGCACTGGGAAGTAGAACGGGAGCCCAAGTAAGAGTGAGATTTCAAAGTCTTCATTATGCTCACATCTCCATGGCTTGACAGAGCTAAGACCATTAAAAGGGCAACTCTAGATAGGTCAGTGGAGGAATATAAAGTACTGACAAAATCAGAGTTAGGAAAGAATCTGGGTGTGATGCGCTACTGGACTTCAGTATGTTTCAGCTGGATGATTTAAAAACACAAGCACCAAGCATTACTGAGGATTCATTTCATATATAATGGTGGAAAGAAAGAGAATACTGCAATCCAGTGATGAACAGGATGTGCCATTTGAGTCCATCCTAAATTGAATGAAAATTATCAAAAAATTTGATGATGCAGGTATTTGGGTGCTTCTTTCTACAAGACTCATACAGAAGAACAAAAAATGCACTGTAAGGAATCTGAACCCATAAAATATATAATTGTCCAGCTTACCTGCACTTTCAAAGTGTCTGAAGGATACATATACCATAAATATAGGGAATACTTTTATTATAAGGTATAAGATATTTAAGATACATTAAAAAAGCCCCTTAAAACTAACCCTATAAACCAAGTGAGAACAAATGTGCATCTACATACTTTGTAAGTTTCAAAAAAAAAAAAAAAGGCAACTTTAAAGCAGCATGTCAATCTTTTAGGTTTAATCTGCCTGCATCATTAACTTCTCTCACTCATAAAAGGAAACAAATGAAAATTGTCTGGTTTGGGGTCTCTATAGTCTCTGAGTAGTGGTTCATGTCACACATCCCTTAGATAACACCACTAGGAATACTTTTAAAAAGTAGGCACATTCTGCCTTCATCAACATTTTTGCATAACTGAATTCTTGGACTAATCATCAGGAGCATTTAGTGTGAGCAGCTCACGTGAAATGAGAAGGTGCTGAGACTCCTCAAAATTCTGAAAATTCTAAACTTCTAAAATTCTAAAACTTCAAATTCCACTTCTTTTTACAGTAAAAATGATAGCCTTACTCTGAGTGGCATGAATTAGTACAGCTTCACCATGAAAAGCAGCATAAAGCTGTATAAATAGAACAATTTGGTTAAATACAAATAAGCAACTTAGCACAAAGTAAACCAGCACAGGTGCACTATAACTGCTTAGGTGGCTGCCCTTGTCATCTTATAAATGCAAAGTAACTTGAAAGAGCTTAATCACTATTAGGGAAAGAAAAAAAGTTCCTTCACATTTACTTTAAGGTAAGAGTCCACAATAGCCCTTAACCACAGAGCTGTTGATACCTGAAGTTCACATCCTACCTTACTTCCCACCAACTTCTCCACATGCCCCTGAGTTATGAGCAAAGGGCCTGGCATACTGATCCCTGAATTGGTTAACATTCAAAAACATGCATATTAAATCTTGCTCTTTGGTTTACACAATCTGGGCATTGAAGTCCATGGCACTTTGGAAGCTTCATGACAGATGCAGGAAGAATAAAAAAGTCATTATTAGTTACAGGTATAAGGTGTTGAGGCTGCGTAGAAACTAGTAAACCCAAAAGCTATTTATTTTTGCTCTTTCTTTAACAGTTCACAAAATCTAAGATAGGAATAATTATTGATTTTAAAACATTTACCTTGTGAAACCAACAAAAAAGTTGATCAGTGCAACAGCAAACTAAAATTCAGAGACAGGATAAAAATGCAGATTTTGCTCAAAAATGACTGAATATTAATGTATTCGAATTTTTAACATGCGTGTAACAGCACACACATGACTACACGTAAAAGAAGGTGAAAGAATTATTTTTACCTCACACCTGCCATCTGGGAACATGATGGTGTCCAATGATCCAGGTTTAAAAACAGTTGCAGTGAGCTCTCAGGAGGAGCCTAGTTCTCCTAAGAGAGGAGGGTTACTTTTTAAGGCTACTTCTTAAAGTCTCAAAAAAATGCACAAGAGAACCAGAAACCCTATCCTGTCACACATATTGTTACTTTGTCCCCCACGAGCGGGGATAGTAACACCGAAGGTTCGGCTCTCTTCTACATAATGGACGGAGACCAAGCTGTATTTTCTCACACTGATGGAGTTAAATGGCTTTCCTGAACTGAAGGAAGCTCTCAGCTGCTAAAGATTCAAGGCTTTTATGATAGAACAGTGAGGAGAGCAAATCATTTCTTACAAACTGAAAGTGCATGCATCAACCTTGTTGTCAAAGCTATCCAGCCAAAAAGAGAGAATTCAGAATCCTTTACACCTGGCTTTTATCCCTGTTGACAAAAATTTGTGTGTAAAGAAGGAATGAAGAGGTTTTAACCTTTCAGCATGTTAAGCCTCAGTGGGAAATGTGGTAATTTCTCCACTTCACTAGAATAAGGATGTATGCCACTTATCCACCCAGTGCCATCTAACAACAGTACCGAGCTGGCCTCAAAATCCTCTCCTTGTCATCCCCGGAGGAGGTCAGCTTGGAGCCCCTACCTGTAAAACGCCAGTCTATAAATTCTAACCCTGCACTTTGACAGCCAAATCCCCTTTGAAGTCTCCACCCATGCAGTGGGAAACCGTAGCCATGCACCATCAGCTCTCCTCAGCCCAGAAATCTTGCAGCCCAGAAGGACAGCAAGACTGCATGCCCATCTCCATCTCTCCCAGACACACCTCACCCCGTGTCAACCCTCCCCTGTCACCTTCCTTTTCCCTGCTCCCACAGGTCCTGCTGTGGTCAATCCAAGCCAGCGGGCTGCCAAACTCAGCTCCTCTTTTTCTTACTACATAGCTTGCCCTGGGAAATTATTTTAATTTCTCCCTCTACCCACCTCTGTTACCTTGCATGGTGAGAAGCCAGATCTGCCATGCCTACTGCTCAGCCTGGGAGGCTCTGCATCCCTTAAACGACACAAGGTGGCCGGGGACCACCCCTGTGGTGGTCCTGCCCTCTCTACCTCCCTCCACCCAAGCCTCTTCTCCCACTGCCACCTCCTCGGTGGGGGAGAGGGACATGCAGCCTTTTCCTCTGACTTCCCTAAGGAGACCAGCCCTCTTCTCTTCGCCCTGCCATCTTCTTACCTGTAGGAGGGCAGGACGTTCAGGCTCTCCTCCACCCCGCGACCCCGGGAAGGCCCAATTCCTCCCCTCAAACTTCGCCCCCACCCCGTGGCGGGGCCGCGGGTGGCGGGGACCGCATCCCTGGGTGCCCCCGCCGCCTCTATCCTGCCCGCTCCACCCGCGCCGCCCCCGGGAAAAGCCTCGCCTCGCCGCCACCCCCCTTCCTCCTCCCACCTCCGCCGGCGAGGTGCGAGGGGCCGGCGCGGAGCCCCGCACCCGGCGGTGTCGGCGAGGGGCGGAAGCGGGCGGGGGCGGCGGCGGGGAGAGCCCGGGTGCCGAGCAGGCCGCGCCGCGCCGAGCCCGCCGGCAGCAGGGGCGGGCAGGGCCGCCGGGGCCGCCCGGTGTCTCCGGCACCTGGAGCGCGGCCTGTCCGTCCCTCCGCACGTACTCACCGCCCGGTTCGCCATTACGGAGCCGCCGCCGCTGCCCGGCAGGAGGCGGCGATGCCCCACGCCTGTGACAGCTCCGCGCCGGGGCGGCCGCGGGCGGGCGCGGCGGCTTCCCCTCCCCCCCGCGGGGATTCCCCCCGTGTCCCCCCCCGGGAGCCGGCGGGCGAGGGCGGCACTCACCGTGCGGTGTCGCAGGCCGGCGGGCGGTGCGGGCGGCACGGGCGGCGCTCGGCGCTGTCCCCGCGCCTCTCCCCGCTCCTCCCCGCGGGCGCTGCGCGGGAGGGGCCCCGCGCGGGGGGGGGGGGGGGAGCAGGGGGGGGCCAAGTTTCACTCGCTCCGCGCCGCGACCCCAGCGGCCCCAGAGAACCCGCGGGGACGGGCGGGGGGGCGCATTTGCATATTTGTCACCCCCGCGCTGATTGGCCGCCCGCGCGGGGGCCGCCGCCGCGCGCTGACACGGCGGCTCGGCTCGGGAAGGAGGGAGGGAGCGGCGTGAGGGGAGGAAGAGGCGGGCGGAGCGGGGACGGGGCGCGGGAAGGGGCGTGCGCGGGGCGGGGATGCGCGGGGGGCGGAGAGGGGACCCGGGAGCGTGCGAATTTCCTTCCCGAGACACCTTCGCCCTCCCGCCGCAGCCCCCGCGGGAGGGGCGGCCCCGGCGGGGCGGGGGCGGGCGGCGCGGAGCCGATGAAGCGGTGCGTGCGGCGGGCTGGGCACATCCAATATGGCCCCTGCGCCGGGAGAAGCCAATCCCGGGCGCGGTTACTCCGGAGGCTCCGGCGGAGGCCGGGCCGGGATGCGGGGCAGGCCCCGGGCGGCGGCGGGGGACGGGGGGAGCGGGGATTTTCCCTGGGAAAGGGAAACTTGGCGCTCCGGCGCGTTTTCGCGAGGCGCTCACGCAGCCGCTCTGGGCGCCCCGGCCGTGCCCCCGCAGGAGCGCGCCCAGCAGCGGGAATGCCGCCTCCGCTCTAGGAAATCACGGGGGCGCGTTTGATACCGGCACTGGGAATGGTGCTCGTTAGCCAAGGCGTTCCTTCCCTCCCTCCCTCTCTCCAGGCAGAACCCGTGGGCTGGCAGCTCAGTTCGTCTGACCCAGCCGTGGCATCACCAGGTCTTCCATTGAAAGCCAAAGGCTTGCAGGGAGAGCAAGGGGAATTCCCGCCTGTTAAAGGCAGAGGTGGATGCCAGGCAGGACGAGTGCAGCCTCAGGTACACTGAGTCAAGCCACTGTGGAATGCATTTCTTGAACGTGCTAATAGGGCATATACATTCCAGCAAAGTTAACTGTAAGGCTTTTCTTTTACATATTTTTTTTTCAAGCATATTAAGATGAAGTGCGTTAAACCACAAGTATTAATTCCAAGATCAAAATTTAGAAGTAACCTTTGCCAAAGACTCTGCAATGTTATCTGCATTAACTTTTCTTTTTCGATGTGTCAAGCTACAAAGCTGTTACATGACTCGTTTCTCTGTAGCAGGACAGCAGAGCGAAAAGCTCGAGGAAGGAGTTTCTAGCACGGCTGAAATGAGAAACCTTGTTGGGTCTTGCCTACAGCTTTATCGGCTGGGGCAAATAAGGGGAAAAAAAAAAAAAAAAGGCCTCTTTAGGTGAACAGTTAAATTGTTCTTGTGACTTGACCTAAAGACTAAGTTAAGTATTCCAGGAGTGCAAAATTCCCAGTCAGTTGTCCACACCTTGATATTGTGCCGGTGAGGACTACAGGCACAGAGGGAAATCTCACCCTAAGTCTTCCATTCCTTGCTAGCAGCAAACTAGGGATATACTTCTTATTCTCTCCAACCTGTTGCTTCTATGGTTAGGATATAATTTAAGGCAAATTTTGTCATTATATTAAGTGTCAGGTTTATTGTATACTTTATATGCTTAATTATATAATTCATTAATTGATTTCAGAATTTCTAAATAGTTACTCTACTGAGATTCTGTAGATACAAAGTTGGTTCTTACTCAGCATTAGATTAGAAAACAAGCCTTTTAAACAAGCTACTTAAATGTTTCATCTTTACAGAACCTTTATCTTTCTCTCTATCTCTCAATTCTTTCATCACAAAAATTTCAATCTTCCTCTGAGACTATTCAGAACACTATTGTTAACATTTATGCTAAATAAATATTTCTGTGTTTACTCTCTTTTAGCTAGCCCTATGGTTTTTTTTCTTTCTAATTTCCCTTTCTCTGACTCGCAATTGAGAACATCATTAAAAAATAAATATAACTTTTTTTTTTAATCCTAGTGGCTTCTAAATCAAAACCTTTATGTCTCTGCTCCACTAGCCCCCATAGAGAAATAAACAAGTACTTCAATGGAAAAAAAGTTGGCCTTCACCCTTTTATTAGAATTAGCCAGCCTGTGGTAGTACTCCCTTAATAAAGCTATCAACAGCAGTGTAACACTGTGAAGTGCTCTCAGCTCTGGATAGTGTGAATGGCAGTGTCATACGTTGAGAGCACAAGCTTAGAATCATAAATCACATGAATGACCAAAAATAGGATCATGTGACTGGTTATTCTGCTGCTCTAAAGGACATTGAAACCCATGAGCACTTAAAGTTTGGATGAATCCTTTTAGAATTTAGAAAACAAATAGGTTACATAAATATATAGAATTAAATGGTGATTTTTGTTTTAGGTTTCATTTTCTTAAACATATCCATGTCTCATCAGTTTTGGAGATGGCTTTTACATGGTGTTAATTTTTATTTCTATCAAAACTTCTGACATTTTACATCACCACCCTGAAATCCTACTGTTGTTTCAAGCAATCATAATTTTAGCAGGTTCTATACATTTTATGGTATCTTTAATTTCTCAGCAGCACTGCTTCACAAGGTAGTTATATTGTCTTGATCATAGTGTATTGGTCATTCTTTTGAAGTGTTGGGTTTGATAAGAGCAGAAGAATACTTTGTCCCTCCACTCTTTTTTTTTTTTTTTTTTTTTTTAATAAATGCATTTCTTCAGATGTCTCATGTACTGCAGATATGGAACACATGCATTTTTTAATGTACGTGGTTCCCACGGAACTATAGTGATTTATTCTGCCTTAGGTTACCACATGTGTGTCTTGTAACCCATTGTAGCTTACAGAGGGAGAGGTCCCCTGTACTCAAAGCAAGGACACTCATCCTCTATCCTTCTGTAAGCGTGGAATAAAATTTTACAAGAAAAACTCTTAACAGAGGAAATCAGTTGCTGTGCTTTCCTGTATTTTTGTTATCCATGGAAGTTGCTGCAGAGGTATTGAGGTCAGGGTCAAATAACCCAGGGAATAATTTAGGTAGGAAACGACCTCTAAGACCACTGAGTCCAACCATTCCCTCAGCACTGCCAAGCCCACCACCAGCCCATGTTCCTCAGTGCCACATCTACATGTCTTAAATCTCTCCAGGGATTGTGATGCCACCACCTCCCTGAGCAGCCTGTTCCAATGCTTGGTTAACAAACGTTTCCCAATCTCCGATCTAAACCTTCTCTGGCACAACTTGAGGCCATTTCCTCTGACCCTATCACTTGTTACTGAGGAGAGGAGACCTCCCTCCACCTGACTACAGCCTTCAGGTAGCTGGAGAGAGCAATCAAGTTCTCATTCAACCGACTGTGCTGCTGAGATTCCGCTGTTGCCACAGTGACTGCTTTGATCCTTCTCAGCAGCCGCCCTGTGTGACTTGGGAAAGCAGAGAGCAGCTGAGTGCACAGATCGCTGTGTTGGAGCAGCTCTCCCTGTCTTTGCTGATGTGCTCTAAAAGCCTGGTCGGGATCTGGGATGCAGGTGAAGACCTGCAGAGCCACACAAAACAAGCCCTGGCTGAGATGTTCAGCTGCTCAGTGTGTGCCTCTGCAACCTGCAGCATGAGCAGGGAACACAACACTTTCTCCAGGTAGCTTCTGCAGTAGTTAACAACTGCAAGATGAGGGGCTCTGCTCACATCATTTTGCCTCTGAATATATTCAAAGTCACATGTTCCCATAGGGTTCAAATTGGTGAGCTCTGCTTGTTTCGCTGCGCTGCCGGGTGGCAGTTTGTGGGTTTGTGTGAGCTGGAATGAACACTGGAACTCCTGCAGGGAGCAGCTCTGCTGTGCACCTGCACATCTGAAACACTGCAGATGCAAAGGAAGTACCCGGAAGCAGATGGTTTCCCTCATGTCCTAGCAGAGGCAGATGCAAACCAAGATATCGTTATAAATCTTGTTAGATTAGGACAAAATTTAATTCTTTGACAGTGCTTGAGAACAATTGTGTCCAAGGACATATGGATCAGAAAGAGAAGCTGGAATTCTACATATAAATCTTTCATATTGTGATAAACAACTACAAATAAAGATCTGATGGCTAATTCAATGTGCAAATAATCTACTTTGTAAAATGCAAAGCATCTAGAATATTCTACTTTGTCCTAAAAGTTTACCTGGCAGCTGGGTACTACTGATGTAAATTGAGTATACCTGCAGTTAAGGCATCAAAACACTGGTTTCTGAAACTATTTTCATTGCTGTTTCCTCAAACACATCTGTGTCTGCTTACCACAATGACAGCCACAAGCACACTATTAATTGATGAAACCCTAATGATAGTACTGAAATCTGTCATGAAATAGGAGGCATGAAAGGAGAACATTTGAAAACTGAGCTTACTGAAAATTAGTTTTCTACCACATCATGTTTTTCATTAAGAAACTTATAAAGCATATTTTGGGGTAACTCCTGGCAGTGCTCAGCTTTAGGTTTAAGGAAAGGTTTACTGCATTGTCTTTAGAAAGAACAGAAGTTTGTATCTTGATAGGCTAAGGTCACTTTGTGAATTGGGGTTTGAAGTGTAGTCTGTAAAGATCACTTTCAAAAAAGAAGGGTGATACAGGACCTTCTCTAGACTTGTGTTAGGAAGAAAAGAGCCATTTAAGCTCAGCTGCAGGTTTTGATGTCCAGGTGGAGCTCACGTCATCTGATTCTCTCTCTATAAGGCAGCACTGAGGCCTCATTTCTGTAGACTGATTTTAGCAGGGGGGAGTTTTCAGGAGAGAGAGATATTAAGTATAGCTGTAGAAGTGGGGTGTTTTTTTCTGTTTTGAATAAAGATGCAGGAATCCTCTGTCTCTTTTATGGACACTGGCTTTTCACAGCATGATTTTCTGTACATCTAGAAGAAACCCGTAAGTAGCTTAACTGATATAAAAAGGTGAATGCTGTCAGTGTTACTAGTTAGTAAGGAAGGTGCTGAAAGTGAATGTAGTAGTTAGAACCTTTTTAAAAAAATACATATTCCTTTTTTTATATTTTCTTTTTTTATCTAGAGAAACACAGTAGATACGCACTTTTTTCCCTTTTGATTGTAGAGCTTAGGAGTGTAGTGTTCTCTTTGAAGTTTTGTGCTGTTAGATACTGTTTACTAGGATTTTTTCACTGTAGTATTAATATCTGTGTTTGTTGTCCCTCAGCTGGGACTTTTAAAGGTAGTTGGAATTGAAACCTGCTCCTTGATTTTAGGAAAACATAAGATATTCTTAAATAAGGACTAAGTAGCTTTTAGGAAGAAGAGAAAGGTAAGGGATAGTACATGAGGGATTTGAAGTAAAGGTGTTATTTTTGCTTGTTCAATTAAGAAAAAAAATAAATTCTTGGGGATTTCTAGATTCTGACTGTGAAATGATAATGGCCATCCTCCTCGAAATGAATTCTATCATTTGTTGTTGCTCCCTGCTTTTTTCTTTGATGGTAGAACCTGTAACTAACTGAGTTTTGGTGTTGTGAGATGAGACTATCTATTGGAAGGGATATCTGTGTAGTTACTGCCATAGGGTTTTTGTAGTAGGGGTGGAGTGAGGATTATTGGTAACTTCTTACCTCCGTTGCAGGCTTTTATTACTTTTATTCATATAAGTGGTAGTCATGTGCTGTGCAAAAACCAGTTGTGTGTTTAGATTCAAAGTGAAAGGGAAGATGTGTACGGATGTCTTTACAAACAGTAAATGCACAGCTTTGAAATGGGTCTTAATGTGTCTGCTAATGTTGTGTAGCAGGTTCATTGCAGAGCCCATCCAGCCTGGCTCCTGAAACAGAAAAGTGGGTCTGCACAAGCCTGAACTTCTGAACTTTAGGGTAAAATCACAGGTTTGAGGGGGGGAATATGGGGTAGGTGGTTCGGGAAGGCTGTACCTTCCTAGTACCTCAGCCAAGGGGAAAGGAAGAGAGCACCATGCAGCGGGAGTTTGGGTAAAAAGAGGCTGCACCCTCTGAAATCTCAGGAGAGAAAATCCCGTGGATGTGTGCCCCAGTGGACTCTATCCCTTTATTCGGATGAAGATGCAGGACTCCTCTGGCTCCTTTGTGATAAAGGACCTTCATAGTGTGATTTTCCCTACAAAAGCCTCTAGTAAAAGTTTGGTAACGAGTGGGAAAAATCAATGTATTACCTAACTCTGAATACTGGATAGAACAGCACTTCAGAATAATTAAAAAGAGGTTTTGAAACTCTTCAGGGAGTCTGAATGTGCAAAATAGAAGTAAGAGTAAATTATTAATTTGTTAGTTGCTTACTCTTGTACTGTAGTATGGAGGGAATCCTGAAGGAAAAGCAACTTGAATAGTCAAGAGTAATTGCAAACCATAAACAATAGACATTGAGGGCTTGCTTATGTAGCTCTACTAAACTTTTCGAGGTTGTAGCTTGGGGACTGCTTTCAGTCCAGAGCTAGCTGTAAAACTAGGCAACACTGGGATCCCTTAAACTTGAGGGAAGACATCCCTTTAGTTATTAGAGCTAACTTAAGCACCTGTGAAAATTGAGCTGGAAATAGTGTCTTACGTAAAGCGGGCATCCATATAGCAGCTGTGAGCAGCGAACGGAAGAACTCCCTAAAACGCGGTTTAATTCCGTACTGGCGTGTGAGGGAGCAGGGCACGGCCGAGCAGGGACGGTGCCCGCTGCGCCCAACCCACTCGTTGTTCCTCCGTGCAGAAAGGTCCTGCTGCCCTCCTGTGGTCCTTCCCGTTGACACGGGTTTGTGATGAAGCTGCTGGAATATTAATTCTCTTTTAAAGCTGAATTTTTAGCTGCCTGTAAAGTGAAAGATGCCTTGATTCTGTAGCAAAGAGCTAGTTACAGGATATGGAATGCTTTTTCTGTGGTAAAATTGCCTTTGTGGATGACAGGAGAGCAGTGGATGTCAGTTATCTCAGCTTTTGTAAAGCTTTTCATCACATGTCCTGCAGTATTCATCTGTCCAAGTTAGGATTTCATGCTCTGAATGGGTAAGTATTCAGATGAATGGAAAACTGGATAAGCAGGCATGGGAGAGTGTTTAATACTCTATACAAATGCTGGTAACAGGAAAGGTACCCCAGGGATCCATACTGAAGCTAGTTCTGTTTAATAGCTTTATTAGGGAGGTTTACAGATGATAAGAAAATGTGGTAGGACCAGGTGTCATGCTGGATGACAAGGCTGCCACTCAAATCTAGACAGGACTGGCAGGGACATGTTTTCCTGAAGCTTTTTTTTCTAATATCTGATCCCATTCTAGGAATCTGGTGTCTCCTGTGCTGTCTTGAACATATTGACAAATTTGTTTTATAAATTGAAATAATGTAATATGCCAAGCCAACTTGTTGACTCTTTGATGAAAAACGTGGTTTATAATTTGTTGCTTGATGAAGTTTGTAATGAAACTATAAATTCATCACCCAGTTTCTTGTCGGTGTTGGCTTCACTAAGTAAACTTCAAATTTCCACTGAGGTAATAGCCAAGTAATCATGAAACTGAAAATGAGATCACGAGTTCAATTCTTTATAATTCTCTATTGTTAACTGAGACCAAAACTCACCTGGCAAATTTAAAAAAAAAAACAATCTTTTTTTGGCGCCAGTAATACCAATCATTTCTAAAGTGAACCTTCTTCCTTTTGCTTTTAACTGAATACATGAAAGGCTGTAGTTCAGCACTTGTGGAAAAGAAATTTCTTACTGTGTAAACTTGCTCAGTACCATACAGCTTGTGCAAAAGTTTGTCTTGTGAGTTTCTGAGGTATGATGGAGTAACTGCTAACGCCACTGAATTGTGTAAATGGTGTAGCTGAGCACTTGATTACTACAGCACGTGTATTTTAACTTGCATCATCTGCTCCAGACCAGGAACCTTGCTGTGCCTGCCACAGGGTTTGCAGTAGGATACTGATTCAAAGACTTCTAAATCAAAGAAGTTTTGTGTGTATGTGCCCTAAGCTATCTTCTCCTGAAGACTCTGAGGTGAACTCTGTGGGATTCAGCACTCTTTTGGCTAAAGTGCTTTGGGCAATCCTGACTACTGTAAGAGCCACACAAACAGGCTGTGGCTGATCTGCCCATCTGCAGGACTGACACTGTTCAAGAGGGAGTGAAGGCAAAACAGAGATGTGTCTGTCTGCCAGGGATTTTAGGAAGCCACAGGAGAGAGGTTTTGTTTTGTAATTTGGACCTGTCTGCCTAAATTCACTTGAGATAATTTTTTGAATTTAGGCCTAAACAAATGAAGTTCCTTTGGACCTTGACTCTCTGGGCTGAAGTCAAATATTTAACATCTACTTACAAGTGATTAGTTAATGTGATAAGATGAACTTTTGTCTCAAATGTTGCAAATGTTCTGACTTGCATTTCTTGTTCAGCTTCACTTCTGTAAAATTTCATTACCAGTCACAAGCTGGAAAATACGGTGAAATTAAACTTAAAGGCCTTTATAATTGTTACCTGTGGAAACATCACTGAAGCAGTAATGTGCAGCTGAAGTGTGTATCTAGTGGTTGTCTGCTCAATGATTGAGGGTTACTGCATACAGTAAACTAGATCTGTGCAAAGGAAATGATAAATTTGAGTCTTAGCAAAACATTTCCTGGGAGATAATACAACATCACTTTTTAGAAAATTATTCTAATGTGATTCCTGGGCAACAGAAGCAACTGTGGTACTGTTTCTGTGTCACTTGTTTAGTTTTCTGTTGCTGCTATAAAGTTTAGTAGTGTTTCAGATATTTGTAACTGATCTTATATTTTGTTATGCTTTGGGATACTGAAATTGGCCTTAGTATGAGACTTAATTGCTGACTTGTAGTGAACTTGTGTTATTCACAAAACATGAGATCTTAAATATTTGTTCTATCTAACTAGGTATGTATAACCTGTAGAGGCTTTTATCACCATCTTCTAATGGTTCTCCACAGACATATAGGAATTAGGATTGCATTTTGGCTATACTGGTTTGATTGTTTAGCTGTTTTATTGCTTTTGCTCTCCCTACTACTGACTGCTTTACCTTTGTTTTTTTAATTTGTCTAATAGTTACTTTTCCCTCCAATCCTTGTCAGTTGAGTTACTTAATGCCTAAATTGGAAGACTATCTGAATTGTGTATGTGTGCACATGAATGGATTTTTTTTGTTTTGTGTTTTTTTTTTTTGTTTGTTTGTTTTTAATTTATTTATTTATTTATTTATTTCAGTACCACTTAATAAGAATGTGCCCCTTGATTGTGGCTCTGAAGAAACTAGTTTTTGTCTTCTCCTGTTTGGAAGTTAGGAATAAAGAAATAACCTAAATTCTACTGAACTTAATAAAAAAGGACAACACTTGTCTTTAACTTTTTTCTATGAGCCTCTTCTATCAGTTTCAGAACAGGTAGATGGAGGAGGTGTGTGTATGTATACATAAATGTATACATACAGGGCCATGCCTTCAGAAGAGACAGTTTGTAGTCTTACAAGCCTCCTTGTATCATTAAATCTACTTCTGCAAAAATATTTGACTGCTCACAAGAGGGCACTGCAGCTTTACTTTTGTGCATGTTATTGTGAGCCATGAGATCTAGCAACAGAGAGGCAAATAATATTGTCATTTTTCAGTGTAGGTATAAAACAAAGCTCTTACCAGTATAGAAGGCCAGTTTAGTTTTGGTTTTTGGTTGGTTTTTTTAAAGCAGAAATTAAGGTATTGAAAGTAATACAGAAAATAGAATGGAATGTCCTTTTGTCAGCTTCAGGGTCAGAGTATTGTAGCTGGTGGTGACTGAGTGAGACAAGTAAGATAAAGAATGCTGTGATCTCATTCAAAAAAAAAGAGAAGACTGTCTGGCCATAATGAACTAATTTATTTACTTATCAAAGCCTTAAGTGTCATTAGACAGCTCAGTAGGCAAGTCATCATGAGAGGAGTGCTCAGTTAGTAAAGATTAATTATAGCCTCCAGCATATCAAGTTTATTATGTCCAATAAGTATGTCAAACAGCTGGAGGAACATGTTTGTCTTTACACTTGATAGCATTCTCTTGCCTTAAGGTCTGACTCCTGAAAGAATAATTAGTTGATGTGGGTGAATTGTCTCTAATTCTGCAAACTGTTTTTTGGTGTGTATTTAATTCTGTGCTTTGAGTGAAACAAAATTAAGTATTGGATGCCAAAGTTGTGAATACATAACTCTAATAGTGCATGAACTTTAAAGCACAGGTTTTGGTGGTTATTTTGGTCGGTTTTTTTGTTGGTTTTTTTGGGGGGATTGGTTTGTATTGATTACCTTTAATCCATGCATTTATTGTATTTAAGAATAATTGTTGAATAATTTTTGTTTTAGGATGTTTTTTTCTCAGAGGAAATATAAAAGACTAGCAAGTCTCAAATTGTTGGGCTTTTAGTGTCTACCTGCTGAAGAAATTCTTGTAACAAGCTGGCTTTACAATTTTCCATAAAGGCTCTTTCTCTTCTGAAATGACTTATCAATAAATGGCATAGACACTGGTGAGCTGTAAAAGTCTGTGTCACTGAATAGACAAGGCAGGTTTGGAGCCACATTGCAAGTAGCTGAAGGGTCCATAAAAAGCTCTGGAAGAAAAACTGTACTTACATGTAATTTATTCTATGCTTTTGAAAAACACATATACTATAGAATTATGAAGGGGGTGCAGGGAGCTGATAAAAGCTACAGGAAACACCCAAATATACAATGAGAAAAAAAGATTTCTACAAGAAGTGAGAAATGGTGTAAGCTGTTTCAGTAGAGTAAGGAAAACTTCTGATAACAGAATGAATTTAGAATCTGCAGGACAAGATTTAGCTAAAAGCATTAAAATTGTTTTCTAAACAGTGCTCTGAAGGTGATATCAAAAAGGACTATAATTTTTGTTTTAAACAATAAGAACTTCTGGTTGGTGAGAGGTGGGCACCACTTTGAATTTTGAGCAGACAGCTATTGGGACAAACTTGTTATGGTGCAGTTTTAAAACACAGTGAGAGCAATAATTCTTAAATTGAAATGTCTAGATAAATCAAGAACAGATAATAATTGTGTTCCTAGTTGAGTCTTCTTAACGTTGTATGACTGCTGTCCATGGCAAATGAGTGTGGCTTACTGAATTTGATGTGATCCTATGTGGGAAGCAGTAAAGTATTCCAGTGTGTTGCAACTCCCTTACAAATCTAGGCAGTGACGCTGCTGTGATCTATCTTGAAAGAACCAACCAGCCTGAATACCTTACTCCTTAACCTGGTCTGTGTGATGAGCTGCCCAGGTATATAAGGTAAGTGTGAAGAGCTGCAGTCATTTGTGTGAGGACTAGTGTCCATTTCAGCTAATGAGCTAGTTTGCAAACAGAGGCTTATGTTCTAGATTTCCAAGTTCTGCTTCAGCAGCTTATCCCATGGCACTGTTGCACTCCTGAGTAGTTTTGCCTTTTCAGTTTTCCCTTTTCAGTTGTTGATTCGCCTCTACTTTGAGAGCATGTCCCCAGCTTTTAAAAATGATACACAATGAATTGTCAAGTGCATTCTGCTTGGCTCAAAGAGCAAATAGGCATGAGCCAATTGTCTGCCAAAATCATGTTTCAGTGCTTTTTAGGACAAACATTTTGACTATGGTGTATTTTCTTAGTAAGTGTGGCACAATTTGTACTATCAGGCTGCTCATATTTTATATGGCTGGTTTGGTCTATAGTAGCTGCTACTTAAACTGTAGTGGAAAAGGTTGAGAACAAAGATCAAGAACATTCCCAGAAGGTGTTCCATCAAGTGCAGCCTGTGTACTGAAACTTAAATTTTCCCGTTTCTATTCACAAGTTCAAGTAACTGGACTCCATCTCATTAAGGAATAGATGAATTTGGAACAGGTGAATCAGCAACTGATGGAGTTGACTTGGAATCTTTGGGGTTTTTTTGCAGGGTTAATCTGACTCTGCAGAGCTGGAAAGGATTGAATCACTGCGCCAACAGCCTACTACAAAGTCTATTGGTCACATTATGTCCAAACTCTCTATTAGATACAGAATAATAAGGTCCTCTCTGGAGGACCTTAAAGGAAAACTGTAACTTTCTAGCAGTACTGTGCAATCACTACTTTGTGACTCACAGAGCAACTGGAGCTTTGTCCCAAAAATGAGTAAAATATTATGGTCTCTGATGGAATTGTGGCTGTGGTGATAGAACTTCTGTGTATTGTTGAAAAGCTACTGTGGCCATGTACTTGTGGCTGTACTTGAACTTGTGGCTGGAATGCCTAGCTTGATTTATTTTTTAACAATTCCTGATGATTCATAAATGAAGCCCCTTCCATCCTGGAATACCCTGTTTATTGCAGTTGTAATCTGTCCTGCTGGGGGCTTGGCAGGGCAAGATGCTATTTTTCTGTGTATTTATCTGACACCTGGAGCCTGTCACTAAAATATTGATTTTTTTCCTGAACTTGTCATGGTCTCAGACTGAAAGCACTACCACCCAAATCAGACATCTTTCAGCATCTTTATTTGGAAAACTTCGTTACATGTTATCTGTGGCTAGAATATGTCAATGTCCAAAATCCCTCAGTAAAACAAACAACAAACCACAAACAACAAAAACCCAAATAAATAACAAACAGCAAAAACCCCAGGTCAGTCTTTCTTTGAAAGTAAGTGATAAGATATGATTAGCTACGGTTATAACAGTAAAACTTTAGATTGCACTGGCTTCTCATCTGGCTTTCTCCTTGTTTTGCTCTGCAGTTTCTGTTTCCTGAGGTACTGAGTGAGGCTGTTGTTACTGTCTGTCATATCTTGCTGGAATGTGTAGAACTTTCATTCTCTCTAGTCAGAATGGGATTCTTGTGAGATTTATAACATGAATTAAGCAGAGGGTTTTTGTTTAGTCTTCAAGAGAATGATTTATTAAGTGTGAGCTGACCAAGTGTGTGTACGTACAGCAAATAATGTTACCAATTAGGTAATGTCTTCGTTTGGCAAATAGACAAAAGCTTAGACTCTCAGGATCTTTATCATGTCATATTGTAGGCTTGCTATGTCTTCCTCCCTCACCTGGCAAATGGCAGAAATTTGGCATTTAACAGTTCAGTGCAATAGACCTCTTTCTGATGTTGAAAAAGCATGCACACAAATCTTAGAGAAACAACTCTTAAGAATTCTAAAAGCTTAGTTCCTAAACTTAGTTCAGTGGAATTTTCAAGTACTGTAACATATTTACTTTTTGTTTTTTCTTTCAGCCAGCAAACACAGATTGTGTTTTTAAAGAGAGAACAGATTGTCGTGGTTCCTTCTCCTTAGTGTACAGAAACACAGGCGTATTTGACAGCAGCAGAACAGCATGTTAGGATGGAGGCACAAAGATAGCTTGACAGAACGCTCATCAGTATATGCTTTTTTATTCTTTTGAGTTAATAAATAGCAAGTAGACATTCCTTGAAGAGCATACTGTTAAATTAGTCCTTTGATTACTAATAAAAAGTAATCCTTTAATTACTAATGAAAAATAATTAGGAAATAGTATCTTTTCTTATTGCTATTTGGAGCTTAAAAAAGATGTACTTGACATGAATTTAATTTAAAAAGTCTTTTAAGATTACCTAGTGAGGTAGGCAGACAACTTCTTAGAGAAGCATAATACAAATAGAGAATATTACAAGTCTTGTTTAGCCATTCAAATTTTAAAAATCTGAAAAATACAGAGATGACAGTATATACTTTATGTACCATTGGAAGTTTTAATGGCACATTTGTGTTTGTATTTTCACTGAAAATGTAAAATCTTCACTGAAAATGCAGAGCACAGTAGTGGGGAAGGAAGTAATATATTGAGTACACCCAAAATTTAATTATCTCGATGGTGTACCTGCAAAGCAATTGCAGTTTCTTCTTCCTGCTTGGAAATGCTTGACCAGTGGATCTGGCTGCTGGTTATCCAGCTCTAGTCACTAGGAGGTAACACACGTAGGAGCATTAGCTGAATGCATGACAGAAGGTGAATCTCCAGAATATGTCAATGAGCCTTGTCATCAGTGTGCAGTGCTGAGTAAACATTGTCATTGAAGCAGAGGACAGCTCTTATTTTACGTTATGGAGACTTCTTCCAGATGTGCTAAGCAGTCTGTCTTCATATCCTGCTTGCTGTGGGAAGATATGGCTGTTTGTGATAGAAAATCTTTCCACACAGGGGTTCAAACTGAAGATTGCTGGATTTTCTATAAGAAATTGAGTCCTCCTGCTCAAGACCAGTTGTAGGCCTATCATCTTACTATGTACTGTAGTCATAGCATGAAATCGGTAATGTGTTCCTGTATGATTCATAGAAGTAGCCTGAAATGTTTAAACACTGTATTTTGCTTTCCAGTAGACCTATATTTTTAGGGGTCACATCTTCAAAACCTTCTACTTTGTTATCTGTGGTAATGAGGAAAAGCTCTTTCAGTTTAGCTGTTTGATTAGATGGTGGAGAGGCTTGCTTTGTATGTTATATAATTTGGTTTGAACAAGAATTTTTTTATCTTTTCAGTTACTGTAAGTGCCAAAGCAATTCCATGTTTTAGCTAGGTATTATACATACTAGACTGAGGACCTTTTATGTGAGTGAATTTATCTCTTTATAAAAAGACTCTGGGAGAATGTCCCTATGCTACTTGAATAAATGTGTACTTCTTTAATGAAGAAATAGGAAGAAATCTTTAGATGTCTCAAAGTTAGTGTCAATTTTTCACTGTAAAAAAATATACAATTTATTAGAAAAAAATCCCATAAGAAGTTGAGATGAAGATAGAAACGATCTAGAGAACACATGAACAAGGTAATATGAATCATTTAATGGCCATTTGAAATGGAATCTAGATAAATTTGTGAAGAGTTGTTCCAGAAGAGTTGTGCTAGGTGAGTTGGAGATGCTCAGATTCATATGCTTATAGGACTTCTTAGGCTGGTCTTTCTTGGTTCTTAAAACTTTTCTCAGTCTATCCTAAGTAAATTGGGACCTAAACCCCTTTGTTCTCTCTTGTCTTGACAGTAAAATTGTTCAGCTAGATTCAAGGCATTGTTTGTACAATTATCACTTTATCATTTATTTAAGTGCTGGAAGCTTTTTACAAACTGTGCTGGTAAATTCCATTTAAGAGTTTGGAAAGTTTCTTCAGTTACTGAATATCTACATTTTGCCAGCTTGAACATCTGTAATTTATGAAGCTGATTCTTCATGGCTAACTGGCTTAGTAGTCACTGTGCTTTGGCATCTTCAAGCTCTAGAAGTCCTCTGCTGGACTAATCTGCCATGCTTGTGGTTTGCAGGGTTTGGAGTGTGCTTGACTTTCATTTTTAGGCTTTGCATGGAACTTGCTGCAAAAAGTTTGAGAGAAGGTTTTCTTCTGGTTTTAGGGGACGTAGATGAAAGCTCATCCATTCAAACTGGAGAAGCACAGTCAAACTTTGTCAATGGGTTCTACCAGGCAGCCTTGAAATATTGGAGATGATGGACTAGTTATGAGATTAATTAAATGATCTCCCTTGCTGTCAGGAGAAATAAAGAGTGCAAACCCACTTAATTAGAACAGCACAATATAATGAATAATCTGTTTCTGTGCTGACTTTTTTCTTCTGCTTCCAGCATGCTTCTGTAAAAGTACTTGGCAAGTAATAATTGGTCTAATAAGTAGACAAAGGAAAGAAGTGGTCTTTTAGCTCATTTACAAGTGTCTTAGTTAATCTATTGAAAATTAGCGAAGTGGCCTACTGCATGGTTAAGTTTGGAATACTTTCTCATTTGTCTGGCTGTTATGTACTTCCAGTTTTGAAAAGGAAATATGGGATGGAACAAACTAGTATTGTTGCTATGGGAACAATAACTTGGTGCAATTGAATAGAAGTTGTTGCTGTTGGAGTTTGTAGCACATCAGTACCTGGACTATTGCCCAGGTGCTAAACCAGTGTGTAGCCAGACTGGAGTGGAGGGAGGTCAGAAACTTAGAGAATGGAATGTAAGTATAATCAATAACAGCTTAAGCCTTTTTTGAATACTCTTATGTAAAGTGCTTCTGCACTTATTGTAAGTGGCTACTAATACAAACAGGGCATTAGTACTTCAGTTGAATGATTTCCTATTCTTAAGCAATCTGTTTTGAAAATTTTCAGCACTTCCAGGGATGTAATGAAGAGCCTTACAGAAAAAAAAAAAAAAAAAAAAAAAAGGCATTGTCTTTCAACAGATGAGGGAAGTAAATGTGTTAAATAAATGTTTGAAAGAAATGCCTGACCCTGAAGGCTGGCAAACATCGTTGTATTAGTAGGCAAACCCAGAACTGAACTAAAAGCAGAATGCTGTGAGACCACAGTAGGACCTAGGTAGCAGAATATTGTAATTATAAAGGTATTTCTTACCTTTAAATATTCAAGGCAGTGTCATCTCTGAGAATATCTTCTATTTAACCTAAGATACTGCTATTAATTCTGAAAAATCAGTCACCAGGTGTGGCTCTCATGCTATCACAGACTGTATAATATTGCACCATCAACACAGTATTCAGCTACCATCTAGTGGAGAATTTGAGATAGTGTTCTGAAAATGCAGACCAGTAAAAACTCCAGAAAATTTAGTACTTGTCCAGTACTTGCACTTTGGGGGACTGCTGACATTTTTGTCAGACTGTAGATGAAAGTATGGGCCAGTCCCTTTGAATTCATTGTGTATCACTCACTAGAAAATTTCTTGTGGGTTAGGATGCAAGTTAGTTTGATGGTTTAGAGTCTGGTACAGAAGTGCTATTTGACAGGCCTGGATTTTAAGTATATGTATTCAGGCTGGTTTTCAACTGAAAACTTCAAGATACTTCAGAGTTGAGAGACTTCTTTTTTTGGGGGGGAGTGGGGGTGTTTGCATTGTTTGTTTTGTTTTTCTTAAGTCTAAGATTCAAGCTGATATTTGATGAGGGTTTGAGCATGTGGACTTCTCTCACTTCTGAGAGGCAAATGTTTAGAGCAAGGCATCTCCCTATTCTTAAGGCTTTTTCTTGGGGCTGGTAACAACAAAAAAAAAATTGAGCAAGCTTGAGAAAATCAGAAGTTCTTGGTACTAAACCAAGAAAATCATCTTCTTAGTGATGGGCTTATAATCACTATGCTACTGTTGTTTCACAGCTGTGTCAAAATGGAAGCCTAATTTGTCAACAGGAATGATATGGCAATAGCCCAGGTTTTTTTCTAAACAAGTTGTCATGAAACTAAATTTGTGACTTAAATGAGTAAAATGGGGTTTATAAGTGAATTCAGCAAACTATTTATCCCTAATGAATGGGTCAAGGAGTTCTATTAAAACTTGTATTGAAACTTGAAAGGCTTGGACTCAAAGCCATTAAAACAGCAGGAACAAAATGATGAATGTGTTACTGCACATTTAAAATAACTGCTGATTATATAGCAGTATAAGTTATGATTCTGAAGATGTTTACAGGACTGTACAGGCTTGCTAATTTGACAACATGCATTTTCCCCTTTTCCAGACACTGTTTCCTAGTACTGAGCTTTAGGATGTTTAAAAGTTAAAATAGGCTTTCTTGGGCAAGGCAATTGTGAGTTACTCTGTTGGGAAAAAATATTAATGAATAACAGCTTCCTAGTCTCAAAACTTTTCTTTTGCAATCTGCAGTAAACCATGGCTCTTTAATAGCTGGTGTTTGAGTGTCAGGATAAGTGAGTTGTTACAGAAACTAGAGATACTTGACCTTAACAATTCAGTAGTGAAAGCTGTTTAGCTTGGAGTTCCTTTCCTTGTTCTTCATTCCTGCAATGCAGGGAACCTTCTGTAGATATCTGCAAAAGAAGATAAATCTTTTCATTTACTGCTTAAGACCAAATGGGCTGCAATACCAGTAAGAGCACAAGAGTTGTGGAATCTGTCCAGAAGCCTGAGGAGGACAGCCTGAGGAAGAAGAAAAAAATTAAGACCCTGGCACAGAAACAACTGCTGATGCTATAAAGGACAGTGCATGTGACTGAACAGGCTGAAATTGGATATTGATGTGCTCCAAATACACACTGTAACTATGAAGTAAGCAACTTGTTTATTGGCATTTTGTGCTTGAAAGGATTGATCTTTGTGTTACTGACACTGGAGCTAAAGGCAGGTTTCATATTGGATCTTAAGGAAATCTGTGTTGACAGACACTGTTGTGAGATCTGCTATCTCAGCTGATGAATTCACTGCAAGAATACTGAAGGAAGCCTGTGTAAATTGCATGAGAAGCGTTGCTGTCAACGTATCCTCCTGGGAACTTGTGCTGAATCTGAATTCATCTCACAGAAATCGATGAGGCCCTAAATCCTGGACATTACTAGTTTTACAAAAAAACCCCAAATACACGTTTATTTATAGTTTTAATTCTCTGAAACAGGTTCTTTTGCAATGACTTTTAAGCATAAATAGCAGCTGAACTCTGAAATTGGTGGCAAGATCTGGTAGGTTTTTTTTGAATTAAGTTCTTGCCATCTTCACTTAAAAATAGTTTTTATACTTAACTGAAATTCCAAGAAAGGTAGGTTAGATGAAGTGAAATCTTAGGTCCATATCCTTTTCCTCTCCTAGCTGTAGGACACGTAGTGCCTACAAAGATACTTGGTGAGACCTATTACATTTTTGCAGATGAGCTCAGCTGGTTTGAGTGTGGTGCTAATGGTGTCAAGGTTGTGGGTTTCATCCCCATATGGACTCTTCATGGACCTGATGATCCTACTGGGTCCCCTCCAGCTCAGACTGTTCTGTGATTCTGTAAATCTCTAGAGCAAAGGAATTTAGCTACTGGTTAAGGAAACCTCTGCAGGCAAAGCCCACTGGAGGGCAGTGCTGTAAAAGGAATTGCAGGACTAAAAGCTGTCGCACTTTGGGGGAATCCTTGCTGAGGGCCAGCAGGGAAGAAAGAATGCAGACCACTAACCTTGCATAGCTCCCTTAAAATATGTAGCCTTTCAGGTTGGCAAATCTAACTGTCAAGGCTTTAATTTTTTGCCATTGTTCTGAATCAAAGGTTTTTAAGTCTTTCACCCAAGTGTTTTCTGTGGCCAGTGTTGCTGCTGTGGAAGCAGGGCCTGTTGGTCATATTTGGGCATCTCTCATGGGGACTATTCTGAGACAGATTTTTTTTCCCTGTGAATCCAATATGTTGAGCTCTTTTAAATTGTCTTTGATGTTGTGTCAATTACGACTCCAAAAGGGTACAAATTACTTCTGAATTTGGAGCTAAGCAGTAGTGAAAGATAAGGTCAGTGGCTCAGTAGAGAATCCTGTTGGGAGACCTTTGAGGAAACACATGCTGCCTCCAAACTACAGTTACTCTGGAGCTTGCCATTTCCTTTGTTCTTCAGTGGATGAAAAAACCCTACTTTTGATTTATAGAAATGTGATGGTAGCACTCTGGGGAGAGTTGAGAATAATGCTTGAGATGTAAGGTTTTTATTATAGTAAATGTTTCAAACTGTTGTGTACTTAAATGTGAGAAGAAAATATTCTTTATGTACAGTTAAACTATGATGAGTTTAGGCTTGCTGCCTTTAGACGATGATTCTTAATAAAATGGAAACAATAAGTTTGGGTGTATCATGGAAAATACTAGAATTAAAATCTATTCTAATTCAAACATATTTCAGTCTCTTACAGTGCAGTAAGAAAAGGAATTACTTTTCAATGAATAGAGGTATGGTATAGCTAGATGATACCATTAAGAAACTGAATTCTTCAAATGAAATACTTAGATCAGTGGAAAATTAATTATGTTTTATTCATGAGTTTATGCATGTAGCTGGAGAATACTTGAAACATAATAAATTTTGTAAAGGAGATTTTCTCACTGAAAGCTATTTCCTGTATTTATCATGTAGTTCTGCAGTTAGTGGAAGTGATCTCAAATTTAAAAGAATATTTGTTGCCTGCAAAGTACATGTAAAAGTCTACTTAATGGCTGTCATAGTAAATGTTACTCTCTGACATCCTTGATTCTTTGATCATCTAGCTTCTGTTGCAACAAAATTGCTGCTTTCTGATGAATTTACCCTAGATTATTGACCAAAAATATCTTCAATAAATACCATAAATACTTGCTGTTTCTGTGGTTAAACTCTAGGCCCTGTCATTCTAGGAAATTGTTTATCTAGACTGATCCTTCAAGAGAAGCATATATAAGTAAGGCTGAGTACTGTCTCAGCTACACACATGCTGTTCATTAAGACAGTGCATTAGCAACTTAACTCCTGGCATCATTTTTGTCTCCATAGCCATGTACTGGTTTCTGGTTTGTTATGGATTCAGCTTCCAAGCCCTGCTAACTTTTATTTAAAGTTTCCAGAGTTTGTGCTGACTCTCCCTCATTATCTATCAGATTCCTTGCCCAGTGTTTATCAGAAGAATGCAATTTCTTGGTTTGCAAGTTTTCCACTTTGGTTTGTTCTGGGATGGCTGCTGTCTGCAGTGCTCACATGGGATCCCATCTGCACAGGCTTCAATCATCTGGTACAGTCAATGTTAGAACTGGGCATTGTTTGCTTGTTTATTTTAATGTTTTTGCTGAATCTAGTTTTGTGTTATGAGGTATTTGTTTTGGTGAGAGGTTTGGGATGACAGTCACTTGAAGGTCCAGAGTTTATATCTAGGGCTCTAGTGTCTAACATACAAATGCAGTCTTTACTGCACTGAAAAGTTTTGTAGGATCACGGAAGAATTTAACATTGGTTCCAATTTCAGAAGAGGCTACTTACATGTGATTAGTCATGGAGTCACTGAGAATGCTGGAGATGATGTCTTCTGTTTTGTCTTCTCATTCAGTAAAGAAAAAATTGCTTTTCTTTTTCAGACAATTCTTGATAACCAATGACCCTATGTCTACAAATACTAAAACATTAAGCTTTCATTTTCTTCTTTTTTTTTTAATCAAGTACCAGTGTTTTTTGCACATACCATGGGTGGCAGCTTGGTTTTCCTCCCGTGCACAGTAAGATGTCAGACCTCTGAAGTTCAAAAGCAGTTGAGGTCAAGCTTCTGTCCTTATTTCCTCCAAGTGTATAGTAATATTTATGCCTATAGTTGTGTTTTACACATATCGCATTTTCATTGTACTTGTGGTCTGATTTTGAAACAACCTGTACCAAATTTTCACGGTCCCTACAGTGAGTCTGATATCTGAAAACATGTTCAGGATACAGTGTTCTTTTCATTGCTCCTTAATTATTAGCACTTGAAAGACAGTGATATGACTGGAGTGAAATTTAATTACTCTGGTCAGACATGTTAGAAAATTTTGATAGCTAATGAGGACTTTGAATTTCTGCAAGCTAGATTCTGTTATTGATGACTATCAAAAACCTTTAATGTAGTAGTCTTGGAACCACATTGACCAACAGTAAATAGTTGGTACAAATGGAGAAGTTCAAGAGAAATACTTGCTTAAAAATCATTCTGGTGCTTTTGTGTCTTTTATAAAGTTTAAGATTTCCAGCCAATAGAATGAAAGTTTAACAGAAGTTAGAGAGCTTTTTGGAGTGATTTTTGAATTCTGCAAAGCTAATCATAAGGTAGCTAATCACTAGTTGGAGAAAAGTAATATTGGGAAATAATTTCTATGCAAACAGAAACTATTATAATTCAAAAAAGGTGAAAATGAAACCATACTTTTGTAGAAGATCAATGTAAAGCACTTTATTAGAAAATAAAATAACTTTTTAACTGTAAATGCAGTAAGGAAAAATACTCCTTCAGTTTCATTGAAATTGATTGGTGCACCTGCAGAGAAAAGCAGTTTTATCATCTCATTATCAGTCAATTAATATTCAGGTTTAAATGTGAATACTGTGGCCGTTAACTGTAAATGAATTATTTCATTGAAGTCTTAATAGATGAGGAAAAGCAGTCTTCTGCAATGCTAAATGAGGTCATGTGGGGGGGGGAAAAATTAGTAATTCTGTTAGGGATTTAAAAATCTTTTCAGTGTTTCCAGAGCTTTAAATGGATACTTTTTTGAAGCAAACTTTTATTTTGATCATATTGGAATTTATTTTATGAGTTGTGCTACTGCTGGTGCTGGTAAGCCTCTATATTTAGACTTTCTAATATTCAGATTGTAGAAAGACTTTTCTGGAAGTCAGAAGAGATTTCCATACAAAATGCTCAGAGTGGGGGAATATGGGCTCAGACTTTCCTTTGCTCAGGGGTGGTTCCTCAGAGACATCAGCTCCAGCTCTTATTTTATTTGGTTATTGCACCAAGATTAAACTATTTAAAGGGTTAGGATGTCTGAGATTCTGCTCTGGGAATCCTATGGTCAAGCTGGTAAGGAAACCTGTTCTGGCTGTGTGAATGTGGATGGTGTAGCTGCCAGGGGCTTCAATCCCAGCAAGTGGGGCTGCTAGAGTGGGTTCAGGGTGGTTGGACATGGAAGTTTCCTTAACACTAATTCAGTGCTTTCAAGTGGGTGATGAGCTGGAAAGCCTCCATAGACACTGTGATGAACTTGTCACCTAACTTCATACATTCTTCCTGGAGAACAAAACATCCTGGCCATATGCTCAAAACCACAGTCTTGCATTTCATATATAGAAGAGACTTACCAACTGTTTCAGCTGACAAAAAGAATTCACAAGGAAAGACTTTTGTGATCCTATCACAACTTATTGCCTTGAAGGGAATATGTTTTGGTGTGTGATGCTCTTGAGCCATAACAGCTTATAAATCTATAGTTACCTGTTTGATTCTCTGGAGTATTCTTGTTGTACAGAAATATGTGTCCTAATCAAGTATCAGTTTTACTGTCCATTATTTGAGCAGATACCTGATAGCTGCCAAGCCATATACACTGGAGTTAGTTACACTTGTGTGTGTGAGAAATGTAAAATTTGAGGTGAAGGCAAATTGCCCATTGATATTTGGTCATTCACAACTATACAGCTGCAGATGTAAATTGGGTAGAACTGAAGTGTATAGAAGAGGAATAAATAGAAAACTGGTTCAATGTCTGTTTTAATCACTAACAAGCTTTTCCCCATGATGCTTAATTATCTCATTTATCTAATCTAGTGAGGCATAAGACACTAACTGCTGCAAAAGGACCAAACAATCATTAGTAGCCTACCCCTATGGTTAGGCTAGGTGGAGTAAGAGTAAACTCATTACAGTCCTTCTTAGGGATGACCTCTGTAGGCATCTGCTTAGGGAGACTATTACTGCTGATGCTTTCCCCAGCTTCTTTATTTTTAAATTGCTGTAGCAAATCCAGTTATTGATCTGAAGTTCCTCATACTCTGTAGCTCTATTGAATGTTCATCAGAGGGAGCTAAATCTTCTGCAAAAGATTTGTCATACTTTTTTTCTTTTCAGCCAAAGGCTTCATTATCTTTGTACTGAATTTGATCTGACTTCTGGTGCCTGAATCTGTTGAGGAGAAGAAAAACAAAGTATTCTGTAGGTGACTGACTTGTGAAAAGAGTGTTTATGCCTTTTTTCAAATTATAATTTCCTGCTCCTTGTCTTAAAATTGTGGTTAGATCAGATGACTATGCCTGTCTTGAAATAGCTGAATACTTGAAAATTACCATTAAATATTCCAAGTTATTTCACAATTGTGAAAATGAGCTGAGTAGGGTGTTCTGACAGACTATTGTTTTTTTACATAAGAATTTAAAGTGATTTTTGAAATAATAGCATTAAATATTATTATGTGCTCATATTTAGATTTGAATGTATAGTTTTCTGTCTCTTTTCTTCTGTATGTTATCCTTTCTTCAACATACCAGTTCTAAATTCCTCTACCTTAAGTATATTAAGGTATATCTGTGTTATTTTGTGGAATCTGACACAAAAACAAAAGGCGAAGACAAAATCATTATTATTTGTGTGCTAATTAAAAGTTGTCTCTTTAAATGAGGCAGCAGTGAGAGAGCTTGTTTATACTTATTTGATTCCAGAGTTCTTGAGGTTGTTTATATTTTCACCTAAGTGCAAAGGAAATATCCTTGTCATTATATTACTGAGCACCTATTTGTAATTCATAGTGATGTTCCAGTAATTTCCCAGCTATTACCTGGAGAATTAAATAAATACTGAATAGGTTCTCTTGACAGCAGGAACCTGGGGCCATAATAGCTCATCTGCCCTTTTCCCCAGTCAGTTAATTGTCCCAAACAAGAAAATTACACAAAGCAAACTTTTCCCTTTTTGAGAATTTCTAGTGTGTTTCAGCTGGGGGTAGGTAGCCCAAAACACAGACTTTGAAGATCAACATTATACTGCAGTAAAGGCGGAAATCACATTTCCTTCTATGGTTTATATATGGATTATTTTTGGTGGTTGGGGAGGCAGAATTATTTCCAGTATTACCCATTTTCAGATGCTGAGCAAGCTTTCCTGTATGTGCACCCCGAAAATGCAATCCAGGTAGCCAAACCAACAGGCCACTGGATCCTTGAATAACTCAGTACCACATCCATCTAGTTCTGTGTTTGCCTGTGCCTTCTGTTCAGCCTGTTAGGGAATAAGCAAAGAGTTAGGCAGCTGCCTGGTACCATTGTTTATTCAGTATGGCCAGAAAATCCTTTGATCTAATGATCTCTGATCCATAATCATATATGGGTTAAAGCTGTGAATGTGAAACTTTAGGAGCCCTTCAGGTGCTCTAAAATCCCTTTCTGCTTTCTGTCCTGTTCCATGCTGCCACTTTCTGTTCTTGCTGTTGCCTTGAGTACTTCTATAAAAGTACCTTTTTTGATGTAGTGGTTGACAGTTTGTGTTGTGACACATCCTACCAGAGCCCATAAATTGTGTAATGTTAGATTTGCCAAAATCCATGTGATGTGTTAAAGGAAAAAAACCCCAAAAAATGTGTATTACGAAAACTAACCAGAGAAGAGACTTCTGTGGTACTGAATATCTCCTCTCCAGTTTCTAACTAGCAATGCAATGTGCACATTCTCCTTTGGAGCTTTGTATTAAATGCTATACAAGCAGAATCAAGCTGTAGTGAATATTGCATCTGGGCACTAAGCTGCTGCAACTCAATAAAGATTTTTCTGGCTTTGACAAATTAGCTGATGTGTCCATGGATTTTTAACTGATACTGGAAAAACTCTTGCAGTTGACACTTGGTCAGTTGAAACAGCATGTAAAATGTTTGTCTCTATTCCTGGTCATGTTTTTGTAAGTATAAAACTGGTGAAAGGAATTAACATGTCTGAATTTTGGGAACCAGCTCCTGGAACTGTCTTGAGCTTTTATTAAAAAATAAAAGTAAAGGTTCAGTTATAAAAAAAAAAAGCTTCTGTGTATAAAATGCTTTATGTATAACATATTGAATAAGTACTGTATGCATTTATAAATTGTGTGTACATGTAAAGATCCCCTCTCTATTGATCATTTGAAGTAGGAAGAAGGAGGAGGAGGAAAAATAATACAGGAAGCAGCATCTCTTCTTTGTTTAATTAATCTCATTTAACTTAAATTGCTGATATAGAGTAAATGGTAGGTATTGAATAGTGATGATAAACATGTCTGAGTTAGGCAAGTCTTAGGGTGTACCAGCACAATTAAATACAAATCAACAGATCTTTGGGACTTGTGCATGGGTTTCATAAAGGGAAATGATATAAATCCAATTTTCCTCTCTACTTGAGCCTTGTGTATTGTGTTGGTGCTTCAGATGTGCTGTAAAAATTATTGATTTTAAAAGGCTTCTGTAGAGGAAGATGAACAATTGCTGTACTTGATATATGAAAGTTGAAAGCTTGTTTTGGTGAAAAGCTTGAAAAATTGTCATTTCAAGTTGTCTTAATCAGTTCTGAATTCTTGTAATCTCAGGATCTAAATTGTATTTAACTAGCTGAAGGAATGAAAGCAATGAGTATGTAGTATAGCAAAACTTTGGTTTTTTCTCATTTCGTGTGAAAAATGTCAAGGATATCTAGTTTATTCCTTAGTTTAACTGAATGTTTTGGTGCAACAATATTGCTGTTTGTGTTACTACAGAAGGTGAACAAATGCCAAGTAAGCCAGTGTTCTGGTAGGTGTGCATACATTTGCACCTGTGTATTTGTGCTGAAATACACACCAAATACAGTATTTACTTCACAAAACCAAAAAACACCCAAATCTATTTTTAGATCTGATCTTTACTTTTTATATTAATATAAAATTAATCTTAACAGTTGAGGTAATTGGAAAGAAAAATTACATCAAACCCAGAAATAAGCCTAATGAAATCCACTATCTTAATGATTACATAATTTTGTCCATTTAAATTAAGAAATGGATCACTCCAAAATTAATTTTTGCTGTCTTTGTGCACTTGAAACATTTATTGTTGAAGTGAGAGGTTGCTTTTATTTCATTGGCATTTTGCCTTTTATTGTGGCTATAAAAATCATATCATGTTTTTAAATAAATGTACATGACCATTATTAACATTTTAAGAGAAAGTCTGTTCTATGAGGAGATTGCTGTACTTTAATGGACTTAACAATAGTGGCCTAACCAAAACGAAAATAGAATGAGCCAAAATGTATGGATAGAAGGCCTTAGAGTGCTTTCATTTGAATAACTGAGAACAGATTTTTGGTTACACATAGAGGTTTTTTTTCTCTATGTGTATTATTAGGTACAATTCTGTCATTCATACCTTGGTTATAATTCTGCTTCCATTCAATAATTTTGTCAAGAGTGACATTTTTCTATTCCTTTACTAAATTGAGATGGGAGGGATGTCTTTAAAGTTTCTTTACTTGCAGAGCTGCTTTTACCCTTCTTTGCCAGAGCACTGAGCCAAGTGCTCTGAGCACTTTGATCAGATTTACACAAAACCAATGTTGAGTATCTTGAAATATTTTTAGACTTGTAGTCTGTGTGTTCCTGTCATTGTTTGGGTAGCTTTTTGTGGGAAGGGAATTTCCTAGCACAGGTATAATTGAGTGCCAGTATGTTAAACCTCTGGGAAAGAATCCAAGTTAGAATTGTTGTAAAATACTGCAAACTTTTTTAAGATGGCAACATACTGTATTCTCTCAGTATCCTGTTAGCTTAGAACTGTGCATACATTATTGACTTGTGTCATTGTAGTATAGGAGAAAGAGTAAATCCTTCTGCCATAACAGTGTTGCATCATAAGAGCACTGTGACAGTAGCACCGTTTTAAGGGATGCAAAGATTGAACAGACTCTGATGTGATTCCATTACCATTCCATTTGTGGTTGATATTGCAATATAATTCAAAACAATTTTAGGTCACCTGTGTGGAGTGTGGAAGTTGTGGCATTGTCAATTTGATTAATTACAAGTGTTAGTAATGGTTCTAGAATTATTTTGATGTACTCTTATGGTCAACTGATTATGTCTCTCCAATTATCAGATGTAGTCACAGCGACAAGCAGATTTAACTAAAATGCTAATGCCCTTCTAATGTAGGTCTGTGCAATACCCCAATTTCTCATTTGGATGATGACATAACAAAATAATATCTGCCTTATTAGTGGCCCTAAGGAGCTGGTTTAATACAGGAAATCAGAGCATCATATAAAGATAACCGTGGGTGAGGTTTTTTTAGATCTTAAAGTTGGTGTAGGAAATTTACTGGTTTTTTTTTCCTGAATAGCAGATGAGACAAAATGGATACATTATTATTTCACAAAACTACATTTGTATAATGTTTTTTCTCTGCATAAAGGTTCTAAAATAAATTATTATGTGGTACTCAGTATTTCTCCAGGAAGAGTGGTTATGCATATGCACAGGTAAAACCATGTTTCACACCTCTGTTAGAAAAAGACAATTTCATTGTAAGAAAGTGTTCAGATTTGTTAGTACATAAAAAGTGGTAGTGTTCCTTTTTTGAGAAGTAAAAGTGGAGCAAACTGAACATAACTTATAAAAGAGTAGCAGGTCCATGTTGTGGGAAACCAAACTTACACACGAGTTTGCCATTTTAGAAAACTGGTCAACTGCAAAACAACAGACTCGAATAAACAGCCTTGCCTTATGAAAAAGAAACAAATGTGGAATGTCAGTAAATGTCCTTTTCTGTGGTTTGGAGAATTGCTAAAATTGGTCTAATGCCAGGATAGAAAAGTGCTAGAAGCTTGAGAGTGCCTGAGCCGTTAAACAGGATGTGCTATGGATATTAATAGAATCTAGAGGATGTAAGTAATAAATTTAATATTGATTGAAATTATGAATTTAAAATTGATTCAATTCTCTCAGAATCACGCCTTGGGTAACTAGTGCTTTGAAACTAGTCTGATTTTTATAGAGCTATACATTTGAATTTTTCCTTGAAATGTTCTTTCAAATCAGCATAAATTATTGCATGTAGCTTGAATGCCTTGATCTTTGGCTTCCTTAACAACAGGATACAGATAAATATATTTCCATAACAATTGTGGACAATGTTTAGTATCACTGCTACTTTCTGTTAGTGCTTCTTGATGCAAGAAGAAAATAAAATCAGTTGATATGACTTGAAAGGAGCTTTTGTTGTAATAATTGAAGAAAAATGTGCACTAAGATGATGATCTGAGGAAAATTGACAGACAGTAAAAATGACATAGAGTAGGAGAATGCTATTTTGTAGTATTTTGAAGTTGTTCCTGGCCAGTCTTTCCAGTGATGCTGTTTGATAGACTTCAAGGAAACTATTTAACTGATGCAACACTGAATTCAGATTAGTATGTATTAAAACATCTAAAATGGATGCATGACAACTGTCTAATAAACAACAGCTGTTAAATTTTTAGGTTTTCAAGCTTTAGTAATTTTCAAATTTAAGAGTCACAGCTTTCAGATTCTTTAATGTTACATAAGCTGATCTATACAGTAATGAGCTGTCTCATCTCCTTCAAACTGAGAAAAAATACAGTTCCATTAAAACCAGTGTTTAGGAATACTGATATTTTATACATCTTAAATTTGCACTTTGTAATCTAGTGCTGGTATAGATATGTGAAATATAATATATTTAGTAATATATAATCCTCTGAATTGCAGTGTGTAGATGATTGGATGCTAATGCAACGTGGATGATGTGAAGGCCGAGCACTAAGCACTCACTCTTTCCAGAGAAGGTAAACTGAAAACTCCTGTTTTATGTTTTAACATAAATATTCATACAAGGATCAGATCTAGACATCCATGTCTCTTGGAGAATCTTGTGTAAAATTGGTTCTTTATCCACAGAATATTATTTCAAAGGCAACAGTAAAGTAATGCATCTCTACTTGCTGTTCTGCAGATCTCCTTTTCTAGGTTCTTCTAACCTTACCTTTGCTGAGGAGAGTCAGGCAGAGATTTGCCAGTAACTTGAAGATCCATGCAATTTGCTACAAGCTGCAATTTTCATATGTTGCTGCTACCTCTTCAGAGCTTTAGAGGTTTTTTTACATTTCTAACATCTTTTTCCTAAATATGACATGATAAAGATAGAAAGGTATTATAGACTTGAAATCGCTTCTACTCCTGACTGTTACTGTTTTGAGTCAATATTTGTCTTTATAGATATAAAAGTAAATGTTTTCTTGGCAATAGTTTGTAGAACTATTCAGTGCTGCCTTTCAGGTTATATTACTGATTAGCGAGAAATACATGAGACCACACTTGGAAAAATTTAACAGTGGAAGGAAATGTCAGGATGTGAAAAACTGGCTGAAGATGACAGTTTATCAGGATGGAATATATCTTATCACTGACTTAAAAAAAAAAATCCCATAAATGTAACTTTGGGGGTGTTTTCTTCATCCTGTAGTACTTTGTGCCTTGTCCATATACAGTTTTGATCCTTCACCAGCTTATCTACCAGCCTGCTCAGAAATATATAAGTATGGCTTGTAGTACACAGAAAACACAACTTGAACAAGTGTTGCCCTACCTATTCTGTGAAATACTTAAAACAGTTGCTTAAAATGGGTTTTACAAAATCTGTACTTCATGAGTCAATCTGTATTTCTGCCTATTGCCTTACACATCTCACGCTTTCTTCCCAAATAAGAGAGCAGCTCTTTACAAAAGGGAATTAATTACTTTGTTTTAGATAAGTGAGTGCAGTGTACAAGTAACAGGTGTGTAAAATAGGGATAAACTGTTTGATTGTTGTATGAGAATTCTTTGGCATAAGTGGAGGGAGAACAACCATTCAATTCCATCCATATCATATAAGCACTGAGTATGTGCAATATTAAATACTAAACCCCTGAATTATCAACAGAAGTAACTTTCAAATATTTCAAGTATTTCAATTCCCTGGCATCCAAGAATGAATCAAGTATGTTATGCTACTTTTATGTGAATACAGTAATGTCAGAACATGGAGAAAATAATTTTAATGTAAAATGCTTACTATTAATTGTATGAAGCTACAGCACAAAGAAGAAGAATTGGTCTAGAAATGCAATAGTTTGACAAAGATGAAAAGTAATGTGAAAGTGTAAAGTATTAGTACAGCTTGAGGAGAATTTACTTAATTCAGAAGTGGAAGTATTTGTGCCAACCCTTCATTGTCAGGATTGGGGGCAGAGGTAATCTTATTTTTTTGTGCCGTGTCAGATTTCCATATGCATGATTTTTGGGTGTAATCCCTGCATGTTGCTTATTAAGAAACTGATGGAAAAATCTGCTCCATAAAATTCCCTTGATGGAGCAGGACGCTGGACTAGGGTTCCAAAAGCATTTGACAACCCCACCGGCTCCCAGCTTTATTGTAGTTTGTTTCAGACATGACCATATAAGTATTTTGTGCTGTTTGTTTCAGTGCTTTCAGGTATATATAAAAAAGAGTATTTATATGGAATGTGTGCGTATTCACATGTATGTGTGATGTACGAAATATAAAAATGGAATAAAAATTAGGTACTCTTTTATATATGTTATTAGATATCCTGAGAAATATTCTTTTTATTAAAGTGGATAGGATAACATTTTAAGGTCATGCTTGTGTGGCCAAACGTGATCCTGCTGTTTACAATACATTACCATTTCTGGAATTCTAGTAAGTTAGAATTAAGTTAATCAAAGTTTTAATTTTTTTGTTGGTTGCTATGTTCATATAATTTAGTCTGTGAATGCCAATTATGTATACTTCTGTGTAAATAACCATTTTAAAAAATGCAGTACTTAAACCTTAATTTTTTCTTCTGATATGAACATTAATAGAATACTTTGTGTGACCTACCCCTATTACTTTGTACAGAGTAACAGTAGTTTTAACCTAGATTATTAGTAAATAGTATTTTACCTCATATAGGTCATGCATGTATTTGATTGTTGTGATCTTATTCAAAAATTTCATAAGGTCTTTGATTGGTGAGGGCATTGAAGAGAAGTCACAAACTCTAATAAACCAAGTTTCTTTGCTCTAAACTGAAAGATTGTAGTTGTGTGACAGGTTTTCAGATAAAAAGCAAGTGACTGGAGTGTATATAAACCAGTAATATAAATGTAGACTCTTTACTATAATATACTCTGGCCAAGGAGTCTAAAAGTTTTAAGAGAAGCAAAGAAATTAGTAGAAGCAAATGTGCTTGTGGTTATTTCTGCATTAGGGTTGATGTAAAACTCCAGTTTTCCTGAGAGTTTGGAAAAGTTTCTAATTGTGTAAAGTGTCTTCACGAGGTTTTGACAGAGATCACTATCTGCTGCCTGTAGATCTGGAGGGAACCTTTAGCATCACTGGGCAGTGCTTTTCCTGGGCATTCAAAGGCAAATGGGATAATGATCATGCATCTTATCCAGGGGAATTAGAGTCTTCAAAGTTAGAAATTTGGATTAATAAGTGAACTCTAATCCTCCTTTTCATACCATCATGCAGGTATGACATCATCCTCTTTTCATAGCAGTCTTGTGGTTTTGGCTGGTTCCAGCATCACTTTCCCTGACAGCACAGGCAATCCTCCCTAAGGAATAACTGATTTAAACCCAGGTACTTCATAAACCTCACTTAGACAAAGCCAAAACATCACTTTATATCTGGCCTTTGAAATATGGTGCATGAATGTGTGGCTGATTGTTGTGCACTGATTTTCTTGAGTGAGCATTTTTAGTTGCAATTTGTGCATTTTCTCCTGATGCAGTTCCCAAAGAACTTAATGGGCCCTTACTGACTAAACTAAGTGCAGGTTTTGCAAGCATCTGTCATAAAACGATGATCCTGTAATTCTTAGAAAATGCCAGAGCCTGCAGTTTCAAACAGGATACAAAAATCTCATAAAGGACTAACAATCCAACACTACACCTTGTAAACCATTCTTAGTTAATCATTGTTAGTGGGAGTAAATTATGAAATTAGGAAGCATGTCTCTAAATGTATCCTGCTTAGTTGTTTGAATTTTGTAGAGTATGTGGATTTAATATACAAATACTATAGAAATAGATGCAAAATTACAATAATGTCTCTGTGTAATAATTTTCATCCTTCAGAATCCCCAAGCATTTGTAAATCTTGTGGAAATCACCATGAGACTATTTCATTCTTATTGAAAGCCAGCAATTATGCATAGATGGCTTGGTTCTGAATAGGATCAGAGTGTAGTGTCACCTGATCTTATGTTCTGAATTCTGCTAAATTGCTTTGGCTTGATTTACAGTGATTTCTGTTTTGTTCTAATATGCACATTATTCTTGACTTTGACCATGGAGATGACTTTTCTAGTGTAGCATACTTTTATCAATCCAATTTATTGTGAAGAGAGTTTCTTCATTAGGAAGGTGTGACAAGCAAGTGTATATTTCTTCCTCTATTTTTCCCTATACAGGGAAGCTAAGCATGTGACTTGTTTGGGTTTGTTTTTTTAATATAACAGTGAACTCTAGTTTATTTAGACCTATGTTATCCAAATGCAGGTAAAGTAACATAATTTTGAGGCCTAGACAAAGAAGGACAACATCCTTCTGTCCTGAGCTGTTATTGCATCAGCCTTTCTTCCATACCCGAACCCTGCTTGTGCTCCAGAAGGAAATGATGAGACACAAATGTTCATGTTCCTGTTCCCTTCCCTTTACCCTTCCAGCTGCTTCTTTCATATGGAGAATGAGCCTTAAGAAAAATCTCTGAAGCTTGAGGTCCCACCCTGCCATCCTGTGTGCTTGTAATTCTTCACTTTCTTTCTGTTCCCCCCAAAGGAACCTTAGAGTAGATAGAAACAAGGGTTGCTTAAGGATGGGCTTTAAATAAGTTTGTGACTGATAATTTTCAGTGTAGTCACATCCCAAGTACTTAATTTTGGCAGATGTCCTGCCTTTTGAAGATCAGAGCCCCTGCATTTGAAAGACCCCCCAACAACTACCGTGACTATCTGTATTTCTCGTCTGTGATGCTTTTGTGCATACTTTGGTGCATATGGACCTTTGGAACCTCAGGTTTATCAGCAAGGTGAAGCCCCAGCTGAGCTGGTTGAGTAGTCCTGCTTCAGGGAGAAGGTTAAACTGTGTGAGCTGCAGTCCTATGTCCCAAGCAGAGCTTCTAAACTTCCTTTTATATAGCAAGGTACTTCTACCTTCCTCTGTCCTAGAGGTGATTTTTCACTTGTAGGAAAAACTGTGGTACCTGAACTTTTGCTTCTGAATGTCCTAGAAGTTAAGTGGTTAGAAAGGTGACTTAGGATTTTTAAAATGTAATCAGGGACTCAAGGAAAGAAGCAGCTGGTGACACAGTGGGTTTGCAAAACAGATAAGCCTCAGGGCCTATAACCAAGATGCTTTGGAGAAATTGAAGCCATATCTCAATGAACACCTCTGTGCCTCTCAGATCAACCCAATTCCCCACTGATGGTTCTGTGCTTGTATTTCATAACTTTACCCTCTTCTCAGATGGAAGATGAGTGCAATAGATGGTGCTTCTGTATAATGCACCTACTTTGATTGTGATTATTAGAAGCTTCCAGATTTTAGCTTTGCTTTCATCTTCAGGGCCTAAGTAATTTGAAATTGCACTTTTAAATTCTGCATGCAACCATTATATTTATTATCATGATAATTTTCTTGGAACAGTCTGTTTGCACTTGATTGTACCACAGTTAATGTACTAAACAAGTTTATAAGAGTGGCCTGGCTTCTTGATGGATATAACCTTGGATGGTTCCAAGGAGAAATATTTCCTTCAAGTCCTGAAAAGTGAGTTGTTGCAAATTTGGCACTCTGTTTTATACAGTTTGTTTTTATGGGAGTAATTTGTGTAATTTGCTCCTATTCCTTTATTATTAATTTCTATATATATTTTTTTTTTTCTCTTGTCACTTTTTTTTCCCCTGAAGAGTCAGCACCTCTACTAAGCTCTGTGGTCACAAGAAACAGTTGCTTCAGGCAATGTGGATTTAGCTGTGTCCTCCCTTCTATTCAAGGGCTGCACAGGTGAAACTCCCTGAGCTGTGCCCAGCAAGCTGAATGTGAGTTTTGGTGTGAAGAGGATGGATTGTGCAGGGCAAGGTCATGGGATGTAACACAGCTACTGCAGACAGGATTTCTGCTGGAACAAGGGCAATTGGTTATTGCCAACCAAACTGAAAAAAAAAAATCATTAAAATGTAAAAATTTCTTATTACAATATTCTTCTTAGTCTTCTTATTACAGTATTTTCACGCACTCTGTGTGTTTAACCAAATAACTTAAATCCCAGAACCACCCAGCAGATGGCAGTTTGATCAAATGTGTGTTTATTTGATTTACATAGGACTCTTTAAATATTTAACCAAATTCAGTGGAATTCTGTTCATCAAATCACATGCTTACAGTATTTTCAGTACATTGAAATGCATTAAAATAGTAGTCTAGCTTTCTATAGTGCTTGTTTATGTAAAATCTGATGTTTTGAGTCTTGACTTAAAACCTGCAAAATTTGGATGAAACTTTGCCAGCTCTTGCA